>OX030930.1:8043546-9293546 GCA_943735885.1 Stelis phaeoptera
GTGAAATAACCTGACCTAATAATCGACCGCTTCCCTAATTAGTGTAAATAAAACGTCCCGTAATTGAAATTCTACCTTATGATCATTATAGGCACCCTATAAAAGTATAAACGATTAAAAATTAGACCGAAATCAAGTTTCTGAAATGTGAAACTAAACATTTTTTATTCATTTCTTTAACAAAGAATGATGAACGGTAGAAAGGTATCAAAGAATTAGTTTTCGTGGTAAATAGTAATAAAAGCAGCGCATAACATTTCTGGCTGAGATTGTATGTTTGACCTAATTACTCTCAATCATCATCGTTTTAATCGCGTCAATTATAACTTGTATTTCAGCAATGTGTTCCCCGCTGCGACTGCCCGGAGGGACTGGTCAGAAGCGGATCAGGAAGATGCGTTCCTGCTTCTAAATGTTAATTATCAGCAGAAACGAGTATTCGCGTTAAATACTGCTTGACACTATGTTGACTTAAATTGCTTCCTTGAGATTGAAAAGAATCTAAGAAAATTGACGTTTGTTACTCTGTTTGATAATATGATGTATAATAACTAAATAAACGTTTCAGCTGTACCTATCTTTAAAAAGTTGTACTTCTTTATTTTCTTATTAACCCTTTGAACACAACATATATCGTGTGCAATCGGGTACGCAAAATCCATTGAAGCTATAAAAGGTGCTGAAAAATCTAGTATTAAAAAAAAGTCTGAATTCCTTGAAAGATTGTGACACGTATGTATACGTTTAGCTGCTTTTTAATTTACGCTTGATCCTAACAGAACAAAATTCATGAACTCTTGTTAAAAGGTCGAATACAAAACTTCTGCAATTTAAAGCTTCAATAGCAACTGCCATGATTAAAATGGGTAGACACGCGACAAAACAAGGGAGACCTCTGAATTGCCTTCCCAGATAATAAAATTATTGACCCAAGGTTATACCAAAGACAGGGTCAGATTATGTAGGTCAGTATCATAACAAAAAAAAAAAAAAAAAAAAAAAAAAAATGAAATTAAACGGACCTCCTAGGTGCCACGACAAATTTTACAAAAGACAAATCTGTTAAATATTATAAAAAGGGTAACCGTTCGAAGTGTATGTTAGATTGATTACTAGATTGAGCAGGAAGTGGTGGAAACAAACGAAATGATGAAAATTATCATGGAAATGCATACCAGAGAAGGAAATTGCAAGGAGAAAATTACATAATAATTATCTCGTTTAATTTCCCTCTTGTTACTGACGAACCGGGTATAATATTTTCACGACAGTAGCTATTGTACCCTTGATTGCTTTGTTACATATACAGTTAAGTACATTGTTATGTTGCCTTAATTACACGGAGATTTATTAGTTCTTTAAGCAAGCTTTTTAAAATTATGTTTCGTTGGTTATAAACTTTGTTTCAGTTTGCGTACGTTTTTGTACCACAGTAATTTTACAAATGCTTGCAAGGTCCATAAGGACTTCATGAGATAAACAAATCTCAGTGATTGATTTTTTCCTTAATAAAGCAAAATATTGTAATAAAATATAATATGATATTTAAATATAAAATTTGATGTTTAAAATATCATATAATATAATATTTCTTTACATAACAAAATATAATAATTGTATTTGACACAGAAATGTTTGAGTTATCGAAATGTAATTATATCTTATTATTATAAGAAAGGCATTGCATATTTTCTAGTTCTTTATAAAAAGAACTAATTAAAATATAGTATAATAATCAATAATATATTTTAATCAAATCCGTAGTCCGAAATTAATTTCCCTTTGTAACATTTGAAAGATTATTATTAGCTGCTTGAAGATTACACTAATCTTCGAGTAATTCCGTCAGTGCGTATTATAGAATTATTAGTTTAAACCTGGGTAGGACCATGATTGCTGCAAGAGTCTGTTTCAGAGACAATATTGTTTGTTACAACAATTTAGCTGTGTAAATACTTTTTTTAAGGTAAAATTTCATAGAAATCAGTACCCGTTGTTAAAATTGTATACTTATAATATTATAGAAGTGTATATCTTTGGCACATAGCAGAACGCTTTGCCTTATAAAGTAATTACAGTTTAGCAGATTCATTAATAACGACCATCAACAGCTGCCTTGGTATATTGAACAATGGCCTATTGTGCTCACAAACAGAACAGCGGTAACAATTTAACCTTTGAAATCCTTTCTGTTCTATACCGATCCTTTTAAAACTCCTTTTCTTATGAACGAAAAATTCGTCGGAACTCATGTTTTAGCGAGCACACAGGTTTGAAAAATTCGCTGTTTTTGGAAGCATGAAATTGCATTCAACGAAATATATAATGCAAAAACAGTGCCTGAAGCGCAATGAAATTTTTTCAATTTTTCTGTTATATTCAACAATCCAGCGACTGCCATTAAACGTGCGCCTCGTTTTAAAGTAGAAAATTAATTAAAAAGTTATGCTGGATTCGTGAAAAGGTGTAGCGGCACTAACGTTGAAACAACGTCTCGATGAGATGGAGTTTAAAAATATACAACAACCTTTTCGTAGATACTATAGTAATTATAAATTTCAGGAGATAATCAAACGTTTTCAACGAAAGTATCATTATTAATGTGCTCATCAACAGCTTCATTTTTACTGAAACGTAATAAAATGAAGGAAGCAGATTTCCGATTAAAAGTGTAAAAATTAATTCTTCTTAACTAGATTAATACAAGAGTAAAAAGTAAAATTTTTACCAAATCTATTTGCAGTTAAACAATGCAGCACTGCAAGAAGGCTAACGTATTAGGTTCGAGTGACCTCGAATGCATGATTCTTGTTATTTTTGTTGTTGTCTATGTTACACCATTTCGATTGATTTGACAAAAAAGAAAATATATATGTATATTAAAGTATGCATAGTACATTTTAAAATAATTAAGAAATCTTCTTTACAGATTTTAAAATAGGTTAAGCAGTTTTCAAGGAAAGTGTTTTTTATTGCACCTTTTCAGTCCGTGATCCCTATAAAAATGTGGTTTCGAAGATAATATTTGGAGAAAGGTTATATCACACGAATGTCAACTTATGACGTCAATTAGAGCTTAATGTGTGCAAGGCCAGATTTTGGATGTTCATCCTGATATGTTTCTCGGGCTCAGCAATTGAAATGTGAAAGTATTTGAGAATATAAATCCAAAAGAAAACTAAATTTTTTAATCGAAGAATTAAACTCGAAAAAATGATTGCATTTTCTAAATCTTTGCTTTATTTTCTGGCAAATGACGGGCATAGAAGAATAAAGATAAAAGCATGCCAAGCAAGAAGTTAATTGCTAATTAAAAAGTGGTTAAATTTTCAAACAGATTATGAAAAAGATATAATCGTTATAATTTATAATTCGTTACATTCACAAAGAGTTATAGGATTTTTAGAAAGTACAGATTTCCTCGCAAATTTTCAAACGTATCGTAAGTAAACGTATTATGTTATATTTATCTGTACTGGAAATGACAAAACCTGTTTTTGTTGAAATATAGCTATTATCTAATTTTATTAAGTAAATTTATTGATTAAGCACTATGAAAGAAGCATTAATTTCAGATTCTGTTTACCGTGTGCATTTATTATTGCTCTTTTAATTGATAATAATTTAAAGTGCTTCTGTTAGGAAATACAACCAAACACATAAGAATTGTTACGTTTGTACTTTGAACGGGAAAAGAAAGTTCTATTAACGTTTCCCATGTTAATACAGCGTAAAAATTGACTTCTGCTTTTGAGTGCAATATAATCGTTAACACTTGTACAAGTTATTTTAAGAAATAAATTTTTAATCTTTACAAACTAATAAAAAATTTCCTTTTATTTCACTGCGTAAAATACTTTTTAAATGAACAATTTTCTAAACATTATTAATTCTCCTTTACACGAAGTCACTAGCCAATTCTATTCTACCAATTATTATCCATTGGATTGATGAATTTAAGAGTAAAACACGGATTACAGCCATTTGCTGCAATCACTCACTACATCCCTGCTGATCTAAAACTAAATTATTAATTTTTGGAATTCAATAGTTATATTAAAAATTGCAAATAAATTACAATAACCAAGAAGTTAATTACGATAATCAATTTGATCTTTAACAACTGTTCAACCTGTCCCTCTGCTGTATCGTACATTATCAGATTTTATATTCCTTGCAAATTACAGTGACACATTGCAAATATCGGCTTATTATCTGTGATACAGCTCTTGGCAAATAAGTATGCAAATACGCCAAGGCCTACAAGCCATTCTAAGCTAATGCTGCCGAAAAGTTTGCCCTTGTGACAGCGGTCTTATCGTTCGTTACTCGTAACAATGTTATACAAAAGAATATTGAAACCAGAGAAAAGAAAATGTAAGACGTATGCCTTTGCGTGCAGGTACTGCAAAGCAAGTTTATATTGGAGCTGAACGAAATTATTAAAACCCTGCGCGTTTATTATCGCCACGGAATTTTATATAAACTCGATCGGAATTTAATTGTATCAAACGTTCAAAACTTTATGAAACTCTTTACATAATACTTATAGGATTGATGTACCTGACGTACGAAAATTGTTTGGTATCAAAATTAATCAATTCTGAAACGAGGGTAGTCGGGTTAATTAGAATCCAGACCTATAAAGCTTTGTCCGACTAATTAAGCATTCAAATTTCCAAACAACTCGCTTGCAAATATCGGAAAAATAATATACATATAAGGAAATATGTAGTACAAAAATTGGGAAAATGAGGCTGGAAAATCTAATCCATTACACTTGAGAAACATTTCCACATTTCGTCGATACAATAATTATGACATAATATAGTTTGAGAAATGGAAATATTTAAGTTTGTCTTTTTCACATAAATTTTCATTTGTATTATAGGAATGCTTCTACAAGCACAGTTGACATTTCGATTGCAAACAATTAACAATTAAAGGACTCTAAATCATACGTTGGATCATCAAAGATACAGCTCTATCCAAAATTAACCAAATTCCTGCTATCAACTCAAGGAATAGGTCAGAAAAATTATGTTTTTAATAATACTTTTGATTTCGGAACAATATCTCCAATCGGTTCTCAATTAACACCGCTTTTAAAGTAACAATGAATGGTATTTAAAGCTCCAGGAACGAAATCATGTATCTCTCTTCCTAGAACTAATAATAGCACTAATAATAGCAAGATAAGGAACCGACTCAATGTCTGACACTATCTGACGTACCACTATAGTAAGTGTGAGATAGATCAGTACCCAGGTGCGAGCGAAAGGTACGATATCGGTAGTGAAAGGTTCGACACCCCGATGAACAGTCAATTGCGCTGAAAGTGAAGAAAGAAAGCACATATGGAACGTTCAGGGATATTTCTTTTTTTTCTTGCTGAGCCTGTAGATGGAATTTTACGAAGGGAGGTAGCGGAATTGTTGATATTATATTGGGTATTCTACGACATAATAAACGCAGCTGTAGCCTTGTTTATGTGCGAGCCAAGTGCCGTGAAGTTGTGGTACCTCGGAAAGTTACTTGTTATCGGCCGTCTCATGTCAACCAAATGTGCCACTCTAGTCCAGACATGTACGAGATGGAGGGGAGGACAAAAAGTTCGCGGAAAAAGTAGGATGGTGGCGAAGGTTAGGGTCTGTTTTACCTGATGCTTGTATAGTGACTTATTAATACCAAGTTTCAGCCACTTGGTGCCATTAACATCTGATATATCGCCGAATAAACAAGCCAATCTGGAAGAAACCGTTAAGAATGGGGAAAATTGGATTTCGTGCCGTCATTAAGTTCCTTAGCAGGGAAGGAGAACACCTCAAACCATTTTAATCCGTTATTTGTTGCCAAACTATAATAGTCCCCCAGACTATAATTTATTCCCAAAAATAAAGCAGCTTCGAGGGAAGAAACATTTCACCGACGAAGAAATTAAGTTGGCTGTTGAAGCGTATTTTGAAGACAAAGACAAACCGTTTCCTTTTTTGAGAGTATAAATAAGCTAATTGAAAAGCGTGAAAAATGTATTATGGTCAACGGAGAATATATTGAAAAGAAATAATAATAATTGGCCTCCTTTCCTCCTATACCCCATTGATTCTTCTGTTTCATATTTTGACGTAAAAATGATTGACAATTAGTTCAATCTGGCTTGGGATAATTTGATGAAAATGAAAATGTAATCGTAACGCAAATTTCGCTGATGCTTTTTGCGAATATCTTGAAAATTAAAACTAAGTAACATGTATGGGTAAGAATTGTTCAGAATATTGACCTTGATAACACATTTCAAAATCACTAAAATCAATGAGACTGTCAGCTTCCCTTCTCATCCCTTTGTTGCTACCTACTATTCCCATTGCAAATTCCTATTCTTTGATGCTACTCTGGAAGGAATGCTCCGATCGCCACTAAAAAATGTGAAATAACAAAATTTTTGGGAAAAAAAAAATACAACCGACTTCGGAATGCACCAAAAAGGACGAAATAATTTGAATTTATATTTCGGAGACGACGCGAAATTAACAATTTTCTACACCGGAAATTTTCAAAATTCTTTGCTCCTTTTACATATTTTTTCACATTAGCAACATCTTTCATTAACACAATTTTTAATTTTGCACCGTCTTCGAAATATAAATTAAAATTATTTCATCCTTTATGGTGCATTCCGAAGTCGGTTGTATTTTTTTCCAAAAATTTTTTTTGAGTAAACGAAAGAATCGTTAATAATGCGTGTGATAGATATTTATAATAACATTCTATTGTTAGAAGCAATTGAAAGTCAGAAACTATGTTAAACTGCATAAGAAACGCGTATTAAAATTACTAAAAGTTCAAAGGGCTGCCAACAAAGTCCTGTTTCGAATTTCGGTATAAAGTTAGATTCGTAAGAAAGTAGAAATCTTCCACTTTAATTCGGTTTTTGATTTACATCGATATCTCTATCCGTTCCTGAGATATCGTCGTGTAAAGACAAACGTAATTTTTGTAGAAATTCGCTGCCGCCTCACGCTTGGACCCAGACAGCGAGTGTCTAGCGTAGCGGTCACGTGGTCATTGTTTACGTCTAACCCTTTACTATTCCTGGAAATGCGTATATGAATTTCCTAGAAAAAAGTCTAGGTCGCGTCGCGCCCATTCGGAATTACCCTCGTACGCGCCGGCCGCTATACAAACTTCGAAGCCGTATATCTCAGGAACTAATTAAGATATCGCGTTGCAACAAATTGCGTTATTATGTACGCACTGTCCTCTATCTTCTGAGCTACCTACTGCGTAAAATTGTGGCATGTTTTTTTATATTTATTGCCAGGAATTTCGACGCCGTTGAATGTTTCGCGTTGACCTGTGGGATCCTTAATGCGTCAAGTGTTTCCAGTTTTTTAAAATGTTTTAAAATGTTTCCAGTTAATTCTGATTATATATTATCTTCCTTACATTTGTGGTTTTTACTGTTTTTAATAGATTCTTAATATCTGCCTGCAACTATAGTTGAATTTTAATATAACATAGTCATCATATTGTCTATAAAAAATTGTATTCGTGGCGATTGCAAAAGTCGATTACGAAAGCGTTTCGCAATTTTATATTTGTAACCCGATTTATTTGTTTTAAAGCAACTGTACCGTATGTTACATAAATTAAAAATAAATACCGGGCTTTTGCAGAACAATGTTTTTCCAGCTTGTGAAAATAATTTGGAAACGTGGCCGAGACACTGAATTCTGTGATTATTTTTAAACGTGAAAAGTTATTGCGTATTTCCCCAATAATTTTGCTCAACGTGTCACAACAGTTTAATTGACTTGAAGTATGATATCTGAAGTATCTGATAATGAGTTTAAATAGATTTCAATCCTATCTGCATTCGTTTTTATTCTCTTTAAAATTTACCCCTTTTATCTTTCATACTATGTAAATAATTCGTACGAAATCGATTAATTAGTTTAATAGATAGGAATGATAATAAATAAACTGTATTAAGATCCAAATCATGCAAAGAAGGATTAAAAAATGAATACTCATTTCAAAATATTTTCATTTTCAAATCCAACCAAGAATCATTTGTCCTTTTATCTTCGTTTCTTCGTTGAAGTTACTCGCTTCAAAATTTTCAGTTTCTTTGTGACTCCTGTGCCAAGTTTAAAAAGAAATAGTTCCTATGCGAGGGTGAATTGAGACTATTTATCTTTTCCAGAATATTTAGGAGCTTCTGTTAAAATTTTTTGCAAAAATAACATACAAAAGCAAAGTATAAAATGTGCAAGCTTGTTTTTGATAATAATTAACAATTCCACTGGAATCAAAATGGCTATTGATCAATTATACAAAAATATGGACAAGAGACACTTCTTTTATTTTTACTCGATATCAAAGTTTTTGTTTATTTCTTTTTTTTTTTCATACCTAAAAAATGTCAATAACTATACAAAACAATCAACTGCTAGTGTTTGATGCAAATAACTAAGGATTTGTACATTTTTTTATATAAATTTTGCTTTTACAGAAATAAATTTCGAAATAGCTTCTAATCGATACTAGCCCCCCCCCCCCCCCCCCCCAAAGTCTTAAATTTCATAGTACAAGTAAAATTTTGTAAAAATTACAGCTCACCTTTTTAAAGTAATGAATTTAAAACATTGCTGAAAGTCCGAATAATTAGGTACTTATCTTAGCCTACAAAGATCTAACAGAAAGCTTCTCCATTGATGTCTAACGATATACTGACATTGTGAACGTCTCTCATTGGAAGGAAATTGCAACATTGGTACGATGAAGTATCGAATGATAATGTTTTCGTAACACTTTTACTGCGGCGTTTTATCGAGGGTAATGAAAAAGAGATTTTGAACATCCAATCCAATGGATAACAATGAATACTTACAGACAATATTATCTTCCACTTGTGTCCACTACTTGCGACTTACGTCCGTTTTAAAATAAATACGATTAAAACAAAGACGCAGGTATCCGATTTAGTATATATAAAGGCAAAGCTCGGAATTTTTATGAAATTCAACGGTAGTATTCAACGAGCACAACACAAAGCAACGATGTCTCGCCATCTTCTCGCCCTGTTCGCCATTTTGGCTATATCCTGCACCAGTAAGTTGAAACAAATCATAGGTAACCCTTATATAACACGGTTTTATGGTTCCTGCAAAATCACGTGTTATACGGATCCGTGTTATAGGAAACGAGGAACCAGTATAAAAAAGAAAATAGCTAAGTTCTATAGGTTGATAAAACTGTATTACATTTTACACGAAATTAAAAACTGAATTAAATACTTTTTCAAGCAACCTCTTATTTTGGTTTGTTGAAGGGGATACATGTTGTAGTAATGCCGTGTTATACGAGGATCACATGTAATCCCACCGTAGTATTTTATAAAATTCAATAATCATACGAAATTATGTTTGTCAATTCTAAAGTACAGCTATATTCAATAAATATATTTTTTGATGCTTTATGTGAAAGGTAAGCAAGTTGGGTAAAAACATGCCGGTTACATATAAGATAAAAGGTAACAAAAGAAAAGATGTTCATATTTAACACGTTGACTGTCACAGTGAAAACAAACGTGGGTAGTCAGACACGCTGAAATCCTAATTATTAACAATACAATCATGTAATTTTCAAATTTAACTTTTCAATTCGATAGCTAGCATTATTAGCTTAATGTTAACGCTATCCGTGGTTTATTTTATCATTTCTTTTGTTAATTATTTGATTGTAAAAAATTTCGGTTGCCGGTCACCGGCGACCCCCGTGGCAGCCAACGTGTTAAAATATAATCCATACTTTCCAAGTTGCTTTTCTTTAGAAACAAAATTTACCTTATAATTTGGATTTATTTCCCTTCATTTTATGCCACTTAAATTACTGCGCAATACTTTACTTGACATTAAAACTTGACAGGAATTTCGAACAAGAACGCATACTGTTTTATAAATTTCTCTACTTATTATTCTGTGAAGTCAATCGATTCGTTAAATGACCGGCTCGACATATAAATAATATTAATTAATTATCTTCTCCAATAATGGAAGCATAAATGTAGATTTTGAGTTTGAAATTTCTTTTAATTAAGTAACAACGTAGAGTATTTCAATTGATGATACGAGTTATAAACTCAGAGTAAATTAACGACTTGAAACGGAATCACAGGAATAGAAAGCGTTCATTGTATTTTATTCTAATCGCAATGTTTATCATAAATTGCAGTGACATTAAGCGGAGATATTAATGAACATGGTAAAACAGCAGTAGCTCGTGTAGAGGTAGAAGTCGAGAAAAAGGGACAAGTCGAGATCGATCATCTAAGTCATCATGGACACGATCATGACGATCATCATGGCGATCATCATGACGTTCTTCATGACGTTCTTCATATCGATCATCATAACGATCATCATGGGCACGATCATGACGATCATCATGGACATGACTGCTGCGATCATCATGGACATGACTGCAACGATCATCATGACCACCATATGCATAAATGCCCGGACAATGAAATGTGGTCCGAATGTGGAGCTGGCTGTCAAGCAACTTGCAAGGATCCGAAACCCAAGATTTGCCCGTTGGTAAGTACTTCTTCAATTTAATATGTAAATTTTCTGTGTGTGTGTGTGTGTGTGTGTGTGTGTTTAGAGTTGCATTAGCTACTTGGTTATTAGCGACCACGGTTGGTGGTTTTATATTTCATGTGTGAGGTTCTGATGATGTATGAATTCGATTGGTTCATTCAGGTTCTCTTCGTTCTTCAATATTTCGCTGACCCGGTTGGGGATTTGGAGTCGATTTTTCGTGTCTTCTGTATTCTTGCAATTTGATAAGACATGCTCGACGGTCAGATTTTGTTGGCACGATTCACAAATTATTGGTGGAGAGGCTTTGTTTTAGGGGTATATTATAGTAAATTGGTTAGAGAGGAATTAGTCTGTTGATTATTATTTGTTCTTTCCTCTTGAATTTGGTTGTGTCGTGATTTGTGTAAAAGTCCTCCCTAAAGTCGCGTAATTTGGATGGAATGTCGTTTTTCCACTTCTCGTTCCATTTCCGTTTATAATAACTATTTAGAAACGCCAGGAAATCGGTGTGTTCAACCGGTATTATTTCAGTGGGTTGAAGAGTAATGTTTAAATTGTTAACTAATTTTGAAGAACTTTTCTGGCTAAATCTGTTAAAATCATCATCTTTGAATCGTTTGGACCAGTATTCATAAGTTTCAATCGATGAAGAAGTGTTACTTATTTGTTAATAAAGTTTTAATTCATTATAATGGCTCTTCATAACCAAAATCATTTAAACGAAGGTATTCATTTTTACACCATAACTTTTTGAATTTGGATCGTAATAATTCCATTAAAAAAAATAAATAAATAAAATAATTACGAGTGGATTGGACACGTCGAATGTGACGAAAATTTCTGTTGATACACGATGGATACTGATATTTTATTACCACACACAAAACAAATACGTTGAATGCAATTCACAATTTAAATTTTTACTAGGGTAACCCCGGTTTTATAAATAGGGATCAATAAAACTGAACTGTACTTTGGATTGATTCATGGTCTCCGTATCTTTTTAGCCGCTAAATCGCAAAAACTTTTAAACAAATATAATTGGACGGAATTGTATTCCCATTACGATTCGTATTATCTCAATTCTTTTATTAAAACTTCGAACGATTTACAACTCTGAGATACATCATCGTTATCATTGCTTTCATCTTTCGTTTCTTTATTCGAAGCACACGCTTTCATCTTGATCGCAGGAATCGAATGAAGCTGTCAAATCTACAATTATTTATGAAATAACAGTAGAGAAATACTGATTTGGAATGCTACTGTTATTTAATTCGTAACACAGTGAATAATAGGGGCGAACGATCTATTGACAATCAATGAAAAATTGAAATTAATTTTAATATTTTTGACTCAATGCACAGCGGTTAAAACGTCAATTTGCAAAAGTTTTTCAACGAATATTCGATCGTTGCTATAATCGTCAAGTGTCAGAACTTAAAAATAAATCTACTTATCTGCATATTAATTCTAGAATTTCATATCAATTTTTCAAAAATTTCGAAGGCTCAAAATGTGACATGAAATAGGCTTTAACGCCGTGTTGCTAATTCGGCACACTGAGGATAAACGTAATTTAGAATGTTCCAAAACACGTATGAAAAATAAAATTTCAATATCTACGGCAAGGAAAAAAGAGAGCTTTATGCATGAGATATCGGCTGCCGACTGAAAATCACTTGGTAAACCTTCAATCATCATCGATTCGTATGTAATTCAATTGAAATAATAAAAATTAAGCGTGTTACAATTAGGAAGAACTTCACAATTAAGGATTAAAATGTTTTATCCTTAGCTGCTGCAGTGCTTTTGCTAATAATTGTTTTGGATAAGAAATTGTTTTTAACACTTCTTTTGATATTGCAATTCACGAATAGGACACAGCTAAAAGCAGAAGTCGAATTTCTCAAATTCTATTTCTATTTCACGTATGACGTAAATAATTGTAGATTACTTTTTCAATTACTCCATTCTTTCTTTGTTTTTGCTGAATTGAGTCAACCAGATTTCTAGGACTGATTTACTAATTTTCTGTTATCTCATATGCGTTTAGAGTTATCGATCCAATAACTCACCTGAGAAAGTAATACAACTTTTCAAATAACCATAAAGTAACTAATAAAACCAAAGATAAGGGCTTGAACTACAAAAATCAACTAGAAACGTCTGAAAGTTTATGAATTATTACATATTCCTCTTAGCTAATTTTGCTTCCTATCTCTTTATATTTGAAATAACTTATGAATAAAAGAACCAATTATAATTCCAAAATAATTTTTGTTTCAGGTTTGCGTTCCTGGCTGCATCTGCCAGAAAGGCATGCTGAGAAACGAACACAACAAATGCGTTGAACAATGTGACTGTTAATTGCTCGCAATTACTATACGCAAGATCGCTTGATCGATCTTTGCTCAATGAAATGATTTAATAATAACGAGAATTTTATATTTGAAAATATACTTCGTCTGATCAGAAATTTTTATGGTACTCTTGTTTTATTCCTTATACATCCTCGGCAGTCTACCAATCCTTCTTCGATAGTTTTAAATAAGAAGTAGAAAATGCTTTAAGCGAAAGAAATTTGAAGTTTCAAATAAAATAAATAGTAATAACGAAAATTCTGAAATTATATATTTCGTCTCTTTTCCTTTTTTCTTTCTACATATGTATCATGTTCCAGGAGAGACAATAAAACGAATTCACGTCAAACTATCCTCTATATACAGGACAATTTATTTAAATTTATTTATTCAGGGACCTATTACCCATTGATTGTGGCAAAAAACACTTGAAACGAATTATGTTGCAGTTTATGACTCGTCAAACAAATACAATAAAATTTGATTCTTTTATATCTTATGAAATTTTATATCTTTCTGAGATATCAAGATGACTTTCAGCCTTTTCAAAGTCAATTTGAGGATTAACCCAAGATGATCATATCATAATCTTTGAAATTAAATTTTTGCGGATACGATCCTTTATACAGTCATGTTAGATAAAGGAATCGTAACTATCAAAAGTGTTATTTCCGTATAATGTTACTGTGATTCAATAAATCTAGTAACAATTTAACGACAAAAACGTACCAATGCGAATAATCAATAATCTCTTCACTATAAATATGACACGTGACGTAATAAAAATCGTAAACATGCAATTATTTAGAAACTAGATTTCTTCAGATATGGCCAGTTAATAAATTTCGCAGAAGAATCAAAGTAATCTATCAGATTGCTGTCCCAACGCTTAAAGGGACCCAATCATTCATCAGCGAAAAAATAAATGGTTCTTTTGAAAATTTCTTTTTGGAAAAATATAAATTTTCTTGTGACGAAATTAATAGTAATTAGTTAATTAAAACATTAATTGTAGTAATGTTTATTGTAGGTATCAACAGTACGTGTAAGAATGAATCGCTGTTAGCGATTAAAATCAAATCTTTTTTAACTTTGAACGAACTTAAATTTCGACAAATTTTAAAAAGTAAATTTAACCAAAGTCACCATGAAAGAATGTAAATTTAAATTAAACGGATCACATCGAGAGAATGTAAGTAATTTTAAATAAATTTTATTTAATATTTGTCAAAATTTTATAAAATTCTAAATATAAACAATACACATAATATTAACGCAAAAATGTATATAAAATAATATAAATAAATTAAAAATGTTCCCGTTATCATCAGGACAAATTAAATAAAAAAATTGGTCGGCAGATTGTTTAACATTTTGACTGCCATGCCATCCATATTTTCATAAAATTCCATATTCTCTATTTCTTCATTTAACCCTTTATCTGGTAATGTTAACCTCAAGCTACATGTGTTTCTAGCAGCTTGCATGCGAAAGAAATTCCATTTTTTGCTCGTTTCTGGCACTGATGCTCTCAAGCAACATTGTATCGGCATAATTTGCATAAATTTCACACTCTTAGAAAGGGCATATATACTTAACTTAATAAGTCCCAAATTTATTCATTTGAAATTTTAATGCTTGTCAGATAAAGCGTTAACTAGATATACTAACAATAGGTGTTTGAAATTATCAATAACAGAAACAATGAAGTACTGACAAACTAATAAATAAAATTTAACGTTCAATAGCTGCAGTCAAAGTATGAAGAAAAAGAAAGTAGCAAGAAAATGGATAAAAATCAAACAACATGTAACTAACAATCAAAACACGACGAAGAACGAACAACCGAGCAACAATTAAATCACACCGTACTTTTCCTTTCGTTAATTTGCACGTATTATTCATATTGGGAAGTTTTCTAATAAAGTTCGTTATCTCACTACAGGAAGTCATAATCCAATAGCCAAATAAAATGATAAATGAAACGAAAGTGAGAATGCATATGTTCAATCCCCTTGTTTTGTCGTGTGTATCATGTTCTTTACGGCCCCTTAAGTCAAATTCAAACAGAAGCATGAAATTGGTATACGGAACAAGTATAAAAGCTATTCTTTTCGAACAGTTTGCCCAGATTCGAAGAAACATCTCAACGAACAGTGTACCATCAACATGTCCCGACTTCTTCTTGTTTTATTCGCCATTTTGGCTATCTTTTCTGCCGGTAAGTAACCAAACTTCCAACAACATTTAAGAACAAATTCGCCTTTGCGTAAGAAATATGATAATTGGTTCGATAATTAACTTCTTAAAGTTTGTTACATTTCAGTCTTCTATAATCGATTTCTTTTCAATTTCGTTTCTTATGATTCATAGTTCATTTGCAAGTACATTCTCGGCAGTTGCTGCCACGAATAAATTCAGCATGGCTTAATTCAACAGTTCTCATTGAATTGAATTGCCTGCAATATTATAAAGTGTCGTCGTCGGCGCGAAAGGAAATTATTTTAATTATACACTGTTATTCCGAGGATTTTAATCAAATTGGAACCGTGTTTTTCTATCTAGAAATGAAATATTAACTACAAGAAAATTATGAAAAATTCATATTCTTTAAATTAAAAAGCCTAAATTGAAATATTCAAAACTATTTAGATGGGAAAATTTGAATTCCTCCAAATAAAAAATTTGTTGTATTCAAATTGGAATATTCAGATCACTCAAGCTATATAGAAAATTTGATTTTCATCCATAAAAGATTTGAAATCAGATTTCGTTTTATCAAAGGGCGGTGCAATCTAATTTAAGCCAATCTCTTTCGGAAATTGATTAAAATTTTCTTTCATGAATTTATCCGTGTCTATACATATATGTAGATCTCTAATTAAATATAAGTGTACGTAAATTAACTTGAAGCAGTTAAAGGTGACACATACGTAAATGGAAATTGTAACAAAACATTTATCAAATTAAAACAGGTGGCTCCGCTTCGTCAATGCGTTGCCCGCCAAATCAAGTATGGGACAATTGTGCTACAGCTTGCCCTATGACTTGTGATCATCCTAATCCACGACCATGCACCATGGTTTGTATTCATCTTTCATTAATTATTTACTTGTATTCAAAAATTTTACTTGTATCGCAAAAGTTGAGGTTTCTCTTCTTGCGTTAATATTAATTTTTAGGATCATTTTGATAATACCTTCTATAAAATAAATATTGTGCAGTTCTGAAATTCCGAAAAGATGGAAAGATTTGCGATTAATCCACGCTTTGAC
Source organism: Stelis phaeoptera (assembly GCA_943735885.1). Taxonomy (NCBI): domain Eukaryota; kingdom Metazoa; phylum Arthropoda; class Insecta; order Hymenoptera; family Megachilidae; genus Stelis; species Stelis phaeoptera. Next base: position 8,059,792 of record OX030930.1, read on the forward strand.
TCTTTCGGTACAACAAACCCTGTTATTAAATATCATGTTATGAAATATCATTCCTATCTCCTAAGGCTTTTAAGTTTCATTGTTTCTTATTCACCTTTCTTGCACAGAATGTTAACTATGTATCAATCTATGTTACAGCAATGCATTATAGGCTGCAGATGTGAAAGAGGACTGCTTCTAAATCACGAAGGAAGGTGTGTTCCACGATCTGAATGTCGACAGATAGCGGAATGATCCGTTTACCTCGAACCTGATGCAAAGCAAGATTAATTGAAATTTCGAATATTGAACACTTCCATGGAACTTCTATTTTTTTATAATAGAATGCTATTCTATTTTTATAAATAAGGACTAAATAAACATTTCTGTTGAATATTAATCGGAATGCTGCCTTCTTATCCTTTTCTCGACTTGTTAATTAATTACTTCATTCGTAACAATATCATATTCTTATCAATATGAAATACGTTTTATTTTCAATCGAAATATGTTTTTAATATATAAATATGACTTCCTTTGCACGCAAGCGTTTATTTTTCAAAGGTGTATGTATATTTTCGCGTACGTTAAATACGCGACTTGTTCTATTTTTCAATAATCTTAACTTTTCATCTACAGTCAATATTTGGATAACTGATGTTTTTATTAAAACAACGTTCGAATAATCAATGTTCTACCGTATTAAATTGTTCTGACGATTCTCCCTATGCTCGTTACTGGTATCAACATTTAATCTTCTCATTGCATGCAGATTGAATAATTGGATGCGTTAATCCGAAACGGTAAACGTGCACACGATGTACAATATAGGACTGTATGCTTTAATAAATATTTACAGTGGCTCGGAAAAGTATTCGGACACCTTTTAAAACACAATTCCCTCTTTTGATATTGGACCAAATGACTTGAATCTTTTTTTTTTCTTTTGAGAAACTAGAAGAACTAGTTTACTAGATGTTGAAAAACTACCAGTCGGTTGAAATTATGAAGGATACAGTGAGAATCACATTTCTCAACTTTTTTATCCGAGCCAATAATGACAATTTAAAACATACTTTTCGTAGATTTCAATAAATTGTATGTATACACAAAGTTTCATCGAAATTGGTTAACTCATCTAGAAACTACAAGCAATTGAAATTTACGAGAATCGCAGTTTTTCACCTAAGAACGTGATTAGTCATGATCTTCAACCAACTGGGACATTTTCAACATTTTTTCTTTTTGTCATCTAGTAAACTAGTTCTTCTAGCTTCTCAAAAAAAATTCAAGTCATTTGGCCCAATATCAAAAGAGGAAATTGTATTTTAAAAGGTGTCCGAATACTTTTCCGAGCCACTGTATATCATAAATACAGTTCATGCCACCGAAACCATTAAGAAAATGTAATGGAAATGAAAAATTGAAAACGACGAACGTTCTGCATGTCCGTCAAATATTGATACTGGAAAGACGTGAGTGAAATTGAAATATTGAAATTAGAAATTAATGAATTAGCAATAAAAATATTTAATTCTAATATGTAGAATACATAAAAAAATATATATATAGCTGTTGAAGGGTTGGTCAATCCAAGAAAGGATCAGTTTGTTTCCACGTAAAAAAGATGTCAAGAATTTCACTTCGCTGCTATCTTTATACCATCAGAGAAATATCAAATCCTTGAGCATGAAAAGAAACTGTAAAGTAACTTTACCACCGATAAAAATTGCTATAAAATACATTTAATGTAAATATTTCCATATACATATTAATATTGGATACTTCTTTCGGTACACTTCAGCTTTTTGTGCGATCAAGAATATATAGTTTTACTTAAAAATTGGCAGCAGCTGACCGAAAAACGTTGATTTTCCTTAACAACGTTCTGGGGTTGAGATTTTGGGAAATACAAGTGTTCAAATGAATTTTAATCGATTCGTGTAATAGCAGTTCTGTTAGTGAGCTACAGCATCGCGATTTTGATTTAGCAATATGTACGAAGACACCTTTTACGAAATTGATTTTTGACACCGAGTCGCTTCTTACATCCATCGATACGAGAAATGAGATTGATTTTACGTTCTGCTGAAATTAAAACGAATCGAAGCTCCACCAGACAGTTTATATAATTTACGAATGAAGAATTTTGCTCGCCGGTAATAAAATTCCAAATGTATGCAGCTGAACGATGAGCAGTCGTACGTCATTTTCAAATGTTATTAGAGATACGGTAAGCAATTACTCATCGCTTACAAGCACATCTTCGGCTTAACTTAGATGAAACTTATTATACATTCCACACCATTTCTCTTGCCAATATTATACGTACACGAGCTGACACGAAAATAGGAGAGGAAAGTTTGGTAATATATTTCATTCATCTTTCTTTCTTTCTTTTTTTTTTTTTTTCTAATCCTTCGTGGACGAAATACTTTTGAACTTAACACCGTATGTGTACTGGTGGACTTAGTTAGCCTTCAAGGATATGAGGAACATCCCTCATCTTTGGGAGGATTGCAATACATTATCAAAGTTTGTTTACTTATTTTCTTGTCTCCTTGTATATCGGTGGAACCTGTTCGTTTCAGTAGAAACCTCAAAACTTCCCTGGATGTGTTCGCGTTTTACGATAAATCAAAACTAAAACAGTTTCTTGGGAAAACGCAGTCGACCATAAAGTTTTATTGTTTAACCAACCATTCGTGGAACGATTTTCTGCTTTAAGACACGCACAGTACCGTCCAAAAGTTAGGAACAATCTATGCTTCTCTGGTACATATATTGTAAGCTTATTAAATATATTACACTTATGTACTGAAATAACACTACACAGGTACAGTAAATAAGAGAAATATGAGGAACCTTCCAATTAAAGGGGTAACAGTGTACTAGGCTGTAATATATCTTATATCTTTCAAACATAATATTAAGCACTAATTTTCTATGCCATATTTCTTCATTTCAAAATGCATTTACCTACCATTGTATTGAAAGAGCAATTTGTACTTATTTCAAATTCAAGAACAGAAAGAAAAGCCATTGATATCATTATTAATAGGTTTAATTTCTTCATATTTTGTGCTGTTATTAACATAAGCGTTTACTGGATCAGAGAAATCGATTTTACATTTTAACCCTCGGCGGGCGGACTCAGTGTCCATTCGCACTCATGTTTACAAACAGTCAAAATAGTAATGACAACAGATATAGTGCGAAATGTAATCACTGCTCAAAGCATGTTTGCAACATACACCTACATCTCAAAACATGTACTTTGTGTATTCGTTGCATTGAAGACCAATAAATATTATTTATACCCTATACGTACATTATTTTTTTTTCTTACCATTAGAAACACATATATTTTTAAGAATCACAGTTCCATAGACACAGAACAATAAAAATTGATTGAAAGGTTCATGCACAATGTCAAAAATAACAATTTATTAATATGGGTACGAATGTACCCTGTATGCTACATGGTACATCGTGCGAGGGTTAATAATGTATTTCTAATTAGTAAACTTGAATTTAAGGAACTATTATATGACTGTTTTATTTAAAAATTACAACATTTATGTTCATCGATTATACAGGATGTCCTATTATTGTCGTAAGAACCGGAAATGGGAGGTAGCTAAGACGATTCTAAACAACAATTTCCTTTGCAAAAATTTCGGATGGGGCTTCGTTTTTGAATTATTAAGGAAAAACACCGACCAATCGTAGCCTCGATTGCGTCGTTCGAGCGCGGCCGTGAACAAGCACGTCGGTAAAACAGACAACGTTAACACGTTGACTGCCACGGGGGTCACCGGTGACCGGCATCCGAAATTTTGTACAATCAAATAATTACCAACAGAAATGATAAAATAAACCACGGATAGCGTTAACGGGTGCGCAGGAGTCACTAGAGAATTTTTCGTTGACTTCAGCGACAGTTGCGGAGAAATTAGGAAGCTCTCGAACAAGGATAGATAGATCCTTGTCTCTCCAACGGTGCTGTGAGAGAGAGAGAGAGTGATATAACAACAGCAGGAGAGACGAAGACAGAGCAATAACCAAGCCGCTGCTTTTACAATTTAGTCGAGTACACTTTCAGAGCCGAGGAAGCAGTATTTTCTAATAATTCTTTTTTTAAAATATTCCTTGTAAAATTTCCAGTGGAAGTACAGAGCCCTTTTTTGCAACCTCGCTTCTGACAATTAAATAAAAATAAAAGTGTACGTTTTTATAGAATAAATTTTTGTATGGACACTTTTTACAAAAAAGGGCTCTGTACTTCCACTGGAAATTTTACAAGGAATATTTAAAAAAAAGAATTATTAGAAAATACTGCTTCCTCGGCTCTGAAAGTGTACTCGACTAAATTGTAAAAGCAGCGGCTTGGTTATTGCTCTGTCTTCGTCTCTCCTGCTGTTGTTATATCACTCTCTCTCTCTCACAGCACCGTTGGAGAGGCAAGGATCTATCTATCCTTGTTCGAGAGCTTCCTAATTTCTCCGCAACTGTCGCTGAAGTCAACGAAAAATTCTCTAGTGACTCCTGCGCACCCTTAAATAATGCTAGCTATCGAATTGAAAAGTTAAATTTGAAAATTAGTTGATTGTATTGTTAATAATTAGGATTTCAGCGTGTCTGACTACCCACGTCCGTTTTCACTGTGGCAGTCAACGTGTTAAACCCAAGTAATATCAAACGAGGAATAAAAAAGATTCAGAATTTATATGAATTTAATCGTACCTCCAGAATAAGAAATAATTACTCGATATCCCGATATAACGAATTAATCGAAGTTGTGTAACATTTCTTGTATGAAACGAAGAAAATTTTGAAATTACTCGATATCCTGATAGAACGAATTAATCGAAGTTGTGTAATATTTCTCGCTGTTTAAAATGAAACAAATTTTGAAAGTTGCCTACGTTTAATGTCAAAAAGTACGGACAGGATTAAAATTAGACTCACCGATTCACTCGTAGGTTGACATGTTTCGATGATGAACTGAGGTCATTCGGTCATCGCGTCGATCCAGGGCCTTGGAAGATGCAATTTGCAGCGCAGAACAGTTGATGGGACTGCCGGGTCAACGAACTCGCGTCACTTTACACTAAGTATTCCTTTTACACGGTCACGGTCACTTTTCACTGGGTCATTTCAACCACCGATTCGAGAAAGTGGGAAACGATGCGCATAAAGCAAAGGTCGCGAGTCAACTTCCCCTCTAGAGGTACCCCCACTCCGACCGAGACGATGGCGCACGAAGTACGGCGGAAGAATACGGAAGATCTCGAGCACGTTCGTCTGGGTCCAGTAGGGATACCACGTGAGGGGAAATTAAAATTTATTTGGAAGTTAAAATAAATTATTTATAATTGCATAGTTAATTGTTATTTACAAATAACATTTCAGTTGTTAATTGTAGATAAAACTTTGGTTGGTATACTAAAAGTTAACTAAAACGGAAATTAATATAAAACAGATGATATTTATATAAATATTGTATTTGTAAGTAATAACGACGAAAATTTTGCGACGTTTTCAGTGTTCGTAGAAAATATAAAAAATAGGAGAAGACCAAAAAATATTTATTATTTGCCTTCTATCAATGTCCAGGTAACAAATAATCTTTTATTTGTAATTAATATATAATAAATAAACTATTTTTGTGCATTATTTAATTGACCTTTATTTAAATAAACAAGTTAGTTATTATTTGCGATTACGATCATAAGTTTATTTATTAAGTATTATTTATTATTTAAATTAAAATCTGCCCAACTTTGGCTAGCGGTACTCTTCCGCGTGTACACCTTGTATTACCTATATTGCACACAAGGTAAGAAATCGTGACGTAACGTTCCCTTCAATTCCCGTGAAAATTTTGGCGCGTTCTTTGATTACGGCTTGCATGCTTGGCTTCATTGCGGTCGTCGTGTTTTTCAAATGTGATTTTATAAACGAACGGCGTTAAACAGGGGCGATTAAATTAAAAAGATGCAGCAAGAGAAGGGAGAGATACAAAAAGAGTGACTATTTTGATAAAAGTACCGGAAATCAAAAGGAATATTGAAGAACTGTTGCATTTTAAACTAATAGTTTAAATGTAAAGTTATCAATGGTCATCGTACTGATCGTGATCAAGGAACGACGAAGACCATGGCAGAACAATTTACGAAATGGTCCGGTCACTGAACGCGTTTTATCCACGACAAAAGTATTTCACTTCACGATCCCTGGCACTTGTCACTTTCACGTTATAACAAACACGTTATTCTTTCCCCGATTGTTGACCCTTAACAGGTTGTTGTGTGTGTTTACGAAATACGTAATCGATCCCGAAAACTACCGTTGACACGTTCGATCGAGCCATCGAGACAGAAAAATAACACGACGAAGTACGCAAAACGAATCGGCAGAAGGGCAGTAGCCGGTCGACAAGAGGACGGAACGCTTGACGTGTACGTTATTTACGCAGGTTTTTTTTTGTATCGCGTAATACAAAATATATCGTGTAAGTTCACATTTATTTCCGAAAAAACAGTTTCAATTTCGTAATCGCACATTTGACCGCGTAATAAACTATCAAGGTCCAAGAAATTCCAGCTAGCCTCGATCCAAAACAAAGCTATGTAAACAACGCCACACGACGAGTGTTGCGCCCTCTCGTCGACCGGCTACTGCCCTTCTACCGACTCGTTCTAGGTCATTCGTCGTGGTTTTTTCTCTTTCGATGGTTCGATCGAACGTGTCAACGGTCGGCCGTTTCCGGGATCGGTTATGTAATTCTTAAACACGCACAATAACCTATTAAGTGTCAATAATCGGGGAAGGAATAACGTGTTTGTTGTAATGTGAAAGTGACAAGTGTCAGGGATCGTGAAGTGAAATACTTTTGTGGTGAATAAAAGGATTCAGTGACCGGGGCGTTCTATCAACTGTTCTGCCATGGGGTCTTCGTCCTTCCTTGGTCAGGATCAGTACGATGACCATTGTCAACCGAACAGGGCGAATGGGTAAGTCGAATTCAAATTATTTCCCAACTTTCATTACGTTACAGTCGGCTTTTCATTGCGAAGTCGTTATTTATTTCCGAAAAATTCCGAGAGCACCTTCCCACATTTTATTCCTTCCTTTTATTCAAACAACGAGTACATATAGTTAATAAATTCAATTTAGCTATCTGATTTAGCCCATTAAATTTCCGCCTTTAAAAACGCGTTTGCCCAGCCTAGTCCGAACGTCCCAGGCTCCGAAGCTATGCTCACGCACCTGAGCACCTGTGATTGGTCAGTGTTTATCCTTAATAATTCAAAAACGAAGCCCCGCACGACATTTTTGCAAAGGAAATTGTTACTTAGAATCACCTCCCCTACCCCCCATTTCCAGCTCCTACACCACTTACGGGCCACCCTATATATTTATAAAAGAAACATTTTTTAATTTATATTTATCACAGAAACACATTACGGATGATAAATAGACAAACGGAAATTCAATTTATTTTATCGTTAAGTGAAATAATAAACGGATCTAAAGCGATGTGCTCTTGAAACGAAGTATCCTGGTTTGAAATTAACGTGGCTGGCAAGCCGTTGCATAACGCAATTAATTTTACCCATAAATTATCCAAAAATTAGATTACGTGGGATCAAAACGCAAGTGTGCTCAATTTGATAAATTATTGGGTTTTCGAACGGTTTGTAATTGAACGAAACAAATTTAGTATCACGAACAAAGTTATTTATACCCAGGATATTGCACAGCGTTACACACATTAAAACGATTTAAATACTGATCTGGACGGTAATTTCAGACTATGACGTTACCGATGGATGTAGTACCGTTACAACTTTGGTAGCATTAATTACCCTAATTTAATTATTGTGATAATATGATTACCTTTCGTTATAATATTAATTAGAAAATTAACGTAAATAATATTCAAATTTTTTAAGTATTTCCTCGTTTTAAGTATGAAAAAGAAAGAGAAACCTATTTGAGATTAATCTATTTATTGAAATGCTTTTGAAGGAAAAAGAATCGCACGATCGAAGGTGTTATAATTCTTGCACAATTGAAATACAAAATTATTAAATCACTTAAATGTTTATTGCCGAAACCATCGAAATCTAAATGAACGGGTAATAAAGATGAATTACTGAAATTTAATACCATACGATTTTAATGAATACTCACCTTAATTATGTAACATCATTTATAATTTTATAATAAACAATCCGGCATCGTGACTTACATACATATACATATGTATAAATTTCAACAATTATCGTATATTTATTCTCTAAAATTTCAATATTTTACATCAATGTACTGTAAACCAGTGGTTCCCAAACTTTTCCGAGTCGCGGCGCCTTTTTTTCAAATCAAATGTTTCCATGTCACCCTGCCCTAAGTAAAAGTATAACTAATCGTAAGTAAGAGATACTTTAGTTTAGTTAGGCCAAATGTCTCGGTTCAGTTAATTATGAAGCTTTTACCATATTTCGCGGCGCCCCTGTGAAGAGGCCGCGGCGCACAGTTTGAGAATCACTGCTGCAAACGATCACGTGTTTCAATAAAACATCGAGTTTATTTATTTTAACTACAAATTATATCGTCGCTTCGACCGAGTTTCGATGAAACGTTTCTACCCTTAAGTGCAATTTACGAATTATTGCTAAAACGTTCGAAAATAGAAGCGCGACCGCGCTTCTTCTATTTTGTGTCGATACGCATTAAATGATGCGATAATACTGTATCCTTGTTTCATAATTTTATAAATTCTTCGATTATTTATGTTCCAAGTTAATCGGTTTGTAAACAATACTGATGCTCAATCATCAATTATTAGCAGTGAATTACAACAGACGCAGAACAGGCAATGAGGGTATTTTTCGGCATGAAACAGAAACAGCGCGATCACGCTCCGTGGCACTCAAACGGTTAATTACAATATTTACTACAATGTTAATTAACTGACGCTCCTTTTGATGGATTTATGAATACAATCTTATCTACAGTAACTGTATGCTTCCAACTAGAAACAGAAGCAGAATCTATTTAATTTATTATCACAATTAGCTGAAACGTTTGTTTCTCCGATGAGAATTATTGTAATATGATGTGGCATTATTTTGTTAAAAAAGTGATTGGCAATATATGACATATAATGTATTCGTTTTAAAAAAGTATCAGGTATTATCGTGTTTTGCGATTAAACAAAAATTTACTCGATTTAAACCAAAATCAAGTCTCAAATTCTGCTTCTTCTGTAATTAAATGTATAATTTGAACATTTAACATTTGCATGGTTTGTGCAAAACTTTTCCTTAAGAAGTAAAGAAAATTGTTCGGTTTTTAAATAGAAACAAACTGCGTAGGTTCGTTTTCTATGTAACTTTCCAAATTTTGTACAAGGATTAAACAATATTTGTGAAATTGTTCGATTTATGTATTATTTTCGTTAGATAGTCCGTTACTTTCTTCGTTATTTTAGATAATTCTAATTTAACAGAATTGTAATGAAATTTCGTAGCGTTTTAATATTTTATTTTAATATTTCATTTCCTGTGTCGCTGGATAGCTATCACCTTCTACTAAAATATTGCATTGTTATGAATTAAAATCGTGAATATTCAAGTTAAAAGAAATGAAGTTCCAAGTTTCCTCTGGTCTAAAATAACAAAAAATGCTTTCATATATTCCTTTCACAGAAAAGATCTAATTTTCCATTCGAAATATATTTTTCTACGTTTAATTTAAGAAATAAAACACGTTTGCGCAGGACGCCCGTGGATATTCTTAATTTCTTTCAAAATTGAGAGATTTATATGACTCTTCAAATTAAACATTTCGAAGAACGCAAGAAAAAGGATTTCACGATCGTTAAAAAAATTAATAGAAGAAAAAGCTTAGAATTGTTCCACATATCTCATACGTGCACCAACCTAATAAATATGATAGAAATCAGAAGAAATAACTTATTTCTAAGAGCTTCCAGAAGGATGGGCCTTGAAATCGCTGAAAGGTACATATGTACATCAGTGTATCTTCATTTACGTAGCGCGTTTTGTGCATGGAACAATCGATGCATCTCCTTCGATTATCAATCGTAAAGGAAATTGAGATTGTCCACGCAGGATAATCTCGTTGAGTAACACTGTGGATCGTTATTCGCGAGATTCTTCTCCCTAGACATATGAACCCTGTCAGTGGATGGACGCCATGATATTTTTAAGAAGAAATCGTCTTGATCGTTGCCAGTTTGCAGCAACGGAACGTTTGATCTCGGATTTTCGTTGTAGGACACGTTCTGTCTGTACTAGACCCGATCCTCCTCCTCCAGCAACCTTACCACTTCTGAAAACAGAATCTTCGTGTGACCTTAAGGGTGCGCAGGAGCCACAGCAAAATTTCGAATTGACTTCAGCGACAGTTGCGGAAAAAGTAGGAAGATCTCGAACAAGGATAGATAGATAGATCTTCGTCTCTCCAACGGTGCTGTGACAGAGAGGGTGATATAACAATAGCAGGAGAGACGAAGATAGAGCGATAGGCAAACTGCATGATTTTTCCATGCAGTTATTGCAATTTTCTGATGCGAGGAAGCAATATTTTCGTATAATTTCTTTTTTTTTAATATTGCTTGCCTCATTCCACGGTGCGCTAAAGAGACCGATTTTGCAATTTCACTCTCAGAACTTTATAAAAAATAAAACTGTACGTTTTTATAGAATAAATTTTTGTGTGTACACTTTTCCCAAAAAAGGGCTGTTTAGCGCGTTGCGGAATGAGCCAAGCAATATTAAAAAGAAAAAAATTATGCGAAAATATTGCTTCCTCGGGTCAGAAAGTTGCTATAACCGCATGGAACAATCATGCAGCTTGCCTATAGCTCTGTCTTTGTCTCTCCTGCTATTGTTGTATCACTGTCTCTGTCACAGCACCGTTGGAGAGACAAGGATCTGTATATCCTTGTTCGGGAGCTTCCTAATTTTTCCGCAACTGTCGACAGTGGCGCTAATTTACCACCCGTGCACCCTTAAGCTTAATATTAATCTTTCAAGCGAAACAGGTACCCGTCTTATGAATGTAACATGCGTTTCCCTTGAAACAAAGGATGTGACTTGTAAATATTTGATTCTGCGGATCGAATTAGCTGTAACAAATTGGAACTAGTTGAAGGGAGACACTGTAATTCTGTACAAACAACAATCATCCCTTCGAGGTTCGAGGATGTAGTAAGATTAACAACGAAAAGAAATATCGAACGGTTCAGATTTTTATTTAAAAATCCGTAGCAAGGCGTGCTACGACACGAATGGTTCGGGGAAAACCGTTTTCCCAGAGTTGTCCTCCCGCGAGGGATGGGAGCAAGTTCTCAAGAGCTTCGGAGAGAGCCGCGATAATTTGTAACCCCTCGAGTGGGCCCGCCACCGAGGACGTCGAGCAAAAATAACGGACTTTTCCGTCTGGCCTAGGGCTCGGAGGAGACATCGTCGAATTTTCTTACAGTATCGTGTTTTGATGGTACGGTTTGTTCGAAACTACAACTTCTGTATCTTCTCTGGGGCGACAAGAAAGCGGCCAGTTCACGAAGAGTGAGATGTAGGTACAATATTTGATGACGCACGAAGAGTGATTTACTGATAGAGTATAATAACGCCAATATTAAGGAATGGTTAGTCCGAGCTGGTCGAGGGTGAAGTGAATTTCGTTTTATTTTGGTAAAATTAGGAATCTAGGAATTAAGGGACCTGTACACTGAGAGGAAGAAATTCTTTAGTCTGTAATAGCGACAGACCCTGAATGAAATGCTGTAATGGTTATAATAATAATAATCCAGCTCCTCAGGACATGGGAATGTGAGAACAGATCCTGGGTAAATTCTACCAGTCGTAAAAGACGATATAAAAGACTGTTATTTGTAAAATCAACACGTTGGCTGCCACGGGGGTTACCGGTGACCGACACCCGAAATTGTTTACAATCAAATAATTAACAAAAAAAAAAAATGACGAAACAAACCACGGATAGCGTTGTCATTAAGCTAATAATGCTAGCTATCGATTTGAAAGGTTAAATTTGAAAATTAGTTGATTATATTCTTAATAATTAGGATTTCAACGTGTCTGACTACACACGTCCGTTTTCACTGTGACAGTCAACGTGTTAACCACCCTCGAGTGTATACAAGAGGTTTCTCAGGGGTTTCTATGTTTTCCCAAAGAACCGAACATTTACATCTTACAATTAGTCTTCAAAATTTTATCGATTAACGATTCGACTATATCGAATTTAATTGATCGAAGTGCATCAATTATTGGTATTTTCGTGATTATACAATAATTAATAAAGAAGTTGCACAATAAACTGCATCGTTCGTATAACCTCACGGAGAAAAAAAAAATGAAAAATTATTGATTATATGAAATATTATTTTGTTATTTATTCAAAACAGTGAAGTGAAAAAAAAGTTTATCAAGTAATTACATATTATCGGGCCATCTCTACAAATGTTCAAATTGAAATGTTCAACCCCACAAAATTTGGTTTAGAAAAAGGCACTGTCGCGAACTCATTGATCACCCTGTACATAACTCAATAATGACTAATTATCCTAGCCACCTCCTATCCAATTTCGTGATAATAGGAAGTTAACGAAGTTTTTCGTATCGATGCTTTGGCTACAGAATGAGCCGTATTCATTTTGATTTGATAAATATGTTACTATGTTAAAAGTTATTACACGAAATGTACTTCAAAAATACATTATTATTAAAATTAGTTTGTTTTTCACTTCTCTTGAGCCTTTCAAAAAATTCCAAGAGGTTATTATTCTAAAAATTGTTTAAGACATTGATTTTGTCATCAATTTCACTTTAAAATAATTGAGATAACATTATAAATATTAAGAACTAGCAGTATGTGTTGTCATTTGCGCTACACATAATGTTGCACTGACGCAACGTTGGGAATTTCTTGGTAAAAAAAAAAATAAAAAATTTTTATTATTTCGATCACATACTTTTATTTGCTCAAAATGTACAACATTGTTGATTATATGAAAAAACTGACCAAAGTTGATGGCATCACTCATGAAATTTTGAAAAACACTGTGTGAAAGCGAACCTGACATTTCTTGCATGTAAATATGTACATACATGTTTTCGGTAATTTATTTTCTTTTCATGTAGTATTAGACTAATTGTGAAATATAAACTAATAATATGCCTTTCGACACATGCAAGACGAGTTTTGTATAATAAGTTCATTTTGACTGCATTTTGTGAAGTTAAACTTCGTGTTGCGTATACGGAACACTGGGAAGAAAATGGGTTAATCAGAAAATATCCATGGAAGACCTAATGGATTATTTCTATCGTCAAAAATTTCTCGTTTCGTCACCAGCAAATCGTAACAGTTTCTCCAATTCTTCTGCTGGAGCTAGTTGTATTGCTGAAGTTAGACTCGAAAGCTAGAACACTAGCGAATAGAACAAATGAATTGATCTGTGAGTCAAGAGTACCTACACGACTTTTAATACAATAGTCATGTAAAATATATATAAAACACACCAACAATATGAAATAAGCAAACAACAAATATTTTTCTTATCGATCATAGCAGATTATCTCCATGTTTAATTTAAAAGAAAACAATTACACTAGTGGAATTAATTTTGGCCACTTTTAAATTTTTACTTAAATTCCGCGTTTATTCAAAATTATTTGATATATAATCATTTATATTTTATATTCTAATCATTGTTTTCTAATTTTAGGGCGTCGCTTATATAAAAAGAAATCAGTAAAAAGACCATTTACAACCATACTTTTAATGTACAATAAAAATTACAGTTTCAACACATCAAAAGAGGTACAAAAGAAGTAATATTTCGACGAAGTAATATTCGACGTATAACAAAGTTTAGATTTTTTAAATTATAATTTTAAAACATTTACAAACCAGATCGTGTGAAAATATTAAGTATAAATTTAGCATAACAGAATATACATATTCTGCACAAATATGAAATAAAGAATATTTTTATATTCAAAGTGTCCGAAATTAATTCCACCGGTGTAAAAGTAGTGTTATTGTATTATAAAATTAACGCATTTTTCGGGATATGCTGTCAGATAAATATAGCTCTAATTCTGATATACTATCAGAAATTATACAAGTATCCAATAACTGCCATTTTAAGCAGATTTGTACTTCAAATGTATTTTTCCGAAATGTGAATTGAAATTTTTACAAAATTTCACTTGTATTATAAAATTCAAGATTCTTCTTCTTTGGCTAGTGTTGATTCTTAAGAATATTTTGAAATTATTTTCTATAAGAAACAGATTTTCGTAAGGAAGTACAGACCCTTAGTTATTGGTATCAAATATTACTAATTGATGTATACATTATTTCAGTTATTGGCATGCCTGTTTTATTTTCTGCAAAACACAAAAATTGGTCCAGTTTAATTCAATAACTGGAGCTGTGTTAACTATTTAGTGAATAGTGAATCTTTTATCCTATTTGGAAGCATTGAATATAATATTTTATCCAAAATTTTATAATACTTGCAGTGTTTGGGCATGAATTTCTGTTTCTTATATCAATGTTTCGAAATTAAATTTGATTTACATCTTCAGCCAATAATCTGTCAAAATTGTACCACCAATTAGGGTTTTTATCCCTACATCACCTAAATATTCGTCGAAATTAATTTTGACCGCTCCTTTATTTTTTTAATTAAGAACTAACACATGTTTTAAGTTCTGCTACTTTGCTTATAATAAACAAAGAAAATTTAACAAATGTACATGTTTCCAATTCATAGTCTCTAAATTCAACGATCAGTGGTAAAGTCACACTGATTTCAATTTAGCAATCTAGGGTTAAAATCCCACCAGTGTTCAGACATGATTATTTGTTTACATTATTATTTACATTCGGTGAAGTTTCATAACAAAGTACATTTACAATACAATTATCTTAACAGCTTCAACAGTGTTTAGTTTTCATAATTGATAATAAATAATCTCTGTTGAAGCAACAATCGAAAAAGTCTGACATAATGACATATCAATCAACGACGTTTTGATTTTGATATTTGGCGTTTACTTTTCCAGTCAGCAAGTTTTATTTTGTCTTGCCAAAGCAAATACTGTCTTCTTAAATGCTTTCTCTGCTGTTTTCACGGCATATTCATCGAGTATACTTATGCTAGGTTTACACCTACCGAGTACTCGGCCGAGTCAGCCGCGAGTGATTCTTTCAATGTTTTTTATCCTTTCATGCACCGTGCTATTTCCTCTTATTACTTAACTTTCTCAGTTATTATTCCACAATGTCATTCGTGAAATTGAAAAGAAATTGAGTTACAGTACCGGATTTGGCAACCAACGACGCTTTTCCAAGGTACACTGTCGTTTCGTTTCCGCTCAATTCGCTGTTGTTTGCGCCCTGAGCTGCATTCTTGGTTGACGCCATAGCAACATCGCCGTTCCTACACCCCACTCTGTAATTTGATTACGGTTGAATCATGAATTTGATATTAATGTTAATTTTAGTGAAAGGTAAATTAACTATTTATTCCACGATTACAGATTAGCAAATGTAATCATAGTTACTGAATTATTCCAATAACAATTAATTCGTTAATAGTTGTGTAATACGTTCAAGTTAACCACCGTAATTAGGGGCGGGGGAGGGGGCTTAAGTATCGGGACGAGGGGAGGATGTGTTCGAAAGTGTTACGTATACAAGCAAGAAAATTGCGAGTGAAATAAAGAAATTACTACAAGTTATAATCAACTCCAAAAATAATCACAAAGTAATGAATTACTGCTAACTTTGATTTAACTTTCAATCGGATCGTCATTCGAGTGTTATTGAGAATCTTAATAAATATGAAAAATAAAAGGAAACCGCTGACTTTTATTTTTCCTTTTTCTTTTCGGTCGTTTGAAGTTGAAAAATACTCAAAACTCAAGTCAAAACTCTGCGTAATCGTATTTGTCTTGATTTTATTCCCATTTTGCTGGACGAAAAGCCATCCCTTGTGTGAACAGGAAATTCATGCGAGAGGAAAGCTAAATACCATCTTTAAATGTGTAAATCAATTGGTATAATAAAAAATGTTTTGTAAACAGACTCCTTTCGACCTGCTATCGAACGCTTACTATCCAAATATTAAAAGGTAATTGGGGATTTCAATCCGTTCAAGTTTTAAAAAACAGATATTCTTTAAACACGTGTTTGAAACTATCTCATAGCAAATTAATGGACGAGCAAAATGGTTGTTCCATTAATATTTTAGAAAACTGACCGTAATTCGTTCAAAATATCGATTAATAGCAACATATTCTTTAGTTTATTTGTAAGTTCGAATAAGGAGGACTAAAACTCTATCGACGAGCACCTATAATTATCATTACCCTTGTTAAATCACGCAGCACCTGATCAATATTCAGTTCACGAGTATAACCATAATTTATTCGTAAATTGTATGTCCAATATTTCTTGCTCCGATCCCTTACAAACTTTATCGTAACTTTAATTCAGTTTTTAACAAGGAGTGATTCCGTGTCCCTCGATATTACGTTTCTTTCTTACTACAAGTTATAATATTTAGAAAGAAACAGACTCACAATCAGATCTAATAATGAAATACAATAGCATAATTCAGACTTTAACACGTTGACTGCCACAGTGAAAACGGACGTGAGTAGTCAGACACGCTGAAATCCTAATTACTAACAATGCATTCAACTAATTTTCAAATTTAACTTTTCAAATCGATAGCTAGCATTATTAGCTTAATGTTAACGCTATCCGTGGTTTATTTTATCATTTCTGTTGGTAATTGTTTGATTGTTAAAAATTTCGGGTGCCGGTCACCGGTGAGCCACCCCGTGGCAGCCAACGTGTTAATAAAATTGAACAAAAGCTGGAGGTGTTGATCATTGAAGCAATTTTTTCATTAAACAGTAGCTTAAAACGAATTAAACACTTTGACGGCTAGACTTTTTATAAAATTATGAGAACCTGCAATTTGAAGTTTCTTCTTACATCGAGAAGAGATTAATGAGGATGTTATGTTAGGGCATTTTCATATAACATGCCATTAAATTATCATCTTGAAATTGGAATATAAATTTAACGGGAATGAAGTAAAGAGTACTAACGTAAAAAGTAAAATACCGAAGCCACGAATACCAGAGGCCGTCAAAGTGTGAAATAAAAAGAAAATTAAAAAAATAACAACTTTACTTAAAGGCGCGAATTTATGGTCTTGACCCACAATCTGGGTAAAACCAGATACAATAATCAACACTGTCCTTAACGTCTATAACGTTGGAACTCATCCAATTCTTCGAAAGACGGATCACGATAAGTGTTTTTATGTTACAATTTCAAGTAAAAAATCAACGTTGTTGCAAGTACAAATTGATTCGATTAAAAAAGGCTATCACGTCAAATAGAAAATTGCTCTTGTTTTTGCATGAAGTATTTCTTCCAAATATTTTCCACTGAAAAGTATTAAGTTACAACGTTAAAAAAGAAAAAAGAATTAAAAATTTCTGTTATAAAATGTTTTGACTCTGAATTCATTTCTTGCGTGAATAACCGGATATCCGAGTATCAATTAAAGCTTTAATATTTAATTCCTTCTGCTAAAAATTTTTATTTTTAAAACGTAATATCCATGTCATGGAGATCCTGAGCGCGTTTCCGTCATTTCCACATCGATTAAATGGAACTGATCACTTTTTTCTAATAGGTATTCTATCATTTTACGCAGAATTTTTCGAATAACCGATTTACATAAAAACAATGAAATTAATCTTCATTAATTATCTTCCATCAATAATTTGGATACAATAGTTAATTTGTCTTATTATCATTATTTCTATAAAGCCAATAAATCGATTTCACGATTGATGAAAAGAATCAAATCCTTTGATTCGAAATTTCAATATAGATCTCTTACAATCACAGCCAACACGTATGTGATTAAATTAACCCATCTACTGCCAACTTTTTTTCGTGAAAATTCTATAATTCTAGAAAATGATACGAAGAGTGGAAAGTAAGGTTTTAGTTAAAACGTGATAAATGGGGTTCGCGGTAGCTGATGGGCTAACGGAGGAACAATGAAATAATCTTTATTTACCTCCAGCAACGATGACAGTCGAAGAGATTAAGGAATGCTTGTCGAAACTTTCTGTTCATGAAACAGTAGGTGATAGGATTGCAGCAGCTGGAAATATAGGCAAGTAGCTGCACCAAGCTAATTCCGGTGCTCCCAACCATGGAATAAACTAATTCCGGGGCGAAAAGATACCACGTGTTGATTACGTGTAATGGTGCCCAGCAGACGAAAAACTCCAGCACAATTACGAACAGCATCCTGATCACCTGAAATTCACACGTATCGTACGTTTCAGTGAACGAATCGTGAAAATGCTATTACTTTGGGAAGGACGAAATTGCAGTAAATTTTTTTGAAGCAATAAAATTTAAAGGGTTAACAATCATTTTACTTCGTTTATCAACGTTACACCGAGTAAAAGTAATTACGTAATAAAGCTAGAAATGGATCACATAAATACAATGAACTCTGTCAAGAACTTTCCAGCTTTCTTTAAGAAGGAAAAATCACAAGGAACTGTAAATATTTTAAGGTACTCGAGAAAATAAGGATGTGAATAGGATATTTTGATTAAAAAGGGCAGTGGCCTATTGGACGACGGATCTTGGACTTTAAACGGTTGATATAACATAACACAGCTCGTTGATATCACACAAATTATAACACACAAAATTGAATCAAATTTATCAAAGATTTTATAACTTGCTGTTAGGTAATTATGAAAATAAAGAAAGTGTACGCATAATGTTGAACGACAATGTACGTGCGTTATTTACTCATTTTTTGACATACCTTCTTTTTAGCTTCGATACTCTTGCCCATGTAATTGCTACGTATCGCGTGTTGTCTGGCGAATGGACAACTTGAATTCTGTTTCTCGCGTACGGAACAGTCTTCCGTGTCTCTGGATAGGCAGTTACTTCCGTTACTACGAACCTTCCCTCTTGATTCATGAGAAAAATCCGGTTCTTGACATTTTCCAGTAAGTCCTTTGGACACCCTCGTTCGTGGTACGCGTACCTTTTCGTGAAGATTGGACGTGTTCCCGTTAGTTTCATAGGAATTAGATCACATCGATATAATTTATAACGTTCACGTGGTTGGAACTTATTCAACAAATAATTGGTTGATCAACCCAACGCATTAACACTAGAACTACCGACGTTCGGTGTACCTTTATTTCTAAATTAAAAGTGAAATAGAAAACAAAATAAATGAGAGATAAAACGTAAACTGATATATAGTATAATTCTTTATCTCGATAAAAGCCAACTTATAACTTTCAATCGATTTTGTAATTTGAAATAAGAAATCAGAGTCATTTTGACCCGCTCGGTAGTTCTAGTGATAACTGCCATGGGAATCATTTGTGACCGAGTCTAAGAGTTCAATTGAATTAAATTACACATTTAATTAAATTGAAATTACATAGCGAAAGGAAATATTATCATAAGTTGCTCGATGTTTCTGTAGGAATGGATGTTACTGTGTTATACTCAATTCGACATGTTTTTCTTTTATCTTTTTTTTTTTATGTTCGCCGATTACGCCGAGATGGATGGACCAATCGGAACGAAATCTTTTATCGCAACAACCCTTTTGGTGCATTCCGAAGTCGGTTATATTTTTTTCCAAAAATTTTTGTTGAGTAAACGAAAGAATCGTTAATAACGCGTGTGATAGATATTTATGATAATATTCTATTGTTAGAAGCAATTGAAAGTCAGAAACTATGTTAAACTGCATAAGAAACGCGTATTAAAATTACAAAAAGTTCAAAGGGCTGCCAACAAAGTCCTGTTTCGAATTTCGGTATAAAGTTAGATTCGTAAGAAAGTAGAAATCTTCCACTTTAATTCGGTTTTTGATTTACATCGATATCTCTATCCGTTCCTGAGATATCGTCGTGTGAAGACAAACGTAATTTTTGTAGAAATTCGCTGCCGCCTCACGCTTGGACCCAGACAGCGAGTGTCTAGCGTAGCGGTCACGTGGTCATTGTTTACGTCTAACCCTTTACTATTCCTGGTAATGCGTATATGAATTTCCTAGAAAAAAGTCTATGGCCCATTCGGGATTGCCCGCGTACGCGCCGGCCGCTATACAAACTTTGAAGCCCTATATCTCAGGAACTAAGTAAGATATCGCGTTGCAACAAATTGCGTTATTATGTACGCACTTTCCTCTATCTTCTGAGCTACCTACTGCCTAAAATTTAGCCATGTTTTTTTTTATATTTATTGTCAGGAATTTCGACGCCGTTGAATGTTTCGCGTTGACCTGCGGGATCCTTAATGCGTCAAGTGTTTCCAGTTAATTTAGATTTAAATAACATTAGTTGATAGGAAAAGTAATATACAAACTTGAAGATTATATTTTTCGGTTCGGAAACGTGGTGACATCTGTTGGCGGAAGTTGAATATCCATAAAACTACTGTGCTGTGAATTTTTCAAAACTACGAAAATATTAAATGCTTGAAATACCATCGACCAGTTGAATTTTAACAACGTTTCCATGACCAGTCAATGTGTCAAAAATAACCTTCCTTACCTTGGACGACACTCCTTGGAGATTGCCGTGAAAGTAGCCGTGTGAAGAGGAAAATCCTCTCCTTAATCTTGAAGACGCGCCACAAGCGTTCACCACAACCGTAGCGCCGGCACCCGTGTCACCCTTGTCGCATGTTGAATTCCTCACGGTTCCGCTGGATTGTGATCTGTCAACTAAAATGTGGATACGTCATTTACTCTGAATTGTCACAAACATCAAGCCTTATGCACTATTTAAGTTTTTATTGAATCTTGTGATTCGTAAAAACGTATAGTAATATTTTGACCATATTCTTTATCTCTCGTGCAACGATTTCTCATCCAATGGGGAAGAACGAGGGGATTCTTGTTTCTTTTCGGCCATGTTGAATTTTTTTTATTACACTGTCTGTATTCTGCTATTTTTATTATCCATAAGTTCGAACAGAAAATAACTGTTGATTTCGAACTCTGCTTTAACACCTTGACTGTCACGCTAAAGGCGCTGAAAACTTTGTTAGACGAAGCATTTATTTCTCCCAAATTTTACCTACTATTCTTACAATTTTTCGTAATTTTTATTATTCAGAATTTGGACTACTTAATACGACGATTTCTAATTAAGTAATTGAAAGGATATTAATAATGCAAGCGACAAATTTCTATGGAAATTCAAGTGTCAATCATATGGGTGGTGCGGCAGTCAACGCGTTAAATTGCATATTTTTAGTAATAGAGGAAATCGTACGTGAAAAATAAAATAACTGTGGTTTATTTCCAGACTATTTATCCAGGAACTATCGGGTCATTCCATGTTTGTCTTGCTCAAATAAATATATAACAGAATGTCCATTGTGCCAATTAATTTTGCGATATAAACAGATGGGCAAAGCAATTCCCAATGATTAAACCGTCCAGATTTACTTAACAGGTTCGCGTACAATGTACACACGGTCTGTTACCACATTTTTCAATAATCGTAAAATGGATAAATGTTGTTTTTTAATTATGCTGGTTATGTTATTGTAAATATTTACGATGACCGCCAACAACATTAATGCGATATAACTTGCCTCTAGCAATTTTCTATTTGATATTAACGTTCAGAGAGTGTTGATATTTCGTTGAGATAATATTTGCTATTTCTATTAACCATAAAAATAAGAAATGGTTAAATCAAATTGCTTCCTAGATCGATTTATAAGTTTCAAACTCTTTGTGGTTCTTATTCTCTTGATAAGGGGAGAATAAGAAGCAAGAAATAAGGAACATCTCAGTTTGTAGTGTGTTGAGAAAAAAGAGTTCACAACTGTAAGGACAGACAATTCTTAATGAAGAAAATTCTTTATGTTATAAACAGTTTCTCGTGTTACTTAATTTTTGCATAAAACTTGTAAAGTTTATATGAATGAAAAGTGTAATAATTGGTTTTCATTTGAAACATTGCCGCACATTTTATTCCTTTTTGTAAAATATAGCTATATTAAGTATATGAAAGAGTTTCAGTTCAAATATTACAATTTAACGCTCGGATTTCTTGCAATTCATTAAAATGCATTAGTAATAATAAATTTTCTGGTAATTACAGACTCGATCTTGGAGTTAAGTAGAAAATTATACAGGTCTGAGGCATTCAATTAATTAAAAAAAGAATTTGTGTGAAACTTCAACAATTTTAATAAAACGCTAAGGTGCACTATTATCGTTATTACTTTGATCTTCCATTTCATTGTTCCAAACACATACGACATCACGTATAATATTGAAACTAGAATGTTCTACGTTCAGGCACGCGTTATGTGAATAGCTTAATATTCGAATGTTCTATTGTCTGTAATGGCCTCTCATAATACGATCCTTATTGCGTGAGAAAACGTTTGCCTTTTTTGGAATGATTAAAATTAATGCTGATCATAGCTGTTTGATACGAAACAATGGCCTCCACGTATTTGTATAATACAATGACAACCAACTGTAGACGTGTAAAAATAAGAAAGAAAGAAAATACAAATCTGGAAACTTCATTTGTGAAATAATACTGAAATGTGTTTTAAATATAATTATATATCATTCCCCTTACGTCAATACCATGGACGTGCCATTCTACAAATTTCAAACTCTCAAAAACTATAATTTTTAATTCTGAAGTTGAACTGAATAACTCTGAATGCGCTCAGAGTATTATTATTATTATTACGTTCGTATATGCGCATTAACACGTTGGCTGCTTTGTCACTGGTGACCCGACATTCTTTACAATCAAATAATTAACACGTTGACTGCCACGGGGGTCACCGGTGACCGGCAGAATAAATAATGAAATAAACCACGGATAGCGTTAACATTAAGCTAATAATGCTAGCTATCGAATTGTAAGGTTAAATTTGAAAATTAGTTGATTATATTCTTAATAATTAGGATTTCAACGTGTCTGACTACACACGTCCGTTTTCACTGTGGCAGTCAACGCGTTAAAAGGTATTTATACCAATCCTTAACTGCGAAATAGAAATTTGCATATTCGTGGGTTTGGCATGCAGACGAATTTAAAAAACATATCTTGACACGTTGATCGCCACAGTGGAAACGGACGTATGTAGTAAGACAATCTTACGATCGTTTATTATGAATGCGATCGAGTAATTTTCAAATATAATTTCACGATTTGGTACCTTGCAGTAGCTTAACCTTCAAATGGCGGGTGCCGAGTCTATCGTCACCCAATTTACCAAATATATTCTTAACACGTTGACTGCCACAGGGAAAACGGACGTGTGTAGTCAGACACGTTGAAATCCTAATTATTAAGAATATAATCAACTAATTTTCAAATTTAACCTTTCATATCAATAGCTAGCATTATTAGCCTAATGATAACGCTATCCGTGATTTATTTCGTCGTTTCTTTTGTTATTTATTTGATTGTAAAAAATTTCGATTGCCGGTCACCGGTGACCCCCGTGGCAGCCAACGTGTTAAGGAAAGACATAAGAAACAAATCTTAAAGAGGTGTATCAAATTAAATTAAATTATTGTTATCCCAATAATCCCCCATCTGAGAATTAATATTAACGTTGTCCATAGTATATTTTATTTCTTTTATTACTTCTTGCATTATACAAAATTTCAGACCGCGGTCGTCGATAATAATTAACGTACCGGTCAACGTGTGAGATTATTCTTCCATAATTCAAATTTATTTGTTTCGATGTTTTCAACACCCCCCCCCCCCCCCCCCCCCCCGTGACTGCGCCATAAATCAAACACAAATTCGACCTTGGCAAAGGATTGTTTCTCGTCGTCAGCTGCTAGAGGTGCTATTTTCATAAAGTATTTCCAACCAATAGAGTATAAATCAAGCAAAGAAGGTATCAATCAAACGCGTGAAAAAATAAAGGGATTTCGGAGAACCCACGTTTTCAGTTTCGTTCCTTCGCACTCAATAGCAATTGACACATAGTAAATCTATCACTTCGCGTTGACTAACAGTGGTCGTGTTATGTTATTCGGGAAAAAGTTCTAACTGCTTGGTGGCGGTAATCCTTCATCCCCACACTGCCAGGTGGACTGAGGTTTTCATCTTGAACAAATTCCCTTGGAAAAGTATTCCGACCATCGTTTCGTTGATCAAATTGCTTTTCACGCCGAACCGAAGTTTCGTAGAAACGCAATACTTTCGCGAGAATCAGATCGTTTCTACGAAAGGAACAAAAGCAATCGGTTCGATTGTTACCACGAAACTGAAACAAGTATTTTTCAAACGGTTAAAGATAAACAAATGTTACGTGGCAAAGTTAAATGCATCGATGAAAGTGGAGAATGCGATTGCACCTTTCTTTAAACAGAACTCCATGCATTCTTGTAATTTTTAGAAAGCACTAAGATACTCCCTAAACCTGTTAGTTCAAAGGTTATTAAAATTGAACGTCTTGTAAATTATTTCGATGCGTAGTACATGAAAATGTGTTAGAAAAAAATGCTCCAATGAGCAGCGATGTACTTCGGTAAATTTTCAAATATGATGATATTTAACTCTTCTATGGACTAGATACTATAATATGTAACATTGGATGTGATAATAATTAACTCTCAAATCTTTCAAGTAAGAATTGTTTAACGTGTGTTGTTACAATCATTTGAAAATTTGTTTAATTCTCATTCGAAGTATCGTGAAGAAAATCTGTACTTATCGGTTCTAGAAATAAAAGCTCTTAAAAATTATTTACATTTGATCATTCGATGGGTTAAGTTCTGAATTCGTTTTAGTGTATAAATATTTGAGTAACTTATTGCAGGAATTAGTAATGCATAAAGATACATACAATTATTTCCAGATTATGCATCGTTGGATATCATTTAATATTGTTCTATGATATTTCTTTGATATCTTTAATTGTTCGAAAGATACAGCCTGTGTCATGTGTGTAATTTTATATAAAAAACATAAGTTGAATATACAGGGTAACTAACTTGACAATGAATGAATGAATAATCTGGAGAAGTTGCATAAAAAGACATATAAAAATTATGTTAATCGTTATGGTATCTCCCAATGATAAAAAGAAACTTTGATTCATCCTTTTTTTTTTCATTTACAATAGTGAAATCTGTTATATAATTTTGTCCAAGTGAAAATGTATTATTTTGAAGGAATTTTACTTTAACCGATTTAACTAATTTGCGCTAGTTATGATATAAATATTTTAATCCAGCAGCTTGTACGCTGTCTTATAATTTTGTTCACCGGTGTAAACTTAATCCTTCGAAGCACGACAACCACATATTAAACGACGCTTTCCAAGATCGATATTATTACCGGGGGCACTTGTTGTTTAATTAATCCCCTGAAACTTACGACGTTGTTGGCAGGACGATGATTGTCGTATTTCTTGCCGTAATCCTCGCCACAGTTTTACAGCGATCAAAGAATAAGCCAGACTCATTACGATTAAGGGTGCTAGAAGCAACGTTCCGTCCAAGAACAAATTGTAAGCTCGTTCGGTTCCGACGCTTGGCCATTCTTCGCGACATTTGCGTCTGCCTGCAACAATTAACGCGAAGTATTCTTTATATTCGAGATAAATCAAAGACTATGTTATTTTCCGCTGAAATCGAGTTACACCTTTAAGAAAATAATAGCTATACCTTTCAGTATTGATTCTTTGTAAAATTTATACAGAAAAAATAATAAATTATTCGAACATGATTTCTTTTGTCGATGCGTATGCTATACGTATCAGTTATAAAAGTTATTAGAATATTAATAGATTACTAATTACCAAGTATCAAACTAGAAAATTACTAAAATAATAATTCAGTAATGTCCAGGGACGGTAATTAATTTAACCTACCGTCCATTCACTAAATTACTTAATAATTACTGACAACAGAACTTATCTCTGTCTATTTCCTTTTCTGAAGAATGTCCGTTATTGTAACAAAATTTTGGTTGAAATCTTTCGTAGTCAAACGGCTGCTCGATGCAGCCATTTATTATCGATTTCGAAGGACGAAAAGTTTGATTCGATGACATATAAAAGTACTGTAAAGTAGCATTTACGATACATCAATTTTAAAGTGAAAGTTTGATTAATACGATTACGTAAACGCTTCATCAATATTCCTAATACGAATAGGCTGATTCTTCGTTGAAACAAACGATGAATCAACAATTTGACAGCTTAAAAGAAGAGCTGATCTTCTGAAAACTTTGGATAATTATAAAAAATCTCGAAAGTAATAACTGTGCAGAAGGATAACACGCGTTTCTGTGAAGTAAAGAGAAAATTTGTATTTAAAATTGTTGTAACTTGCAGTTTACAATTGTCCATTATCGAGTATCAATTCTTCAATCGCTTATATCTCAAAATGGTAGAGGAATTTTGTATTTATTTTGTCCTAAATAAAATTTACAGCTTTCCGGTTATGCAACCTTCTTTTTTTGGAACACTCTACAGGGTGAGTGACGAGAAACAGAACACCTGAATATCTTTGTTGGATGTTTACAAAATTTAGCTACATGGGAATTTGAAAGATTTGAATCATATTTTTCGGTATTTTCAAGGTCACCAACCTTTTTTCCTTGTACGTTTTATGTACGTTCTATATGATGCTTTTATGGCTATTCTAACCACCACATATAATTTATGATGGGAACAACATATTTTATACCTTAGCCAAGTATCTAACAAAGTGTGATTTTTGAAATCATTTTTCAAAGTTAGTCAGTTACCATTCGGCGATCGTCCCAAATACGGACAAGTAACTTCCACCACTTTCCAGCAATATTTTCTAACCATAATTATAGAAAACAGTACACAATAGAAAAACAAAACAAAAATAGAGGTTACATAATAAAAGATATTATTGTAATAACATGTAAGTCAATACTTCATTATTTTAATGTATTAAAACAAAAGATTCCCATATTTTAAAATGTTAATGCTTGTATACTTTTCAACGAGCTATTAACGAATTTTTAGCCCTTTGTCAAGTTAATTCTACTTGAAATTTTTAAATATCTTGAACGTATGTGTACGCTTTTCGTAGTCAAAGGATTAAAAATTATCCATCGTTTGTTTTCAATGGCATAGGACAGTAGGATATAATTTATGCACGTTAAATACACCCTGGGATTGACGAATACCCCAATGTCTGAAATTTTAATGATAACGTGCGAAGCAAATTTTTTTTTTTTTTCACTAACTATAGCGCACGTTGCGAGGGTACAAGGACACTCAATATTTTAATGTTTATTTTTACGTATGTAGACAAGATTAAAATTTTCTGGGGTCACCGGTAACCCCAGAGTGTCGTTCCAGAATTAAACATTCCCAAGTAGAGCATATTTTATAAAAACGAAGGCAAACAGTGCTTCTAATATACAGGGTGTTTCCTACTTTTCCGGCAAGATTGTAGGACCATAAAAATGTATATTTACAATCAGTTTGTTTATAAACGCTTTGTTACAAAATTATAGGCAAATATTGAATGTAGCTTAAATAGTAATCATAGCCATCATAGTAATTGCATAATAATTCGATTTCGATTAATATGGTGGTTGTACCTACTTGATGGTTGTACCTATTGATCAAATATTTTTAATATTTAGCCTGAAATTGCTTATCATCGCATAGTTGCTATAACTAACATAACAAATATAAATATATATTTTATTAAATAATTGTTCAATTTTACTGATTTCAATGTAATCACAATATAATTATATTTATTTAATATTTATACATATTAGAACTGATATTATTACGTGATAATTATATTCTTTAAAAATTAGGTCAAATTTTAAAACATACAAATTTATCATCGATCTCAATAGACCTTTTTTAAACTTTCGTCGACCTCCAAGGGGTTTACCTGAACCCCATTAGGAATCCCTGATCTGATTTAACCCCTTGGCATACAAAGACATCTTGGAGATGTGTATTTCTTCGTCATTCTAAACATTGGCATCTCTGAACACCAATTTAATATTCTGACAGGTTACTTGAATTAGCGTCCAATTTAAAATTTAACTATTCCTTATTAATTGTGATTGTAACCATTGAATTATGATGTTTTTTGTAAGTTGATAAATTTAATTCTAATGCAAGGCGTTAATTATATCAATTTTCTATACCTCTGTTTCCAGATGTCATTTGAAAACATAGAATTCTCTCTTCCATACGTAATTGTAATTTTTTAATATTTGCATATTTATGCACACGTTTTGCAGATTTCTGTTAAGTACGAAAATAGTACGAATTAATTATCATTCGGACGTGATTCACGATGGAATAATTTCGAACAGCGAAAATAATTATTGGTGAACGTAGAAATTTTACAGTTCAAAGTTTCCAAAGTTCTTCGACGATTTCTGTAATTCAACCTTCGTCCTTGTCCTATATTCTGACTTATAAAGATTTCAACTCTGTGTGATGTGACTTTATTAACGAATCGATTGCTGTCTCAGCTCTTTTCAACGAGGCTGTTCAAATTAAAGACCTCCACCCATCATGCTACGAAGAGCACAGTAAGACTGAAGTTCTCGTCCTAGCTTTCCCTGAAGAGCATAATTAGAGATGGGCATTAAAGCAGGAACACGATATTTAGGATCTCAAATAAACATACACAAAGTACAATATCGTTGTCTTAAGAGGGTCGAATTTTCTCCTTTTTCTTAATTAGTTGCGAAATGAAGATTCTAAAAATTCATGAAGTTAGAGTTACAATTGTAAGAATGCACCATAAGTTGACTACTGAAAATTTATTAACCCTTTCGCTCAGGGTAAAACTATCGTATCTTTTTAATACAAATTAACGAAAGTACTATATTTTATTTTATATCATTTTCGTGTTATAAAACGTCTTAATATTGTGGCTAATATTTAGAGGTGCTGATCACAAAAATATTTAGGATTGCAATCGAAAATAAGTAGAAGTTATTCTCAAGTTATTTGTAAAATTTTACGATTTTAATCTGCTTACGATACCATTAACTGGATGGTATACCCTGACTGTAGGTTCAATTAGTCAAGTGCCTTAGTTATAAGGAATTATTGTGAAAGATGAATATGTTACATACCTCCACGTATATTCTGGAGCCGTGAAACAACCAAAATTGGAGCATTCCACGTAAGACTGGCGGTCCAAACGACGGCAATCATTTTGTAGGCATGAAATTGAGTTTGCCATCTTCTCGACTTTAATGGCCTGCAGATGGCGAAGTAACGTTCTAAGGAGATGGCGACTAATGTCCATACGCCGACGGATACCGATACAGCTGGAACAAAATTAATAACTCACTACATTTATTGCAAAATTTATATAAAAAGTAGTGTTTCTTAAACAAAAATAACGGAATTTTTAAGCTCGTTATAAGCCGTTTATGAAAATACTTAGGGCAAATCTACTTTTCCCATTAATCAAGTATTCGAGTCCCATCTAACTTAGCCAACTTAATTTTTTTCGTAAATTAATGAATCATATATTCTTTTTTATCGTAGACGACGTAATGTCAAAGAATCGTAAAGAAAACTTTGAATTTTCTATATGTCTTTATCCCAGTTATTACGAAGAAAATTCAATTGGTCAATGTAGGTAGGATAACCTGAAAGTTTAAACTTAATTAATTCGTCTTGAAGCATTGAAAAAAAAAAAAAAAATCAACTTTTTATATCTCAGAAAATAATAACATCAAAGTTCTTCGTCAGAAAATGTATCGTATTTTCTCCCTCGATTTTCATACAAATAATTTGTTGTATCTCCAATGCTCTAGGAATTATAAGACACTGTATGTTTTAAAATTGCCACCCTGGAATTTAATATTTCGAACACCTGTAATGGTTCCTGTAATCATCTTGATCACATTCTCAGCTTCAGATTGAAATAGTTGAACCGTTACTTTGCGTCAGTTCGGTTAATAAAAGCTGTGTGCAAAATTTCATGATAAAATAACATTTTCATGTTGTGAAAATATATTTGCATGGATATTGGTTGTGCAATGATTAGATACAAGTCGTTGAATTTCCGGTGCGTTCCTGTCCACATAAATATCTGTTATTATGTCTATCGACATTGCTTGCATTTATTTACATGCACTAAGGGTGACAAGCGTGACACGACGAACAACGACAAAAGTGTACGGTGTACAGAGCACCTACTATTTCTATACAAAAGTTAGATTTTGTGTACAACGACTCTGGAAAACAGAGAAACGTACAGTTTCGATAAATTATCAGTATTTCCATCCATATTTCGAAGACGAATCGACCTATGGTGTATAACATTTTTTGCTCACAATTACCTCACAATATATTGTGGCATTGTGTTGATTATTTTACGAGTCATTATTATAAATTATAATCATTTGCCCGTTGTATAACTTTATAAGCGATATCTCTTTCGAACGTGACCGAGCCGTCTCAAATTTTCAATTTGAAATTTGAACCTGAATTATTCATACAATATACTCTACCTGTAACTCGGCTCATTTTACAGAGTTCGCATTATTTCGAAATAATGTTGAATGGCGAGAAATTGAATTGTTATTAAATTACTTCATTTTCAATTATTCCTTTCATCAGTGGAGGGGTTCGTGACTTCTGGAATGCACGAAGTAGGGTTGATATTAAAATGTCATGAATTATAATATTATTATTGATCCGGTTTGGGTCAGAATAGGGTTTAACCAGGAAATTCACAATATGTAATTTGGAGAAAAAATTAGCTTCAAATTTTAGCAAAGCAGCGAAAATTATAAAGCATCGCCACAGTTTCTGTGGAAAATATGTTTTTATATTATACATTGCCATCGTTTTATTTGCAATTCTAAAATATATACATTCAGAAACAGTTTTAGAAAAATAGAGCAACTGTTTGTTGGTAATACCTGAACTAACGTACGCGAATGATTTTCAATCACAAAAGCCTAAACAAAATTCAATTACCCTATAAGTGGATAAGTTAATAATAATATATTAATAATGACAATCAATTAATAAATATTCTATTGTTAGAAACAAGCGAAAGACAGAAGAAGTTACATTCTGATTTTTCCATTATACATACATGTATATATGTAAATATATACAATTATAAACAAACTCTGTTAGTTTATAAAGAAAAAAAACGACGTATTGGCAACACTAGTCGTTTACCAGGTAGCTAGGGTAGTAAAACCCCTGCGCTCAGTCCTACGCGTCCTCTGATTGGACGGACGTAGCTTCGCTATTAGGTCACGTGGTCATTGTTGACTTACGTCTTACGTTATCCCAGGCATTGGCGCGTGAACGCTCTGACAGCGGCAGTTTTGTCGGATTTATTAGGGAACGAGAATTTATACTACTTAATCGGCTCTTTGGGAGTTGAGGGGGCTGGAAGAGAGGCTGAGCGGTTGAGATGGTTGAAACGCGACAACGTACGATTGTGATAGTGGATATATGAGCTTCCTCTCACGCTCTGTAACGCGAGAATCCCGTCTGACCAAAGTACTCCTGGCTCCCAAATGCTACTAGATCAAAGAGTAGGTATAAAGAGGCGACACTCCGGGCGGAACCTTTGAAGTCCACCGATGATTTGTCTCTTTAATACTTTGACTGACACAATGAAAACTGTGTTAATCCGTTAATTTTCATATTTATCCTTTCAAACCGATAGCTAGCATTATTGACTTAGTTTATTTCATCATTTCTTTTGCTAATTGCTTGATTGTACAAAATTTCAAGTGCCAAGGGAAAATTATGAACTCGGTTTATCGAAAATTGTTTCTTAATTTTTGCAGAAAATCACGTTTTATTACTTGATCAAGCAGGTATACATGAACGCGTCGTTCACGCAAAATAATCCAAAGTTTCCCTCTTAAATAAATAATTACACCTCGTTCACGTTGGCTATGGAAACTCCTTTACGTATTCATTAAATTACACTGAAAATACTGGGGGAAGCCGAATTTCTCTCAAAGAAATGGCTATTACTTTTCTTCGTACCAGCCATTGCTGAAAAATGAATTCCATGGAAGTAATTAACTGTGAAAACAGTTCTTAAAAGATTGATTAATGTACCAGCATTATTCATCAACGCATTAATGCTCAAATCCGATTGGAGTTTTCACGAATATTTTCTCTTATAAATTACTGACAGCATCCTTAGTGATTGAACTAATTATAAGATGAAGGTTGTTATTTCTGTAAGAATGAAAGAAAAAGAGGTCGAGTTCCTTTTGCAGTAAAAGATGAGTTTGTAAGAAAATTCTCGGAAATATTGCGAAGTTTCTAAATCGTTCAATAAATAGCCACGAGTTATCAAAGAGAAAACCTTCCATTGGAAATGATAATTTTAAATGACGTATATTGAAAATTTTTAAAAATGGCATCGACCTTGTTGCGAAATTCCTATATTATCGATCAAAAGCTTATATTTCTATTTGCATTAATTACCTTAATCAACGTGTACTGAAAGTTCTTTGAAATGGCATTGACATTGTGTTTAGTGTTTTAATCGTTTGCAAAATTTATTTTGCACATAATTTCACAACGTTTGCTTGTTATTTTAAGCAAACTAACTTAGGGTAACGGCAAATATATCTTTCATTCTGTCACAAAAAAAAAAAAAATATCGGGACACTTGTCGCTTCGAACAAAATTCTTACAATTTATGCACATCGATCACTAAGTTGGAATTACATTTATTACATAAGACGGTCGTAAAAACAGCGGCCGTAATTTAAAGGGGTTGTAATACACCGAGAGCAGTAAAAAATATCTACAGTAGGGTGCCATTGAATTATGAAGACTTGCAGGAGTTCAACAGATCGTATTTCCACTTATTTATTACTGTTTCTCGAGTGGTTCATGGAAGCGGAAAATGCAATAAATTATCTTACCAACGTTATTCTTACCATTTGTTTTCTTTTTATTAGATCGATACAAAGATTATTACGTTCTTTGTGAATGTTTATTTTTTAACAAACATTCATTGAAATACACCGTATTCCATGAAATCTGTCTACCTGAAATATCTAGCGAAATTGTTTCGAACAAAAGTTATAAGATTTGAAGCATCCAAAATTGTTTTGCCCACCAGTGTTGAATTTTAATGAGAATTTGTGGAATAGATCGAAACAGTTTTAATTACATGATTCATACCTTGGAAGTAAGGTATGAGCTTGCACATGGTAACACCAAAGACGAAGTTCTTTAGCATTTGTCCGAGAAGCGTGAAAGGCATGCAGAAAACGCCCAGCAGCAAGTCAGAAACTGCCTGAAACATAAAATCAAGATAGTATGAAATTTTATTAATGATAGCAAAAATAAACTATTGAATTTATATTAAATTATTGAAAATTTTATTTAAATAAAAATGAATCGTTAATATAATTTAGAATCATAACAATTTAAATATTCTGATATTTGAAAGAGCGGCGATGGACGTTTTAACAGATGGAATTTCGGAAATAGCGAGTAATATTTTTATATAAAAAACATTGGATTATAAAGATAAAAATTGCATGTATATCTTATAAACAAATCAAAACTTTTTATTCAGTAATTACATATGAAAAGTATTTCCAAAGTTTACCTGCCTATTTTTAACCCTAAATAATTAATCAATCTGTAAGTAATGTTATTACTGAATTTGCATGAAATGACACTTATAACACCAGTAACAATTGAATTCTTCTAATTTATCAATAAAAATATTTGAAAAGAAACATATAATAAATGAAACTAGAAAACTAAATCTGGATATTAAATTTGTTAATTAGAGAGCTCCTAAACTAGGGTTAAGTACTTCAGGATGATATAGTTCGTTAAAAGACATATCAAATGTTATTCCCGTCGCTTTTGTGCCATCGAAATACTTTTCACGCGAAAAATTGATTACTGTAAGGCTTAGAGATAAATAACACCGCAATAAAGCAATGTCCAGAGAAAATTAAGCGTAGACGAATGCCAGGATAATCTCTTAGAAAAATGTGATATATTATTACCCGAATAAATCAAGAGGACTACATAGCATACCACTTTAACCCATTCGTAGCCACGTTTTACCTCAGGTAACTTACATATTTATATATTTTAGCTGTTAGAAAATAATGAGCAATTGCTGATGTATCGGTTATTAATTATTAGGAATTATTAAATTAGTAATTTAGTGTATCAATGATTAAATGGGTATAACTTTAGTTTAATAATTAGTAGATACCAAAAACTAATATGTCCTGCAGTAATAGTAATTTGTAAATTACCAATGTAATAATTACTCATTGGTATAATTGGTAAATCAGTAAATTGGTAATTTAGAAATTTAGTTAATAATTAGGTAATTTGGTAATTTAGTAATTTATAATGATATCCCAACCACACCATACAACATGCAGGAACGAATTGTACACGCTTGCAATGCCATTCCTGCAATGCAGATTGAACGCACAAGGAAAGGTTATGTATAACACTTCGTACTCGAAAATGCCTTGAAGCAAATGCGTAAATCATTTTGAACATTTGTTAGAATAAAGATTTTGCCCAAAAAAAACAAACAACGTTCCCTTTCCAAATCTTTTTTGAATTATTATGATTTTTTTTCATTCAGTCATTTCAAGGTCGTGCAGTTGTATACCCTTGAATTTGTCTTGATCTCTACTACAATATCGCATCAAAAAAAATACGCGTTAATCTGCAAAAAATAGAAAAGACGATAACCTTGTAAATCGGGAATGAAAACGAGCTTGAAAAAATAAAAAAATTTTTGGAAAACAAACACAACCAACTTCGGAATTCACCAAAAAGGACGAAATAATTTTAATTTATATTTCGGAGACGGCGCAAAATTAACAATTTTCTACATTGGAAATTGTCAAAATTCTTTAATCCCTTTACATATTTTTTCACATTGGCAACATCTTTCATTAACACAATTTTTAATTTTGCGCCGACTCCGAAATATAAATTAAAATTATTTCGTCCTTTATGGTGCATTCCGAAGTCGGTTGTATTTTTTTCCAAAAATTTTTTTTGAGTAAGCGAAAGAATCGTTAATAATGCGTGTGATAGATATTTATGATAACATTCTATTGTTAGAAGCAATTGAAAGTCAGAAACTATGTTAAACTGCATAAGAAACGCGTATTAAAATTACTAAAAGTTCAAAGGGCTGCCAACAATGTCCTGTTTCGAATTTCGGTATAAAGTTAGATTCGTAAGAAAGTAGGAATCTTCCACTTTAATTTGGTTTTTGATTTACGTCGATATCTTTATCCGTTCCTGAGATATCGTCGTGTGAAGACAAACGTAATTTTTGTAGAAATTCGCTGCCGCCTCACGCTTGGACCCAGACAGCGAGTGTCTAGCGTAGCGGTCACGTGGTCATTGTTTACGTCTAACCCTTTACTATTCCTGGAAATGCGTATATGAATTTCCTAGAAAAAAGTCTGCGGCCCATTCGGGATTACCCTCGTACGCGCCGGCCGCTATACAAACTTTGAAGCCCTATATCTCAGGAACTAAGTAAGATATCGCGTTGCAACAAATTGCGTTATTATGTACGCACTTTCCTCTATCTTCTGAGCTACCTACTGCGTAAAATTTAGCCATGTTTTTTTTTATATTTATTGCCAGGAATTTCGCCGCCGTTGAATGTTTCGCGTTGACCTGTGGGATCCTTAATGCGTCAAGTGTTTCCAGTTAATTTAGATTTAAATAACATTAGTTGATGGGAAAAGTAATATACAAACTTAAACGTTTGGTAACGTGGTGACATCTGTTGGCGGAAGTTGAATATCCATAAAACTGCTGTGCTGTGAATTTTTCAAAACTACGAAAATATTAAGTGCTTGAAATGTGACACGAAGGATTCGGTAATATGTTAACCGGACATTGATTCTCGTCGGGTATTTCTTCTCCCCACGAACGAGACGTCGATACTTAAATATTTACAAAAATACAAAGGCTTACGAAACATCGACTACTATACAACAAACTCTCGTCTAAATCGTTTTTCACCCTCCTCCCTTTCTCTACATATTGAAAAAATTTTTTGGAAAATGAATACAACCGACTGCGGAATGCACTAAAAAGGACGAACTACTATGGAAACTTTGAAAAGACAGTTGTTCTTTTATGAACAATGTTATAATACTCTTGGAATTTGAATAGATTGAAAGTTTGTTGATGTAATCCTGCAACAGACTGCTTGGTGAGAAACAGTTCTCGATAAGTGATTCCTCTCTTATTATTCTCAATGTTCATCCACTGTCTGTTGCACGGTATGTTACGGCATAATACTCAATTATCCCCCGTAACAATTCTGTCTGACACGGATAAAGCGTTTGCCTGCGAAGCGAAGAGACGGAGATGATTACTCCGTTCAATTTAGATTTTAAATACGAAACAAATGTTCATTTACCAATTCTCTCGATCAAATGATCTGCAGTTTGAACAGAAACTTGTGTTTCGTTCATATATTTCAATTGATGAAAACAATTCACCTAACATTCTGTTACATTTATTGCCTGCGGGATGTAACCATAAATGTTTCTGCAATTGATGAATGAAACGTATGCAATTACTGAAACAGAAAATTGAATTTTCGATCCTAGCTCCTAATTAACAAGAGAAGTTGGGAAATCCGGAAATTCTGAAAATCGAGAGGCTTTGTGTGTTCGGTGAACTTAATACAAACTTATTTTATGTTGATATCATAATGCATTTTTAAGAGTAGAAATTACTGGTACCGGAAATGTATAATTTTCATTTTTATAAAATATCTTGAGAGCCATGGAAGGTACGCAAATAAATGCAAACGAAGGTTGCATCGCTTTTTATGTTTACAAGATTGTGCAAAATTATTATGAATAATATCACACTTCTCCACAAAGCTTCTATCCGCTTTAAACGTATATAGAAATGCTTGTGGATAACCTTCTGTGGGTAATATTCGTTTTTGGAAATTGGTAAAATATTATGAGTAAATTCTTGCTTGGTGTCAAATAGCGAATTATTTGACAAGAATTACGTAAACTTTATTTGAAGAAAATTGTAATAATTAACTATTCCAATACTACAATATGCATTATTTGGGAAACTGAAAAGCTTATGAATCTATTTATTTTTATTTCTTTCGTTAACTTGCTTTCTTTCTTTCTTTCGTTAAATTACACTTAAATTTTACAGTTTTAACCCGTTGCACTCGAGTGGAGCCTCTGAGTCACCATATTTCATTTATCGGAGTATTCTAACATGCAAAATTTCGGTTTCACCCGTATCAAAATAAACAATTAAAGAAGGGGATAAAAATCAACAGATTCTCAAATATTTCTGACACTTTTCTTCCAACATAATGCATTTGGTTTCCGGAAGCGTAGCTGGAAAATTAGATTACACCTGATTACGTCCAAAAATGCTTCGAGTGCAAAGGGTTAAATTACATACGTCGCCCCAGAGGCTCCCCTCGTATTGCCGTTACCACTCATTCATCAATTCAACAAAATACTGACGAAGTATTAACGGAACTTGAAAAGCATTTAAACTATATTTATTGCTTTCTGTTTAAATGCTCCTTATCAAATGTGTGGTCCAAATTTCTGCTGTTGAAGGCAGCCTTTATCGAAATCTGATTGGCGAAAACCTTTGTCAGGATGGATTGACTGACTGATAGATCGTGTTTTTGTGGAAACGGATAAAGTTGTATCCGAATCGTGAACCAACTGACCACTAGATTTCTTACACTTAGATAAGGATTTTCCTTGAGACCCTTTTCTCACCTTATTCTTTCGTTACCTCGTTAAGATGGCAAAGTAGCTACCCTACTTTGAACCATCTACCCCCACGCTTCTTAAGATGAAACTCCTAGATAGCAACGTTTTGCCCCTCGATAAGATTGCAATCTTAGACCAAAACTTTCTATCACTATATTCCTTCGTATATAAGGTCTTTCTGCCTCGGATTCCGAAACTAGTCGCAGGTTTGAAACGAAAGCAACCTCTTACACACTTTCTGAAGGAAATGCCCTAAAATAGGGAAGCAAAGAAACAACACAGAACAGTTTCCCTCAGAACAGTGTGCTCGCTTACGTAGATGCATGCGAACGACCTATAGTTGAAGGAAAGGTAATACATGGAGATTGCACCGCGATCACGTAACACCTGATTTCTGGCTAAAAGTAGCATCGTGCCGACACCGTAGCCACAATATTCGTCTAATATGGTTATTTTCTATTTCTGAGAACGGGAAACGACCATCAAAGGTGGAAGTTAATGAAAATAATCCAATCTAGAAACGTTATCAGGATTGAAAGAGATCCTTGGTAAATTTCAAAGGAAACAGTTCAAATATTGACTGTCTCTGATTAACAGAAATTATTGGAAGCCTATTAATAGGACCTTCGATGCCATAGATTGTCGTTTAAAATCAAATTACTACACTTTTGATTATCGCTGATTCATTTATAACTCACAATCAGCTGAAATAACGAAAATTCGATGTTCTACTATTAAAAGAAAATTGAAACTATGTATGGTTTACTCCTTTCAATGCTTAGTTTCAAACTGAGTTCCTCTATTTTATGTTCGAGTGGTAATTAATGTGATAAGGGTCGTTTATGACTCGAGCAGAACGAACGGGTTGTATCAAGGATTTCTTGAAACGTCGAAACTTTTCACGAAAATTGACCGTCACCGGTCCAGAGCTGCGATCAGTTTTCGAAACAATCTTGTACCTATTGTCTATCGTCCGGAGCTTTCGGTGAAACCATTTCCGTGAGATGAAATGCAACACGTCCCTATGATATATATACAGGGTGGTCCATAAGCCACTTTCGCATTTAAAAGTTGTATAATTTCGTTATCTTTTAATACTGGAACTAGCGTTAATATTACTGGAACTATCGAAAATAGAAATAATTGCAAATGCTTATGAATTCATCCATTTTTATCCGTTCTCCTATTTTATTATATTCTAATGCGAACAAAATGTTTTACTTGAAATAAATTGGCATATTTATGTTCTAATTTAAATAAAATTTCACGTTTAAAAATTCTTCGATAAATTACATATGTATGGTTCCGTAGAGACACCAATCAAGTGCAAATGGTTAAAAGTTCTAACTAAGTTTAACACAGACCATCGACACATAAGAAGGTAGCTAGAGATAAAATGAATTTTATTTAGATATCGATTTGAGTTGAAATCAAACTGAAACTCATTTAGTTACTAACTGCAGAAGTGAACCTGCCTGGAAATCCTAGATTTATGAGAAATTTTATCATTATTAGATTTATGAGAAATTTAATTATTATTAGATTTATGAGAATTCAGTTTATGAGAAGTTTATTATTTATGAAATTCATTGAGCCGACAGAGTTTGCTTACCGTTTCGCGAAGCTTGTTGATCCGATTTAACTTCGAAAATTCTAAATCACTGCGTAAACCTTCACTTACAAAATTATCTCAAAGTTTATTATACGAAATTTAAATATTGAGATATGATAAGATTGTAATGAGGAAAACTACGATCCAGTGTTGCAAGTATTATGAAAGTTATGGTAATTTATATTTAAAATTGAAAATTTTAAATCACTCCGTAAACTGTCACGTATAAAATTATCTGGAAGTTTATTATATGAAATTTAAATATCGAGATACGATAAATACCTATCTTGATTGTAACTAGGAAAACTGCGATTATGGTAATTTATATTTAACGAAATTTTAAATTACACCGTTAAATTACGGTGTCAAATATTAATATTCTCAACTTCATTTGTTAATCATTCTTTGAGCAATAATATCTGATGATTGCTCAAGAGAGTGTCCTTGACAACGTGTATTGAGACCAGGATCATTGAAGGCGATTACTCCATTGGGAATGGTTATATTATCAAATCTTGGAATATTCTCGAAGATGAAGAATAGGTACGTGCACTGTCGAATACCGAAGGCTTCCCTAGGGAAAATAGCTATATGGGGAACGAAGGCCTCACCATTTATCTTGTACTTGAAACCTACAAGGGATTATACCTTGTCATGATAATTTGCCTAGCTCATTATCTGTTTTACACAAAATGAATACTAACTCAAATACCTAATAGGTAGTAATTCTCGAGTATTGAGACAAGTGATGGGCCCTTTTTCCTGTGGTGCCATTTTCCCTAGTAAGGTCTATGATGCTCGATAATGTGGGGCTGAATTTCAAATGAAAAAATCGCATCGGCTAAAAAACCACCACCTCTTTCCTGTTATCCAGATTGAAAGGAGAATCCAAAGCATTAATGTGTATATTCTATGAATTTTAAATATATAATTATGCCATTCGGGTGATGAAAAACTATAAAAAAAGGCACAGACGTGAAACCAAATCTATAATAACAATTTGCATTGTACAATGCATTAAACATAAATTTTTGCACGTGCTAACGAATTTACGTGAGGATAGACGTGTGCAAAAATTTTTGTCACGTTTAGCGCACGCAATCCAACAGTGTTGTTGGTCAGTGTTTTAAAATAAATTTCAATCAAAATTTCCCTCGGAACATAACTGTGACACGGACGTATATTAATTTGAAATAGCTTACTTACCGTAACAAAGAGGATGCAAATTTCTTAGGTAATTTGAAAAACCAATTACTCGTATTCGAGATCATTTATGTTAATCTTTTCCCAATAGAAAGCTACAAGCCTGTGATATTTACGGTACAGAGGCTCGCTTTGAACCGTAGATTCGAAACTGTGCAACGTCGAGGGAAATTGTCGAGGAGTAAGTAATTTCGAAACGTTACTTTCTTCTGTTTTTAGCGACATAAGGTATAAACCAACCGCAATCAGTTCGAGTAATGCTATTGTATATAAGATTACGGTAAAAATAAAACGGCTCTTTTAAACGCTACCAGATACTTAAAGGCGCAGGAAAAGTTCAAATTAATCCGGTAAAGTCAAACGATCCATCCTCAACTGTATTTTTAATTACTCCGCTTTTTTTGGACATTAAAAGAACGAAAGTTACGATGCCTGAAGCAGCTGTATTTCGTTATCACGAAAAATACCGCATCGAAATTTTACTTGCTACACTAATTTTTTATCGTGCGAATATAATTAAGAGTATAATCTGGTTACCTAGAAGATCTTGAAAGTTTAAAGTTGTTTTTTTAATCATATGAGCCTAAAGATAATCGTTGGGTACACACGTGTATGTATCTAGATACCCTGGCATTTTATCCTTATTCTTGGCCTTCACCTACAGCTAATGCTTATCAATTTTCATAAAAATTCAAAGTCCCACGCAACTGGGATAAACGATTGGAGATAGGAGAAAAAGTTACAAGACAAAATTAAATGGTATCTAAGAATACATTATTTGGGAATGATTTTATATATTTTTACTCATCAATGGTCTCAAA
Source organism: Stelis phaeoptera (assembly GCA_943735885.1). Taxonomy (NCBI): domain Eukaryota; kingdom Metazoa; phylum Arthropoda; class Insecta; order Hymenoptera; family Megachilidae; genus Stelis; species Stelis phaeoptera. The sequence continues at coordinate 8,101,350 of OX030930.1, forward strand.
AAATGCAGTTGCATAATTGTTTCTTCTTGTTTTCAATGGGACTAGAGTTTTGAATGTTCAAAGTGATCATTCTAATCTTTGCAAAAGGTATTTAAGATACTTATACCCTAAATTTGTTAGTTCAAAAATTATTATACGAACTTCTCTTACAAATTATAAAGCTATAGAAGTGAAACACGCGTTACGTATTAATAATTGATGATTAACGTCGTCTGATATCACAAATATTATTAAATAATCACTTATAAAATAACGAAGTTAAGTTAGGGACGACATTCAAAATCACCATTTTTGATTCGAAATATGTTTGCAGTTACTGAAAAGGTTCCGTAATACAGACAAAAACAATTGATATTTTAATGAAATAAATACATAAACAAATAATGTAATTTTTGTCTAAGTTGGCTCGAAGTCTCCATAATTGAGAGAAATACCCAGAGGCTTTGTAATATACATACAATATGTATACATTCTCGTATCAGAAGCATCATAATACGCGCAAAAGCTGTTTCGCTTGTTTGCCCGCTATTTCATTAATTTTCAATTAATTCCACGAAGAGATGTTGACTGTTAATTTTAAAATAAACGAAGTTATTGAACAACGTTAAAAAAGCAATTGCCAATAGCTTCATATGGTTTATTTTTTTAGCAACAACAGGCCCGTAATTTGCTCACTTGCCCAACATCCTTACTCCAAATAATTCCTTGATTTGTAAAAATATAATTTTCGTCTTTTAAATAGACAAGACTTTGCATAAATTGTTTATATCTGTAGATAGGATTCAAAGCACAAAATTGGACAATTTGCAATTTCGTCGTGTAACAGAGTTTCTCAAATATTTTCATCACATTTCTCATCCTCGGCGCTAAAAGACACATTCGGCTCCTAGATACGAACCTTCGCGACAGAAAGGTACTTGCCGCATATTTTTCTAAGTGCTACATTGTATCGAAATTCCATCAAAAGCAGAAGACACTAGGTTTATATTTCTTGTCAAACCCTAACCTACGTGACGAGAATGTACACATTTTGATAGAAGGTCAATGTCAGGTCCAGCTTGGCTGGCCATCTTGACTTTTATATTCACCGAACGTTTCATTTACTTATTTAGAATTCTTAGGAATTCTTAACCTAATAAAGATAGAATAATTTTGTTTCAATTATTACGTATTAAATAATGAATTCCAAAATGTAGACAGTGATTATTTGGTGACACAACAGTACTGCGAAATAGCGCTTATGGCGTATCCATTTAAAGCTTAAGCCTTTATCGATATTCTTAACAGAATACTTCGGAATGAACTATCTTGCACCTCAATATTGTCCACAGTTGTCCATAGTAACGAAGGGGTTAAGTATACAGAATCACATGCAAAGAATCTCAATGCAGGCTGATAAAAATAAAATAGCGGCAAACTTTGCTTACCAAATTCAACAGATAAACGTTGGTTACTGTTCGCATCCTCTTGTTACGCGCGAGCGTGATTAACACCAATGAATTCCCGATCACAGAAAGTAGAAATATCGTTCCATACAATGGTATGATTAAACTCTCCAGAAGATCAGCCTGTCCAGATTGCGCTATGCTCGATGTTGTAGCGTTAGCGACGATAGGAGTCATCGTCGACAGTTGAGGTATACTACTGACAAACAGTTGATCTCTGCCGCCGTTAATAACATAGTCGTTTGTTATCGTATTCTCCGACATGTTGTAATCCGGAAACGACATTCTGATTTTGTTCGATCTTATTGGCTCGTTGGATTCACCATTGAATATCTTGTTACGAGTTTGAATCGAACTAAGTGTCTTTTATCATATTTGCAGATAGCACAGTGGACAAAAAGTTTGACTTCGTTGGATACCCTTGATGTTTCGGGGTTCTGGAAGTTTCTTCGCGGACTTTCGTTACATCTGAAAAATAAATAGAAACAAAATAATGTTAAAGCATTGATTCTGGAATATGAAACCGGAATATATTGATTCCTGAATTTGAAACACTTCGAAGCATTCGTTAGAATTTAGTTAAGTAATAAATACATTTTTTTATAAGTAATCGTTTCGTTTTAATCATCGAGGAAATGGAGAAATTTGCCTCGAAATTTAAGATTCTGTCTCTTTTTTAGTTTTTATATAAATGTTAGGAGAGATCATGTTGGCGCCAGAAATGGGGTTCGTGAAAAATTGATTTTTAGAGTTTATTTATATTTATCGTATTCGTAAAAATAGTAAAGATGTTATTATTTGTAGTTTGAACCTTAATTAATTTCTTTTTGTATTTTTATATCCGATTTACTATTTGATGTACAGCTGTCATTTTTTAAAAAGGAATTTAATAATCTGCGTGCGATTGAATTTTTGAGATTAAAGAAAGAAATGGATGGAAACCAACAAAGATTTTCGCCGTATTTTCCAATCTGATAGTTAAATAAAAATTTGTACAAATTCTAACTTCCGCGCCCACTTTGTACAGAAACATGTACGTTCAATATGCGTTCCGTATGCAGGATTGTTTTTCGGCTGAAGCTCGGTATTTTCAAGGAAAGCAATATTTAAAACCTTTTGTTTGACCGGAGGTATATTTTTCCAATCGCGATTGTAAATATACCTAGTAAACTACGCGGAACCTTCTGATATTTTATAAAATACGTATCAAAGTCGAATCAGTTATTATCGGATAAAGCTACGATTTATTCAAAATAAAGTAGTGTGTCGTGGATCTTAATTTCAATCAGTACATATTTATTCACAAAATTCTATTCTATGACATAAGTTACGAAAGATGATACCAAAGAATATACGTAATTGTTCACATGCACATAAAAGAATATATTAACTCTAAAACACTGTCATGAAATATCACCCTTAGATGAATTTAATTATTACATAACAAAATTGATTAATTTTGCGGTAACATTGTCACTACCGATAATATTGAATAAATATCTAAATTCTTATAAACAATATTGATCTTATCGATTCTAAAATTTTTTAATAATATTAAAATTGTGTGGGTGAAATTTCAGCAGCCGCGTACCGCGAATGTTGGAATCCATAATCTATAATTGGTATACGATAAGGGATTATTTTTCGACGACTTAGTTTAATCACTTGGGACGAAAATTAGATTTCTCCAAAAAATCCAGATATATGTATAAATACATCCGACGCACTCCTCCCAGTAGAATACATACATAGCTAACTTTGAATATGTTATGAATGTTGTATGTTTTAACCAATTTTTTTTAGGCACTTATCAATTCATTTTGAAAAGTACAGTTCCAGAGAAAAGTCGAATTATGCCACCTGACTGAGCAGACCATCTTCTTTAAGGTTTTGCGTGACTATTTCTTCGAAACGTACGACTCTGAATTCAATTCAGCAATATGTGTTAAAGTGTCTAAAGGCAATGGCGTGGTGCTTCTATACACGATAAAAAATTTATTGGCGCAGACAGTACATTTCCAAACGCGTTGTTTTAAAGATCGTGAAACGAAGCTATCTAAATCGTTTCGCTTTAAACGCGTGCGTTTCAGAAATGCTCTTTTTCTGAAGATGAAGGTACGAAAAACGCCTTTACCAGGCTAAGCTATTTCCACATTCATCCTCGGCATCTGCTTTAAAACTATCGATAGGATGAATTAACCTTTATACGGTTTTGGTACGAAAATTCAAACGAATATTTCAACAAACGTATTTCGAATACGTCGTACATTGATTGCGTTAAATTCCTTTTTTTTTCTGTACTTCTGAGAAATATTATTAGAAATATAATATTCTAATTAACAAGAATTAAAAACTGCCTACTTTGAAATTGAAAAGAAAAGCTTCCTCTTTTTATAATCTTAGATTTTGAATCTGTAAAAAAAGATAAGATAAGTCAATTGATATAATTAATACGGAATGTATCAATTAAAAATAAAAACTTACAGTAACATCTGAGATGTTTCAGTCAGATCACAATCTCTTCGTATTTTTTTGGTTTTCTAAAATTAAAAATCATTTCACTCGTTATCTTTAGAAAATTAAAAATATGTGGAAAGCTTCTGAAGAATGAAAATCTCTGACGTTACTTCAAGAATCAAGAAAATTACTTCGGAAGTAATCGATTTGATTAAAAAAGTTACAACGTAGAAAATTACATTATTTTTGGAACAAGTCGTATATATGAAATACATGCATAATGAAATGTTGCTTCCGAATGACAGTGTATGCTATTTATATGTTCACCGACGAATCCTGCTGACGTTTTCATAGATTCTTTAACCTTAACTGGTGAGATGAAAATCTTATTACTTGACTGGTGAAGTGGAATCTGACATAGGGCCGATAATTCAATAAATGAACACATCCCAGTGAATGAACGTCACGTACTAAACAGAGTAAATAAATTATTGAAATAACTAAATGATTAAATATTCATTCTCCTCAAATTCTAGTTTACTATTCGAGCAATTATATATTATACATTATACAAACAAAAAGTCGTTTTCATTCACTAATTAATATCGTTCATTCATTGGTGAAATCTGTATTTTCTATTTTATAATTTAATTAGTTGTATTATTTTAATCGTCTCAAATTGAAGTCTATAATTTATATTATTATCGTTTAAAATTTGTCTGCAATAATTAACCTATTTGAATTATTCTCTACTTAAACAATAACCCTTGGAAGTTCGGTGGAATTCATTCTTTAAAAACCATTCGATAAAATTTTATTTAAAAAGCTCAGTTACAAGAAATATTTTATAAAACTTTTTCGTTAAATAAGATTTTCATTTTGAAATCCTTTACTGTCTTGTAACGTCATGGTATTGATATCTCTTATTTATTTTTTGGTGTATAAAAAGAAAGTTTCAATCCGTATTTACTGATCCATAATTTATGTTAAACAAATTTAACATATAAAAAATGGCAAAATCGAGAAATCTGCTTCGAAAGAGTAAAATTATATACCTCTATATAATACTTATATAAATTATATACCTCACACTTAGCTGACCATCAGTTGTTTAGCAACAATTGATTGAGATTAAAATTATTTTACAATATAAAATTAACGGTAAATAAACGTTGTTTGTTTCAAAGCTTCTTAGAGTATAAAACATTGGTTGATGAATAATCCTGTTCCAATAATTTGTAATAAATATTCGTATCACTATCTGACACCATCCTTGGTAGCATCGATTCGTCTTCAGGGAAAATAGGAGAAAAAAATTCAGAAAGATGTCCTTATTGTTAGGAGAAAAATCATGTAAGTATGGATTTAGTCTCGAGCGTGGTTCGTGAACTGTGCTTCATGAATTATTCATAGCCAACGAATTATTCCACCTTCTATCTCTCAGTAGGTACCATTCCTTCGTGTACAAGAATCAAGCACTTCAAATGTTAACGATTAACAAGGAGAAAGAAGCGGTGCAACAGCTATTGTTCAAGCGTTCAGAAACAATTTATATTAATTTATATAATATTAATATTAATCTAATTTCTTTTCAATTGTATTAAATATTATGTTACCTATTTTCAACAAATTTCTATAACGTCGAATTTTTTTTCTTAAAATGTACAAAATTTGATTTACAGAGGGTTGATTAGAAAAAGATTTTATTCAACATTAAACACGATCAAGGTAATTATAAATACTGCTTTTCAGTGTCAATCTAAATAAAGGTAGAATTAAAACTGACTCGATTTTGTTCGTTTAAGTGTTAAAGTTTGTACTTTTCGTACGTAAAATTTTATCTTGGATTTCTTATTAATATCTGAAGAATCTGAACACGTCTGTCCTCAATCGCTTAGACTATTTCCACATCGAATTTACGTCAAGGCATGAAACCACGAAGCTGTGATTATTGAGCTTCTGTATTCCTTATCACGTCGTCTGACAACTGAGTGCTGATAACATTTTAATTGCAATTAAGGAACCCAGCAGAGGTTTCAAACTAATCTGTACCTCCATAATAAAGGATACCACAATGTTGAATTCAGAGACATCGATTATCGCGAGGAAGCAGGTTCGAAAAATAATTATTTTTTAACACTAATCTGGATAATTTGTTTCTAGAAACAACAATACAGTTTCTGATAGCTAAATACTCACGACCAATCATTACAAATATTGATTAGAAAAAAAACACGATCAATAATTTCAAATAAACGTTAAAAGCAATTAAAGTTGTGATGTTATGCAATTTTTTCGACATTCAATTTGAAATAAAAATACATAAGTATTTTACACTACTATTTAAAAATCATAAGAAACGTATTATCATGGAAAAGAAAATAAAAGCCTAAAGAAGCAACTGGAATTTTTTTAATATTTATACGAAAGCAATTTTTCTCTTATTTTGCGGAGAAATGTGTGTATGGTGACAAATTTGTATCCAGAATAAACTTAATCAAAGAAAATCTGATTGAATTTAATTCATTTTAATTTCAATTTCAATTTAATTTGATTTAATTTCAATTTAATTATTTTCCTGGGAGAAGATCCTTTTAAAACGGTTTTAATATACACCCACGTTATTATAATAAAAGAGTACAGAAAAAAAAAATAGAAGCAGGAAAAAGACGGAAAATACGCAAAATAAAATCACGTGTTAGTAAAATTAACTTATACACATTATCTTACTTTCTTTTCTTTATTTGAATGTTGCGGGAATTTATTGATGAGCCATTTGTAATAATTTTAACACTCTAATAAATACTTTTTATCGTTTTTATATTAACATTGTGCCTGTTAAAGCAAATACACATGAATATCATAGACGGCTATTATGGTCTGAACGAATGAAGCACAAAATTCCATCCGTGTTTTATGTGATCGCTGTAAAAACGGGTCCCAAACTTAAATGGGTTATAGTATTCACCGAGTAGAGTAAAGAATGTTTAATTAACATAGATCCTAAAATCCATTCGTTCAATGTAAAATCAACTTCTATTTTTTATTAATGTTCGATATCGTAAGCTGATATTTTCGAATAGCAAAATAGGTCTCTGTTGATGATTGTAATAATCTCAATGTTTCGATCATAAGCCAATATTGCCTTAAATTACTATTTATAGTGTTCGATGGATAAAATCTCACTCCAGGGGCTCTAGCACAGAACAACTAAATTATTATACTTTTTTAGCAGTGTATTGTGACTACTTTATTTCTTCGAATGCCGTTAATAGCTATTCAAGCTTCTTTTCTTTAGGATATTTCTATTCAATGAATAGAAACGACAGCTGTCATTTTAGTAATATTAAAATAAGGTGTTCAACACTTTTAGAATTGTCAGTTGAAACTTTATTAATTATTTAACGATGCATAGTCTTTTCGAAAAGTTTACTTTGAAGGAACAACGTTCTACTGTAAGATTTTTAGTGCCTGTCAGGCACTTTAGGGTGTCAGACCTGTTGAAATTTATTGCACAGCGTTGAAATAATATAATAGAAGTTGCATGAATCGTGCATATTTTTACGAACAGACGTTACTGACATGAAACGTGCGGAATTTTTCTTGCTACCGACATGACAAGAGAAAAGCTAGTATAACAAGAGGATAAATGGGTGCTATGTTGAACAATAGGAAAATTGAAACATTTATAACTGTACAATGCCATTTATCTATTTATTTATTTAATGACCCCCGAATTCTTTGATCCTATAATCCTTCAATTCTTGAGATCTCTTTTACTTATTATGATTATTTTCTAATTTTTTTAAAGTCGAAACAATGCTTATTTTTAATCTTTCAAGACTAACAAGTAAACCTACGGAAGTGTCACTCTCCGATTTTTCTGAACTTTGGATATGTTATAATACATGAAAAACTAAGGGACACGTATTGTTTTTTAGCGGCGGAAAAACATTTTTTGCGGCAAGATATTGGTCACTTTAGAGGTAGTTCACCTCCTAATTTTCGCTCCCCTTCCAACATACCTAGGCCACTTTTCGTCTTCTATCGGAAGATACTTTCATACCAAAAATCATCGAAATCGCTTCACTGGTCTCAAAGATATCGCAATTTTTCCATTTTACCCCCTATTTTGGGAGGCCGTTTCACCCCCTAAATATGTTTTTTCGCCGCTAAAAAAAATACGGGTCCCTTAGTTTTTCATGTATTATAACATATCCAAAGTTCAGAAAAATCGGAGAGTGACACTTCCGTAGGTTTACTTGTAAGACAGATTTCTACTTTTCTGAAAGGAAACCTCGTGAAATAAACTTGTATTCTACAGTTTTGATTAATTTTCTTTTTGTGAGTAGAATGAACCCCTGCAGTGAGACATTTTGTATGTATAGCGACCCTTAAATGGGCACCATTTAAAACAGTATAATTTTGTGAAAATTGAATTAAAAAACTTGAGTGTTTTCGAAAAGTTAGAAGGATTAATTTATAGATGACGTCTGTTCGTTGCTTTAGAAAAGTAAAGGTGCAATTAGTTGTAAGTGCGATTCAATAATGATGATTGTTTTTTATGACTTTGTCTGACCATCTGTGCTTGCAATGAAAGTATCTAAAACACGTTTGTTGAAATTATAGCCAGAAAATAAACTACGTGTGACGACTATTCGTGCAATTTTAATTTTAATTATTTTAAATTTATAATTGGTCCAGTAGAACTCGGGAAGTCTCTGCATGGACAAAATTAGTCAGGAATATTCAATCGTATTAATCGTGACATTAAAATTCTATACTATTTATGGCGGTACGATAAACATTCGCTTACCGATACGGCTAGCATTCCGTCAAGCACCATGTAAATGTTGTCGTCTTCGTCGTCGCATAAATCACACCACATGAATGTACGAATCCAGAAAAAGACGCGCACTTTTTAAGGGAATGTTCACTTGCCACGGAATCACCGTAGTATTTGCCCATATTGATACTTCACCGAACGGAAGGCTGTTAATGTTTCGAGTGCCACGTCACCCGTATTTGAATGACGCGTTAATTTTGTTATGTAATTTGATGGAAACGAGCTTCACGCGGCAATTAATAATAATTTTAATTTAATGTTAAACACTTGAAAGTTTATCCATTTGGAAATGCTAAATGTCGTAACAGCGATGTGATGAAGTTGTTCGGAATGAAATGATTAACTGGAAGGATTTTCATCGATTCAAACACTGTGCTTGAAGTGTTAATAATGTAATTAATGGAAACCTATGAATGATTCTTTGCGTAATAATTTAAGACATTGAAATTTAAGTATATTGACGAAATTATCAAAACGAAAACTTTTTCTTTTATGAACAGTTTCACATTAATATATTTCTAGAAATCTACGTCTACCGTCTACCAATTTTCCGTTTCTGTCTGCGCCCCTATTAATAATAACAAATTGCTAATAGAACTGGATTTGGTAATTTCATTTACGTGACAACGATCATCATACAGTTAACTCTTTGTAGATCATTAAACCACTTTATTTCTAAAAACGAAAGGAGTGGTAATGTTATTAAAAACCGAGGATATGAATTTTTAAAATTATAAAGTGACTGTTGGCCCACCCTGTATATTATTAAATTGTTATATTGTTGTGTCGTTGTATTTTTATATCACCATATTCCTATATTATTATGTTATTACATTACCTACTATAACCCACAAACGAAATATATATAATAAAAAATTTCTTTGGGGGATGCTAGAGCCCGTACCCCCCCCCCCCCCCCCCCCCCCCCCCCGAGAACGCTACTGAGTCTCGTATCATTTTGCAAAATTTGGTCCCATAGCTTACAAGAATCAGCTTTTGCCTGGTCAGGTTTCCTGTTACTGATACTAATGATCACATGTTATCAGTTTTCCGAGTTAATTAAATCAATAGCACCGTGTGCTACTTTATTCACAATGTGCCATAGTAATAATCTTCGAACCCGTTACACCTAAATAATTGTTGCCCGATATTGCTCATTTAGAATTATGCTAATGACGTAACCGTTACATGGTATAATTTGATGTCAAAATTTGATTAACACGGTCACTTTTTTAATCTTATGAAAAAGAAACATAATAATTGTAACTTTGGGCTTTGCAAAAATATTCAAGCATTTGTGACGTTTTCTGACATATTCATTCATTATTGTTTGTTTGATTAAGCGATATCTACAACGAAACTGAAGGTTGTATTAGCCTACGGTATCAGGCATATAGTAAGTATGAAGTTCGATTTAAAACTAGGAACAGCACCGAATCAGGTCACGAAAATAAAATTATTTGGTTTAATATGCGTCAGCTTGTGTTATATATCATACGAGAGAAAATATGTCGAAAAAGTATTATTTCACTCATCTTATCATTTTATAATTTAATAGTAATTAAACACGAATTGTTTAGAATAATTTTTCTTCCTTTACTAAGTACATATTTAATTAACAAAAACAACTTTCAGTTATAAAAATTTGTTAAACTGATAAACATGTTAAAATTTTCAGATCTCTACAATGAATAAATTTCACAAATTATATTAAATCAGTAATATTTAGATCGATATGTTTACAGGTACAACCATTTTTTAAATTTTGCATACACTTCATTTTGTAGGTAAAGTTGCTGTCTATGGGTATTAACCAGAACAGCCATACTCGTGTTAACACGACTTCAATTCTCTATCAGATTTCCTCTATCCGGTATTAATACCGTCCAGCTTTATCAATTAAATTACAAAACTTTAGTACACTCGTGTCGGCGGTTCGTAAATTTTGTAGCTCTTATAGGAGCAATAATTTCTAAAATAGTATTTTACTTTTTTTTTAATGTAATCATCAATCATAAATTACATTATTTAACAGAATAATTGCTTACTGAATTTGTAATAACAAAATTCCTGAATTTTTTACTAACTTCCGCAAAATAATTCAATTCTTACGCTTAAAAATAATTTTAACACTAAATTATACGATACTAAAATCGTACACGTGCTGTACTTCATATGTGATTGATTTAATAATAATTCATTAAAAATTTTCAATTTAAAAATTCTTTATAAGTAAAAGCTGTTTTAATTCATTAATTATGTACACAGTGATTACAAATAACACGTTGTTTTGTAAAACCAAGTGTACACTAAACGCTGTCTGTTGGCGCCATAATTGCTTCACATCCACCGTCTCTGACCAAGAACACATTTTTTGCTTCACGGCGGCGTAAAATGGTCGCGTAAATTTTTCTTTCAACGTTATTCCACCTTTTCTTAACTACTCGTGCGTTTTACGTTTTTCCCCCGGTACGTGATTTAAAACATCAAGTGGTTTACGTTTGCGGCGAAGAACGCTTGCCGCGGTTTTTTCGTGAATACCGCGTTTATTAGACGGACGAAATTCCCCGCGTTCGTTTGCAAACAAAATCGCCAATTTGTTCGATAAACTTTCAAGAGATATAATAATAATAATAATAATAAAATAATAAAGGTAACCGGCAGACGGCGTCGTCTTTTTACGCGAGATCGATTCGTTATTTTGACTGCAGTGTTTGTCTTCCTTTATACACAACCAGCTGGAAAATATACATGTATACAGAGGACTTTGCACGACATATTTCTATTTTTCCATACATATTGTGGAATATATCCGTTCCAAAGCGGTTAGACAAAAATCGCTTTGAAATCTTTTTAACTGAATAGTGGATTTATACTGATCGTGGAAAGCGGTCGCTTCTGTTCTGAAATTAATAATTATCAAGGTTTCCGAAGAATGATTTTAGTTCAATGTCAAATTACACAATTATTGACGCTTTAAATAGATTTGTACGTCGAACACACATTTTTAAAACGTAAATTATGCAATGATTTGCACCTTAAACTGTATTTTGTATCGAAAATATGTAAAAAATTGACTCATTGTGATAAAAAAATAAAATCTTTCTTTTAAAATAAGAAAAGGTGAGGAATGCTTACAAGAACTAATTATTAGCAGCATCTGGCACGGTAATATAATCATTTTAAGGGTCAGATAGAAGTTCTATCTATTGACAGTTTTTAATAACGTGTAATTTCAGTTCTTTCGGTGTTTTCCACCAATCCCATAAAAATGAAGGTGTGGGTCTTTATCTTTATTTATGGTATCCGACTTTTCGGCACTGAACAAAGTTCCTCTTCAGGGATGTTATTGTTAGTTATTGCTACATCGAACATCGTAAATAAAAATAAAGATTCGCACCTTTATTTATACGGGATTAGAATAAAAAACTGAAAATATTGAAACATGAAATTATACGTCAATAATAATTTCATGTATATTTATTATAATTCGACAAACAAAGTATGAAATCTTTAACGAATGTAGGAAACTTCGTTACTCTTCTTTTCTGTCAATATTGTCAACCAAAAACAAAAATAATCAAACGCTTGAATTTTTTAAGCAAGACCGCGTTAAAAGATAAATCAATATTTGACAAAATAGCATTTGTCATGTAATCCTTCTAGATATTTACTTCAACTGAAAGTGTCTATGGCTGGTGCATTGTCAAAATTAGAATTAATTCATATTAAATTTTATACTAAAACCTGCTTTATTGAAACTATATTTCATATAAACAAAATTGAAACTCATACGAATAGAATTAATCTTCAAAATAATAATTAATTTAATTTAATTAATATGATTTCATCATATTTGAAAGTTCACAGAGAGAAGAAAGAACCAATTTATCTCATTAGCATTGAAGTAATAATTATGAAGTTGTTGGATATTATCTAATTTTGAATGACTTGCAAGTTGTTTTAAAAATTGGATAAATCTTATTCTTCCATTAATATTATTTAAATAATGAAATTACATCTAAATTTTCAAGAAATAGAATACAACAAAAAATGAATTTTTGAAATTTTGATAGATAAAGAAAAGTTTGAACAATTTATACAGCTTTTCGTAGAAACGAATGTTTTAATACGAACAGCTTTCAAATCACAAATCTTTTTAAAAATAATTGTAATCATATTTTGAGAGTGAAAAGGTGATTTTAAAAAATGACCTATTCGAATAAAATTTTTCAATAAAAATTTTAATTAATATAACGATATTTCCCATATACCACCCCTATATCAATCTTTTCCTGAGCTCTGGTATGATTTATTCAAAAGTTTAATAAATTCGGTACTTTGTATGTAGATGTAATCTTACAAAATTTCATGAATGTATGATTCACCATTTTTTTTTGATATACAAAATGAAATCTATAAAATGAATATATGATAATGTGCTTTAAGAAAATTAATGAATATTATATTTTAGTAATTCATGTATTTTTGCTTTTTATTTATTCAAATTCATTCGAACTAATCAGGTAACAGTTTGTTTCGAAAGACAAGATTCTGAAACCTTTTGCTTCTCAACCATATTTAATCGTTCAACTAAAAGTAAAAATATCCTAAGCTGTCATCACTATTTTTTATAATCAGTTCTGTCACCCTTCCCTTTTTCTTTCTTATTTGTTACATTTAGCTTGGGACTAATATCTTTTTTAATTCTTAAATAGATTTTCAATGTTAATTAAACCCCATATATATTTTCTATACCTCCTTAACGTACAAACAAAGAATTAAAGTTTAAGAGATGTATTATTAGTTAATTAAAAAAATAGAAAAGCGTACAAAACTAACTTCGACGTATGTTTAGTGATCTGGGGCAAGTTCTGCTAAAAGCGACCTTTTTTATTGTATTCGTTATGCAATCGTTTCTTTAAAACGACGATTGCTTCATACCGTACTAAGGATAGAATTATATTATAAATTATTAATTAAAAATTGAGTAGGGCTGTAATGGTCCCAATAATCTACTTAAGGGTTCGTTTCTACACATTTTCTCTGTCGTTCTATTTTGGTACGACATTATCTGTTCTATAATTTTTGAAAGTATTGGTTAATAATGTAAATTTAAATAAAATATGCATCTGATAAATCATTGATTGTACCGAACGATTCATTTGAAATATTATCGTTTTCGAAGAAAATAATTTTTAATTTTCATTAGTTGAGGTACGTATTGGGGCTTATAATGAAATTAATACTTCTGCTACTTTTCTTACTCGAGAATAACTTTGTCCTTCGTAAATAATTTGATGGAACAAGTAAAATTTGAATTTTCCTGTAAAAAGTTGTAAACGTTTAATATAATAAGTGATTGAATAATGTGCTACTTCGATAAATATATCGAAAACTTTTCAGAGTTTCTTTTCAGTTTAAAACAACAAATGAATTACCTACAAAGTTTGAGAACATATGTTTACCAACGAACAGTTGATATGAATTGAAATAGAGTATGGGCACTTCGAACCAAAAATCAATGTGACACCAAAAGCCCTTTTCGGAGCCATTTTGACCAAAGCTACTTATTAAATATACAACTTATCAAAATATAACATTAAACGTAAGAAAATGAAGATTAATTTTTAACACTAAACATACCAAGCAGGGTCAAATGATCCCTTTCAAAATTTCAAATGTATGAAGGAGAAAGCAGTCATACGTGAAAAGTGTGATTAATTAATTATTTAATTTATAAAAATAAAAATATATGTTTGATTATTTGATTAGAAATCAGAAGTTATGTTGCGAATTATTTCCTTTAATAAATTAAGAATTTCTTTCTAAAAATCAACGGTTATTTCATAAGGAGTCAAATGATACCTTACGGTGAACAAAAATATTTAAAATTATGTACGTACAAGAATTTTTAAATCAATATTTTTTTATAATTATGATAAGTAAATCTAATGTTTAATGTGCTGATGTTTAACTTTATATTTTATGTTCCATTTAAACTGATTCATCTCTGGGGACCATATATTCAGAAAATATCATCACGTACTTCCGTTATGAATCTTAACACCTCACATTTCTCCATATTTATTGATAAAGTTTATAAAACCGAAAATTTCGTTTCCTTATACTCAATATTATTTCATTGTATTTGATTATATTTCACCCCGTGAATTTGTTGTTATCGACCTAAAGAGACTATAATAAATGTATATCATTTAAACAAAAAGGTTCTTGTCCCCTCCTGTTCTGCCGAAAGTGGCTATCGCTAGTTCCATAAACAAAAATTGACGAATTGCTAATTACAAGCGTACAATTGACATGAAACCACGTGCTCAATGTTTCCAATAACGATCGTTACACTTCTGATCGAATCATTTCTTAACACTTTCGGTGCGGAAACTGTTCAACTTCGAACAAGCCTGACAGTTCATAAATATTTCCAACTGGTTAACGAAATAAATCAATTCAATCACTCAACTGTTACGTGACACCTCCGTTAAATTAAACATTTCCGTGCCGACCCCGAAACGAACTTTTCAAACGTTAGAAGTTTCACCAGTCAACGCTTGGTAGTTCGAACTTTCCCTCGTTAACTCGGAATCACTCATTTACCAACTGTTTCAACTTTCAGTTCCCTATTGTTCGTGCGTGAGAAATAAACGACGATCGTTTTGACATGTTGTACACTTCGGGCAAGTTTAACTCCGCGGTGGTTTAAGTGGCGACGCACGACGATCAGCGCGACGCGAGTGGTTTAAGTCGACGCGTCGAACGACCGACGAGCGTGAAGCGCACGCGACGGATCCTGGCCGCCTACTGAATCCAGAACTACTTGCTGCCCGGTGAATTCTCGCCACTCTTTGCTCTGACCAATCCTCGCCCAGCTGTGAATTATCTGTGTCGTCTTCGCGGGTACATCGACAACGAGTTTGCCGTCGTCTCTATAATAATTGTTTCCTGCGATCCCTTGTTAATCCTTGACAACGTGAACAGGATACGCGATCAAGGGAAGATACTGATCTTAGCAACTTCGAGAAAGTAATTTTGTTTTAATTTTTGAAATTGATTTCATGTAACTACGTGGTTGATCATTTCGTATGTGAACGTCAGGAGAACAAAGTCATGGGTTTTAAAATAATTAACTTTCGACAGAATTCCTTGGAAAACATTTAAATGTTCGTTGATTAGTACATAAGAAAAATTGTATTGTTTTTTAATTATAATTGAGTAAACACTGTTTTGTACATTTTGATCGACGGAATTTATTGTCGGCTGAATATTGTTTGATTTTTGTGGGAAAGATTTCTTCGTCAGTTTTGTAGAAGTAGGTACCTGAAATATACGAACGCTCGGAGAAAAGATTCTGACACGATATTTGTTCAAGATTGTGTTCTTGTTTAATCAATGATATATTTTTTGTGGTTTCTTGTCTTTAACTAATTCTCTTAACTTTTCCCGGTTAAGGTGTTAAATATAAACAGTTTGAGGAACAAAATATCTCTAACCTGTAACAAACAATAATAATAAGGAAAAAATAATGAACGTAATTTTCTGTATTTCAGAAATTTAATTTGTGACGGATGAAACGCCAGAAATTTAATTTTGGAAAAAAACTTTTATTACAGATTACCGAATGAAAGAATTACAAATGATTACGAACAAAATTATAACATAAAATTAAGAGTCGATTAATAAAAGAGGTGTTGACTGGAACTCGAAGTAATGACGAATACCTCTAGATGATACCGTGATTAATTATATCAATTATTTATTAATTTCTGGCTGTTAGAAATTCATGAAAAATTATGTAATATGAACGAATTTGTAAACATTGAAACAAAATGTAATTACAAAAGATAAGAAATGTTTTCGTTAACTATGTTTGCGTTGTGTTTAACAAAATATAAGAATATCATTGAAGAAAACGAGATTAAGTAACCGATCATGTAAAATTTGTTGTTATTACGATTTTAATTCGTTGAAATAGTAGAAGTTATAATTTTTAATACGTTCGATGTAGATTTCTTGAAACTGAAAAATGAGAACAGATTATCTGTTATGAATTTTTTTGTTTATTTATTTATTTTACAATTTACAATCTACTCCTTAATTAGTCATCGTCCAGCAAAGATGCTCTTAAACATTTATACATCTGTTGTATCTGTATCTTGTTATGAACTGTTTCCTGAGAATGGGATCATCTCTAGGGAGCTGTATATTGAACAACCGACACAAAGTAATTTATTATGGTAACATATGGCGTCACATGGTACGAGATACCCTACAAAAGAAAATTTGAATGGGAAATTCGTTCACCATGTTTTTTTGATCTGGCATCGTCAGATTGTCAGCTTTTTCGAAGCCTTCAGAACCATCTCACAGATAAATCTTTTTATTCCGAATACGTCGTAACAAAGAAACCTCGATCCATTCTCTGAATTAAATGATAACAGTTTCGATTAACGGTATACTGAACACTTCCAATTTTTTGATATTATTTTCAAGCTTATTCTAAAAAAAAAATCGTATTACTTATATGATAACTCAAAGGTCACAATATCGGTTGCAACGAAAAGAACCCAAAGTTAAAAAAAAATGTATATTTACAACATATATTGCAACGAACAGTTAAATAAATTAAGTTTATTTATCGAATTTTATTCGCAACTAGATCATTTTTTGACAAACCATTGCAATTGCGGTTAGTAATAAAAATATTAAACTAATTTACTGAAATTCCAAAAGTTCGATTATCGTAAGCGTTCGGAGGCTGTCAATTTTCGTAAGAAATTATTATGAACAACGAGGCTAATTTTCATTTAAATAGAGGCGTGAACAAGCAAAATTGCTGGATTTGGGCGAAAGATAACCCTCGTGAAATTTACGAACCTTAAAAAATATGCGAAATATGGAAAATAAAAATTATATATTTAAAGGCAAAATACATTTTTTTCCAGACCCTACTAATTTACATTTACATGAACATTTCTGTCAAGGTATACGTAATGACTATTACAGGGGGAAACCCGGCCATTAGAGTCCGTATAATTTTTAAAATTACTTAATCCAGTTGATTATTCTTCCGTTGCCTCGTTACGAGGAGAGACAAAACTTTATACTTTGTCTCGTTGCACGATAAAAGGTAATCGTGTTATCGAGAAACTTGCCGCTATATAGTAGAAAAAGGAAATTTTACGGTTGGCCACTTTGCTTAGAAGCAGATCGATCGCAAATTCTTTGCTGAAGGATTCAAACTATGATGACATACCTCTCGATCCTTCGCATGGATTTCTGACTATACGCTTTTATTCAAAGAAGCTATAAATACAAAAAAGAAGGAAGATTACAGATCGCCGACAATAGCTTTTTCTAAAGGAATGAAAGGATTACAAAACCAGAACAACATATTAACGATAACTAAAAGATATTGTCATTTTTTTCACTTTCCCTTTTTTTTAATATCTCCATCAAACCTTTGTTGCTTCATGCTGTTCGTGTACGCTGTTCGTCAATAGCTCGACGGTATAGTGTTTCGCAACGTGGAGAACCGTCGACGGGTTATTTATGACCAACGATATCGTTTTATTCAACCCTTTCCATGAGGCAATATTCGATTTAAAAAAAATAATGCATCGATCGGGCATCGGTATACAATTAAATTGTCCAAATTCGTTATACAGAATAATTTATAATATAAATTCCAGTTCATTAAGTTCATTCAAGTTTATGAAGTCGCTGGTCAGTGGATTAGGGCCACTTACGATTTTTTATATTTTTCATTTTTTTTTTATAGTTTTTTGTAAAAACTTATAGAATAATAACAAGATTTTGTTATAATATATACGTACACACATGTATATTTATTTTTATATTAAACTCTTTTTATCATTTAAACCAACTACATCTATCAAAATTTAATGCCAGGGTTGTTGTTGTTTATTGGCACAAAGTTTATCAAATCTTGGCAGCAATGTGGAAAGTACCACTCGTGTCTCTCTTTCAACTACTAACCTGGCTCGATATTTGCTGTTCATTGCAGCCAGTGTCGAAATGCCCATTATCGCATAAATAAGACGTTACAAACGGTAGAAGCACTTGCAATGCTTTGTAAAAGATTCATACTTTCCGCTAAGATTCAAATGAAGTGTTATTTATTTGTAGATATTATGGTATGAAAATTAATATTTTATTAAACAATTTTGGCGCCTCCCAGATTGAAAACCGCTGGTTCGTAATTCCCAAAACTGGTTTTTGTGTCATAATCGTTTGTTTTTTCTTTTACCAATGACAAGTATTCATTTGCTACTCACAATATTTAATACGTTATTTAATATACTGTTTGTGCGTACCGAAAATAATATACATATCACCTTCGAGAATTAATAGGCTGAAAGCACCTAGACATCGCTCAACATGATCGTCCTTAGAGTAATGTCCCTATAATCGCTGGTTTTATTGCTTCAGCATCTTCAAGCAATGCCTTTTTACGTTTGTATTCGCTCAGTGCTCCATTTTCGCTTGCCTTCTTCCCTTTTCTAACAACACCGATACTGGGGAGTTTCATTTTATCTCAAACACCCTCAATCTCCGAAGATAGCTCGGATCGTTACAAAACGCTATTCACTATACCCACAGGGGTTAGACAAAATAATGGCAACACCTCGTACATGACTGTCCAATGGATCGAAGCAGAATACATTTAAACAGAGGTTACATTACACATTTCTTTTCTGATCGTTTCTGTGCACGATTAAAGACGTTTTGAAGAAAAATATAACATTTACCGATACAATTATAGCTAGCTTATACTTTAAACAAAGGGATTGTAGGCCAAAGTTTGTTATAAAACTTTAGAAAACGTATAAAAAGATCGATTTTTACAACATTCGGCAATTTTCCCACCTTGACAAGACTGGCATAATGGAAACAAGAATTCGTGGTAAGACATATTAAAATAACAATTATTAGAGATTCAATCGATTAATATTTAAATTTTAACTTTCATTTTAGTACCTCGCATCAATGTGAGTCGTTGATGGCACAAATGAAAATCTTCTGCTAAATTCTTATTTTTATTGTTAAAAGTTTCAAACGTTTCAAGCAACGAATGATTGAATAATGTAGGAGACTGCTTGGATACAGATAAACAGAAACGAAAAAATTCAAAATCATGTTTGTCAATTATTTCGCGACATTCGATAATAAATTGAAAATAAGAAATAATGGATTGACAAAAAGCGTTGATTGCTTTCTCAATATTATCTTCGATTAAATATTTCTTACAAATGGTCGTTCGAGTTGCTCGATCTAAATGTATCTATAATTTTGTCGGTCATGTACTCAGTAAGCAAATGTCTCGCAGCTTGTATCTTAATCTACTGAAAATAATTTGTCACCCACTCAGTTAGGGCATATTTGGTACTTTGATGTGTTTTTAATTGTTCCTTCTCAACACATCATGGACGCTCTAAATTTATAGATCCGCGTGATTAAAATGCTCATTAAGAAGCTTGAAAAATCGATGCTGTTTCTCGGTTCCAGTACTTCCGGGCTACGTGTACTTTATTCGAGTTTTCAGCAGTTTGTATACCTTGTTAACGCATCTTAATCGTAAATTATGCGACACTTGAGATTCTTGGTCTAACAAAGTCTAACAGAAGAAAATACCCTAATATTGCACATTTGTATTATTCTATTTACATTGAAATTCTTTGGCAATATTTCTGACGAGCTTTTAATCCGTCTACGATAGAGTTTAAATGGTTTGGACGCTAAAGTGGTTTGTTAAAAAATTCGCTTATACCATTTTATGCAAAAGTAGAAAGATTCTAATATTATTACAGTATTTTGTGTTAGCACGGATACCCAATATCAGCTGTGGTAGTCAATATTCAGTTACATTATTTGTCGAAATTAGGATACTTAAAAAAAGAATCTTACAAACGCAAACTGAATAACACACGAGATTCGATAAACATTCGAGGTATTAAATAAATAATTATAATAAAATATGATATGGGTGGTGATAGAAACGACAAGTTTGAAAATATTGGGCTAAGGAAAATATTTATCTAAAGAAAGCTTCATTTCCTAAGAGTAGGTGAAGCGTCTGACTTAACTTTGAGGGGATGGAAATAATTTTCGAGGGTAAGAATGGAAATTGCGTTGTTATTTTCTGCTCTCTTGCGGCGATAAGGCGTTGGATAATGTATGATAGCAGTCTTATTTTTTTTCACAAAAGGTTTATCCACCAGGGGATTATTTTAACTCGTAGACTTAAGAGCAGAGTATAAACTAGATTTTTTTTTAACTATTTCACGTACTCCTGTTAAGTATCAGGTCGTCACATAAGCAAGGTCAGCAAGTGGATAAAATACAAGCAATTTTTAAATAAAATCACATGGTATATTGTTCAATCATGTACGAATTCTTTTTCACAATATCCGGTCATTAAAAGCGAAGATTTTGTACACTTTACCTTCTAATTTATTATTTATTTCGATCACGATTGAAACATTAAACTGAAAGAAAATTCGGCAAAAAGCAACCTTTTTTACTTGAACTCCTACATGGAAGCAATGAGATAATGGTTGTTTTCTTTCTCGGACGACAGACCTGGTACAAGCATGGCCAGAAACCCAGAAATTCGGACCGTCACAGGCAAGGCTACTTGCATCAGTTACTTGCATAGACCTAGTTTACATCGTACGCATTAAAACTTTAGTACGAGCACGTTTACATCGATTGTACTAAACATGTACTAGGGAATCAAAATAATACGACTTTAATATTTTCGTCTCCTTCACTCCCCAATTTAATCCATTTTTCAAGCATTTGTACATAATTGGCAGACCACAAGTAACCGCTTTCCTCTAAAATGCGTTTCATGCGTTTACACCGTCGTTTGTATCATTTGGTACGCGTATCAGTTTTGTACGATACTCCTATTTGATACGCTCGTACCAAATTGATTCGGCAGTGTTTACATCGTGCGTACTGAACATTTAGTACGAATTTGGTACAAATGTAGTGCTAGGTCATAACCTCACTACCCAAGTAAACCAGACAAGTAAGGCAGGTCCGAATTTCTCGGTTTCTGAACTTGTCTGTACCAAGTCAGTTGAGGGTTGGACTTTACGAGAATACGAGAATTGCTTCCGTGTGCAATATTTCCAGCTCGGTAGGAAAAACTGAAAGAACCACATTTTCTTTTTGAGGAGACAGACCTAGTACGGACAAGGCCAGAAACCGTGAAACTTGTATACTTGCCTGGTTTACTGTGCCTAGTGTATAACCACCCTGAAGGAGGTCTTCCGTAATATCAACAATGTCGAGAATCTTCTTAACAACATCCAAAATAATGAACACGTATATAAATCCATCTAACTATCGGTGACTGACAGTGTAGTGTTAAAAGGTGTATCAAGTAATGATTAGTAAAATAATCGCTACAGGTACAAATCGGGCATCGTTCTCAGCGAATACGATCGAACCATTCGCATTCCGAGGGTTAAATCTCGAGTGACATTCAACGTGCTACATTTTATTGGATTAGCAATCATTGCCAATCAACACTACGCATCCGTCACGTTTCTTTCCCGTCGTCGAACAATAATTCCGAACAATAGTTCGGAAGAAATTATAAAACAACCCGCCGAACTTCAAATTAATCCGTTCAACAGTTTGCGCGCAAAAAGTTCACAAAAAAAGTTACTTACTTTAGCGTTGGCTTTCTACGGCGCTAGAATTTGCCCCTTAGGCACAACGAACGCGTTAACTTTGAAAGATCAAAAGTGTGACACGATTCGATAACACAAAAATAGGCCTGTATCAATTTGTAGCTCAATATTTCATAAAAGTAATACAAAAAATCCTTGCTTGATGTTCTTACAGAAAAGAATAAATCAAAATGAAACTTATTACTTTTTTCATTCAGAATATCCTGCAATGAAGGTTTGACAAGGGTCATTCGATAAATAAAAACACAAAAGCTGTAGTTTTAATAATATCAAAGTAAGGTGTTCACTTTCAGTATCGTTAGTTGGCATCCCTGCCAAAAACACGAAACGATTGCTCGTGTAACCGTTTTAGCATACATAACCTTCGTTAATTAATCATCTAACAATGGGCAGATCTCTCAAAAAGTGGACTTTGAAAGAACATCGTTCCACTGTAAGATAATTCTACTCCGATCCGCCTGATATCGGCTAGGAATGATGAATATCCGATTCACCGGATCTTCAAGACATATCCGTAACTTTCATCGCGTGGACCACGTTCCGCTTGAATTAATCTTTTGTCGTTACAATTTGTTTTATAGTACCTCTCTTAGATAGTCTCGATATGAACGTATATATTTCATTCTGTCCACTCTGCCGATCGTCATTATATCAGTCTTGTTAATGCGAACCAAATCCGCAAACAAACTGGAGGTCGTACTATAGATTCTTTGAACCGTTCCAAATATTTCTAGTATTATTAACTTATTACAACTACAACCAGACGACTAATGGTAATATTGACAGTGAGACTTGATTACAGCCGATATCACTTCCTAATTATGTAGTCACATTTTTGATACTCTAATCGCACTTTCAGTATTCAACGTTAATTTTTAAATTTCTGACACATGTCAATATATATATATTTCTTTATTTGTATGTAAATTAAATATCAACTTTAATAATGAACTTCTTTTGTATGCCATTCTTCGTACGTGAAGTTTTCTTGAAGTAAAATGAACGAAGTGGCAGTATT
This sequence comes from Stelis phaeoptera, assembly GCA_943735885.1. Classification (NCBI taxonomy): domain Eukaryota; kingdom Metazoa; phylum Arthropoda; class Insecta; order Hymenoptera; family Megachilidae; genus Stelis; species Stelis phaeoptera. The sequence continues at coordinate 8,124,858 of OX030930.1, forward strand.
AAAGGCATTGACAGTTTATGTCAGTTATTTTGATCGAATATATGTTATTGAATTATTTTAGATCTTTATTTTCTTTCTCATTCTTTTTTATTCGATCAATTTAAAAACAAAGGTGTGTGGCTTTATTTTTTCTCAACGTTTCAGCCCTAAATGGGAGCCAATTTACTTCAGTCAAAAGAACATCTGACTCACCGTACCGACATGATAATATTTTCTATAGAATTTCACTCATCCTTCATCAAAATATATAAAGTAACGCACATTTTATAAAAATTAAACTGCAAATTACTACTACGCATTATATTTATAACAATTAACATCCCTTCATTTTTAAATAACTATAAATCTACTGGTAATAGTAATAATCTACTCTACCAATTTTATGTGAAGCAATTACATATTTTATATAGAAATCCGTTTGAGTTGATCATCAGATATCAATCATTCGTCGATTTTTCGCTTCGTATCTTCAACTTCTTGGTTGCGTATCATTTTCTGTTAAGAAATATATTCACAGGAGATTATTCCTTAAGGGATAAACCCTTCCAGAATTGTTATGTGAAAAGGGGTTGGAAAGATTTATGACAGTGCTATTGATAAAGCGGAGCTTGATTAAATGGAAGATCTCAAGTTTGCCGTAACCATGGACCATTTTACCCACCTGTACCAAGGAACTGTGATAAGTTAAGAAAATTGAATTTTAATTAAAAATTATATCGTTCGGAATTATATACGTTGTATTCTATTCGAATGAATATTGATCATGCAGTTTGTTGGTTTCTTTTTTACTTCTGCTTTGAAGTTTATTTTAAAAACTACCTTTCCCTTCTCGTAATACATATAACATCATTATCTATTTATAATTTTATTTGTTACTTTGTATGGCATAACAATTTCAAGTATTAAGAATTAAAATTTATACCAACGCAGTAAATAATACACTCATAAATTATTTTGAATCAAAGAGTATAATAGAGTTCCATATTCTTTTTCTTAACTTTTAACCCCAGATCCTTTTCTAAAATTACCACTTTTTAACCTTTTTGTTACTAAGGACAGTTACAATTATCTTATGCAGAACGTTTACATGTTAAAATAAGGAGCATACATTAGAAATTCAAAAATGATAATTAAAAAGCACAAAACACCTATGCTAAACGATGCTTTATCCCAAATAAAGTTGTAAGGAGAAAATTATTGTATTACGTATTTTTAAGTAAATTTGAGTTTGAAATATTTCTACGTTTACTTTTTAATACGAAAAAGTTTACTTTTAATACTTGTAATAATAATTTAATTCAGAAATAATTATAAAAGTAAAATTAATTTTAAAATAAAATGATATCCACGATTTACTATTATAACAATTATTATTACCAAGGTACATACGTATAGAAATCATATTTCTACTAAAACGCACTAATTATTCCCTAATATAGTATAAACACATATATAATAATTTAAAAAAAGTTCGAATCCTATTCATGTGAAAAAAAAAATGATAAAAATAATAAATATAATCACAGCTTAATCAAAAATTATAAAATCATTAAAGTTGCTCTGAAATAAATTTGAATAATAAAAGCTAGATCATAAAAGATCACCAAGGGTTCGAACACGAAAAGGGTCGTATTCTAGTCAGTTTTCTCGCAACTGCCGTGGAGGTCACATCTACCTGAGGATCATACATCGGTACGAGTTTCCAAATCGTATACTCGTACACGTAATCAAATGTATGTTGCCATCTGGGATTGTGTGCGTGCTTAATCCTCGTCGGTTGGACTCAGGATCCATTCGGGCCCGTGTTTACAAACAGTCAGATGCCGTCGGGCGTTCCAAGTTACCTATCGTCTCTCTACCGTACGTGCACGAAAAGATCAGTTCGCTTCGACAACGCGATTCAGTAAACACGAAACAAATTATTCGTATGGGTTTGAATGGACGCCGGTACACCGGGCGGGGGTTAATGTGTTTCTTCGTGCTATTCTACATTTAGATGGAGATGTAGTGCTGTTTATTTTATGTAAGTTTCCATGCGATTAGTTTGTTTTATAATATGATTTTAAACACTAGAACTACCGAACCAGTCAAAATGACTGGTTGAGGGTTTTTTTTTAAATTGAATTATAAAATTTATCAGGATGCTTTTATTAAATTGTGTGTTAATTTTTAATAGGATAAAGATCTACTGCATATGGTGATATATGTTTCATTCTTTATTTACTTATTTATTTTTCTATTTTATTTTCCATTTGAATGTCAGTATACATGAAACGCTGGTAGTTCTAGTGTTAACATCTATTACTGGACACAATAACACGCTACAGGACATAAAGCAAATGGTGACAATGGACTCCTTGACTGCGCCATGCAGAGATACCCTGGTCAAGATGACTCTGTGTGTGTGTGTGTACGTGTTGTCTCGGCCAGGGTAGGTCCCCGTTGACATATGACAATGCGGACCTCTTTATGGTGCATTTAGATGGTTCGTCGCTATTTCGTTTGTGCCCTGTAGCGAGAGAATCACCCTGTACTTACAAATGCATATACATATTATTACCAATTTTTTTACCGTGGTTCCCCGATAAATTTATTTGCACACTGGAATATTTACATATATACATGCTTACAAACCCTTGTTTCTGGTTTGTTTGCACGTATACGAATTGTAAAAATACAATTTACATGATTCGAAACATAATTCGACGAAGGAAGTTCGTTAACCTTCGCAATCGTGAAATTTCAGAAAGCAGTTCGATTTGGATGGTTCTACTATCAATCACACGATGGACAATGATGTGGCAATGGTACGAGAGGAGCTGGTCAACCATGGGTCATTGCTGGGTCAACTCAGAGACGTACAGCAAGGGCAGTGGTGCGAATCGACGAACGGTGAGTCGCATGCTTTACGGTTCCTCCGATTCCCATCATGTCGCTGGACGAATGGTCCGAAACGACACGGGGATTGGTTGTAATTTTGTATCATTTGAAGCGAGCATAGTGACCATGAATATCATTCTACAATTAATACCCTACAATGATATTCGTGAAAATTGTTTCTTTGCGGTTCATTTGTTATGTCAGATTAGGATTTTCTTCTATATCGCGATTAGATTTTCGTAAGAATCAATTTACGTCGAATTTAAAATTATAGAAAGAGCAGATCCACCAATTTTACAATAGTTTCATTATCGTTTTACTGTTTTATACGCGTGTACATATATGTATGCAAGAAAACATTTCGTAACAAGCAAATTTTGATATCACAGTGATAATTACAAATTTTTGTTATTATAATATTTTACTTTAATATTAGAATTTTTCGATTTAGATTTATGAATTCTAATGAAGTTTACATTAAAGTATTTTTCATTTTCAAAATTTAAGTTAGTTTCTCATTAATTCTCTTGAAAAAAATATTTTGATCAAATATCATTTATTATATTTCTTAGCTTAAGATTTTCAGCGAACATGAAGAAAGCACTGACGTTTATGAGGCTATATGCCGAAGAGCCCCGGCAATTTTTGCCAAAGAAGAGGGGAACTATTAATGATTGCCCATCTTCGGATGGAGAATTATTCTTGCACTATGCTCGCTAACTGTTTAATTTTCAATTAACAATTTTCTACATTGGAAATTGTCAAAATTCTTTAATCCTTTTACATATTTTTTCACATTAGCAACATCTTTCATTAACACAATTTTTAATTTTGCGCCGTCTCCGAAATATACATTAAAATTATTTCGTCCTTTTTGGTGCATTCCGGAGTCGGTTGCATTTTTTTCCAAAAATTTTTTTTGAGTTAACGAAAGAATCGTTAATACCGCGTGTGATAGATATTTATTATAAAATTCTATTGTTAGAAGCAATTGAAAGTCAAAAACTATGTTAAACTGCATAAGAAACGCGTATTAAAATTACTAAAAGTTCAAAGGGCTGCCAACAATGTCCTGTTTCGAATTTCGGTATAAAGTTAGATTCGTAAGAAAGTAGAAATCTTCCACTTTAATTTGGTTTTTGATTTACGTCGATATCTTTATCCGTTCCTGAGATATCGTCGTGTGAAGACAAACGTAATTTTTGTCGAAATTCGCTGCCGCCTCACGCTTGGACCCAGACAGCGAGTGTCTAGCGTAGCGGTCACGTGGTCATTGTTTACGTCTAACCCTTTGCTATTCCTGGAAATACGCCGTACGCATTTCCTAGAAAAAAGTCTACGGCCCATTCGGAATTACCCTCGTACGCGCCGGCCGCTATACAAACTTTGAAGCCCTATATCTCAGGAACTAATTAAGATATCGCGTTGCAACAAATTGCGTTATTATCTACGCACTTTCCTCTATCTTCTGAGCTACCTACTGCGTAAAATTTAGCCATGTTTTTTTTATATTTATTCCCAGGAATTTCGCCGCCGCTGAATGTTCCGCGTTGACCTGTGGGATTTTTATTGCGTCAAGTGTTTCCAGTTAATTTAGATTTAAATAACATTAGTTGATAGGAAAAGTAATATACAAACTTGAAGATTATATTTTTCGGTTCGGTAACGTGGTGACATCTGTTGGCGGAAGTTGAATATCCATAAAACTGCTGTGCTGTGAATTTTTCAAAACTACGAAAATATTAAATACGTGATGAATCTAAATTACTTTTAATAATAGAAATAATATAATTAAAGTTAACAGAAAGTTAAGAAAAGGTTTGACTAAATATAGTATACAATAAAGTTATCTATACCGATATTAACACTTTATCTACCGATAAAGTTTATCAATCGGCTTTCCAATCGGCTCCCGCTGTTAACTGAAAACCAATTAGTAAACCTTCGATTACTAATTTTTCGTCTATAAAACTGTTGAAATAATGGAAGTTAAGTGTGTCTGCCACAATTGGAAATAACTTGATTATAGTGGTTACTCCCCCCTAATTTTTAATTGCTATCAAATTATAAAGTAGTAGGGCTTATTTTAAATTGCAATTAGTAGCAAATAAAAAATCATTGAAATTGATTAATTTCGGTCTTATAATAAGAATTCAGTAGATGCATCATTTATCAAGTTTTACGAATCGATGTATAATTTTTAACATTATAAAAATTTTATGAAGAAGTTTGAGAGTTTCTAAAAAACAAGCATTTCGAAACTTCTAAATTCTGAAAATATAGTATTACTTTTCTTTGCGAACGAAATATACCTAATATTTCCAGCCTGAGGGAAAGAGTTGACGAAGCTTTGTATCGTAATATTAATCATGAAAGAAGGCCTTTAGATTATTCAATGCTTGCTACGTTCTCAGCTCGTGAAACAATAAATAGCTGTTTCTGCCATTGCTTGTCGCGAAAAGAAAACATCTGAACACCGATTCCGACGAGATACAATTGGTTTTCGATACGATGTCGTGAAACCGATTCATAAAAATACCACGTGTTTCGTGAAATTCCACCCACGGGCGATACTGCAAAGCACTTTGCTTCGTGGTGTGATCGAAGTTACTGCCAGCTAAAGTATCGAAAAGAACGGGCAACTGAAATAACAAGAGCGAACTTTTGATTTTCGAGGATTTTAAATCGTATCTCCCATCAACAAGGTATTTTTACGAACTTTGAATGACGTCGTGATGCAGCTTGCAACAAATTTTTTACGAGTATTTGATGCATATTTTCCTTTCTTCTGTAAGAATGTTCTGAAATAACGTTTTGATAATGTGAACTATATACTATAGTTGTTGGCCGTCTAACAATAATTAACTATATTTAAAAAAAATATAGTCACTATTCATAATATATTATGATTATACATAAAAATAGACTCAAAATTTGAAAATTATTGAAATACAAATAATTTTATAGTTATTAATCATGAAAATAATGTCATGATTTTGTCATGATTTTATTTTTGTTTCTGTATCTTGTGTTTCTACAGTTTTCATATTTTACGATTAAATATTTGTAGAATACCTTTTGTAGAATAAATATATTTATTGCATGTTAATTAACCAAATATGTAAATAAGGAAACATACACTTTTACCGAATAACTGTAATCTATAATTTATTGATTAATTTGATCCACTGGCTTCGTCCATAAGAAACACATTTTTGGTATATTTTTATAACTATTTTTTTCATTTTAATAAACACCAATTATTGCTAGATTGTTACGGTTTTCTGAAGTTATTATCTATGTAAGCCTTACTATAAAATTTGTTCAAAATTGGTTTTACCATTCGTCGATCTATTCCTTAAACGGCTAATCATTTCACCATTTATCGGAATTTAGCAGGTCAATAGTAGTCTTTGTAAATGAAATTTTAAATATTTGTGAAACATGGGTCGAAAGGCAAACTTTTATGAAATGTAATTTCAAGGACTTATGATCTCAAATTGAAGTGCATTTCCTTAAACATAAGATTTTGGTTTCTTTATTATTGTACATCTTTAAAAGTATCAGGAACAGTAATTATTTCTAAGAGAATTGTATACAAGGAATTTTTCAGTATTGTAATTCTTTGCATTGAAATATTTTAAATAAACAGGTTTACATGATCAAGCCACCGTAAGGAATATTTCTATAAACGAAAACTGTTATCGTTGTTTCTCGTTGTCTTTAAAATTTGACAAATCACGATTGTAATGGAGGTGACACAAAAGGACAATGTTCATAAAGAGGTCAAATCACAAATCCAGAAGTTGGTGAGTCAATTTTCAGATTTCTGATCACAAATATTATCCACGAAAAATTATCAGACGTGAAAAAGTTAATATTTGTACGAAAGTTGTGTCGATTCGGTTGAATATAAATGAAACTTATTTATTAATGAACAAACTGAGAGGTGTACAGTTAAAATTGGATAACTGCTCGAAAAGTTGAACATTTATCCAGTAGAGGAATGGATTCTAAATGTAAACACGGTTCGAACCAAACCGCGCAATGTTGTCGAACTTATTGTTAGAGGAAAGAGAGTAAAGGATAATGAAATTCGGGAATCAAAAGAATCGAACAGATTATATTGGTGAAGCAATATACTGTTTTATTTATTTTTTTTTTATTTCTGTTAAACGAAACTGTTATTAATTTAATTGTGAGATTTTTTCAATTTAAATAGCTCCAAAAATGATGTAACTTGAAGCATAATATCACCTTGTTTAATGAGTGATAATAAATTATTTTTTTGCTGATTTCTTAACATTTTTCGACAAGTATAAATGGCAGTACGTAGGCATTAGCAAAAATTTCTCAATTTTGTCGACTTCATTGTATTGATATGTATAGGGTAATATCGGTCCGATGCGATGAGCCGACCGTAATTTATTGCAAATCGAACTACGGCCCGGTTACCTGTTACGGTGTGTAGCGGCAGTCTATAACATTTTATTGCGCGTTGTATGTAGATATTTTATAGAGAAAACTTCAAGGAATACGAAAATCATTTTTTCGGATTTTTAGAAATGCGATCTTGAAGCGATTTTTGCAAAGAAAGAATTTGTTTATAATTTTCAATATTGTAAAAATCATTTTTCAATCAAAAAAAAATATACTCTAAAAGAGTGATGCCTCCCTATTAAAATAAAACAAAGAGTAGGTCAATAGAATCAATAGTTCCCGAGATAAAAATTCAAACGTATTACTTATTTTCACGAAAATTGACAAAAATCGCGAAATTTAAAGGCTTGTATTTCTCAAACGGTTTCGAAACGAGCAGAATGGTGACTTAAACAAAATCCGAGACATCGCCAAAAAAAAAAAGGGTGATCGATTTCGCGTGGAATTACCCGCAACGGTTTCTTTTAATTCGACGACGACGTTCGTCTAATTTCACCTCCCACGTGTAAATGAATGAAATTGAATGTAGCGAAATCAAAGGGAAGGGACAAAACATTCATACATGAAACTATAATTTAACAGGCTGTGGCAGAAACAACTCGTTTTGATGAAAGACACAGTCCGGCGAATCGGTTGGCAACGCCAAAGGAAGTAATTAGGGATTCACAGCCGAAAGCATTGCATGCTGCGTCAAGTAAGTCAATTAATTTACCAATGTGAAGCCTGTTAAATGGTAGTCGAAGAAACGGCCAATTTATTCAAACGCTTTTCACGGGTATAATCTCGTTTGAAACGATACCCGTCGATCGAAACAAGTTATACATATATGTATAAACTAGGGATGATTTCAAACCTAATTCTTAAATTCATAATTTTATACGGTTTCGATGCTCTTAATCCTTTGCACTCGAAACATTTTTCGACGTAATCGGGTCTAATCTAATGCACTATATCGGAAGAAAAGAGGTACAAATATTTGAGAATCTGTTTATTTTTATTCCGTTCCTTTAATTTCCTGAAACTTAAATTTCACATTTTAGAATACTCCGATAAATTAAATTTGCACACTCAAGTGCAAAGGGTTAAAACTTGAGAAATCTTGTTTAAGAACTAAAATTACCATTGGCTATAATTAAACAAAATATGTAAAAAGATATCCAATCCAACGTCAGATGTACTGAACAGTCTTCGAAAAAATAATGTTAACGATGGCGTGGTGAGTTACTATTTTTTCTTTTTTTTTTTTATATATATATAATTTCTTCGAGTATTATGATTCCATAACTTATAAACATCAGCAGAAGGTAGATAAAAAAATTAAGAAAAAAATAGTTTTCAAGAATATTCATTTTTTAAAATCATTGAAACGGTGCCACAAACATTTTTCATGACATGAAAAACGAAAAGGATTTTTATATTGCCTCGTTCAGGTTGGATGCCCTGTACATTCATGCAATATGCAGCATATAAAACATGACGATTGAATATTATCGAAAATATCGATGAAATTGGGATATTTTGAGGGGCACATTTTGGATTTAATCCAAATCCGACATTTCAAGATTGCCACTTCTTTTTATAACAGATTGATTTTTTTTTTTATACACCCTGTGTAAAAGAGAAAGTATCTTTTTTATATAGAGATAATTCAGAGCTACAAGTGAATTGCTTCGTATCAGAAATTAGAAATACCTTACGAATTGTTAATCTCTTAAATAGTATACCTTAAGTACGTTCTTATACGGAATATTTCAAAGAGATGAAATTACGTAAAAAGAAACATACTGACATCTGCGTTAAAAAAGAAAATGTCTTTGACAACTTCATACACAAAAGAGAAAACAAATTTAATAGAAAAAATGCAGATATCATTTAAAATATTGTTCCGAACATCATTTTTAAATATCTTCTGTATTTTCAATAATTTTTCATCGCCATGCTTTACGTGTCTCGCACTGTGTATTTGAATTTATTTATACCTGGCTTATTATTCCTTCTGCGAACGATATTGTCATCCGCTTCGTATTGCAAACTGGCGTATTTTATAAAATTCCAAAGTTAAATAAAAGCTTTCCGACTGAAAAGCAATAAAAAATAATTGCACGGATTTCACGTCCAATTAATATTTATTTTTGAAATGTACCGAGTCTCGGTAATTTAAAATTATTCCTCTAATATGGAAGCATATTACTACTTATTATACATATGCTGCATAATGGAATTGTCTAATAACAGAAGGGTTATTTCTGGGAAGCACTATATTGCTGAGAAAACGTATCAATACTGAAAAAGATTTGCTCGGGTACAAATTCGGATGAAAATGAATTTCATTTATCTGATTCTGAAAATAACACTAACATACCAGACTTCGAGGAAAAAGAAAAATGAAACTGAATTGTTAAAGTTTAAAATCGATAATGAAGCTGAACTTTTAAATCTTTATTCACAAATGCAAGAAATGATCGCGAATTTCTTTCAACCTCCATAATTATTATAATTCTTAAAATTAATGAAAACCATTAAGTAGACACTGCTGTTGACAGAAGCAATTATTAATTATTTTATCTCGACGGAGATTAATAGCTAATTAAATTGAATCGAAAACTGTTGATTTATTATATTAATATCACAGTAAACCTCAAAATCCGGTTAAATGTTACAATACTTTTGATGTATTTACGTCAGGTTCAGAAGAAGGCAAAGTTGTCAAGATAAACGAAGAAAAATCTTCAGAATTAACACAACGTAGGTCAAGGACCGAAAGTGTTAGACAAGATGCTAGAAAATTAAAAAGTGCCACGTTAAATAGAATGGGTAAAATGTTTAAACACCGATCACAAACGCCTGTTCCTGATAAATCGTCTTTAAACGCGGACGGAGAGATGGTAAGCGTTTCGATCTGTAAAAGCACAAACTATCAAAACAGGATCTTACAATTAAACCTTTACTCTTATTGTCACCGTATTCGTTGTGCAAACGACGATTGATCAATGCACATCCCCGATTAGCTTAAAAATCAAAAGAAGTATTTATAGTACGTACAAAACAGAAATGGCTAAAAAAAAAAATGATGTTCCGTTAGTTTGTCAAACTGAAAAAATAACAGAATAAGTAAAAGTACCAGTTGTTGACCATTTTTTAGAAAACATAAGAAAATAAGGTTTTTACGAGTTGTGCATTTTTGATGAAAGTGAACTTCAGATGCCACGACTTCTGTCAGTTAAATTTTAAAACAATTTCATGTGAAGTGAAGTATCCTTACTAATGACGAACATTTAAATTCATGAAAAAAAATTCAAGTAAAAGAATGCATACATTGTGAACATTTCGCGAATGAATTATTTATGTGTTAGAATTTTCACAATAATTTAATTTAATTCTCCCTAGTCAATTACTAGTTCTTTAATTTGTAAGAGTGGTCAACTTTTCTGAAGCATTTACCAAATTTTTAAATATATTTTTCAAATTTGTATAACTTAACTTTTTGTTAAAAGTGGTCTTGTTACATAATCTAGAATGCTTAAATAATGTCTTGTGGCATCGACTCTCGCTATTTAATGACAGAGCAAGCGGTTACTATTGTTCACGTGGAAGATTTCTCTTAACTGGTCAACTACTGGTACCATTACCTTATTACATATAGCATTCACTATTTTCTTCTAAGGTGAAGGAATAATATACAGTCTAAAATGAAAATAAAATTACCACGTAAAATAAAACCATCATTCGAGGTATTGAAAGATAGTAATTTAAACCTTTCATAAACAATGAGTTTTTATTCTTAATTCTTTGATTGCAAACCATTTTACAACAAAATCATTCCAAATACTCAATCTTTTGATACTTTGCACCGATTTACGTTTTCGTCATTCTAAACGCGACAAAATTAAAATATTAAAGTTAACTAATCAATCTCCTACAAAGAGTTAATTCTTTATCACTTTGTCTGATGATAAACATTCCTTTGATAACCGATACGCTTACTTGTAGTTGTTTTATATAGGGTGTATTGTTTAAAACAAGCCACCTAAATATCTCCTCTATCTCTGAAAATACAAAAAATATTTCTGACATAATCAAAATGATTTCAAAAGACGAAACAAATGGAAAAATCGTTTTTTCAACGTTACTCGTGTTTTTCACGTATATACACACATTGTTTATTACCGTGCGTTACAGCAAACATTATTGTGCATTCATCCATGTTTAATAGACCGATCTTGAAATGACCGTGGACTCTAAAATTTGCTAATTAATTCAGAACTTACTTTCGACGACATATATCAGATTTCAACGGTAATAGAAATTCGACCATTACCCTGAACTTGTAAGTTCAAAACATAATTACAATTTACAAAAAAAAAAAAAAAAACAATTTTTCTATCTGATTCGTCTTTCGAAACGATTTCGATTATGTCAGAAACATTTTTCGTATTTTCAGAGATAGTGGAGATATTTAGGTGGCCTATTTTAAACGAACCACCTTGTATAACGAGGAATCATTTCCGATAGAGTTCGATGAAATCAACGGAAAACAACGAAGTTTCGGCAAAAAAACTGTTTCATCCCCGAGCTGGATCCTTGAGCCGTCTATTGCGCCGACATCCCCATAATGGCAGTCACGTCAGCGACAAGAAAGTCGCAGAAGATAACACACCTGGGATTTTCTCGAGAATGATGAATCAGTTAAAAGGAAAGTAAAAAAAAAGAAAAAAAAGAGAGAGAACCGTTTGAAAGTTCAACGACGCGTTGTACATATCGATACATGCCCCACTAAATCTTTCCTATAGAAGTTGTCGGTATTTTTCTGGTGTCCTTAGCCCCTGTGACATAAAGTGGATTGCATAGTTGCAGCGATCCATATCCGTTCTATAGCCGATAAACGAGAAATAATGTCCTCGGTTGTTCGCAGTTGTCATTAGCTCGAATCAAAGTGAAGCTTTTAGTTTCAAATTATTTGTATGGAACACTCTGCGTGTAAGGGTGGCAAGATGTCAAGGTAACACTTGGTTACTAGGTACTAGGTACTAGGTAACTACTTGGATGTGTGCAATATCGAGAGAGTACTGGTTCACAAAGGTTTTCAGGTTAAACGTTGTTATAAAACTTCCACGTTCTACCGTACAAAGTTAATATAATATTAATCCTTAACTACCATGGCTTTGTAACTGAAAATTTACCCTTTCGACGTATAAGCGAATATGGGGCGAATTGATGCAGCCTTTTTTTTTAAATTAAATTGCTTTTGTAATAGAAATATTAATGAAAACACTTTTGTGCCAATTTCTTATCAATTTATTGTAGACTTGATACATTCTGTCCCATAAGTGAGACGCAGTGATACCATCAATGATGATTAATTAAAACATAATTTGGAATTTATGTTCATTCTATTAGAAATAACAATCTTCAGAATAATCAGTATTAAAAATCATCTCTCTCTTTCCTGCTTTGGAAGCTCTTAGTTATTTTGAAACTTATTATTTTACACGTTCATTCCTGGTATTGATGAATTGTTTCTTTTTTTGTTTTGTTTAATACGTTTAACTAAAAGTATGGGGTATTTAAAGTGTAAGTACGCGCCATAATGAAATACATAAATGATAAAATATAAATTAACATATAGAAATTTTCTTTGTTTTGATAAAAGTCAGTCTACATTTTGCTAGATGCGTGTTAATACTTTTTTTTCTAGTATAAAATAAGAAATCTGGAACAAGTCATTTTGAATTGTTTAGACAAGATGATATTTCTTACGACATCTTGATAAATGTTTTTTGTATATTTTTACTTGTGTAACGTACAAGCACAATGTGTCGAGTACACTCCGTGTACTTTATATCTTATCACGTTATCCTTATAACCTTACACGCAGAACATTTGATACAATTGATTTCTTGGATGACAAAATGGCTCGCAACCATTTATCCTGCGAATGTGTCATGCTCGTGACAGGCTAAAATCAGACGAGCAGAAAGATCTCGTTATATCATTGAACGCTTACCCTGCTATTCTTTCTTGTTTCCAGCTAAATAAGGGATACGTTTGCTGGTAATTGTATTGCTTATCCTGTTCACGAAAACAGTGTTAAGCAGGATACCTCGTAGGATGTCTCGTACATTATTGTCTCAGGCTTTTTCCTTTCGAAAGTTATGAAAAATTGTAGTGAAGCATTTGGTCACTTTCAGGGTTTCAGGATAACGTTTTCTGGGTTAGAAATAAAGTAGCATTATATCTTTCTCTTTACGAAACAGAAATATATATACAACAGCATAGATCGAATGGTACTTTGTTTTTGTATCCTTTCATTTGGCATAACAAAAATTGTTTTTATTTTTTATTGTTAAAACAAGGGTGATTTTAATATTTATAACTAGGTACTTGTTGTTAACAACATACAGGCTGAAACGTCTATTATTGTTTCTATTATTGTTGATGAAACATTTTTTATACTTTATATAGGATGTTTATAATTCAAAAAACGATTTAATCCTTTGTAGACCATTTGAATCGTTGATTCCATAAGCCAAATCTTTATTTTATTTCTGGATTGTTTTAAATATTTCATGTAACAAACGGAAATATAGCATTAGCGGAATAAGAATTTTTCCAAAGTTGAAAGCATACAAAAATTAAAAATGATGTATTTTATACTTACGAAGGATTAATAACTCCACTTTTATTCAGATTCTTATTTTGATGAGATATTTCATCGACGTGAAAAGAATCTGAATCGGAAACTTTATTCGTAAAAATTCATTTCGATTAACTTTCGTTCGTTGTTGCAAAAAATTTCAAATTGCGCATTCACCAAAAGTTGGTCCTTTGATCTGTGACGTATGCGTGATACGAGGAGCATCCGATCGGGCAAAATTTGTTTGACGTCTCTGTTTATAATGTTCAGGACGCCCACATAGTGGAAATACGATGGTCGAGCCAAACATAAAAAGCCATGAGAAAATGAGCTCGTTACCCCCGAAAGTACCATTGAACTCGGCAAAAGCTAATTTGTCTTCGTCAACGTCCGTTTCACCGTCTCAATTGCAAGCCACAGGACCGTCGCAGCAATTAACTAATTTCGAGTATTCAATTTAAGATTAACCAAAGTAACCCACCATTTTCACAACTTAACCACGCTTATAAATCTTCGTTTTCTTTCTAAGGAAATTCTCGTTTTTCAGCAACAAGATTTGCACAGACGAGTAATCACGTAAATATGAAAATTGATCCATCCATTATATAGTAACAAGAATTTCATCCTGTTGAAAATCAATTAATAAAGATATTTTTAATATGACACGAATATTTACTGTAGAATTATTTGTCTAGTTAAGAAAAAAAATTATTTAAAAAAAAGGAATTTTGCTTGAACTTCATTTCGTTTTATCGATATTGAAACTATGTAACGATTGTTTAAATTTACATTTATTCTAAAAATTCATATACGATATATTAGGTTGTCCCAAAAGTTTCTTTCCTTATTTACACACACACTCTTTATCTGGCAGTATTAACACGTTGGCTGCCACGGGGGTCACCGGTGACCGGCACCCGAAATTTTGTACAATCAAATAATTACCAACAGAAATGATAAAATAAACCACGGATATCGTTAACATTAAGCTAATAATGCTAGCTATCGAATTGAAAAGTTAAATTTCAAAATTAGTCGATTGTATTGTTAATAATTAGGATTTCAGTGTGTCTGACTACTCACGTCCGTTTTCACTGTGGCAGTCAACGTGTTAAAATAGTATTATACAGCTTTTGGAGAAATTGAAGAAGATACATAATAGGTCCAAGTGAATCGTACCAAAAATGCTTCGAGTGCGAAGGGTTAACACGCTTGTTTTACACAGCTGTTAATATTTTCTAGGTATAGATAAACAATAAAAGGACAAAAGGTTTAATAAATACCAACTATTGTCTGTCTTACCTTACATATGTAAACTGTTTCATGTTGGAAATCATCGAAGGAAATAAATAAATCACTTTTATTGGAAGAACCATGTTTATTATACACTGTATATGTCTTTCTTTTCGCTTTCATTTTGCAAGACAACCTGTGTCTCTCTGTTCTTCGCACGCTGTACATTATTTAATTACCAATACATACTAACATATCTTATTAGTAGCGTTACGATAAAAGTATACCGAATGATTCCACGAATCTTAGCGAAAGTTCAATAAATTGATTCGTAGAATCATCCCAATCGGTTGTCCATGCAGCTTATACAAAAGTGTATATTTACAACAACAACAAAAAAGAAATATATAGTTATACTTAGTATACATGGTTTTTCTTGTGCACACAAAATCTCACTCATTATCGTTTTTCAGGAATCAAGAAACTGCGTATAACAAATCGTATTTCATATTTATTTCTATTTCACTTACATAAAAACTGTAGAACATGGAAAATTGTATACCGATTCGTGCTGTTTGTCGTTTAACACTAGAACTAGCGACGTTTAATACACGCTTTAGAAAACAGAATAAATATGCAATCAAACGTATATTCCCGACGCAAGTGTTTTAACGAATCTTGTAATTTAACACGTTGACTGGCACAGTGAAAACGGACGTGGGTAGTCAGACACGCTGAAATCCTAATTATTAACAATACAATCAACTAATTTTCAAATTTAACTTTTCAATTCGATAGCTAGCATTATTAGCTTAATGTTAACGCTATCCGTGGTTTATTTTATCATTTCTGTTGGTAATTATTTGATTGTACAAAATTTCGGGTGCCGGTCACAGGTGTCCCCGTGGCAGCCAATGTGTTAAAATAAGAAATTTGAACCAAGTCATTTTGACCCGTTTGGTAGATCCAGTGTTAAACACAAAAATAATGTCAAGTAAGAGATCGATATTGGTCACCAACGATAATTTGAAAAGTCTTACAACCTGTTTTTCAATAAAATACAGAATGAACTAATATAATTTTGTATATTGCACTACTTTTCAAATGAGGTACAAGAGCAAAAACTCATGGTGTTATTACACGTGTGAAGACCGTTCAAGAATGTATTAAACAATTTCATTAAAATTGATGCGTATTCATATACCGATTCAGCGTGAAGTATTGTAATTTCTCAGCCTCCAGAAATATTTCTCGACTATAAATTAAATTCCAACGTATCTGAGATACGTGTACCCGTTCTATTATTATCTCACCATCAACCGACCAGTATTTGAACACTTTCATTCGTAAACAAGATTTTCCATAATGTTCCGTTTTTATTCAATAGAATTTTTCTTATAACACGAAACAATAATCAGCCACGTTTCTCCAAACGTCTACAATATTTGTGCGCACAGTTTATCAAATATAAAACGTACGTGTCTTTCCATTATTGATATTATATATACAAGATCCCCAATTTGTTTCTTACAGTTAATCGATTAATTGATCTATCATACAACCGTGTCCTGTCTGTTCGTATCGGCTATTGATGTGTTTCAATCGATCGACTGAAAAGTATTGGCACGAACCGATTGTATAATTGATGGAAATCAATCATTCGTGTATAACGACGAAACTTGTGTTGTATATCTGTCCATTAACTTTCGCTCGTGTTTGCTTAATGGTTTATCACAGAATAACGTATTATTATACAAAAATAATAGAAAGAAAATTAATATACCTGCGCGTTCCAGGTCACGTTATAAATAAAAGTTACAATACTAATTGCACATTACTGGTATAAAAATCATATACTTTTAGCGTTGTTAGACAATTACAAAATCCGGTAGAATCATTATACGGGGTATGGCTAGTAAAAGACAAGACTGTATTGATAGATGGAGAAATATTATTATCAGACGACCAGAAATAAACCCTTCAAGTTTCAACGACATTCTGTAGATATTCTTGAATGTTATTGTACTCTTTTTATGCGACATATCAATTTATTTACCTGATAATAGAACTGAACGATGCAATAATCAAAGTGTTCAAACTTTAAGGGTTGTTTTCTTTTTTGAACCAGTTGTCGAGTCGATGAAAGGAACTAACACAGGAAAATTCGGACCACTGTTTTGATTAACGAAAAACAGACACGCAGCCGAAAAACTGAAGTGAAAAGGAATTCGCGTATTGAATTCTTCGTTGGAATTTAATTATCTACAGTATCGATCTTGTCATTTATTAGCCATTTTTCGTAGCTGCGTATGGATTCTACGATTTCAGATTATCGAGCTGTTAGTGTTTTTAAACATAATACTTATTTTGATTATATTGTCCAACAAATTCTGTTCTTATTAAAATTTATGATTTAACCCCTTGCTACAAGCTACCATAGTAATATCGTTACAACTTCCAACGTGTCTTTCTTTTTGCCTGCATTTGTTTTTTATGAATATGACTTTACAACACTAGAACAATCAAACTAGCTAAAATAACGAATTCCAAATTTATTCTTTTAAGTTAGAAATATTATTAAGGTGCTAAAAAGAATCATTATAAATTCGAGTTACTTTTTCCAATTCATTTTTAATTTTATACCAGGCACACGGTAGATAAAAAATAATAATAGTTATTAAACATTAAAATCCAGTACCTAACGTTTGTAACTTTATTATAAACTTTCTTGTAACCGAGGGGTTATCTCAATCTTCGTTTTTATTCAGCAGAATTTATCCCACAATATAAGCTAGGATTTTCTTATTTCGTTTATACAATAAAGAACACATTAAATGTCTTATCATAGAAGTGAACCAACATCGTGTATATATTGTTTACAAAAGCACACTTACGCCGACAATTAGCCGAACGTTTCGATCATTTGTGCGTTACTTTGTACATACAAGGTCCATTTAGTGGTACAATTATGAAAATAAGAAGTAAAATTTGTTCGCAATAAATTTGATTAAAAAAAAAGGAAAATCAATTTTGAATATTCGTTGAGTTCTTTTGGTTACAACACGAAGTGTACTGTTAATTATAGCAATAGGTATTCATGCAAAATTAATCCATGTATCAAGCAAAGAATTAACCTTTCGTTTGCTTGTATACATTGGTAATGCCCATCGAATATTTCACTCGTTCAAGTTACATAAAGATTAATAATTGAAATAAACAATCAAGATCACACATACAGTGTGGGTCAGAAAGAACTTGTATTTAAAATAACTCGTTATCATCTGGTTATATAAAAAAATGTATAATTTAATTATATTACATTTTAAGATCACGATTTAATTTTCTTACATCCTGTATTTTCTGAGATATCAGGATGACTTTGATTTCTTTTTATCGTCAGTGTGACATTTCTTTAAACACTGTTGTAGCTATTGGAGGGACGACTTTAGTGACCTAGAATAATATATGATGATCTTGAATCGACTTTAAAATTAATTTTGAAAAAATCTTAAGTTTGACTAAACTTACCTTGATATCTCAGAATATATGAAATACAACAATATGTTTCAATACAACCAATAAGTAATTAATTATACATATTTTACAAATGACTCACCCTATATGTGTGTCGCCTTCGATTTCACATACAATAAGACATTATTTATTTTATGGGCTTTAAAATAGACGAAAATGAAATTCTTGTTACACAGATATAAAAAATAGAAATAGCGTGCATAAATATGAAGTTATATCGTATAAAAGTGACCATTCTATGATGGACGAATTTAATGGGACGACGGTTGCAAACGTTATCAAAAATGTTAATAACATTTTGTATAAAGACAAGCGTGAGTTAATTCGAATATTCAAAATTGATTTTATTTTACACGAGGGAACGTTTGTTCTACGTTTGCCATTTAATTTTGTACAAAAAATCACCATTACGACTGGACTCTGTACATTGATAACCTGAGGAGATCGCTCACGGTACTTTCGTGGATTTTCTTTGATAAAATCAAGGCATAAGCGTTCAGCCTGGAATTCTACCAGCAATATTACGCATGGCGTTTTTTTTATATAAAGTACAATGTCTATTTGTAAGAATGTTCAATGGCGAAAAGCATTATCCAATTAAGGGTGCGCAGGAGCCACGGCCGAACTCCGAGCTGACTTCAGCGACAGTTGCGGAAATATTAGGAAGCTCTGTCTCTCCAACGGTGGTGCGACAGAGAGGGTGATGCAACAGTTGTAGGAGAGACGAAGATAGAGCATCGAAGCGGCTTGATTTTCCACCGACTTTGGTGCAACTTTTTGAGCTTAAAAAGCAATATTTTCTTACACTTTTTTTTTTGAAAAATTCCTTGTATCATTACGGAGGGGGGTACAGAGCCCTTTTTTCGAAAAAGTGTCCAGAAAAAAAGTTCTATAAACATATACATTTTTATTTTTTATAAACTTTCCAGACGGAAATTGCAAAATCGGGCTCTGTACCCCCCTCCGTAATGATACAAGGAATTTTTCAAAAAATAAAGTGTAAGAAAATATTGCTTTTTAAGCTCAAAAAGTTGCACCAAAGTTGGCGGAAAATCAAGCCGCTTCCATCGCTCTATCTTCGTCTCTCCTACAACTATTGCATCACCCTCTCTATCTTGTTCTAGAGCTTCCTAATTTCTCCACAACTGTCGACAAAGGCGCTAGTTTACCTCCTGCGCACCCTTAACACACGACGATTTTGATGCAATTTTAATGTGATATAAAATTCAAGAGAATATTTGATTTTTGAAAATATTATACACGTTGAAAAGGATGAAACGTCTGCTAGTTCCCAACTAGAGACTTTGAATTTTACATTTTGAATGTTTTTCATTGCTGACAATACAAAATTCAATAAATTATAGCTTTCCATAATTTTGTTTATTACCAATAAACAATAAACATGTCAGTTTTTTTTTGAGTTCCGTATCGTATAAAAATTACATGAAAACTGGTGTGGGTCGATTGATTAATGCCTCTTGCAAGAAAAAAGTTAAGTTCACGCAATGATTGCAACAGTAAAAACGGCTGCATGTTAAATCCTTGCGGATACAATTATTATTGATGGTATTCAAAGTTTTATTCTTCTTTTATTTTACGATCACCTACTTGATTAAAATACATTTATGATCACTATTTATGGTGTCCACCATGGAATAAAAAATTAATTGGATGCAGGTCACCAGACGACTGAAATACCTTTCATAAAAAAAATATATATATATAACACAAATTCGCGTTCAATTCTATCTACAAAAATTGTCTATTTTTGAATAAAGTTCATGTTTTGATATAAAAACGATATTACTGTTATTGAGCTTATTAAGCAGAAGCAGCAATATTAGTTTCATTGAAAGGTCATCAAAATATCATTTTTCATTGAAAGGTTTCTATTGAAATCTTTTAATACTTTTTTTCTTTGTTATTTTGTTTAAAGCCCTTTGAATGCCACGCTAAATTCATTAAGACTCGCGTCAGGTCAATAATTTTCATTCAATAAAGATCAACATTTTTATTGAATACAAATTTAATTCAATAATTTTACTTTATTTTCTTTCATCGTGTAATAAAATATTCAGAAAGATTCTTTGTAATTAGATAAATAAGGTTGTTTCTTACAAAATAGATAATGAATTCTTAAGAAAAATCAGAGCGAATAATAGGATAGTGAATGAATCTTACATGAATAGTTACAACGAAAAATCATTTTAAAGAAGAAAGTTCATTAAGAACGCAATCAGTAGCTTAGAATTGCACCTTGTTAGAATTAAAAAAATTAACTATTTATAAGTAATTGAAGTTTTGCAAATAAAAATGAATATGATACAAAATTAAAATTAGGTATCAGGTTATCAGCAACCTAAATCAAATACCTCGGAAACATTACAGTTTGTTATATTCAAAGAATTTTATATAATTTGAATATATGTATATGTTTTCACTATTTACGATGGTCCTTCGAACCTTTCAATATCTAGAATATATAAATCTGTAAAATGATATCGAATAAATTATTTATCATAATGGAAGATTTTATATTTCCATCATTTACAAAGACCTTTAACGATCAAAGAAGAACTTTAATCACATACTGAATGCAAATTGACTTTTTCGAAGCGTATTGGAAATAATTTATTCAGCTGGAAATTGTTTGAACAATTGAAATTTTACTGCGACGATTATTTTTTCTTCTATTAAAAGGAAATCCTTATCGTCCTGACAGAAATAATACTATAACGATTATCACGAACGATTCTGTCAATACTGATAAAAGAGCACAACGAAAATTGTTCATAATTTTTCCATGAAAATTTACTATTTTACAATGAATCATTAAAATAATAAAATAATCATTTTCTATCCGTGAAATTTCTTAAAGCGAATCTTTTCATGTATGGTCTGTCAAAATATTCCCGTACATCTCGTTAATTATTCTTCAGTTATTGGTGCAAGCAAAAAATAATTTACTAATCTAGAACAAAGAAAATATCTAATGTTATATATTCGAATAGAATAACAGTCGATCAGCGTCCATTGGATATTTAATTAATCAAAAATTAATACGTTGAAATAAAAACCAAATGGTTTAAAATGAACACGAATCATTTTAATTCGTTCTTTAATTCAACATGTTAACTGTTAACACATCGAATGCCATGAGAATCACTAGTGAATAACGACGTCAATATTACCCCATCGAAAATTAAAAAAAATAAATAAAATAAGTGTCACGAGAAATCAAAATTTCCCGCAATTTATGTGTTAATATTTCGATACTCTAATTATTATTTGTTCACTGAATATATTCTGACAGACTGTACGAGAATTTATCTGACAGACCGTGTCTTTCGTTTAAAATGAAAACTAATATCCGAAGAAACAGTAGTTTTAGAAAAGAAATAAATAAATATAGCGGTAGAATGGGTGTAGTTTATAAATAAACATGAATTTATGATTATTCAGTTATACGAGAAACATCGATTAGCATACACACGCATACACGTACAGCGTAGTATATAGCAAAGAAGTTCGATGGATTGGAAACTGCAGTTGTCCGATCAATTTTTGCTTTTCGTTTCGATCCGTTGAATTAATAATTCTTTTTTTTTTTTTGCCCTTAAAAGTACGATTACAATTACAAATTCTTAACGTATACGGTAAGATGTACATCTGAATACGAGGATAATTGAAAATGTGAATATACAAATTTTACAGCATTATTAATCTCTATTTGTGTTTGGCAGTCGATTGGCAGATTTTCTTGGTCGTTATATAAACCATCGCAAAGCGTTATAAAAATACTCGTTGACGATAATATCAATTATTATACAGAGTTTCGTTTGATAACGGTATTCTTTGATGTGCGTGCAATCTTATTTATATAATACATGTATATATATTTGAAATCAGCCATTCCATGGAGAACGAGTTTGACAGATTTTCATTGATTTGAATCTTGGAACCCTAGAAAGTTTAAATATTCGAAACACACATTTTTGTATCATTTATAATAAATACTGGTAATATAAGTTATAAGGGGCAACGATGTTTACGGTTTTAAATCTTTTAAAATGCTTTCGTTTGTTATTTCAAATTACTAGTGCGATCTTAATTATATTTAGAACGTCATTTTTTTATTATTCGATCAATTTTGTACAAAATTTGTAAAATTACTTAAAATATAATTTAATTGATTTCCGTTTCAAAGCTCGTACAAATTTTATTCCTTTTCGAAAAGAAAATTGGAAGGAAGGATGGTAATATAGTTCTTTAATTATTTTTCGTAGACTATCTGATCCATAACGTAAACTGTCTTAAATTATTATTGATTAAAGCGTGTTATTTTAGACATTTTGGCTCCCACCTCTAGAAAAAATCATAATAATTAAAAAAGAATTTGTGATTCAATTTTGAATCCAGGTAACCCAATTTCCGTCTGAGGGTTAAAACAGTGAAGAAAGCATTTGAAATTATGAGACATTCACCTTCTATGAAACTTGGATTGGTAAATCAGTTCTTCATATTAAACATTGTTACAAGATGTTTAATGAATACACTTAAAATATACAAATGAAACTGAAAAATTAACGTTCGAGTTGGTATGAACCTTCTTATGAACGTCTTTTTGTATCGTAAAATAAGATAAATAAAAACTAGAATTGGACAAAACATTATTTAGAAATAACTTGTTGTTTCAATAACTTTCGAATTAAAAATTGATTCCGAGAATAGTAGATGAATTTCCATTTATTCCATGACTTTCAATTGTTGTACGAATTGTTCGACTTTCAAAGTAATTTGTTGATGTTCTTTCGAGTTTTCCAAATTTTCACAAGTTTTCATATTATCAGGAGTTGCTCGAACGGATGCTGTTTTACTAGAAACGTCCTCTTTCCTAGATTGCATCGGGGAAATTTCTCGAAATAACGTGATAGCTTTGACGCATCACAAAGAAAGTAGGTCGACGACATCACACACCGCTCTGAGCGTTTGAATAGGAGCCCTTATAGGTCCATTAACATATCGGACGTACCGCTACGAGTTGAATAGCGATCAACTACGTAATTACATATACATAAGAGCTGTTACAATATTTTCATGTTTTCAACAGTGCAGAATTCTTATTTTAATTCTAATTTTTAGTAAAACGTTAATAATTTCTGTGTATTATCAGTAATTTTAATAATATTTTCCATTGACCGTATAAAATTATGGTTATGATTTATTAGAATTGCAATGTAATGGTGGGTTTACACCGGGAAAGTAAAGCGGGCAAGTAGACAGGTACGAATTTCTTGGTTTCTGGGCTTACCTGTACCAGGTCTGTTGAGGGTTGGATTTTGCGAGAATACAGTCGTTAGATTTCATTGCGTGTGTTATATTTCCAGCTCGGTAGAAAAAAAAAAGGAAGGAAGCATTTTCTTTTTCAGAAATCGAGAAATTTGAACCTCTCCACTTGCCTAGTGTAAACCCACCCTAACACGTACATTTTAATATTCTTATTATGCCATCGACCCAAGAGTCCACCAAAACAAATACGTGTAAAGTTTTAAGATGAATCAAATAAAAAGAAAATGTTCTCTGAAAACATATAGGACTTTAGAATCAGAATGTGAAATCGAAGTTTTATTCTCCAACGACAGATGCAGGGTCATTTTAACCTACCTATGGAAATAAAAGATGCAAAACATAGTTAGTTTATTTGTATAGTTTGTTGCATAAAATAAAACTTCTTATTTAAATTTGACTCTTTTTAAACAAACAATGGGTAATTTTATAAGAAATTACCTGTATTCATTTTTCTTCGTCTGAATAAAAGGGTCGATAGATTTAAATAAATGAATATTGGTAATTTTTTTATAAAATTATCCCGTTACCCATTTAGAAAGTATGCTACAGAATTAATGTGTAATTATATAAAGTAAAATACACGCATGTATTTACTTCTTTTAGGTATACATACTTCGTCATACTTACATGGAACGTTTATTTAAATTTTGTACACAATTCGAATCTATATTGTTAATTTACTGGCAAACTTATTTTTACCTACTTCGTTATAACTCGTTGATCAAACTATTCAAATAATATACCGTGAACATCTTCGAATTCAGACATAATGAAATGTTATTTACGAGAAAAAGTCACCCTACATCTGTCGATCATTTTCAACGAGTTCAAAGTGTAAAGGTAGGAATCAAAGTGCAGCCATGCGGATATATGTATACTTGAGAGTAAAATGTTGATATATGTATTTGCTCGACGAAATACATACACGAAAATAAGAAATTCGAATTCATGAACAAAAATGCAATAAATTTCTTTATTATTCTCCCTCGGATATAAAAAGTTAAATGCCAAAACCTTGTTTTCTTATTCAAAAATGAACGAAATTTCGACCAGAATCGATGGAATGGCTGATACATAGATCACGATATCAATATACGTACATAAATCAACGGACCGATGAAAAGCATCGATTTGAGCGGACCTTTTTTTGTCTCTAACACGTATGTTACTTAAGCGATATACAAACATTCGTCGAAAAATACAGTGCACAATGAATTTCGAACACCATTCTGGGTGTATTGTATCCCGGGAAACCCGACGGAGAAAATTCGTTTGACCCTGCTTAGAGTAATCGGTTTCCCTATCGCTCTTAAACATCTAACATTCGCCCACGCCTTTATTACCTGGCCGTAAATTACAAAATTAAGTACACGTTTTTATATCGTCGAGAAAAAGAAAAATCTGACTCTAATTGTAAGTACTGGAAGTGACGATCGGATCTTTCGTTTCGTTCTAAATACGTCATTGTTCAACGTTTTCCTTTCTTTTTTTAAACACACTTTAGATGTTATCAGGACGGTGTAAAAATAATTGCAATTTTTATTCAGGAACTTCAACCCTTTGTGTTCTGACTGTTGATTATTGGTTGGCATCGAAAATGTTAAATTCACCTTTATTGTTTACAATATATGTCTACCCTTTTTATCAAATAAAACCAAGAACCACGATAACAAATTAGTATTTATAGTTTGTATTTTCAAAAACGTAGATTCTGAAAAGTCTCTTCTCTATAATTTACATTTTGTACATCTACTTCAGCGGTGAATGCGTTGAAGTTTCAGTACCGTGTTGAAGTGCACTTGAATCGACGGTTCAGAAGAAGCAAGGCGGCGACATAGGAATTTCATATATTCTGTCCCTATGGCAGCAGACATTTTTTTCGACCCTTCAATTTAATCGAGCTTCAACGTTATACTGAAACTTTCACCCGTAAGGGCATAAACGTTTCTAAAAATAATAAAATCATTTTGAAATTGTCAATTTGTGTGTTGAAACATCCGTTTCACTTATAATTATTATTTTATATGGGATACGAGTTTATTACCAAATGAAACGTTAATCATACATATTATTAATGACTGTAAGAATTTACTTGCTGGTCTAATTTTTCGATTTATTATTTCAAATAGTATCAACGTAATTTTACTCATTTTTAGGAGTTTTGTTCTTTATTTCTTATCTTATCATGTTGAAAATGAAACAATAAATTTAATATGTAATCACACGATGTGATATAATTTTGAGGAGTTAACACAAAACGTGTTAAACAATTATTTATTTAACAGACAGTTGTAACAACAGTTGCAATGCATCAATTGTGTCTTTATAATTCCTGAGAATGGAACAAATCGAATTTGCGAATCCTTTGACTGTAAATCATTTGCGAGGAATGTTTTGTGTTTTATTATTATTACAATTGTTCGTCATTTCTATTATTCAGAATTTGGAGTACCTAATACGACGATTTCTAATTAAGTAATCGAAAGGATTTTCTATGAAAATCAAGTGTCGCCCACATATGGATGACGTGGCAGTTAAAGTGTTAACAAAGTTAACATTTAACATCATTCAATATAGTTTCTCAATCCTGTATTATTACAAGAAATCAATGATTGTTCAGTTGATCTTTTTACGATATCAGATACGCATAACGATGGACAAATCCGTTTGAACGACTAAAGATGAACAGATACAAACAACAGTCAAAGGATTAAGATAATTATTTTGCGAAACGGTTCATTTGATAAACGTTGACAACAATGACGAAGAACGAACCGTCCATTTGAAAAAAAAAAAAAAAAACAGCTACTTCGATCGATTGCTGATAAAATCAAATGCGTGTACACTGATCGTCCAGATGATTTTCATGAAAAGTGATATGATTTCTACGAAGATGCGAGTTTCTTGTTCCCACTGACATGTTTGACCTATCATGAAAAAAAAAGGAGGGCCTCTCGTTTTTATCCGTCTCCTTTGCATTTTTCATTCTAGGTAATGATTTACATTTAACTGACGTCACTACTACAGCCCTTGGACGGATGGTTGCCACTGACGAATGTGATTCGATTAACAAATGGGGGTCGGTTGATTAAAGTTTCCTACTGGATTCTCAATAAATCAAGAACAAAGTTTAATTACTAACACGTTGACTGCCGGCGATGAAAAACGACACATCTTTCAATCTTTTTGGCGACGGCCATGTTTATCGCCAAATGATACCGTAGGTTTTTCTATTAAATTTCTCAATCACAGCTAGAAGAAATACAATGATTTTTTAATAAAAAATTCAATGCAAAATTGTTTCTAAATAGGAAAGTCTTCGGACATCTGTAAGAAATATTGAAAATTAGAAAATTGAGATTAAAATAAACGGAAACAAAATATTCTTAGTACATCAATATTTAACTGATGACGTGTATTTTTATATTTGCAATTGTCATTTGAACATTTCTTTCCATTGTAATCGTTTTAAGCAGTGGATAAAATAATATGCTTTAATAATAACAAATTGCACTGATTTATTATCAATATCAATATATTGTGTAATTAAACAAACGGATTCCTGTATAGAGATTAAATCAAACTTATGGAACAAAATGTTTTTATATGAGACTGATTCTGAAATGTTAATTGAGTATTTGATGAGACTTTTGAATTTGCACTAACAAAATTTGGGAAAAAGCTTTGCTTTATTAGAAGCTGGACACTAAACTCTAATAAACATTTGTGAATTTCCCAAATATCGATGATACGGCAGTCAAGGTGTTAATCAGTTACTGTAGAGCTTCGACAGGAGTTGAAATAAATTAGAACCGTAAAGGAAACTGCGAGGAAGAACCATTTTGCTGTCCTTTCCGTTCAACCAGCAACGGGCGAGCACTTGACAGCGATTGCTCAATTATACATATTATATTATATTACGTCCATACGAAAAGTTAGAACTTCAGAAATTTAAAATTTAAGAATTTGAGATTTGGAAATTTGGAAACTTAAAATTTAGAAATTTGAGATTTGGAAAGATGGAAACTTAAAATTTAGAAATTTGAAATTTGGAAAGATGGAAATTTGAGATTTGAAAGTTCGAAATGTGGACATTTGGCAGTTTAAAATGTAGACATTTCAGAATTGGAAATTTGGAAATTTAAGATTTATAAATCTGGAAAATTGAGATTTGAATGTTCGAAATTTGAAACTTTGGAAATTTCCAAACGAAAAGTCGACTGTCAGTCCCCAGGGACCGACGCGACGTCGCGCTCAGCGTGTTAACTGACCGTAATTATCACCATGGAGAGTTTAATTGCACACAGCGCATACTTTGCACAGAAACACTTAAATCAACTTTGTCCATTTTTTCACTATTAAATTAGACAGTCAAAAATGAATATGATTCAGAATACTGTTATATAACGTGTTAAGCTGTTTATCATTTTTCAATTCAAAACTTCATTTCTTAGACACAACGGATTGCAAATTATTTAGAATACTCTATATTTAATAACATTTACTAAAAAAATCCTAGAAAATACCAGAAAATCAAAGAAGTTACTTTATTTCTCATTGATATCCCTTCGCGTGTTCCTTCACGGTGGATTGTCTAAACCCAAAAACATTAAAGATCTAAAAAGTAACCAAAATGGAACGTGGCAACCCAGTATACGGGATACGCATCTTATAACCTTTAAGATATGCAACCAGGATTAATCTACATCACGGTAGGTACCTAAACGCGAACATCAATCGTGTCAAGGTGGAAACGTTCATCGACAATGCCTGTCGAGTAGGCCAACGCCTTCGACGAAAATTCGAACCTGTTGCTAATTACGGTAATTACTTTCTGAGACCTTCGAAAATAAACACCCGCAAGAAGCTTCCATGGTTTGAATTCGAAAATCTCGACAAATAATCACCATAGAAGATGTTGCATCGCTAATTCCTTCAACGTGCTTCCGCGATCAATCTAAAATCGTCTAATTCATTCGATATTTATATTAGTACAACGAATCAACGTGCTATCCGCAACGTCACGTTAAAACTTGCCTCGTCGATATGTGAGCAATTTTATTGAGAAAATAAGGTGATCGATGTTCGTCACTGCTATCTTAATCATGAGACAGTATTTATTTAACAAACGTTTGTTCGTTTCCAATTATCCTGCAACTTTTATAATAAAACCTATCAGATCTGTTCTTCCTGGATAAGTCAGACGCTTACAGCTTTTTTCGAGTAAATCATTTTCACGTTCATCGTTCTTCGTCGTCTCTCGTTTTGCAATCGACACTCCAAAATCTCGAAACGTCGGATGCAGTGCGATCGAACGATTTTAGAGTACAGGGTGTTTCAAAAGTAGACGGGCAAACGTAAACGCTTCCTTAACAAAGCATAAACACTATGAATATTTATTTTTTGGCTTGTTGGATTATTGTTACCGTTCTTGGTAATACTGATCGAGATTTCGTTAACCCTCGGATGTCAGAGCCGTATCTTTGATGACCCAATGTATGTTTTAAAATATACACTGTTTCTTGGAATATATGATTATCATTGTTTGGAGGACTTTTGTTTAAAAGTTGAAGTGTCTGATCGGTTAGACGGTTGTATAATAGTTTTCTGAGGCCTGGGTCACGATTGACCCGAGTCTGCCATTCGAAGGTTAATAAGTTATACATTAATCGATACCAATTAATTATTGGTAATAAAACAAACAGCGTCAAATATACGTCAAGTTTTACGATTCTTTGAAACGATATTTTATTTGTTACTATTTTTCATTTCTTTATTTCGTGTAGAATTTCAATGAAATACAATTCATATGTATTTGTATTATTAAACCCATCATTTTGACGGATTTTGGTATATTAAGATATATCACGTATAAAATAGCAATAATCGGTGAAGAATAATTTTTATTTCTTCAAAGATTATAGGTTAATAATTTATTAAGACACGTTTACAATGTCTGTGAAAGTATTTTTATATAATAAAATTTTACATCAAGTGTTGAAATAGCTCCAAATGTGATTGATAATAACTATCATATGAAGATTCTGACTGAAACAGTACTATAATAACTTTGAAGAGGGTAGATTCTGGACTATATCGATTTTATATCGGTTTTATAACAGTGACGAATATATCTACTTAATTTTTGGCACAAAAATTCTGCAAAATTCAATTACTCGAGTTAATCACTTTGGCTTCTGCACAGCTCAAAGACTACTGTCACATTTTTTTTTAATTAAAATTTAATTCGTTGTCAAACCTTCTTATCTGTGATTTCCCATTCAAAACTTTGTTCAAATTAGAAAAAAATGAAAAATTTCACTCACTTACGGTCATTTTGAAGATTGAAATTCATTTTGTCCTCGCATTGCTCTAAATTTAATTCAGATATTATTGGTAATGTATAGAAAAGTATGGAAGACGACAGGCGATTTCTGTATTTAAAATTAATCAGCAATGGAACGTTATTGACTTATTAATACCTGACTGAGGTTGCATTAATTATTAATTAACAATCGTGTAGTACGGATCATAGAATTATTTCACTATGAATCGTTCGACGAATCAACGATACGTCGCTTTTTGTACAAATGCAAAAAGGATACGTCCTAAATAAATGAACTATTATTCTCATAATTAAAAATTTTGAAACTCTTTTTACTGTGACTGAAAGACCAAAAAAGGATCTGATAGACGTCTCTGCCGAAAAACTTGGAATGACTCAACAAACCACCAATAAATAAATATACATTTATTTTACCTTATTTAAAAATTACTTACAATGACATCCTACATAACTGTTATGGAACCCATATAATATAGATTAACACATCGGTCAAAAAGTCGCGAGACTAACTACTAAAAAAGTTTTTTTTTTGCAAAATTATACCTTATTCATCGACATAGTCTCCTTCAAGAGTGATACATTCATTCCAACGCTTCTCTAGCATTTCGACACCTTTCTTATAAAATGAATTGTCGAGGCCTTCAAAAAATGCTTCTGTTTCTGATATAACTTCATCATTTGTGGCAAATCTCTTTCCCTGGAGCATCCTTTTGAGTCTTGCGAACAGGTAATAGTCGCTGGGGGCCAGATCTGGAGAATATGGCGGGTGTGGAAGCAATTGGAAGCCCAGTTCGTGTAATTTTGTCATCGTTGCCATCGACTTGTGACACGGTGCGTTGTCTTGATGAAAGAGCACTTTCTTTTTCGCCATATGGGGTCGTTTCTTCTTGATTTCCTCCTTCAATCGATCCAATAACGCCGTGTAATAGTCACTATTAATGGTTCTTCCTTTTTCAAGGTAGTCAATGAATATTATGCCATGTGCGTCCCAAAATACGGAGGCCATAACCTTTCCGGCCGACTGTTGCATCTTTGGCCGCTTTGGACGGCTTTCACCCACTGCTTTCCACTCAGCTGACTGCCGACTTGATTTTGGAGTATAGTGGTGGATCCATGTTTCGTCCATTGTCACATATCGACGCAAAAAATCCTGTTTATTCCGCTTAAACAGCTCCAAGCAGCGCTCAGAATCCGCAACACGTTGTTCTTTTTGCTCCACAGTGAGCAAACGCGGCACCCATTTGGAAAACAATTTTCTCATATCCAATTTTTCATGCAAAATATTATGTACACTGCCTTTTGATATCTTTACGATGTCAGCTATCTCCTGCAACTTCATTTTACGGTTGTCTAAAACAATTTTGAGGATTTTTTGGACGTTTTCTGGTGTGGTAACCTCTTTTGGACGTCCCGAGCGTGCAGCATCATCGGTGTCCGTACGACCTCGTTTAAACTCAGCAAACCATCGACAAATGCTTGTTTTCGACGGAGCAGATTCTTTATAACACTTTTCTAGCCATTTTTGAGTTTGGACGGTATTTTTTCCCATCAAAAAACAGTGTTTAATCAACACACGAAATTCAGTTTTCTCCATTGTCTTGAAAATAGCAAAACTAGCGTCACTAAAAGTACAGCAACTCAATGATTAATGGTCGAAACGTCTTGAAATTTTGATACGTATCTCTTGAAGGTTGGCACTAACAAACTATGGGATGGATTTTTTTTAAATGCGCTATCTGTAGGTTAGTCCCGCAACTTTTTGACCGATGTGTTATGTAGAATTGAACCAAAGCCTTTTTAAATTGGAATTTTTTCTACTCGCAGCTATTTCAATATTATTTCGATTTTTATAACTGTTTCAAATTGAAACCGCAATCAACCCCTGTTTTAAGTACTCTGAAGAATTGTCAAATCTCAAACGTCTTCGGCAAACTACGAAATCATTTTCAGAATTCTTTCTAAAAATCGTACTTGCCAAGATCATAAACAAAAGGTATATTTATAACTTGAAAAAGAAGCGTCTTTCTTTTTCATCCTCGAAATTTGTCCACCCGTCTACGGTATAAAAAGATGGAAATCCTAGTTCCGTTCACGTTGATTCTCGTCAGAATGTATAAATTACCTTTCGAGCCACGCAACAATTATTATCGACTGATTTACCACTCGTTTGCTGCCAACGTGATCTCGAGCTCTTCTCTCGTCCACGTGCGCGAAACTTGGATGGAGCAAGCTTTGGCGTTGTTCAATTCACAGTTTCACAAACCGTCGACACAAAGGAAAACTAAAACCGTATCACTTGGGCACGTGTCGCCCTTCGCGAGGAAACTGATTAGAAAAGAATCACTTCTGGAATCGTGGATGAGAAAAATTCATCGCAAATCGTTGCATCGAACCAAAAACACTCTGATTCTTCTTTGCTTCGTATTCCAGTCGCTTCTTCGAGTTTCGAACGTACAGGAGTATCGTTGAGCGCAACTGGCGTTTCTCCAAGTACCTTCGAACCATCCTGGTGTTCGTTAATCGTTGAACGATAAATGGTACTCGAGGATCACATCCCTGATTCCGCTATTCCTTCGTCGTCTGTAAAGATACACGATAATAGTTGAACATTACGATAAACGAAAACGAGCTACCGTGATTCGTAAATTAAGACAGAATCATGCTCAGGCTAAATGAATCGATCGAGAAAAAAAAGTTTGATTAGATGCAGAAAAAAATCTCTTAAATAAATTTCGATACGAATGATGTGGTGTTAGAGTTTAGTCTATTTTTGTGGGATGTACAAAGTGTATTTCTGGTGTAATTAGTACGGTTTCATAGTTATTGTGTTTTTAATTACAATGATTGTAAGTGATGATCGGTTAGTAAATTAGTATTCTACTGTGGGTAATATACAGATTTGATTTATTGACAAGGGAACACCGGGGACTGATACACTTCGATTACGATGAAACATTGCATGAATATTTACTAGAGCTATCAAAGTTCGAAAACAGTAAGGAATTTCGCATGAACCTATATTTTTCGAAAAAAAAAAAATGCCTGAAAATCTCGAAAAAGGCGCAACAATTTTCGAAATTATATTTTTAAAAAATTATTTGAAATTTCTTAATAAATTTTCGAAAAAATTAGATAGGTCTAATAAATATTTATGCAAAGTTTCATCGAAATCGGAGTGTGTCCCTTAGTTGAGGTATTTATATGGAAAATGCTGATTTTCCGTATATTAATGAGTAAGAAGTGTTTCTTTCTTCTTATCCAATATAATTGTGAGATAAAAATAATGGATCTCGCATTCTTTTTAAGCAGCTACGTTTCGATCAATAATACAGATAAAAGTTGAATAGGTTTTTAAACAATAATCGTTGATTAAATTATGTTTCAAAACCATCTTAATTCAGTTTCCAGAAATTTTATCACAAATATGTTAGAAGATTATCGATTTGGTATAAAAATTTGTCATTTATTATTAAAAGGCGGCGAATTACAAGTATTTTAATAGTATTCACTTTCAAATGAAATTTAAACAATTGTGTTACTTTAAATTGAACTCCATATTGATTAATAGCTGTTAAAGTTGTAAACTCTACTGTTCCTATTTCAAAATCAAATTAGACGGGAAAAGAAGAAATATTTTGTACGTGTTAACTTAATCATTAATTATTAATTCCAGTAATTGATGACTAAGAAAAAGAATTTATCAATTACTGAAAATCTCGACAAAAAACAAACAATTTTCAAAATAATTTCGGGAATAATTTTCATGCCATGCAATCGAGTTTGTACAAACATATAATGATTCGAATACGTAATCATCTACAAAGATTTTTGAAAAAAATTGAATATTTCAACATCAGTTTATTATAATTACAGTTTTAAGATATAAAATAAATAAGAACCAATAACTATCCAAATATCGACATGATTTTTACCCTAATAGTGAAAGAAACGAGAATATTCTTTGATTTAATGTCAAAATTAAATAGAAGAGCAAATAAAACTGAACCGTTTAATTTTAGTATAATATTTTTCTAAAATTCCATGTTTTAATATCTGAATCAAAACTTTTACCATAAATAAAGAGAAATATCCATATGCACGAAACTTATCTAATATCATTTCTTTGCTCCAGTAATAAATATACTATATTTCGAACTAAAGTAATGAAACTATTACCTATTTGTTTATCACAGTGTTAAGCAAATTTTAAAGGTCTATGCAGACAAGTTTGTACATTAATTTTTGTTAAGTATACTATCTTTGTGCAACATGCAACAATACAGCTATGTACGTCTACGATATGTAACAAAACAATGGTATATAACAAATAATTTTATAAATTTATCGTGCTACAACTCGTTTTTATTACTTGTTGCAAAATTATACGTCTTTTAGACGGGTCTGTATCATGTAACGTTTCGCATTTCACTGTTAATCGTCGGATAACGAATGCTTTTGGACTGACGCGCGATGCCGATACCGGGTCATTTTAATCCATAACTAAAACGTTATTATCTGTAACACGAAAGGTAAACTACGCTGAAAATTTAAAATGTATTGTTTAGTATACATACACACAAAAATAAGCGGCTTACATATTTTTTACCATTCGCAGCCAGCTAACGAAAAACATTTCGAAACGCAGTTCCATAACGTCGAATATATAATACTACCAACGATGATAAAAAAGATTGTATCAAAATCATATTATATTGCAAATAGTATAAAGTACATAAAATAACAAACTAACTGGCTATAAATTTGCATAAAAGCATTGCAAATATATAAAATGTATACCTGAAAAACAGTATTTCATATTAGGATAACTTATCCTACCAATTGTAGTTTAACTATGACATTTTTTTTTTTTTCAATAAGTTTTATTATTTTGTTATATTACATAACGTAGACGCAGCTTGAGAATAACGTGCACCATAGAAATAAGAATGAAAGACAGGCGAAAGAGAAAGAAGCCAGGATCGAAATTACCATCGACGCAGGAATCGCAGTTCGAGGGTCACCTTTCCTTTTCAGCTTCTGCAGGACTGTTTGCGTTTTCAACGGAGCTTCGATTCTTGCCTGGATTCAAAGGGAGTACAAGGTTGCAGAAGGGAAGTGATTCTCTACGTACGGATGTGACACAATTTACCAAAAAGCAACAACTCTGCACGTGACACAAAATCGAATGTAACCGGTTTTTGTAAGACCAATATCACTACCATCACCACCAGCACCATTAAATCGTTCAAACGAGATTCGTATTTTAGTTGTTAATGGTTTATCAACAATTTTTAGTCAATCTCGAAATGTAGATACAAATGTGTCATTTTTTTTCTTTTTTAAATAGAATTTCAATGATTTGTACCGTTAAGGGACAAGAAGACAAGAAAAAAAAAAATCACAAATCACTGAAATTAAGGAAGAAATCAGACGAAAAAAAAAACGGATAAACATTGATCAATAGCGATGGGTTTAAACGTTTGAAATATTTTGAATATTAGTGAAATTTCAGAAGTCCTGAAATTGATAACAAATATTAAGAAATATCGAGAATTATAAGATTTATAAACGGAAACTTAATTGTAATACTTTAAATATTATAAATTAAATAATTTTTTTATCGAATGTACGAAGTTAAATTTTTATTGTTGATTTCTTACTTTTACTATAAGTAAATAAAAATTCCAAGGTATTCAGAATTTTCGAGCTTCATGATATTCAAAATTTACAAGAAAAGGTATCAAACGACCATCACCATTGTTTATAATATTATTATGGTTCCTCGAAGCATTTGCAAATTTTGTAAATACTTCATCAATCTCGAATTCATGCACTACTGTTTCCTGTTTCGAACAATTTAATTCAAACAAAGGAAAGAAATGCACTTGTCACTCAACAAATTAACGAATATCGAAATCTTTACTCAAATATGTTTATCTCTTGTACGGTATTGCTTTATTATTAACTATCACATTTCACGGAAAATACAAGGATAATTGAGAAAAGATTTTTAACTTGCACGATAAAACGAAAACATTTTGAAAAATTTGAAAAGTGAAAATAATTTAATTATACTCCAATTTTTCTTGAATATCGAGAAATTATAATATACCCGATAATGTAATTACTCGAAATGTGCAAGTATCCAAACATTTTACCCTCGCTAAAACTACATAAAAATTTCGAAAGTTTCTTGTTACGTAAATTAAAAACACAGGCGAGTTTATATCCTAACGCTAACTTTAAACCTTCCTTCAGTAATGGTGTTTGGAAAGCACTGATCTATTTAAAAATATATATATATATATATATAAAATAACAGTCGATACTGGCACACTTCGATTTATATATCATTCTAACAAAACTCTTTCACCAAGTACCAACTCTATAGACTTTCATAATCGTCTCTCAAGATGATATAATCTATTCCATTACTCAAGATAACAACAGCTCAACATGTGATCGAATTAAACTCACCCTCGAATCCTTGATTGTCGTGAATCTCCCTGGGTGGTCCCGTCATGTCCTGGCCTTCCAGCACAGCCAGAAGACACTGGTGTATACAGATGTATTGTTGCTCGGTTTGGACCATCCAGACTCGTTCCTTCCTCATTGCCCAGACTATACCAAAGATGTCGACGTACTTGGACACCAAGATCTGCTGAAGAATTCGATCCAAGGTGATGAAAGTACCGCTACGACCTACTCCGGCACTACAGTGGACGACGATCGGCCTTTGATCAGGACGAACTCTTTCTCTGAACGCTCGCACGAATCTGGCCAGTGTTTGTGGCGGGCTTGGAACGCCGAAGTCTGGCCAGGTGGTGAAGTGGAAGTGTTGGATAACTCTTTTGACGTCGCCCTGTTTAGAGAAAGAGTTTCTGCGTTTAGAGTATCGTTGGTTATTGACATCGAACCCCTCGGGAACGACACGAAATTCCTCGGGATCAACGGGGTACTTCGTTACGTTAATTAATCAAGTTCAGAGATATTTTTTTCACGGTTATATTTAACTTAAGAGATTAGTTAAGAATATTTTATATATTGTATTTTAATATTAACACTAGAACTACCAAACCCGTCAAAATGACGGATTGAGGGTTTCTTATTTTAAATCACGCAACTGATCTAGTAGCTTTCGTTAAAATGTATACTAACTACTTCCAAGATAAAGACTCGCTGTGTAAGCTGGTATATGTTTCGTTCCATATTTATTTATCTTTCTATTATATTTTCAACTTGAAGGTAGGTATATATAAACCGTCGGTAGTTCTAGTGTTAAGAATGTAAGTGAATGACTCGTTTAACATGAAACAGGAACACCCGTGTTATAGAAAGGTTCACGATATAGAGGGTGGCTGAAAATTATTCTTTTTAACGATAATGAAACGAAATAAGAATCTATTACCCGACATAACATGAACTCCGTGATGCTCCAATCGGGATAATGTGTCTCGTTTAATATCGTGACACAAATGTCTCCATAATAGACCGGTAAAGTATCCATCGGCCAATAATGATCGCATTTCTCTCTGCCTTTCTCGATGCATCTTGTCAGCATCACGATCGCCCTGCTGTTACTTTCCCAAACCATTCTCCAAAAGTCATCGCGCGTCGAATGCAACGGTCCTTGCGTGACGATGAATTCCCTTGGAGAGTTGTGGCCCTGTCGATTGAAAATAAAGGAAACGTATTTTAATTCTTCACTGTTCACCTGCTACTGCTTCTTGATAGAATTCAATTTCACTTTATAATAATCAGAAAAGAATCGTTTCTTCTGTTTGAGTATTTTGAACTTGAACGATAAATTACTGATAGGTACTCGATTAGATTTTTGGAAAATAAATAAAATCTTTTTCTTTTTATTTTAACCTATGGAAATGGTGGTTTTATATGTATATGTATTTGGTAAATATGGAAATTGAACGTACGGGAACATAATTAGCGTTGATATAATCAGAGCCTTCCTCGTCGTCTACTGGCTGGAGCTTGAATCTGCTATGATCGTAGGGCAGAATATTCGTGAAGCGATTCTTTGGCCTGTTGCAAGGTAAATCGGCAGCTGTACACGGTTGATCCCTTCCGATGTGCTTCAATTCTTCAAATTCTTCCGAGAATCGGAAATCGGAGTCTGCTGACATCGTTCTATAATGTTCTGCGAAATCCTCTATTTTAATTGGTCGACTAAACAGAGAACGAAATAAAACCACCATTAGTTCCATGTAAATCGTTTCGCTTAAAA
Source organism: Stelis phaeoptera (assembly GCA_943735885.1). Classification (NCBI taxonomy): domain Eukaryota; kingdom Metazoa; phylum Arthropoda; class Insecta; order Hymenoptera; family Megachilidae; genus Stelis; species Stelis phaeoptera. The sequence continues at coordinate 8,163,516 of OX030930.1, forward strand.
ATTATCATGCAACAGTTCTGTGCTTGGGAGGCAAACTGACCCAGGTTCATTTTCATCGTTTTTCAGAAGAGCAGGAATTTTTAGTAAAGCTTCTTTATTTAAAACGCAATGTAAGCAGGCACCTATACTTCTTTTGAAATAAAGAAAAAAAAAAAGAAAATGGATTTGGGTCAGTCTAGCTCTTATAGATACAGAGTTATTTGAAGCAACGGTTACGTGTAACTTTAATAATAAATAAATTGATCCAATTCGCCGTCATATCTTTCGGATACCTACATGTCATAGAGCATTTATATAATAGAAACTATAGAAAAAATATATTTTGCTAGAAATACAAAACATTTTACATCTGCAATAGTGCAAGTATATTAGAACTCATCTGAACTATGTAATATTTAATATACGATACTTCTTTGTACGAAAAAATCGACGGAAAGCAACGAACAGTATCAAAGGTAATTCAACAAAATATCGAAGGAATATGGTTATCTTTGTGACAACTTTTGTGCAACTTAAAAAAGAATTATAGTTTCTAAATTAGGAATAACAAATTTCTTCAAAAGAAAATCATATGTTTACAATTAACAAATCTATATCTGAAACTGTTATTAACCCTTTGCACTCGGAGTATTTTTAAGTACGATCGAATCTAGTCTACTTTTCCAGCAAACCTTCCGGAAACCAAACGTGCTATTTTGAAACGAAAGAGTTAGAAATTCTTACGAGTCTATTTAGTTTTATTCTTTTCCTCAATTTTTCCCAAAATACTTTGGTATATTAAATATAGCCCCTCGGAGGGGACAGCCGAGTGTCCAAATTGAAGTCCATCGTTTCATTTACCTAGTTTCAATGACGCTGTCTGGTAAAGACAGATTGTCGGTGGTCCGTGTTTCGGTTGTTTTACGACCTTGGCTTCTTCTTCGTCTCACCAATAGACCAATGCCGAGTAAAGTTAACAAAAGTATTATCGGAACGGTGACTCCGACGATGATGGCCGTGTTGTCTTTATCTGTTCGAGTACACGTAACAATAGCATTATTTTCATTCCCCCGATTCTTAAATAGAGAGAAAAGAGCACAATTTTCGAACAACAGACCCACCCCCTGTATTCAAACGTTTTGTTATCTGAACAAAATGTCTCTTGTTAAACACGACTTAATTTGAAATCCGAAAAAGCAACATCGATCATTTAGAAATTTTATTTAACCCTTGAACGGCAATAATGTAAATTTTCTACTATTATTTCGTAATGTTTGAAGCCTTAATTATTGTTTTAATTTTTTACGTTGGATATTAAATATTGTAGACAAATGCGAATAAACTACGTATCGTTGAAATATTTATTAGAATGTTATTTATCTTCGCTTACCTGCCAGCAGCAATCCTTAGACAGACATGTATACGAAATAACGAGGCATGAATTTAGCAAGCTTCTTACAGCTACAGCTCATAACAACGTCACTTTTAACATAATTAAGGGACTAAATGTGCAGACCTCACTCGGATATTACTCTAATTTGATAAAATATCGTTTGAGGCAACAGTTTGCATGCATGAATCAAAATAACGATTTAAACCTTGTTTAATCAACGACACACAAAAATTAGAAACTAAAAAGAACCTGATTTTCAAAAAATTATACCCAACAAAGAATTTTTCCTGGAATAATTTTTCATAAACTTTGAAAGAAATGTTTCTCAATTATGTGACAGCATTATAGAAAATAAAATGAAAGAAACACCGTCTTTTTATAACTATAAATTTGAAAATTTCCCAACAGAATCAACTTGAACAATCGTCGTTCGTATCGAAAGTTTCGCACGATTTTTCTCACCTGTTTGAATCGGGAAACTGTAGCTGGTATCCGTGAATTTATCCGGCGCAGTGAACGCACGAACTTTTACTCTGTAAGTGGATCCAGACTTCAATGGCCCGTTACAGTATCCTATTTTGTTGTCACAATTCTCGGTGCCGATCGTGAAGTCCTCCACGGATCCATTCTTGAATGGGTAGTAAGGTTCCATCACCTGGGAATAAATTGAGAATATCTTCAATTCAATATTCGATGTGTTATGTTACTTCAAAAATGCGTGCTATTTTATGTTTATTTTTCCATATCTTTTAGGGAGCTGCGAAAATTCCAATCATTTGTATTATTTATTGATATTTAGTATGAATAACGTGACGATTCTTTTATTTCTATCATTCAAGATTTGCATTGGAGAGACGCCTGTACGGTGACACACATATGTAATTTATCGAGAAAGAAATTTTGTTCATATTAAGACGTAACAAATTAGCGAAAGCAAATTTTCTTCTTTCCAAAATCGAGTTTTGGGTTGTCAAAGGTTTCATTCTAAAAATAAACTAAACTCGATTGTATCAAAGGGTTACTTTTGAAGATCTACACTATTAATGTTCGTTATAAATAATATGAAAATGTCTTAAAATAGTTTTGCCATCCATACTTTGTATGGAATAAACGCTCAAAAGGTTAAAAAAAGAAACAACCAGATGCAGAAAGGATGCGATCTAATTGATAAAGAAGAATTTATAGTGGGTTGGGATAACTTTGGCCAAAATTTTGTCATTTTTTTTTACATTTGAATTGTATAAAATCTATTTGATGTGATGATAATACTTTTTTTTCATATTCAGCTTGAACAAAGGATACGTTTCTGTAGGTCCGAATAAACCTCTGAAAAAGTGAATAAATGTTTGGAATAATTTTGCCTCTGACACAATATTTTATTAACCTTTTGACTGCGAAAAGCGTATACGTACTATACGAAAGGAGTATATACACATTAAATAAATTTAAAAATTTCAAACAACTTTAACTTAAATTTTTCATTATTTAATTATTATAACAACATATTTTGTAGAAGACAAAAATTGATGACCTCAAACACTACAAATCAGGATTGTTTATCAATGAAATAACTTCGAATTAAACAATTATTATATTACACTTGTGTAAATATTACTACATCTACGAATTAGGAATTGTTTCTATTTTTCTTTCAAGGATTTTTCCTTGCGATACAGCATTATATCATTAAGAAAAATGTATTAATTTCCCGTCGGCTATCTTAAATGACATTCATCGATTTGTAATTAGTGCCAGTTGCGTAGCAAAACAGAATCACTGACAAGTAAACCTACGGAAGTGTCACTCTCCGATTTTTCTGAAATTTGGATATGTTGTAATACATGAAAAACTAAGAGACACGTATTTTTTTTTAGCGGCGGAAAAACATCTTTTGCAGCAAGATATTGGTCACTTTAGAGGTAGTTCACCCCCTAATTTTCGCTTCCCTTCCAACATACCTAGGCCAATTTTTGTCTTCTATCGGAAGATACTTTCATACCAAACCTCATCGAAATCGCTTCACTTGTCTCAAAGATATCGCAATTTTTCCATTTTACCCCCTATTTTGGGAGGCCGTTTCACCCCCTAAATATGTTTTTCCGCCGCTAAAAAAAAATACGTGTCCCTTAGCTTTTCATGTATCATAACATATCCAAATTTCAGAAAAATCGGAGAGTGACACTTCCGTAGGTTTACTTGTGAGAACTGAATCATTTTTCAGAGAAACGAGGGTGTAATATCGAACAACATCACGTAAGAGTTTTTTTTTTACACCTGTGCCAAGCACACTTCTCGAACATATGTACGTGCATTAATTCACGTAAACGCTTCATTAACTTGCTTATACGTTTCCAACATCGTGATATACGAGCGTTTTACGATGGCAAAATGTTTCTTGCCGGAAGAATCATTCAAATGATTTCTCAAGGACATTTCAAATAAGATCTATATTGAATTTTTAACTCCTTCCTTCCTATCGTAGCCATATGGCAACATATTTTAAATATAAAAAGTAGGAAATAAAATATTATACGAGGAACATTCTTTTACAGCCAAGGTAATGAGCATTATTTTCAAAGAGTAGCAACGAATAAAATATGGAATAAAAATTTTAATAGTATCTTCAGTGATATTCGAATATAACACAGAAAGCTGTTTAACCCTTTGAGGACAAGCGGCGCATTTATGCGTCAAAACCGAACCGTAACAGCAACTCACAGATTCGTACATATATTTAAGAAAAATCGTCCGATATTTATGACACAAATCGTAACCATAAGTGCGAAAAACAGAGATTTTTAGCACATGCTTCGAAGAAGGGAATTACTGTTTATTTTATTTTAATCTATATATATAAAAATAGAGTGCTGATTCATTGACTCATCAACGCCCAGGCAAAACCCTTGGACCTAGAAAGCTGAAATTTTGCACAAAGGTTTCCTTTATGATGTATACAAGGAATAAGAAAGGATATTTCAAAATTCAACCCCTAAGGGGGTGAAAAGAGGTAGCAATGTTTGTATGAGAAATACTTTATTCGTGGTCGGATTTGCTTGAAACTTGGTCTTAATGCTCTTTAATATAATTAATCAAACACCTATTTCGGCATTTTAAAAAATGAAACCTCTGAAGGGGTGAAAAGGGGTTGCAACGTTTGTCTGAGAAATATTTTATTTGTGGTCGGATTTGCTTGAAAATTGGTATTACTGCTCTTTGATATAATTAATCAAACACCTATTCCGGCATTTAAAAAAATTCAACCCCTGAAGGAGTGAAAAAGGGTTGCAACGTTTCTATGAGAAATATTTTATTTGTGGTCGGATTTACTTCATACTTGGTGCTCATTGATAGCGAGCGAAACCGCGGGCAAAAGCCAGTTAAATAATATTCCGTACTTGTACTGGGTCAAGCGTAAAAGTGTTCCGTCCTCAAAGGGTTATGATGCTTGCATTTGTTTAATTAAAATCTTAAAAATTGCCCATTCTTGTAGTAATTTGTTTGATGATTGTTATAAATGGAAATGTTATATCTTCACCTGTGCAATTAATTTCCCGGTTTTTGAGACAAATTTCTGTACAACGTTCATGATTCCGTTCGATGCTCATATCAACGTTTCTATTTACAACACGCTTCTTAAACACTTGCATATAAATGTTATTGATCACTGTAACACTGTAAAGAAAGCCAATCTCTTTGTATTATTTAACTTTCGCTTATTTATCAATTCCCGTTGAAATCTAATTGAGAAATCAATATTCCTTCAGAATATTTTTAATGCAATTATTGTTGTATTTCTTCCGAATCTTTTCCTTGCACGAACATATAAACTTTTCGAAAGTTTGCACATTTACACTTCACATTTTCACGTCTTATACCGATACTTTAAATTCCGTTGTACGTACAATCACTTGCTGCGGAGTAATTTTCTATAATATTTGTATATTTGATCATTTCGTAAATCTTCAGGCGTCTTGATTTAACCCTCAAACGGAAATTAAGTTAATTTGATTCAAAGGACAGAAATCCTTTTAAAGTTCTAATATTTAATCATTTCCTAATGAAACATTCTATTTTTGTGAGATCCACTAACGTTTGCAAAAGATAATTGAAGTATATATTTATCAGGTCAAATAATCTCTGCTTTTGTTTTTTTCCATGACATATGAAATAAACAATAAGAATGTAAGAAAAAGTCGATCACTGACTGATGAAACTTTTTCATATCCTTGATAACTTTTTCGGAAAAAATAAATAGAATGGAATTGGTACGATTTTTCAAATGAAAATCTATGATTCACAGACAAACGGTATTAGGAAGATGAAGATATTTACGAAATGACCAGATAGCACAAGGATGATGGTTCATTTGATTTCTAAACGTTTTACTGTTACGACAGTTCACATAATCACGATCGTGTCCTCTAACGACGACCAGAATCGGCCACGTTCCTTCGTCGACTGTTGACTGCACGTGGTTGTACACGTAATGCAACAATTGCAACGAACGCGAATTGTTTATGCGTGGTCTTGAGTGCACGTATTTCTTCGTTGTTTGCGTTATTCGCTCGTGATATTGCAAGTTAACGAGCCGCTCGCCATGATACACCGCATTCATTATTTTACATCTCTATTGCGAGATCGTTCGGCGTGCCGATGACGCATTGTATTCAATAGGGGAAAAAAGGATAAAATGTCTCGACGCAATTTGAGAATATCTAAGACGATTTCTTTTTCTATGATCTTACGCGTGCTGGGTATGCAATAAAGAAGGATAACACCTGTAATATCTGTAAATTTTGAAGGATCTACTTGCAGTTTGCTAAATAATTATCGAACGACAATTAGTTGGATCTTTCTATACTCAGACCTTACGATTGCAATATTAGGAAATAATTTGTCAGGGAGTTTGATACAACGGAACGAAGCTGTGTCGAAAATTGTCTCCATCACGATAATAAGGGTTGGAAGTTTTTGATTTTATATAGCAATGCAAAACAATGAATTGTGCACATATTTTCTGTGTAAATAAAATTTTGTATACATATATCATACTCATGATATTTTTTATATTATGAACATATAGATACATCTTCGGAGCGGGAGAATTAAACAGTTAAATTTTGCATCGTCTGTGTCTGTAGTAAAAGACAATTCCCAAAGTTTGTTTTTCAAACGCTGTAGATTCTTTACTTGAACTTGTTAATTGTGCGGATCGTTGTTTCTTACCTGATACGGTGGCCAGATACTGTACGCCTGTACGTCTCTCCAACTGGGCATCTCCAAACCGGAAGCGTTTTTACTGTCATCCTCCGCCACGATGATCGAATACGAAGTTACAGCGCCATTTTGCTCGCTGAAGTAGTTCTTTCTAAATCGTATTTGAATGGTACTGCTGCTTCGGCAGACTTCGGTGGGAACCACCTGCGTCGGTGGTTTCGGCGGTGCCAGGATAGGCATCTTTTGTTTCCACACCGCTTCCGGTCCGAAACCAATTTTCGTCTGCGCTTGGATACGAAAGATATACGTTTTCCCAGGTATGAGGGATCTGATGATGCCACGGTACTCGTTTGGTCTGAAGTCCTGCATCTGAGTATGCGCTGAACCCTAATAATAGTGAAAAGTGTCATCGTTTCAGTTCGAGCTGAATAAGTTTATTTGAATGATACCCAGTGGTAGACAAAATGATGGAAACGTTAAGAAAAAAACATTACTGAATCAACAGAACCATTTTAAGAATTGACACTGTCACCGTTGGGCAGAAGAAAACTTAACAAGAAAATAAGTTTAATAATTTTAATTTATATTTCGGAGACGGCGCAAAATTAACAATTTTCTATATTGGAAATTGTCAAAATACTTTAATCCTTTTACATATTTTCACATTAGCAACATCTTTCATTTACACAATTTTTTATTTTGCGCCGTCTCCGAAATATAAATTAAAATTATTTCGTCTCTTTTTGGTGCATTCCGAAGTCGGATGTATTTCTTTCCAAAAATTTTTTTTCGATATGTAGAGAAAGGGAGGAGGATGAAAACGATTCAGACGAGAGTTTGTTGTATAGTAGTCGATGTTTTGTAAAGTTTTGTATTTTTGTAAATATTTAAGTATCGACGTCTCGTTCATGGGGAGAAGAAATACTCGACAAGAATCAATGTCCGGTTAACATATTACCGAATCCTTCGTGTCATATTTCAAGCATTTAATATTTTCGTAGTTTTGAAAAATTCACAGCACAGCAGTTTTATGGATATTCAACTTCCGCCAACAGATGTCACCACGTTACCAAACGTTTAAGTTTGTATATTACTTTTCCTATCAACTAATGTTATTTAAGTCTAAATTAATAGGTAACACTTGACACATTAAGGACCCCACAGGTCAACGCGGAACATTCAGCGGCGGCGAAATTCCTGGGAATAAATATAAAAAAAAACATGGCTAAATTTTACGCAGTAGGTAGCTCAGAAGATAGAGGAAAGTGCGTAGATAATAACGCAATTTGTTGCAACGCGATATCTTAATTAGTTCCTGAGATATAGGGCTTCAAAGTTTGTATAGCGGCCGCCGCGTACGAGGGTACTCCCGAATGGGCCGTAGACTTTTTTCTAGGAAATTCATATACGCATTACCAGGAATAGTAAAGGGTTAGACGTAAACAATGACCACGTGACCGCTACGCTAGACACTCGCTGTCTGGGTCCAAGCGTGAGGCGGCAGCGAATTTCGACAAAAATTACGTTTGTCTTCACACGACGATATCTCAGGAACGGATAAAGATATCGACGTAAATCAAAAACCAAATTAAAGTGGAAGATTTCTACTTTCTTACGAATCTAACTTTATACCGAAATTCGAAATAGGACTTTGTTGGCAGCCCTTTGAACTTTTAGTAATTTTAATACGCGTTTCTTATGCAGTTTAACATAGTTTCTGACTTTCAATTGTTTCTAACAATAGAATTTTATAATAAATATCTACCACACGCGTTATTAACGATTCTTTCGTTTATTCAAAAAAAATTTTTGGAAAAAAATACAACCGACTCCGGAATGCACCAGAAGGGTTTTTGCGATAAAAGCGGAAAAAAATGAAAAAATCCAAAATGGTTTTTTTGCGGACCAACTGTTGGTCATACTCTACAAGATGCAAAAGGTTTCGTTCCGATTGGTCCATCCATCTCGGCGTAATCGGCGAATATACATTAAACAAAAATTAACATACATGTCGAATTGAATAATCTCCTCTTTTTCGAAGTCGATTAAAAATTTAGAATTCGAAATCAATTATTCAAACCGTTGGCTACCATTGGAGCCACTAGTAGTTCAAATAATGAATTTAACCCTGACGATGCTGAATCCTTACTGATTCAAGGTATAATGTAGAATTTCAATTTAATTTTAAATCTGTTTCGATTACTAGCTTCTAAATTGTTCACCATTTCTTTAGATATGATTTTTCTATAATATCAAGCTCTTTCGTTGGGAAATTAATTTTAACTGAACCACAGTTATACATTTTTCAAAGTTATTGGAAGAATAATTTATAAAATCTAAATATTAGTAATTACCCTGACTAATATTGCAAATAGCTTAGAGATTACGACAATTTATGTGTAAATCATTGGATCGGAAATATTGTAAAGTTCAAAAACTGAAAACTTAGAAATCTAACACCATGAATTTGATACCTATAATTATTAACTTAGGGAGCAGTAATGATACTAAATTTGAAATAGCATATGTATTATTATGCGCAGTTATGCCAGGTAATGAATGCAAAATTTTCTAAATAACTGCAATTGTAACTTACCACAAATAACCATTTTCACTATGTTACTCAAATATGTTAACTCATTCATTGCCAAGGTTACGTATCGAGTGTTCGATCGTCAATGATTTTTAACTCACTGTTAATACGAAAGGAAGAGAAGAAAAATTGTAAACAGTATTACCATTTATCAGATAATAACATGAATTGGTAAATTAAAAGCTTAAGTGTAAAAAATAATAATTCGTATCCTTAATAATTGGAGTTTGATTATATTTTGGTACATACGTTTATTTTCAATATGGCAGCGAACGTGTTAACACCTAAATCCTTAATTTACTCATTTGTATTATTACCATAATAATAACCATTTACAATTCGTCTTCTTTTTTTTTTTTGTGTAAACATGAGATTACAAAATTCCATCGTTCCATCATTTTGTCCAATACACCTCTATGTATAATCGAACTTACTTCCAATCCATACGTGATGGTATATTTTCTAATGATACCATTCTGTTCCTGACTAGGCAAAGACCACTCAAAACTGACATCACTGGGTTGAATGTCGGTAGGATGAAACTTCTCCACCTTTCCAGGATAAGATTCACTGGTGGTGAAGCTAGCACTCAAAGGATTTGATATCCTGAGATTTGAGGATGCTGTACCAGAGCGTACCACGAGCGTGAAAGTGTAATTTCTATGAGGTTTCAAGTCGGAGATGGTTATCAAATTAACCGACGTGATATTTTGAATGTAATTTCCATCTGTATTTATGTATTGAACCTCGAAGGCATCGTATTGTCCACGTGGAATGTCCCAGGTTAATGTGATTCTGGTATCGTTGATGTTTATCGCCTGAATTGACGTTATCGGTTCAGGATCTGAAAAAAAAATATCAAATTATAGACGGTAGCAGACACTTTGTGGAAAATTAAAGAAAATTCAGTGAAATTAAAACTGAACAATATTTCACATATTTTCAGTAAGACGGGCAGTTTTGATTCGATTTTAAGATCAAACTTTAAACTTAAAATGACGATTTAACCCTGGAAACTCGAAACGAAAGAATTTTAAATATTAACTCTGCACTCGACTGGTGCCTCTGAGGCGCCATATTTAACTTATCACCCGTATCAAAATATAGAAAATTAAGGAAGGGAATGAAAACAGATTATCAAATGTTTCTAACACTTTTCTTCCGACATAGCGCATTTGCTTTCTGGAAGCGTAGCTGGAAAATTAGATTAGACGAGTTTAGGCTAGATTAGATGAATTTTGCAAGTACTTAATTTACAGATTACCTTATACAATTACTTATTAAAACCTTTATTACATATTAAATAAAAAATCTTTTTCTTCTTATTTTATGTCCATTTACAGTAAGCAGTTTATCAAAAATACAAAGTATTTACACTTTAAAATATTTATTTAAATACTTAGGAAAGTTTCAACAAACACAAAGCAATTTTATATACCGGGTGTTCCCCAAACTATAACTTCTATGAAAAAGTATTACAAATAGAACTTTTTCTGTTTCGAAAAGAGATACTACTTTTGAACAGGAAAAATTTTATCTAACGCATTCTCTTGAAATGAGCCACAGTTTGGGAAATAATTGAGTGTGCAAGACAACCATTATTTTATTTCAAATATAAATTTATTAATTTAGTTTTTAGTTATTAATGAATTTAAAATAATTATTATTAGGAAAGTTTAAACGTTTCAATTCACTTTGTAAAATTTTTGGATACTTATCGGGCGTTAAAATTTTGTATCGCCTGCTAAGATTCGTCAGAGACGATGTTAACGTGAAAAATAATAATTGTCCGAATTATTATTCCCCCGATTGTGTTAATTACACTTGTAAATGGTTTCAATCATTGTGAGCTATAAGCTTAATTTTCAACACGAAAATAACTCTTAAGCGGAATTCTATACAAATGCGCACCATGCCGGTGCATACTTTGATTAAGCATTCACACAAGCGTTAAGAAATTAAAATTATACAATGATTATTATAAAGACGTGTATTCCCCAATCGCATAGAATTTCATCGGTGTTTACTTGGACAAGTATTATACGTGTAATTTCAAATCTTGATAAAACCTTTTTTAAATATGTCCCATAACCGTTCGAGCATTTTTTTTTCAATAAAGACATTTTTTGAAAATAATCATGGTACTCTAATAATTTTTTACGTAGAATGAACAGGGGAAAGGATCTGTACAAGAAAAAATATACATTCCTATTTAAATAAATGATGCAATTGTTAATTGCACATGCACTGTTGCACTTAAAAAAAAAATCGAAGGGCCTACACTTGCAGTGCTCTTCGAGCCATTCATCTTTACCCTTTGGAATTTTTTCGTAAATGTATTAATAACGGTGTTATATCCTGAAACAATTTCGTAGACCACCCTGTATATGAAAATAGGAAAGATCAAAGGGTATCTTATACTAAAGTCTCCTTGTGAAAAGAAATTGTGGCTATATTTCATTATATACAACGTTTAAAATATTTTTCTATAGTAGACATTTATTAAATTTAATATACACAATAAAATCGAACAGCAAACTGAAATGCGTAAAATCAATCGATAGAATGCGTGAAGAAGTACCCACACGATACAATCCGAAAATGATCATTTCGAGTATCTTCTATCAAGACGAGCAAATTATTGAAACACAAATGTGACTATAACTTTGAAACAAGGTTAAACAAAACACATGTCCACTCCTAAAGTGGGTTCCATATATTATGAAACACCCTGTGTATCATAAAAGATGAAATTTCCCAAATTTTCAGTACCATAATTTTCTAAAAGACCTTTCTTCGTGAAATTTAATAAGTCTCCTAATACTAATGATCCTTTGTCCGAAAATACTCACAAAGTCGATCCTGTTTGATCAGAGGTCTGCTCTCGACGTTATCACTGACTGTCCAAACGGTCACGTTGTAGAGTTTGCCAGGTGTTAGGCCGGTGAACGTCACCTTGGTGTCGGTGTTGTTGACCCATCGTTCTACGGTCGTGTTATTCTCATCGCTAATCCGGAAACGATACAGATCAAACTTGGACGATTGGATCGGTGTCGGTGTGTATCTCAGCGTCAACGAGTCTGGTTGATCTTGATCGACCACCACAACGACTTCCGATTGGATTAGCGGCACTAGATTCGACAGAACCATGCTTGTTCTCTTGTGCTTTCTTTTCTCATCCTAATCACGTTTCTCTGATTATCCAAGCTGATTTCAAACTGATTTTTCTCACTGAACTTTACGCGTACATACATTTATAAAGTTTACGTTTTATATATATATTCTTTTTTCTAATCATACGTTTTTTAATACCGGACATCAGCTATATCGTGAATGATCAGCTATATGAAAAAAGATGGTTTGGACTCTAAATTTGCGATCCTCGTAATCTCCTTTTGCGGAGTTATTTATTAAAAAAAAAAAAAAAAAAAAAAAAAAAAAAAAAAAAAAAAAATGATAAAGAACACTTCGTCTGTGATAGAATTCGAATAATTTTGACACAAATACACGGATATGTCGCGAATTTAGTTGCCAAACGACCCCATAAAAAAATAAAACCTTTAACAGAACTACGCGTTACGGATAAACTTAAAATTGTTTGAAATCACTATTTGAATAATTACAGAAGTTATGAAATTTTTCTGCTATCTTAGTAAGATCGTATGTAAGAATAGAGTCACCCATGGAAACCTCGATAGAAAATTCTATTATACTCGCATGAAATATCAAATTACGCGAAAAGATGTTGAATCATATCATACAAAGTGAGAAAGTCGAATCGATTTATAAAAATTTAAGGTACCATATTCAGGGCTATACGTTACAGCACAAGTGTATAGTACAACACATACAGATTAGTATTCTAACAATCGTGAAACTTCCACTCAGGTGAACTTTTTAACGCATGTTAGCACTGACGCTTAGGCGGATCACGTTAATGAAACACTTGGATAATTCATACAAAACAGAGAAACGCAGCTTGGAAATATACAAAAACAATTGACGATGATCGCACTTACTTGTTCTGGTTGTTAGATTGGTCACATCGCTAACCAGATTATAAGAAACCGTGTAGATGGTAAAGGAATACTGAACACCTGGCATCAGATCGCTGACTAGCACCCTTTGCACAGCGTTGTCCTCGAAAAGGATGACGGTCACGTCGTTACTTTCCGTGACGTTTTTCGTTCGTATATCCTCTGGATTATCGACCGGCCACCATCTTATCACGTAGGTTTCGATTCGACCTTCTGGCCTTGGCCATTCTAAGGTCACGTTCGTAGAGTCGATTATCGGTGTAATGTTCAGTACTGAATTTGGTCCTGGAATAATTAGTGAAGTTATTTCATCAAGAGGTTGTGTCATCAAATCATGTCAGACTATCTACGATATATTTCAAAATCTGCCATTTGACAAGCAACAATCTAACAGTCTCTTGTTACAGATTGTTTAAAATAAATATTCTTTTGTGGTTAGTATTGGTACAACAATCTTTTTATAATCTATATCCAAAGTATCGTTCTTCACTTACGAACTGTATGGTTCACTTGAAGCGGATAAAGACTTTCAACTCCATAACTGACGGTGTTCACTTGAATCGTGTATTTCTCCCCAGCCGTCATATCCGCCACTTCCGCTTCCGTTTCTCGTACACTGGGCAATTTCACCCATCTAGGATCATCCTCGGTCCGATATCTGATCGAAAATTCGGAATACAACGAATCTGTAGGAGCCTCCCAATGAACAACTACAGTGTTGCTCGTCACCCTCTCGATACTTAAGTTCTTTGGTGGATGGGGCACTAAAATCAAACGATTATATGAAATTATGTAGCAATTTAAATATATTTGATGAAATAGAAAAAATATATACAGTCATGACTTTTATTAAAAATTAAACTGATTATTACATAATAGATAAAATAAAATTAATTACATATATTCTTGAATGAAATTTATTTGAGGCTACAATCATTTATCCACGTTTTATTAATGATAACATTGTATCGTTTTTAAAAAATTCGGCTTTCATAATTCATAAGATTACACGCTTAAATATACTTACAAACAGCTTGAAGATAATCGTGTGGTTCGCTTCTTAACCCATGACTAATGGCAAAAACTTTGACTTCGTATGCAGCACCCGGGTACAGGTCTCCCAAAACGATATGGGACTCGGTGGTAAGGGTGGTGGCACTCTCTCCCGTGTCATTTCTATTAAGCGTCACTTCGAATTTCTCTTGTCTCGAGTTCACGTCGCTTTTCCACGAGATATTCAGTCCCGTTTCGCTAGGTTTCAAATCTTCGATTATCGGACTGGACGGTCGTGTGACTTGATACAAAACGGTCTCGTTCGACTCGACCTTGTTGCTGATCGCTTGCACTATTATCGAATAATTTCTGCCAGGTAGCAACGCCTCTAAAGTTACCTGAAAGTAACAATTCATATTAGAAAATTCACTGAAATGGCTTTCAAGTACCCGTGCAACAAAAGCGACTTAATTTAAAAATGCATATTTTCCAGGAGAAACGACAAACTATTGCTGAACGTCGTTAAACATTGTTACTTATAATACTTGGAAAGTGTTTTTAATTTTTTATTTTAATTTTAAAATAACAAAATTTTAATTTTAAAATTAAAAATTAAATACACTTTTTTTAAACTAAATGGTTAATATACATATATAAATAAATTAAAGATCAATCGTTAATTATTTAAATTTAATTAACGTAGGAGTTTTAGAATTTGAATTATAATTTTGTAATTTTAATCGGTGTATTATTTAATTTGAAATATTAAATGAAATTAAATTTAAATAATATAATTGAATTTATTGGTCTTGAAGTTTTGAATTTCTTTTCATTGATCAGCCCTTTTAATTTATATTATTATAGAAAGATTTGTAGCAAAACGATTATTAATTTTTAAATTCAATCAAGCCGCTTTAGAATGATTAATATTTTATCCTCCTTTAGATCATTCATATACAGAAATTCCTTTAATTTTTTATAAATCTTAAATTTTAATATGGCAGAATAGTGCTTCCGCTTCATCAATACCCATTTGCTCCCGATGATACTCGTTGCATCAAGAATAATTTAACGTGACTTATATATTGAAAGATTTATGCAGACAGTTGCGAAAACAAAATCATGCGATCAAAAGAACAATAATTGGTAGAATGTTTTATCTTCTTACATTTCTTATCACGTGATGATCTCTTTATCAACTATTTATGACTCATTTCCCATTTTTCATGCTGCTGAAGAAAATATAACGAAGCATCCAAAATTGTTAAACATTTTGATCAACTTCGAGGATCAACCGTTTCGAAATTTGTAACACATCAGACTATTTATGTGAAAAATGCATGTGCTTCGAATAAACACAATAATTGTATTTCACTATTAACTTCTAATTTAATCATTTTTCTTAATCAGAATCCTTTTGTTTTTTTCTTAACGCAAAAGTTTACCTTGCAAACGAAAATTTATTTATTCCCAATTTCAAAGATGAATCGTTTTAAGATTTTAAAACCTGGATTCTTAAAAAAAAATATTTAAAATCTTCCTTTATATTACGAAAAGTAAAGACACTCTTCATTCGTACTTCAGGCGACTGTTGAATTATAAAAATGACTTAATATCATCACGGATATCGAAAAATTGACACGGTACTCAAATTTATGCATCTGTAATAATACTTACTTTAGTCTTATCAGTTGTCAGCGTATTGCTATCACCGCTGATCGTTGTTTCCACTTCGTGATACTGAAGCTTATAACTATCCTGAGTGCTCGAATTTTCAGGGTGCCAGGAAACCTCGACCATTCCAGTTTTCTCATCGATCACAGCACGAAGATCACGCACGGGTAGTGGTTCTAAAAATATTGATATAGTATTTAACAAACACGAATTTGTTATTTAAAATCATCTAAATCGAATAAGAGACCCAAATTGTTGGCACTACTCCAATTAGTTAGATTTCTTTTGCTTTTATTTCATAACAAAGTTTGTATTAAAAAATATCTATTTTTTTTCTGTTTACCTATTATTTATGGCTAAAAAATGTCAATAGTTATGTAAAATAAGTATACGAATAACTGAAACAACACTGTTTTCATAGATAATAATTTCAAAATAGAAAAAACTGGTTATAACTGAAATTGTAGAAAACTAGATTTAAAATACGAATCTGATACTTTACCCTATTTCTACTAATATTCTATTTCTGTTGCTGTGTCCATATACCTAAATGACTGGCTCTGCTAAATATAAATCACTATAAGTACCAGATATACATACTGAAAAGTTTTATAATAAACCTAATAAACGAGTATTTATCACAGCAAAAAGATACACGCATATAAATAATTAATATTGATCGAAGAAATGATAAAAAGTTCCAAATACTGGCTCAACTTTCGGATAGCGTTCAGATAAGGAAAATTCAAATTTTATTTTGTACTCTTATATTTTCAAAATTATAAACTGTTCATTCGGATATTATCTATCAAATGCATACAATCATTTCGTATAAAATCTTTGAATTCCTAATTTTAACACGTTGACTGCCACAGTGAAAACGGACGTGAGTAGTCAGACACGCTGAAATCCTAATTATTAACAATACAATCAAGTAATTTTCAAATTTAACTTTTCAATTCGATAGCTAGCATTATTAGCTTAATGTTAACGCTATCCGTGGTTTATTTTATCATTTCTGTTGGTAATTAATTGATTGTACAAAATTTCGGGTGCCGGTCACCGATGACCCCCGTGGCAGCCAACGTGTTAATCCAACGATCGCAACATACGTCCGATAAGTTTGGGTCATGATTGACCCAACTTAATATAAAAATAATATATTTTCGTTCGGAAGAATTAACCAGATTAAAAGATCGTACTGGTGAAATCAACGAACAAAACGGTCATTTGTGAATAAAAATACGTTAAAATTTAAAAAATGTAAAATGAAAAAACAAGGTTAATAATTAGCATTAGGTGAACAAATAATAAAAGTTGAAAAATACTCACTTAATGTAACATCACCACTGACTGGCCAACTTGTCACTTTCCCAGAGACGGTCTTCAAAATGACTTGGTATGTTTTCCCCGGTTCCAAGTCTTTGAATTCCCATTTAGTCTCGTCGTCTCTGTTCCTGGTAACTGGCGCCAGTCTTCGATTACCCCCTAACGATATCTGATATTTATCAAATTCGGACATTCCGTCGGGTGGACTCCAAAATACACGGAAGGAAGTGGACGTTATCGAAGACTTGTCGAAGGTAACGTTCACCGGTCTTACCGGCACCGTTCGATATTGAGCCGTTGTTGGGGCTGAGGTCTCATCCTCGGACACCGTGTGCACGGAGATATTGTAAGCTCTACCTTTAATATTAAAAAAGACAGAAAATTAATAATTTGTACGAGAAAATTTTGTAACAAATACGTGAATACTGCTTCTGGTAACAACTTCCAATGTCGGTATGTTATACAGAAGTATGTGGTATACGATCAATTTTTAATTCTTATCCAGTTTTTCAAGTTTGAATTTTTTTTTATTTATTTAAAAAAATTTATTTAAAATTGAAGCAACCTTATAGCATTCGTCGGTTGAATTTGTGTCCGTTTTTGATAAATAACTTACCAGGAACGAGTCCCTTGAAAGCAGCCTGCGCTGGCCCAGGGGGTTCGCCTTCCTTTTCCACATAAAGAACGGATTCTATGGCATCAGGAGGATCTATACTAACTTTATAATGGGTATAAATTCCGGCAGGGTAAGGGGGCTGCCATAGGACCAACAGGGTCGTTTCGTTCCTAAACCATACGATAAACTTTCCGGGGGTGTTGGGTTCTGTAAAAATAATATAAATATGTGACTTTCATGTAAGCATAATTATCATTCAACGTTATTCAACTCATAAATATTCTTTTTCTTTTTTTTTTTTTTTTAAGTAATGCACACTTCAAAATTAATGAATCATAATACTAAAATTACAAATTATAATTCTAATATTATAGGTAGTGGAAAACGTTCATATGGTATTTTCTGTTAGACATAAATTAAAATTTATTTATTATTTCTATTCTTCTGTGTATTCAAACCACCAATGGAAGTGAAAGTTTCATCAATAAGTGAGCGTAACACTTGGGTACCATCCCTCGTACAATTCTAATACTAATTCCAAATTCCTAATATCTACTGCGAATTTCGAATATTCGTTCAAAGTATAAATTGATTCTAAATTTGTAGTGTTCACTCCACGTGATACGTTTCTAATAATTAGTTCAAATAAATTAGTCGATATTAATCAGCAGATATTTTCAATGCAATATTAAATATAATTGTAATTTTTATTCAGTCACAGAAATCGTCTGAATTAATCATATAAAATTCACTAATTATATATTAACGAATCTTATTCACTCACTTGTGGTAAAATTTCTGCTGGTGTACGCAACGCTTTCTTTGGTGTCCAACACAGTGAAAAGTTGCAGGGAATACGTTGCCCCGGGGATGAGATCACGAAGCAGATAGGGAACCGCATCCGCTGAAATGACGCTTGTTTTTGGGTTTCCGGTGTCGCTGAAGCTTTGCACCCTCAACCGGAAACCGGAATAATTGCCTTGGGCTGGCGGTGCCCAATAGACTATCGCGTTCTTTCCATTTCGTACCGAGACGGTGAGGTTCGAGGGTGGATCCGGTGCTGTAAAATAAGCCGTATTCCATCTATTTAAAAGAACTCCTGCTCCTCTTGCTCGAAATAATTATCATTGAGATTGGTAATTAAATAGAAACGTAATCAATCAAAAACCTCCTTATTAACTTTAACGTTTAATAATACTTTAAATGTAACAACAGTTTCGTCGCTTTTGTATCTTTATATTTGATTCGACACGAAAATATTCGAACTCGACTTCTGTAAAATCGTAGATTTTTCAGTTTATGCCATTATTGTCGCAAAATCAATGCAACAAAAATTTCTCCAAACTCTAAAGTGGTATTGTAATGAAATGATGTTATAACGGATGTTCAATCATTATCTGTATTGATTTTTCTATACCTCATTTGTGATTACTCTTTCTGTATCATGTGTGTGATTTTTAAATGTATCACAATATTTACAATATCTTGTAGCGTAATTTTGAAAAGAAAAATTAATATAGGTAAAAACGTTTCAATTTACCAACATTTTATCAAGTTAACCCTCGAACGACGAACCATGGAGAGAGCTAACAATTTAAATTGAATTTTGAGCTATTCTTTGTTCGCATTTTTAAATTTCAAAGCATCCCCTAAAATATATTCTTTCGTTCAATAAGCCAAGGTCTTGCGTTTGAAAAATTGTATTGTGGCATATGTTTTCTAGGTTTGGTTCATGATTGATCCAACTTTTAATATAATTTCTTGTTACACGTAAAAGTGCAAAGGGTTAATCAGTATTACGTAAACGTAAACGTTTTAAATCTTCGCTGACTTCGTTGTAATGTCAATATGAACTTCATAAATTGAATTCAATAGTATCAATCATTTTTCATGCGGGCATTAATGAACCGTGTGAATTGTCCCTTATACCAAGTAGATTGATAAATCGCGTACCTGTGATGATAGAGGCAGTCCACGTGAGCCAATCATGAAGGGTGCTGTTACTATAATACAACCAAAATTCGTATTTAGTACCAGGAAGCCCGTCTTTGAACTTAATGACGTCACCGATGTCGACGGCTGCTATGGTAGTATTCGGTGGTGGATAACCAACTGGAGGGCTATAGTCTAAACGGTACCAGGAACCTCCTTGGCTTAAATTCCCTGGTATTTCGATAGCAAGATCCGCCGAGTACGTAATCTAAAAAAAAAATTGAGGTTAAAATTTATATATAGAGTATTCAAGAAAATATTAATTTTTATTACACTCGAGAGAACATTTCTATTTAAAAAATCACCTTTAAGCAATTCTTAGAACTAAAAATTAAGGAATTATGAAATTTGAAATTTTGTTAATCAAATTCCATATTCTGCTAAGTAATAACACAATAAATATTCTTATAACAAAGATACTGAAAAGTAATACAAAGTGTTTATACAAATGGAAATGAAAAGTCACAAGTATTTTATTGGCGCAAAATTGAGGGCACACGTGTAATTAATAACATTACAAAGCACGGTTTAGTGCAAAGCAATCCTTCGTTGCATTGTATTGTAAATATGTAAGATATAAATCAATTTTTTGAAATTCATAAATTATGAATCTCATAATGTGCTGGCCTAATTCGAGTTTCTATTATTTATAACAGATAAAATGACGAAGTATTAATTATCAAGCAATGAGAAGAACGATTACTGAAAGTTATAATATTACAGTTAGTCCAGTGTTATACTAAATGCCTGAAATAAAAACTCATATAACCTTTGAATCATAACTTCCGTTTTCAGAACATTTTAAAGGCACGATACCATACTTTTAACACTTTCAGTCCGGGACCGAGTAAATTTACTCCCGACGAGATTCGAGCGCGAAAGAACGTGTAATTTGATGCCCGGTAGCCTCAAAATGCAAAGTATCCCGCTGCTGAGCGCTCGAGATATCAAAAGACCGCCGCTCTCTAATTTATGATTTATGGCTTTTTCTTTATCTCGATTGCGCTGGATCGTGTTATCCCAAGACTGAACGTGTTAAGAAAAAATTGAACTTAATTACATTAAATACTTTTCATTAATTAATGATATAATGAAAATCTCTTTTCGAGTGAAGGCGTGTTTTATTGAATTTCGAAAGCGACTTTAGACTCCCGCGAAATTCAATCTTCTGAAGCACGAAAGAAACACGAGCAACGTGTAATAATTAACGCGTTGACTGCCACGGTGAAAACGGACGTGTGTAATCAGACACGTTGAAATCCTAATTATTAGGAATACAATCGGCTAATTTTCTAATTTAACCTTCCAATTCGATAGCTAGCATTATTAGCTTAATATTAACGTTATCCGTGGTTTATTTCATCATTTCTTTTGGTAATTATTTAATTTGGAAAAAATGTCGGGTACCGGTCCCCCCGTGGCAGCCAACGTATTAATTAACAATACAACGTTGACGAAACTTGGTAGAATTATTTCTGCTTGTATAACGATAATTTCTGTCCACCCACTTCCGATCTATGCGGCGTAATTCGATCGCTAGAAGTTTAGTCACAGCATTTACTAGCCGCACCTCGTGCATCAGAATGTCTTTGATCTTTTCATGGTATAATGTACTTCCTTTTTGGCGATTTGCCAGTAGCTTGTAACGGGAACGTACGGATCGTGATTGTTATGAAAATTGTCGCTACCGGTACTTGTGACTCATTTTATTCTAAATAATCGGTTATTTTGTTCTATGTAATGTTTAATGTGCCAGAATTTGTATGCCGGTGCAAGGTGTTGATGTCAGGTGCGAAGGGTTAAGAAATATAAGCAATTTAGGGATTTAGAAAGATCAGAAAGATCGATAGAACAGGGACTATTAAAACTTACGTAATAAGTAAATGATTGTCATTTTTTTTTTGTTCGATTATCCTAAAAATTTGATTATTTTATTGTATTAAATTTTTGATGACATAAAAATATCAGAAAACAACATCCACGTCGTGTCAATTCGAAATTTGAAATTTTATTAAAATGACTGTACAAATTTTTCATTAATTTCTTATAGATTCCTTATAACAAAACAAAGCAAAAATTCTTCACTCATTTTTACATATCGGTGATTGCAAATAGAATACTCGCTAATAATCAACTAAATTGGTTGATTCGTTGTTTACTCTTAGCTGAATTCTTATCTTCGTTTTCACCAAACTTAAAATTTCAAATCAACACTCCCATAAGTACTATTTTACGATATTTTTATTTCGTGTCATTTACACGTTTCGAAAGCCGTCGTTTTGTGTATACAACAACCGAATAAAAATATAATCTAATAACATGCAAACACTCATTAATATCTTTGGAAAGTTCTGATTAGTTAATGCCACGGTATGTAGATTGTAAGTGCAAAATGGAAATACATACAGTATTAAAAAAGAAAGGAATCTTTATTTAATTATCACATTTTATATTTTATTCGTTTAAACTTTTCCCAGGCAAATTATTTTAAGTCAATTGTTACAATTGTTTTCATATTAGTTTCAAATACCAGTCGAAGACAAAAATGAAAGGACAAAAATTGTCTTCTAGATTTTTTCAATAAAATAATCAGAAGATACAATTGTATTTATTACGAAAAGTGTAATTATAAATTATAAAAGTGATTCGAGTCACAGTTCCAAGTGTACAAAATTTTTCACTGACTTCATATTATATCTATTAACCTTGTTACATTACGGAAGAATTTGCTTTCGAATAGTCGTAAATTCAATTGGTAATACCGACTTACTAAAATGCTAAAAGTCGAAAAAAGAAATATATGATTTAGTCCACATTCATCATTATTGGCACCTATAAAAACACCCATTGCAGTGAACACAGAAATATAAAATAAGATATTTGGATACATGTTCCCATAGTCTGGGAAAGGATTGAATATTTGGTTGCGAAGAATATGTATAAATCGAAAAATTCTTAACCATTTTGCAAACTGATGCTTCGTATTCAGAACGCGGACAATTGACCTTCGTTGGATGTCCAACATCCGGCGTATACCACGTTTAAATCTACGTATAAAGGTCAATTCGGGGAATGCAATTTTTCCATCGCGTTTGAATATTGTCTCACGGCAATATCATGGTCGGCGATATTTATGGCTATGAATTCTGATGGAGAACTATTGCTGGCATGTACACGGCATGCCGGAAGCGATGAGACAGACGTGGGAAAGAGGCACACCGCAAATCTATAATGCCGTTACTCAACCGTAACACAACAGGCTGCACCAGACAGGGAGTATATTAAAAACGATATCAATTTCGCTATCCTGTCTGTCACCCACGTCAAACTTATCTTTTTTACCAGAAAAAAAAAAGAATTTCATTTCTAAACATCGCGGTACGACGAAGTTTTACGTTTCATTCGAGTTTATATCAAATGACACAGTTTTACAGAAAATATTTAATGGTATAGTTATTAAGCACTTTTACCGAGGTATTTTAACGATAAGTGTTAAACAAATACGTGTTAGGAAAGAGTATTATTTCTTTCTAAATACTTTCTTTCTTACTAACTTCTGAAAATATTGATTTCGAATACAAGATGTATACGAGATAGCAAAATAATGAAAGAATCGATACTGTTAATATATCATCTACCGTTCTAGAAATATCAAATAAGCTCTACTACTTTACAACTTGATGAATTGGTATGAGTTTGGTATTCTAGTTCTTATTTTCCACAGATTCCTCCAATATCAGAGATTTGTAAGAAAGCTCGAATTTTCAGCTGATTCTTTGGTAGGAAGTAGCGTCAACAACCCCTAAAGAATATTGGAATTGAAGCTGAAATACTCGGGTAGACGGAAATCGCACTAGTATATGTATATGTACGTACACTACCGTTCAAAAGTTTAGGTACATCTACTATATTTTCATTCTACAATTGTACAAAATCCTTTTAGTTAGTGATTTTATTTTCAATATTTATTTGGAATAAATTTGGTATACCGTTTTACTTTCAAGTATTTGAAAATATTGCTTGTAATTGACTAATTAAAATCCCTATCAACATAGATGACAAATTCTTATAAAAGTTGATACGTTACTTAGATATGGGTGACATGATACTTGAAGTGTTAAATACAAATTGCAACATGCAACATTTCATAGTTTCTCAACTTTGGAACGAGTTCTATGTGATTTTAGTACCACAAAAATGTGTATACATTAACTTTTCTTTAGCTGCAGAGATATAGTTTTGTACATTAAAAATGAGTTTATGAAACGTTACGAACCAAGCTGTTTTCCCCGTGCATAGTAAAATATTTAAGAATATTTTGTTTATTAGCACTTGTACCCAAACTTTTGGCCGGTAGTGTATATCTGTAAATGTGCATTCAATGGATACGTGTCAGACAAAGCATTATTTTTCATTTCTTTTATGGCAGGCCAGTGCTGATCGAAATTTACGTTGTGCATTCGCTGCAAATTTTTGTGTTTTATATGTCCGTCAAGCAAATTTCGAACGTACACTTTATATTAAATGCAACTGCACCCAAACCTTACAAAGAACCGGACGTTTCAGTTTGTCATGTAACTGTTTATCTTCGGCCACAAAAACTAATATACAGGGTGAGGCTTTAACTGGGAATACTTCAGTATCTCCTTCATTATTACTCGTACGATAAAACTCCATTAGACAAAGTTATACTACTTAAGGAGCCACGTCTGATTAGGGAGATAATTGCTTTCTAAAGGGCATTTTTTGTAAGATTTTAAGGTTATCTGCTTTTTTTTTATTGCGTATATCTTCTAGAACGAAATATTAGTGTGGATATTTTGAAATTAGATATTCTGTCCAAATGATATTCGAACGTTATTCAGATTCCAATTTTATGGCTTGTTGAATCCCTTCGTAACCGGAAATCTGACTCCAGCCTGGCATCAAATCGTCTCTTTCCCCACGTTCAGGTCTTTGGGACAACTTATCCGTGTTTTTACATTTCCAAACATTTCCTACGCTCCTCTTTCCGTGAACACGGAAGCTTCGAGTTTCGCATCCTACATCCGGTCGCGACGCTGATGTGCATATCGATCCCTCTTCCCTTCGCCGTCTCTCTTCACCATCTCGCACCATCCCTTTTCCTGGTCGCGCCTCTTTCCATCTGGCGTGCACCCCCCACAGCCATCGTTACGTCGCGAACCACCGTCGGTACTTCTAATTGCGCAAAGAAGAACGGAATAACCGTGTAACTCTGCAGACTGTGCCAGTAACCACGTCGTATCGTTTCGAACACCATTTGGAAAAGCGACAGTACAAAGATCCTGAATATTAGGCTGGTGCACGCAATCACAATCTCAAGTAGTGAACGTTGCTTGATCGTACAGCGGTGTTTCAAGCTCGAAGTTCATTAGACGGATGAGGTAAAGGTGGAAAAGGTTGGAAATTATGTTTCACGAGAATTTCCGCTGATTAAACGCGGCCGGTGGCTCGAGAAAGACTTTCAAACCGTTGAAATTTCACGTCGGACGATGGGCGTTCGTTTTTGAAACGCGTCACCTTCTCCGACAAGCGAAATTGGAAGAAATCTCGCGCGAGGGTAATGCTTTTAATTTCGTTTCTTCAAAGGATTTCTGCCTTTTTGATGATGTTTCGTACTTTTAACGACGACACGTTTAAGGCCGAGAAAGCGGGTAGAAAAACAAAATAAAAATCTCTCCTGTGAGCTACAGTCGCTCATGAAAGTTTTCATAAACCGTATTCAAAAGTTACTCTGGTTTGAACGAACGGTAACTTCGTGTACTGACATAATGATTTATGAAGTAGGTTTACTGTTTGTTATAAATGGAAACATGAAAGATGTGTTAATTCTGATAAAATGAAAATCTTTATTTATGATTTTTGTTAAGATAACTTAATGTGGATCACCATATGTATTTACCAAAAGTGACATAACACAATAATATAAGAGTTTTTCTACTTTTATATAAAAATACCTTTTCCCAAGTAAACACATAATCAGAAAACATATTTCTTTGTATTCTTACATTATAGAAAAATATATAATCCAGTTTTGTAATAAATTGCAGTATGCAAGGGCGAACTGCATATATTTATTGTTTCGAATCAGATGGTTAAGTTGTCAACTGGTTGCTGTCCTGCTGTCATTGGGCATAATAAAATTAATTTTCTGTGTACTTGATACAGGTACTCCTCACTTTACGACCGAGTTCCGTTCCGACGTCTACGTTCGATAAGCGAGGAACATACGCCGGGACTATAGGATCGTTGTAAAATTATAGAATTATAAAAATTATACAACAAACTTCAAATTTATTCATTAAAAGACATGCATATGTACATATTATCATTTGTTTATTTGGTTATCCGGAGCTGTAGAGGGCCCAGGTAAGGCTGATGACGACGATGAAATAGAAGTTGTACCTTCAAGCGTGGTTTGCTTTGTAATCTTCTTTTTTTCTTCATATATTTCTCTATAGCACTTTAAAATTTCGCTCACCCCACGTTCAACTTTATTAAAACGTATGATGATGACATGCTTTTTCCTTTCGTCGACATCTGTATGTACTATTTTTTTGGAATGATACTGACTGAAACAGTGCGTAGCAAGCCTATAATACGCTCAGTACGTATGTCACGATTTGCAACTGTTTGACACTCAAGCTGAAAAAGGGAATTCCTCGAATTGCAGGTCAAAACTCGATTGGTCGTAAAGTGAGGAGTATCTGTAATTTTTACAATCCCATCTGTTGAACCACCTTCTTGATATGGGTCAATATCGAACAATGTATTTAACACTAGAACGACCGATGTTCAATGCACCCTTACTTTTAAATTGTTTCTCAGAATCGTCTCAGCTACCTCCCATTTCCGGCTCCTACACTAGTTACGGGGCACCCTGTATATGCTCTTCGGAGCAGAAGGTTTTTAACACTCGAACGACGATAGCCGGATCAATCGTGGACCCATGCCAATGAAACGTGTACAATAAAGTTAAAAACTCAAATTTCTAAAAAAAAAAAAAAGGCTTACATGTATCGGAAGAATGGTATCTAAAAAGAATGTCGAAAATGCAAATAAAGATAAGTTTCAAATTAAAAATTGAACAAACGACGATTCAACTCCACCAGCCGAGACTTAATCGGATTCCGATAATGCGACGTTTCCATTGACCTCTGTTATCCAGGGTCTTCCTGGTATCTCTGATAATCAGAAGTCTAACGTATAATTCATCCGACTCGGAGGATGAGTGTTCACCCATGGTGCTATAAAGTGTGTACTATAAATACCACAAAGGTTTATGCCACTCTGCCATTGACTACGGCCTCGTCTGGTCGCGTGTCGTTGTATCGTGATCCAGATACGCAATCTCGTAACGTAGAAATACCGCCGGGTATTCTGTGTGCGAGACGCACACCCATAACGCACGCTTGTGTAACGATCGTTTCGACGTCCACGATATTATCAAGCACAATGCCGCTTTCACAAAGTGGTTATCGATACAATTCGATTTCCGTTAAAACGAGCTTTTATACTGGCTGCTGGTTACGATGAAATCAACGAAGCTTTCGGTTCGGTTTCGGGCGAAGGACATTGTTGTATTATAAATCATTTTGATGCTCCATAAATTGTCATGTTATTCGGAATAAATATTAGCAATGCGTATCATAAAGAATTCGGCGATATTAATAAAAAGCAATTATAAATTCCCAGGGATCCTAGAAGAATTTTACTCTTATATTAGCGAACACTAATAGAAGGGTTAATTATACGTAACTTTAGTTACGGTGTTTCGAAACCTTCAGCCATAAGAGTTACAACATTGTTCATATCGGGTCGTTCGTAAATCTTGTACTGTTTGATACATAGAGAAATTTGAAAAAATTACAAGATGCTTGTCGAACTGTGTTTTTAAGTGATTATCCAATTGTTATTTTGAATGACAATAATAAAAATCTGGAGGAAAGTTTAAATTTCGTATAAACGTTTGATCTAGTAATTGAGGAAAATTATAAACCCTGTACGTTCGATTGGCGCCTCTACAGGGATAATTGTACATAATTTAGGGAGGAATTTTTTAATGCGAAATACAAATTTTATTTATTTAAGAATATAGCACGTATGACTTCCTTAATTTCTGCTAGTCCGAGTTTACATTGTTATTGAAATCTTTTTTCAATCCAGTCGAAATTTTGTAACATTTTTTTAACATTCGGTGTTGAGTGAACTGTTCGTTATAATTAGAAAATCATGGATCAGTTTCGGATGAAAACGCGTTAAAACCACATATCTTTCTTTTTTTCGATTTAGATCAAGGACTTTCGAGTCGTGATGGATATTAAATCTGGCATCGTTCAGTATGCTTGTGGTTTCACTCGTCCAGCTATTTCATTATCAAAAACAATGTATCTTTTCAATATGCAGATTTCGAATGTTGCATAATAACCACAGGATTAATTTAAAATTTCACTTTAAATCCATGTTATTTGATTGTTACACCTTTACTGTAACATTTTCTTGAATATATTAAGCGATGGAATAAGAAGAGGTTTAGAAATTAAAGATAAGGTAGCACTTGAATTGATGTAATTTAAAATCTCATATCTAAAATTTTAAATATTACATGATGGTCATAATGTTACACACTGACTCATCCTGAACCAACTTTTCATCTTCGAAACTCTTCATTCTTTTTCCCCTATACAGTCATAGTCCAAAGTTCAGCTTCGCAAACCCTTTAAAAGGCGATATATAATTTCCCGTTCTCGATTCAATCGTCTAACGACACGCCGAGTTTATAATAAAGCCTTCTATTTTCTACGAATGTCGATCTTTGATTGAATATATTAAGCGATTCTCCATTCCCTGTATTCAATATCGAGGTATCGAAACAAACCGGGCATCGCAGTAAGAAAACTAGCGTATCCAAAGTGACGCTGATGTTCCTGTACCATTCATGAGTTACATAAGTCACAGGTATTCTCCGACAGAACGAAGGTCGCTGTTAACACTGTCATTGGTCAACTGTTGCGTAACGGATTCGTCTTGCACTTTGTCTAACAAACTATCGCACGCTTCGTTTAGAAACTTTTCATCGATCGTTTCGCTATTAACGAAGGACGTCTATACTGTCGTTCATTTTAGTCCCTGGACATTGAATTAGGACCATATGGTAAAATTTCAATTTTTAAAATGCAATGCTATGTCATCAATGGCAATATGTCCTTGGTTGCTCAGATTACTGCTGAATACATCAACGATCGTGTACTCTTAACAAGATAAGTGCAAATATTGAAAGTTTTATAGGAATTGAATAAAGTAAGGTTTTCTTCTTTTGGTGTTTGGATATTTCTTTATCCAACAAGCTAAGAAAAGGCTTAATTAATGAGAAATCGTTCAAGAAAAACGGCAGAACATCCTAAAGATTAAACCACAGATATCTTATCTCTAATAAAATAATCAATTATAGAACTTGATATTTTCACTACTGACTGAAACATCATTTTCCTCTCCAAGAACGGTATACTTTTCTTTATCAGATTAATCTATTTTGTTTCATGTAATAATCTTCGTTCATACATCACTGATTGTTGTTTTGTTCATCTTTTTCAACCGTGAACCCACAAGTATAGTTAATCAAATATGTATATTTTTGGCTGCCACGAGGGTCACCGGTGACCGGCAGAATAAATAATGAAATATACCACGAATAACGTTGCCATTAAATTTGAAAATTAATTGATGGTATTCTTAATAATAAATAGACTTTCAACGTGTCTGACCTCCCAACGTGTTAATAACTATTAATACCGATTTTGTCATCAAGCTTTCATAAACCAGTTACAGAAATTCCTAACTTGTATCCACATGCGTGTTTCATTCGTGTTAGAATATCGTATGCTGTTGTAAAAGTATTTTAAAACATGTGCATAACTTTTTTAAGCTTCCACTTTTTTCAAGTTAATTCGTGAGTCCACCATTTCACCATTCCCACTTTTATTTGTTTTTTAAATTCATGGTAAGACGAGGAATTCGATATACGTTCAGTTTGCTCCTGGTTCACGAATGAGTCCCGAATCTCTGAATAAACTACACGTGATGTTCTGCATGGAATACCGGAACCCTCGTAAAGGAAAGGTTCTGGGTTTGTCAAAGACAAACATCCTCGGTGGGGAAAAGGAAAAACAAGGAACGCGAAATCCCTTTTGAATTGAATTTCAAAGAGAAAGTCCTTGCCTTCGTGAAAATTTTACTAATCGGGCAGCAGGATCTGCCGGAGGAGTTCGAGATAGAACAAAATGCACGGAAAAAATTGTACGAAAAATTCTTAGTAAATCTCCGGGTTAAAACTTCAACTCGTTTCTGCAACGAGGCACCTACCTAGCCAAAATACCAATAATCAGCAAACAATGGATCAAGGAGAGGAACAGATAGAAAATTTCCAATCTACAAGATATTTTGACCATTTGTTCATGATCGTAAAGATATATTTTGTGTTTATAAATGAAAATAAAAGAAAATAAGAAATTAACGGTGCAAATTAATTATTTTCTTAATTATTTATTATTGTACGCGTTTAATTATTATTTTGATATACATAGGTGTGCGATGAGTGAAGAAAATTGAACAATTTTCAAACTTTTTCAAACTGTTTCACTGCCCCAGCTGTGAACGGTATCGAAAATACATACAGCAAGGGCAAGTGCAAGTGTTACTGGACCCCGGTACGTTCATATCCGGATGTGGGCTTGGAGTACATCCTGGCCTACCTAGACAGGATGAGGCACGAAAATAGAGCTGACGGGAGAAATATAATAAATCAACGAGCGACGCGGTGTACGGGGATCTCGTACGTCCCTGTTACGATCGGGCTACGTACAGGAAACGAGGAAGCTTGGAAAAAACTTGTGTCAACGACGCGTAACATGCAATTTCAATCGAGGAACGCGTGAAAGAAAATTTTAATTGGTTTGTTGGAAATGCATACCGTGCGAGTTTTCTTCGACGTCCGATCAATCTTTGTGCATATTGTATGGTCCAGAATCTTTTAAACATTTCGATGTTGAATCTAATTAAAATTAACTTCGATACTATTCCGTTTTCATCACGTTTTTTATTTGATAAATAATCAATATTTTTAAACAAGATCTGTCTCCTATTAAAATAGAAATATTTAAATAAATAGGAATATACGAAGTGGATGTCACTAGGTAACAGTTTGAAACGATTCATAAATTATTTTTTATGTAAGAATCAACGCATTTTCCGTTTACAATTGACAAATTGTTCTTTATAATTTTGTACGTTGAAAATTATTGCTGATCGAATCCGATCAGTGAAGGATGCAGATCTCTAAAAGAACTTGTTGAAATTACATAATAATTGATCTACGAATCCGGTTTACTTCGGTACAGCTATTGAAATGAGTCACTAGAAACTACAATCGAATCGTGTCTTCTCTTCGTCACTTTCACTTTTCAGTTAACTTTCCTGTAAAAGTGAAATTTCGTTTTATAATATAATTCATCCTACATCGTTTCGATCTAATTAGTTCGTTATTAACCATCCTTATTGTACAACATTAATATTGTCGAATTTCAGTGAACTGATTTAAGAACAAAAAGCAAATATCTTTTTAAATTTTTCCGATGTTTCTTGAGAAATTTCTTACTTTACAATTTGGAGTTCACTCATGACTTTAATGCGAAACATTTTTCTGATAGATTACTGTAAGTGATTGAAAAATCTTGGTGACGATTATGTGCTACAGCCTGTGCGATATTAGGTTAATCTATACAGTAAGTAATATGTAATACAATTAATTTTTAACACGTGGACTGCCACAGTGAAAACGGACGTGGGTAGTCAGACACGCTGAAATCCTAATTATTAACAATACAATCAACTAATTTTCAAATTTAACTTTTCAATTCGATAGCTAGCATCATTAGCTTAATGTTAACGCTATCCGTGGTTTATTTGATCATTTCTGTTGGTAATTATTTGATTGTAAAAAATTTTGGGTGCCGACCCCCGTGTCAGCCAACGTGTTAAATTGCAAGATCATAAGTGCATTAACGCTAGAACTACCAAACGGGTCAAAACAATTTGCTTCAAATTTCATAGATTTAATTGGAACGCTTTCCAGATCATTTTTCGGCTATTTTTTGTAAAACTATATTAAACCTTTTCAATAAATGGGGCCTCATTGGTGCGAGAATACACGTTACACGAATGTGCGATGATAAACAAAGCCGTGGAAGACTTTTAAGCGATATCATTGTACATACTTAATGCCATTGAATACTTTAATTTAAAATCAAGATTTACTAATAGATGATACGCCTCATATTTCCACAAGTGGGCATCCGGGTACTCCTAGTGCGATGGAGGACTACGTAAACCTTGACTCAAAACTTTTGTTAGCTCACCGACGAAAAACACGATACGGATAAGATATTTCGCTTCTGAAAGGCGATTCTGAAAAAATACTTGCTGGAAAGTAGAAAAATTTTCCCAAAATGTTGTTGTATTCCGCTAATAATTAAGGCGAAGTTAACCCCTTAAGATCACCCAAAATTTTCGGATATAACTGACTAGAAACAATTTCTACTAATTCCTGGTTGTAATTTTAAACATTTTCCTTAATTATCTTAGCCCCTAACTTCTCCCATATTTAATACTCGAATGATACAAAAGGAAACTACATATTTTCGTCAAACTTAATAAAGAAAACAATTTTGATCAGTAAGCGACAGTGGGTTTTATAAATCCGGAAAATAGGAAGGGATTATCTTAACTTCGACGATCGTTAAAAGGATGAGGTAACAAGGTCGAGGTTCGAGGATGACTAGCGAGGATGAAATCATCAGCTATCGAAGAAAGGATTTTGGGATGTTTGCTGCTTCAGTTTGATTTATGATGTTTGTCGGAAGATGAGTAGTTCGGATTATGTTAACTAAAAATGATAATAAAATTAATTAAAAAATAGTAATAAAATGAATAATAAAATAATAATAATTAACTAAAAATAATAAAAAGATCAACGTTTATTTCATAAAGGGTTAAATGACCCCTTATGGTAAGAATAGGTATATGCAAAGTGCCGGTACGTTTAGTGTTAAATGTATAAAATAATAGAAAAATTAAGCAAGATTTAATCAAAACCCTCACAAACGTGATTCATATCTTCGTATGTTAATTAAAAATAATACAAAGATATAAATCACGTTTGTGAGGATTTTGAATAAATCTTGCTTAATTTTTCTATTATTTTATACATTTAACACTAAACGTACCGGCACTTTGCATATACCTATTCATACCATAAGGGATCATTTAACCCTTTGTGAAATGAACGTTGATTTTTAGAAAGAAATTCTTAATTTATTAAAGGAAATAATTCACAAAATAACTTTTAATTTCTAATAAAATTTCTTATCAATAAAATAATCAATTAATTACACTTTTTACATGTGACTGGTCTCTCCTTCGTACATTTAAAATTTTGAAAAGAGTCATTTGACCCCGCTTGGTACGTTTAGTGTTGATTGAATAAGAATAGAACATTTTGTAGACCAAAGACTTGTCTCTGATTCATCACACACGCCAAGAAGAAGACGCTCCCTCGATTTCTTCGCATCCCTCACAATCCACTCGTTTCCGTTCATTCCTATCAACCTCAATCTAAAAAGCTCTTGCCAACTTAACCCTAGCTTAAAAACAACTTCGCAATATTGGCATACAACATTGTATCCAAGTATTGACACAATGGTTAAGTTTGAAGATCTATCGTTCTTAACCCATTACCTACCTGCCAAAAATGGACTTTCTATTAATAATTAATTTTTTTTTTTTATCATTTGTATTAGGTACCGGAAATAATTCGTGCGAATTTGTGCAATCTTTTATGGAAGTTAAGCGAATGAACGTTCGAAATCTTGAGCAAGTTCTGAACATCTTTTTCTTGAATTTGAACTTACGTACTCGATGAATTTTTCGTCTTCGATGACAAATGGACGCCCTGAACGCGACTCGTCATCTAACGATTCATTTCCTTCTTTGAATCTTTCGAACCATTTCTGTGTGGTTCTTTCACTAACAGAATCTTCCCCACAAACCGCTACAAATGCGTCTTGCTGCGTTTTGCTGCTCTACTGCCAAGTTTAACTTCGTGAAGAATAAAGGCACCAATTTTTCCTCTTTCGCTGTCCATGTTTATTGTTACTCCAACGACGCAACAACGAAACATTTCAGACTCACAGAGCGTACATACCAACTACAAAGATCAAGCTTTAAAACGTTGGCTGCCACGGGGGTCACCGGTGACCGGCACCCGAAATTTTTTACAATCAAATAATTACCAATAGAAATGATAAAATAAACCACGGATAGCGTTAACATTAAGCTAATAATGTTAGCTATCGAATTGAAAAGTTAAATTTGAAAATTAATTGATTGTATTGTTAATAATTAGGAATCCAGCGTGTCTGACTACCCACGTCCGTTTTCACTGTGACAGTCAACGTGTTAAAATCAAACCAAATTCATCCCTTACAGTTGCCAATTACCACATGAAAATCGGTTTATGGTTACAGTTAACGAAAAAAACCGCACGAACTTTTTCCGGTACCTGATAGAATGATACTACAGTAAAGAAATATAAATGTCCCTAAAAAGAGACCATGGTACATAACGGGTTAACGAAAGACCCCATAGTATGATATGCACTTAAAATTGGATCACCCACTTCTGAAGATGCAAAGGGTTAAATTTATCCATCTAACTCACACACGAGAAAAAGAAAAAAGAACAGTCGAAAGATGTTGTTCACGGAACCAAGCGGTTTCTTTCATTCCCAGTGACGTCAGAATTCCAGAATCGTTTGGGCGCACGTGGTGCACTCAGCTGTATCATTTGTATTTTTATCCGGCGCGATTTAATCTACCCCGGCGTGGCGCGTCTCGGAAGTCCAAAGAAAATTGGATAGCTTCCGTCGTGTGGGAATATTCTCAAGGAATTAGAACTCGGCGGAATAGTCGTTCGTCCGAACAATGGCACAAAACGCGAATTGCATAACGCGCACGTTCGATGATAATAAAACTATGCAACGCGTAAAGCAACGGAGTATTTTTCGAACTTCTTGTGTTACGAAGAAGAATTCGCTATTATTCGGACAATCTTCGAATGGAACGAACTTATTCGGAATTAACGAATAATAATTTTTATTATCAATCGTGCTTGGATTTTTGAACAAAAGAAAAGAAAATACAGTTTTTAATTCGTACTAGTGATAAGAGTAAGGGGAAGATAATAAAATGAATTTTTATTTGCGAAGAGTAAAACAAAAAATTGTAATTACAAAAGATAAGAAATGTTCTCGATAATTTCATTGATTGATCAAGTTTGTAGATCATTTGTTTGATAAAATACAAGAATTTTATGTTAAAGAATGTAAATAAAAATTTATTGTTAGACAGAATTAAATTTTCTTGAAACTAGAACATTTAATCTTCATATTAAAGGTAAACCCTAGTTGTAACAAATAGGGTTTAATAGGGTTTACAATTTTTATTAATCATCTTAACAATTTTTTAAGTAAAAATTTATTCATCGAATAATGTTATTCTGGAATAACGAATAGCTTCACTTTATTCGCAATGTTTATTCGAAAATTACCAGGAAACAAGTTATTCGTTATTCGTGAATAATGTATTATTCCTAGAAGAAACTTTTATTCGAAGAATCGTCGAATAAAATGCTGTTCGACCTTTCCAAAAAAAACTTAATTTATTTCATATTCGAAGATTATTCGTTATTCATGGATATTTTTTTTGTGATCTAAGAATTATTAAATCGATGAGAAGTAAAGTTCTTGTATTCCGATATAATTTACATATCGCTACTTGGAACTGAAAATAACAGAGAATGGTTTCAATTTTGCATTTTTTCCACAAATCGATACCGTAAAAAACTGATACACCACATCATGGCTAATCAAACTGGCCATACCTGAATGCTATGAAAAATTGTTAACGCATTGTTGACCGGTAATTTTACGCAGAAGCTATTTCTGATCACCAGCTATTATTTCAATGAAACAATCTAAATAAACTTCAATTAACTTTATTTATACGTAAAAACCGAGATACTAAGAAAAGTATTTTCTTTTATAATAAAGCGAACACGGCATTGTAACGGCGTTTCAAAAATTGAAATGGCTAATCCAAGTGGAAACACGTGTTAACTCCTAATCGGTCAACAATATGTTAAAACTAATTATAAGAAGAAACTGTCAATTGTAAAGAAGCTGTATAAAATTATAAAAGTATAGAAGCTAAATCAAAGTTTTCTAATCTGTCTCGGCTAAATTAGGTTTAGGCTGGAAATTTTCACAATCGAGATAACATTTTTCGAGACAGTTTATATGACCATGGTGATCACGTCATATGGTGCGTTAAACTTGCAATCAACACCGTGGGATGCTAAAGTGTGAGAAAATGTTTGCTTCATCTGCCTTCTTGATTGCTCGAGTTTTTGTTAAGGTTCAACAAGAAACTCTCGTTCCCATTGCGTATCCTGTTTTTGTTCGTTTCATTGTAACAAGGACGATAATTATAAAGTATAAAAATTTAGAAAAATTTGTATGATCCATTCATCAAAACACCGTGAACTTAAATCGAATTTTATAGTCTATATTATTTTAACACTCGAACTACCGACTTTCAGTGTACCCTTACTACAAAATTAAAACTGAAATAAGAAACAAAATAAATAAAAGATGAAACGAATTCTTTATCTTGATAAAAGCCAATTTATATTTCGACAAGAGCTTTTTAATCAATTTCGTAATTTAAAATAAGATATCAGAAGCGAGTCATTTCGACCCGCTTGGTAGTTCTAGTGTTAATAGCCTAAATTTCGTATTATACCTTCAAATGTTATTTGTGCAGAAATTTAGTATATTTAATAAAAATCGAATTGTCTACTTATTGAAATAATTTTAATAAGAAATTTAATTTTGTCTATTTCTAGAAATCTATTGATTTAACACATACTTCAAGTGGATAATAACCATAAATCACCCGTTGTTGATTGAATAGAAAATCTATATGCAATTATGAAACAAAAGCTTCGAGCTTTTAACAGTATAAAACTTATACTGATAATCAACCGTAAAACATGTCAAGGATCAAAGCTCTCAGATTCTGTCTTATTGTTAGTTTACTTAACCTTTTCTATTTTTCGATATAATCTGTCTGCATTCAGTATTTCTGTTGGGTTGCAACATAAAGCTCTTATCGTTTTTTTTTTTTTTTCTAAATAATATATTTTACCAGATTTCCTTTATTTACAATATTACCTTCTATCATATTTTTCATTTCAAGGCAAGGGGAAATGCCCGTTCTATTCCACTATACAACATTTTTAACTTGGAGCACGGGTAATTCCCATGACTATAAACCTGTTAACGACCAAACAGAAACGCACGTATGCTTTCTTAAATTTACTTTTCGCACGTCTGCGTGTGATAGAAATTGGCTGTGTCGCGAAAACCTGCACAACAAAGCCCCCATGGGATCGGGGTGAGTTCGCACACAAACATTACGATCAAACGAAAAGCATTTTACGGTTAATCGGCGAAGAACCGTTTCTACCCGCCTGCGCACTCTCGAAATGCGGTTAAAGCAACGTCCGCAATGTTCCGTTATTTCATACATAATTGTGTAAGTATCCCAGCTAGGACACGTAGACGTGTGCCCGCGTGGACTCGAACACAATGTCCCCGATTTAAACGTCAAAACTCTGAAAGTTTGTGACGAAGCCATAAAATAAAGAAAAACGTCTTTTGTTCCATCTGATAGCAAAGTTTAATAAATTTAATTCATTCATGTTATTGTGTGCTTAACTGTTGTATGTTTAATTCCTTAATTTTAACACCTTGACGGCGATATGTCTTACGGAGTCGGTGATTCTCATAATTTTATATATCTTTTTAACCGACTTCGAAAAGGAGGAGATTACTCGATTCGTTTGTATCGAGAAAGAGGAATTACCAAGGCAACTGTAATTGTTAGCTTTTTCTTAGTTTGTTGTTAAATCTACAAACTCTCTTTGAAATTGATGCTAAACCAAGTACGTAATATATTAGGCGAAGCGAAAAGAAATGTCGTTTCTTTCAATACAAAATAAAAAACATAATATTTATTCCGACAGATAATTTCTATGGTTATTTACCATATCTTGCCACAACTTAGGCAATTTTTCGATGCCTTCTTTTTCGTTTTACCTAATAGTAATTTTTGCGACAACCAATGGCAAAAGAATCGTCGAATATTGTTAGACGCATACTTTATGACTATAATACAAATATCATTACAGAATGTCTAATCTATCTTAACCAATTTAATCTCTTTTTTTTTTCGCAACCAGTGGACGAATCAAAATTCCTTTTCTGTCGTGTCGAAGAACCTCCAATGTAAAAGAAATTACTTTATCATTTTTTTTGTATATGTTCCTTGGGTAAGGTTTTAAAGTCAATCGTCCAATAGTTGTGATACAAGATGTGATACCTTGTACAGTAATTCTGAATATTTATACGAACATCTCATTATACACACAAGCTCTATCCAAATGGAAACGTCTTCAAAATGTCAAAGTAATACTGCTTAACATTTTAATTATTATATTTCTAGCTTTCTATTTCCAATTTAATCTCGTACGCAAATAAGTTGCCACGTGTTATTATTATTATTATTTTCTTTTTTTTTTTTTTATTACTTTTTCAAACCAATTACCATAAATGAACCAGGCTGCAGCAACCGCTCTAAAGTTCATCTCAACTGGTATAACCAGAATTATCGTTTGAGAATAAATTAACGAACGGTCGTTAAAAATTTTGTGGCCTGTGCGTTTCGAGAGTTGCGCGGTCGAAGCAGCTCATTACGTAAAGTTTAATTACGCAAAACCAAAAGTTGCGAGACTGCGCGCCCCTTGTTTGTCAGCCGGGCGCATTTCTCGCATGAATGCTTTGGAAAACTGTCCGTTTCTGCGGCCGGTTGCTCCTTTTTTCTTTTTTTTTTTTTATCAAACGTGTCATGATTTCCACTTGCTCCTTTTTCCTTATAATGTACCAGATGTAATCATTTCTGTCAGACCTGCTTGAAAGTTGTATACGTCTTTTTAATTCGTTTCAGTCCATCGTTTAATTTAAAATCGATTTATTATGAACAACAGTTTCACGTGTAATTCTATCTTTTTTTGATAGGCTGTGTCTATGAAAGATATCCTCTGACTAATTAACCCTTAATTACCATGACTCAGAATTAGAAGCATAAACATATGAGACATGACGAACAATGAAGAAAACCATTCTGATTATTTGATTGATATTGTTTTCCAGCTATAATTAATCAAAGGTTATGTTCGAATCAAGAAACGAGACTTTTTTAACCCTAGGATGCATGATCGTTGCTTTCAACAGATTTACATATGTGGGGTGAAGAAAAACCCCCACAGCAGTTGACACAGTATAAAGCGAACATTTTTATTTATGTACTAGCTGTATTACAACAATACGGAATAATATTTATATAAATACCTATTAATTACACTTTTTACACGTATAAATAAAATTGTGTTCTTTTCATATCGACTTTTTACATTGGACACAAATTCTTTCACATTTTCTATCTTTTTTACTTGGGCACATAAAACAGCGTTTTCTTTGTCAGGATTTTAGTGGGTATATTTTCCTCTTCCTGTACATCGATTAATTTTTTAATGTCTTCCACAATACGTTTTGTTAAATTAAAATTTGAATTTCCATTTCTATTTTCTTAATTATTCTATTAATGAGCTAAACAACTCATTGTGATAGGTATACATGAATTCTTAAAGGAGGAATACACAATGCCATATGGAATTATATCCTTATACTAGAAAGAAATCTAAAAGTAAATATTCACGTGGGTATAAAATACTCACGTTATGCATCCTAGGGTTAATTAAAATGAGTTTCATTAAAAAAAAACCTTTTAAAAATTTTTTTTTTGATAAACTCGATGGACAAATCTATCTCGTCTCTCAAATCGTTTATCATTGGATTTTTATTTGTAAGCTGCAATACGTTTACAAAAATATGTTCGAAAATCCAGTGAAAGGGTGAAACGGCATCGCACTTTGCACTTTAAAAACTGGTTTTAACGTTCATCTGATTAAATATGTATTCCGAAATTATGCTGAACAGACATTTTTAAATATTACCTACCTGTCTTTCCACAACCGTCGGTCTCAGAGACTGATACTTAATATTCGAAATTGTAATTATTTCGACATCTTTAACTTATAGCTACAATCAGTTTTAACTGGGTAGTTAAATAATGTATTAGATTAGTAATAATGTGTTATGTAACAATGTGTTAGAGTTTTTTTATTCATTCTGATTTATATAATATAAATTTCTTTAAAGATAATAAAATTATTCTTTCACGGTATAAATTAAAGCAACAACTGTCTCAGTTTTTAATGGAAATGTAAATACAGTGTCGGATAGTGTCGTGATTATCGTAGGAATATAATCTTGAGGGAAGCCCGGTTGAACATATATTAAAATAGTTATAATGCAAACTAAATAAAATTCATCGGGTAATTATAAATAATTTATTGAGTTAACGAAGCCAGATGTTTATTCTTTGCACAAAGCTCTTAAACTACGTTAGTGGTGATTGACAAGTCAATTCATCCTTGGGGGTATGCTAGGGCGCATTAGACCCCTGTCTAGGTGCGTTACTGACGGGTACATCTGAGAAGCCACAGCATGTATTTCTTTGAGATGCAAAATGACAAATTGTCTCGTCAATTGATTTGAAACAATATTTACGTGGAGTATTTAATAAGGTCATTGTTAATTATTGTTAAATATATATTAATTTTATAGTTTTTATGGCAACAACTTTGTCATAAGTGAAATACAAAATAAAAATGATGATGGAATTGAAATTAACAATGGTAGCGATACAGTATCAAAATTTTAGAAACATACAAGACGTTTATCGATATAAACTGTTATTGAAAGGATACCTAAAATTCGCCAATCGTTTCTCATAGTGTTCTTCGATTTATTTAAAAACTGAAGATCGGAAAGAAAACTAACCAAAGCAGGCGACAGAGTAGGCATTTTTATTATTGAAGAAAACGCCAAGAAAGGCTGCGAAATCATTTGACAAAACAGGTAGCTATGCGTGATAATCTTTGTTATACTAAACTTTAACGTCCTGAGCGCAAACGAGCGTGCGAGCACGTCACTTTACACCAGGTCTTAATCGTACGAAGCAATTTGAGAAGTTTCGACGAGATTTTGCAAACTGAAATACGTTCCCTCGTAGGTGGAACGTTTCTTCAAATTACATCGGTAAGAATGCCTTTCGTAATTAATTGATTAAATTGAATTTATAACGCCGATGATCGCCGTAACCGTCGACGGGTTAATAGCTTTTTTTCTGTCTCGCGAGAATCCATTGGTTGCGTAAAACATCAGATTACACAAGCCGGCAAGAAACGTATCGAGCATCTGGTAAACAGGAAGTTAGATCGTTAAGCGCATGCAGATTTTATCCAACGATTACTGGTTAGATTCAACCGTTGTCAGGATGTTGCATCGCCAGATTAGATTGTTTCGTGGAAGGATTATAATTGCTGGAAATTTCGCGCACTTTAAATTCATCGAAATAACATTTATCCGTCTTTATTTATGAATATGATGATTCCAGCGTTTAGAACCAGTGTACAATGAATCGCAGATGTATTTCTACCCGCTTAATTAATTCTTTCGTTATTATTGGTGCAATTTTTTTAAGCTGCCTATTCGATAAACATTCGTGTCTCTGAGATGTTTTGTACATCGGTTAAAAGCTTAGAATCTCTTCTTTCACAGTTAATTTTCATTTTGCAGTGTTTACCTGTTTTTACTCATCCTTATCAGGTTTTTATGAAATATGTATTAACATGATTTTTGTGAAAATCATAAAGCTTTTTGATTCGTCGAAGAAAATATGCAGATTCTTTTATTTTAAAATAAGACTATGATTTATTATGATAAATTATCATCGAAATTTGTTAAAAATTGTTCCGAAAATTGATGCAACGAAAGTAGAAAACTTGTACAGATTTTAATAATTCTTATTTTGATTATTAACTTTCAATATAAAAAATGTGTGTTTATTTAAAGTTGCCATTATAAATCGAACGTTTCGTATACAACAACCTACTACTAAAGGCGTCTTCGGGTGTTGGTACAATTTAACGCTAGAACTACTGACGTTCAATGTCCACTTATACTTAAATCGAAAATTAACCCTTTGGACAGAGTTAACACGGTTTGTGATCTGCATAACTGAATTAAGC
This sequence comes from Stelis phaeoptera, assembly GCA_943735885.1. Taxonomy (NCBI): domain Eukaryota; kingdom Metazoa; phylum Arthropoda; class Insecta; order Hymenoptera; family Megachilidae; genus Stelis; species Stelis phaeoptera. The sequence goes on from OX030930.1 coordinate 8,205,746, forward strand.
ATAATTAGGAAATTCTGAGAGAAATGTGTTCAGATTACCACAAATTGAACTCTTTCCCGAGTGTTTAATTTCCATACGTTAAAAAAACAACTCTGTAACTGTATCAACAATGTCTCCTGTCCGTTCACAATAAACAGAGTTCTTATAACGAAAGCTTCGGTTTATTTTTATCTGGACGGGGAACGAACTACCTGCGGCAGGAAAGGGTTCGCTTTGGATCAATGAAAAAAAAACCCTCGGTCATGTAAAATCAGGGATGAGCATTGGAGCAAGCCTTTCAGAATAAAGTGATACACGTTGTAACCCAAATAAACCAGGGTGGCAACAGGATATATTGCTTCAAGCCATCGTTAAGTTATAACGTGATATTACACAAAAAATAATGTGATTTTCTCTATAAATTAAACGCAATTACAAGTTTCATAGATTTAACAATGCAATACAAAATTTAAGTAGACAAAACAAAACGAATATTTTTTCTCAAATAATTAATCTGTTCAACCTGTGTTATTTTAACGCGTTGAGTGCCACGTCAACCATCGGTGGCTGACACTGAACTTTCCGTTTAGGCTGAGTCAACCACCGGTGGCTGACAGTGTAAAATATGATATAAAACTAATAAACTTACATCGTTTTAAGTAATTACTGAAAATTTCTTTAAAATTTACTTAATTCTTATTCATTACAGGATTATACCATTAAGGTATTTTAATGGATTTTATTGAAACACGATAAACATAAAAACGGTTAAATAAATATCTAGTACTTCTAAGGCAGCGCGCGTGGACTGACGGGGATTTCCTAAAGAATTCGCGTGGCGCTCAACGTGTTAAAATTCACACCTTCCATTATCAACGTTGCAGTAACCTAAATTTCATATGTAATTGTATTATCGATCGCGTGGCACACGTGAAACCCGTTACTCTGATATCGTAAAATTAAAACGTGTATAAAATGCGACAGAAATTTTGTCACATCCGTTTTTCTGATTAATAATTACAAGAGTTAGTTTTAATTTAATTCCTCGATGACATCACGTCTTTATGGTGCAACGTGACGGATAATATTTTAAAGAGAATTAATGAATATGCATATGTATTCAAGTTTAAAATTCGGAGATATAATCAGTGAACAGTTCCTTCCAGAAAAGGATCGCAGCTTCTTTCGACGAAGCTTCCTTTTGGACGCAATGAGTCGTCAATTGAATTTGGTCTCTTTCAGTGCTCGTTTGCGGCTACCTTTCGAAAAAAGATTTCGGAAGTTTGTACGCGTTCAAGGACAATTTCGATGGCCATAGAATGGTACAAGTTCATCACAGATCTTTACTGCCATTTGCCAAAACATAGTTTGAAAAAGATGTACAAAAATAGATTTTTCAAGCAAATAAAAATGCGGCCGTGGCGTAAAACAGGACCTCACAATCATGAAATACAAATTCAATCGAAATTTTTGAAAATTCGTTAAAGCTCGATAGAAGAAAACTATACGTTAAACCCTTTTTTACAATTGCACATATACTTAGTTTTTTAAAACTTATCAAAACGTTTCTGGTTTGAACGCAGAATGTTACGACTCCCTTTTATTCCCCTTATTAACATTTTAGTCACATTTTAAAATGTTCAACACACAATAAACTAAATATATTTATATCTTTAATAATAATTTGAGCAATCCAGACAAATGAAACTTTGCGCCTGGTTATATTTTTTAAAATAATCTGTTTCCAAAAATTACAAAAACTATGGATTCCTAATTAGCTATTGTGCTCTGCCCCCTTAGAAATGGTACTTTCACAAGTTGCCAGGATAATTTCAAAGCGTCACAGACGCTCGAGTGATAGCCGTTGTTGAAAGTTTCGAAACGTGCAGTTTTTGTTATGTTAACACTGCCAGACGCATATTTCATTCGTGGAAGATTTCGTCATAAATTACATTAATTGCACGAACGAACAGTGTAACGTTGAAAACAGACCGGATGCAAATACAATAACGCGAATAGTCTCGCTCGGCCGTGAAATCGGCTCGCTGCAAGAAAATTGAAACAGATGGTGGTTATATTTTATTATATATACCTTATCTCGTGTATCGTACATTCGAGTTAATTATAATTTCACCTTGTTTGCCAAACCACCCGTGCAATCGTTTTCTTCGTTACCTACGGCATGTATAGATCTGTTTCTATTTTCATGAATTATCATTGTTAACCGATCTTTGGAGTAATGCAATTTTTAGAAATCAACGTGTTCCTCGAAACATTATAAATCAATCGTCTCACGATTTAATTAAGACTCAAGACATTTTCCATTCAAAGGGATGATGTATATTCCAGCATTTTGTGTTGAAAAGTAACACTTAAAAGTAACGTTTAAAAGAAAATAACAAATTTTCATTGAAAAATGTGCATAAGGGACGTTGAAAAACGTATAAATGGTAGCACGATTTATGTATACTGACTTTCCAGTTGATAATAAATTAGAAAAATAAACAAATGAAGAATGAAATATACAGGGTGGCCCACATAACTGTTAACAACTCAATATCTCGAAGACTATGCCATCGATTTTAAAGTTCTTGATCTTAAATTGCAAGGATCTGAAGGACCCTTCTAACTATATAAACGTGAAGTAGCCCTCCCTTCCCCTTCAAGAGGGGCGGAGGTACCTTTATAATTTGAAATGGAACCCCCTATAAAACGTTACATATTTAGTCTAAATTTTGTCTGAAACATTTTTTTTTCTTCGTAGCACTATACATATAAAAGCCATCGAATTTGTGTAAAAATAACTTTGACGTTCAACTTTAAGGTATTAATAAATTTCGTTGCTAATTTGCTGCAACTCTTCATTCGATATGATTCTTAACTTTATTCTGAATTCTTTCCTGCAACCGTTTATAATCTTACGTTTCATTAAATTGCATCAAATTAATCATTAATTTACGAATAAAACTTTCAAACTTGATACTATCTAATAGAATGTAAAAGGTAAGCCAAAAATTCCATTTTATTCACTAATCTGGGTGTTATTCTAAATTTCGCTTTTCCTTTTCAAAAACTATAAATATAACTACGAATTTCTTATAAAGGTGGAGGTGTCTGATTCTTTTTGCACCTCCTGTTGTAGACAAAGCGTAACCTTGAGATACGCAAAGATTTTGCAATTTTTTTTTTTTTATCCTTCAACCTTTGCCCGTTGTCTCGTGTATCCGCTTTTGCGCTGTTTTTATACCGATCTTTATTCACTTTCACTTAACCTAGTTACTGTTCGCCGACGAACGTAAATAATCAACTAGTTTCCATTACGATGCTCTATTCGAACGCCGATATTTTGCGTGAGAACGTGGAAATAATGAAGATTAACCCATTTTGCGCCACAAGTCCATCTGGGGAACAAGTGGTAATAGGTGGGCAAATTTTATCATCCAAATGTTTCTTTCTAATAATTTAATCAAGCATATTAACACCTTTTTCTTTATTTTTATTAAGAATTAGCGACTATCTAAGTTAGCAGGAAACCTACGGGTTCTGCAGGGGTGGTATAGTCTGTTAAGAATTCCGATGGTCTTGCAGAATGTAATCAGTGTATTTTGGTAGGATGTTGAAGTCAATGTGACACCCTCACGAGTCTACCAATATATACGAAAGGCGTATATATACGCTCAGTAAATTGTAAGACTTCAAGTGAAAAATTAACTTAGCTTTGCCTATTATTTTCGTTTCTTTGATTTAAAAAAAATAATTTTTGATGACTTTTTGTCGGATCATGCCGCAGTCAAAGGGTTAACTTTAACAAATCTGTATGTTTCTATACATTCTGCGACCAACATGAATATACATATGTATATTAAATTCTGTCGGTAATTGTACGAGTAATAACGCAGTAATGATAACACTCTAAGTTCAATTATGTAGATTTATGTACAGCGTCTTGGATTGCAGCGTGCTTTGACAAGAAGTCAAAAGGATGATTTTCTTAAGACGAAAGGAACAAAAATCCTTAATTTTTATTTGAAATCTTAAAATTTACTCGGCGTATATTATATACGCCTTTCATAATCAAATCGTTCGTGTAATTTGAAAGAATACAGTGTAAAATTTATTCATGGCTTCGGTGTAAGGATGATATGCGACGGATTTCAATATTCAATTTGAGATAATAAAATAAATCTTATACAAAGTTTTACAATTAGATTTTCAGGTTGAAAACAATCGAAGCGGGCGTGGGTCGTCGTTCGAGCGCAAAGCGATTTCATTTGTTACGAACCGCCTTGGTTATAAAGCAACTTTCGCCAAAGAAACTTTCCTCCAGTCGATAAGCCATAATGTACTTCCAGTTCTTCGATTGCAAAGTTTCGTTTTATTCGAACAATATTCCACAACTTTTTATTTTCTTTAATTACGAGAAGATCGCGCTTATACTTTTTCATGGATGAAGCTATTATACACATAATGATCGGAATGAAGGTATTCTCAAGAAGTAACGTTTGTATTCGATGGATGAAAAAATAATATTACCGATCGCAAGATACTAATTTGCATTTTGTAAATTATATAAAAAATAAAATTAAGATTTTAGCTTTTTGCGAAACAAATTAAAGTTACTCGGTTCAGATATTTGACCTTCGAATGTTCATTATAAAATTCTTCATTTGATTCTGAACCATCGTTAAAATATTTCACCATCGCAGCCATAAGTGTTACCTTCCACAATTTACAATTTGGAAGACATGTTTATAAACTTTTATCAAAAGATTTAACAAAACAACAGGACAGAACTGTATTAATGAAACAGATAAACGCATGAGTAATCATTACAATTTCACAACTCTATGAAAATACTATTAATCGATATATCGAAATAATTCAATTCCTGCCGTATGGTACGGCCGATGCGTATCAAAGTCTGCCGTAGTCAAGGGGTTAAAATAGAACACCAGTTCGTAGCGAAAAAAAAATCCTTTTACTCTGAAGATCCATCATTTTAACTTTAAACAAGAAATATTGCAGAAACTGAAACAACCATCCACTCATATACAGTATTTGGTTTCTTATTTTTCTTTCAAAAGAAAGGGAAATAATAGATACTTATGTTTTAGTCAACTACAGTAGTAGAGCAAAAAGATTGAATGAAAAGTGCAATAATACCTGTTAAACGAAACTGTAATGAAATAGGAGCGTTTGATCGTAATAGGAAGTATAATAAAATAAGTTCATATTTAATTTCATCGCGTATCAAATTTTCTTAGGAACACTTCTACGATATTTTATAATCAATGTTCCAGTTACAATGCTTTGACTTTCGTTTTTGGAATAAGTATCGCAACAAACGATTGCGAGGTATATTAAAAAGTCGCAAAGAATTTTCTACAATGTTATGAAACAATATAAGTATAACCCGATAAACGACAAATAAGGATAAAATTGGTGACACAGCTGAGTTTTTAAAAATAATAATTAATTTGTAGAACAATTTAAACTTTTTTTATAACATATAAATATGCCAACCTATGAATATTTAAATATTTTGATAATTTACAAAAATATTATGATTTAGTCAATATTCTAATATTATTTTAAAAAATATTACCACAGCGCGTTATTGCAGATTGATATACAATATCGTTCAAATAAAAAAAAATAATAATCGTACTTTATTAAGAACGGAAAAACAAAAAAGTATTTGGAAACTCGAACGTTACAATAATATTTTTATTAATAATTAACCAGCACTGCGATGGTCTTGTAATTGTTTGTATTTGAAACTCAAGACTAAAACCGATGTTCAGAATGAAATTCTTGAAAATCTTGAAGAATTGAAGCACAAACAATAAAGAATCTTATTAATCTTTTCTTATAATATTCCCTGCGTATTTCTCGTTAAGCTTAGAAGTGCTTCGTTCACAAAAGGTTTAATTGCCGAAGCATAATCAGTAAACCGTTCCTTTCAGAAAGGCATATTTCCAAAGGAAACCATTTCGACACACGGAAATATTGACAGGCTATGGGAAAATGCAATTTCTTCCAACAAGCCCTCTTTCGAAGCACAATGAATCATCAACCGAGTTCAACTTCTGTGGCAAACCATTTAGCACCTGATAAAGATGCAGGTTTATGGCTGTTTTTCGTAGAAAGGTTTCTCTACTTTGTACCTGTGCACGAACGGTCTGAATGCCCAAACTAAATTGTAAGTCGAAAATTTATCCAAGACCCTCACATATCATCTGTCAAAAGATGGTTTGAGAAAGATAATCAAGATTCGCATAGAACTGGCCTTCGCAACGTTGTTAATGAATCAACGATATACTTGATCTATTATATTTTATTATTTTATAGGAACAAATTATACGTAAGTACAGTTGATCTCCAAACAATGCGAGTTTACACAACGTTTCTGCAACGTAAAGTCGGGTTATACGTCAATTCTTTTTTCTGAATCAATATTATTGATTCTTCTCCTCAGCCTTCTCGAGAAAAAAGTGACGAAGAGGGAAATCTTTATGATAATCTACTTTCGCTTAATAAATAAATATATCCAGGTATAAATAATGTATTTCTAATGCAGGGGTTCCCAACGGGAAAAAATATTTAGGGTTGTACCCTTTCCACATTTAGGAAACTGAGAAGGGTGGAAAGTTCCTACATTCTAAAATATTTAAATTATTTAAAATTATTGCAGTTTTGAGTAAGGTGGATGCCTTCCCTAGTAGCACATAATATTATATAGATATTCATACAATATCAAAAAGAGATACAATCTGTTTTTAATATTTAAATATGCATATAATATTTATTCTCCATTAGGAAACAAATATTTTTTCCAAATATGCAGGAAATATCTATTTGATGTTACGAGAAAAATATTTTTTTCTAAATGTAAAACGAATCTTTGTTTAATATTAAGAATAGAATATTTTTTCCTAATGTACAGGTAATATTTATTTATAATTATGAGAAAAATATTTTTTTTTTAATGTAAAATGAATCTTTATTTAATATTAGGAATAGAATATTTTTTCCTAATGTACAGGTAATATTTATTTCTAATTATGAGAAAAATATTTTTCTCATAATTAGAACTGCGATTATTTGAGCAAAACAGGAAAAATGATCTTAACCAACTAATAATTCTTTCAAGATACTAAAGATTTATTTATTTATTCAAGATAGTAAAGTTTTATTTTTCATAAATCAGATACTTTCGTTAGCTATATCTTCAATTACGTATCGTTAATAGTAAACACCAACTTCCTTCGAAAACTTCCAATTGCGGTATTAATTATTTTGAATTCAATATACTAATGAATAAGAAGAATGTTCAAAAGAATCGCGGAATAAATTCTTCACCGTTACGACTTTTCGACCTTCCGTAAAGGGGGCGATTTTAGATAAAACCGGCAACCTTCGTTGCAACACGGGGAAATTAAAACCCATTAGGTAATTAAGCGCACGTAATAGCCATGCTGCGTGACGCGTTAAATATTCAAATTAACCAGAATGGTGAACCGGCTATCATCGATCTCACTAACCCTGCTTGATTCGTTTCTGATCCGTAGACTTCGATCAAATTATCCACCTATCCGTTGTAGTCACAAAATTATCCAACGAACGTGAAACCCGATTGAATATTTGAAAAGTAGACAAAACAGATTGCTCTCTTTTTTAACTTGTTATACATATACGTACAACATAAAGAGGAATGTTGTCAATTAATCTCATATCATCAATTTTATGGCTGTTGTATGCATTATATACATTTCTTTTCACTTTTGAATTTCTGCAACAAATTATTTACACGAATTAAAATTAAAATTCTATTTAACCCTTCGCGCTCGATTGGTGCCTCTGCCGGGACACGTGTAACTTACTGGAGAATTTGTAAAATAAAAATGACCAAATTTTATTCACGTTAGAATATAACGTATAATTTTATTCGCGTTAGAATGAAACATAGGTAACTGTTTCATTTCAAAATAGAGCTTTTGGGTTTTAAGAATTTTACTATCAAAATAAACTAGACTTGGTCCGATCAAAAAACACTTTCTGTGGATTTCGCAAATATATGTATAACGGTCCGCGTTAATATTCAGATAGCAGGATGTTTAAATGATTGTCGTTCGATATATCCGTGTAGAATTACCAGATAGCAGCGAAATGATTAACAGAAACGAGTCGTGCGAGCAAAAATATTTTGTTTGATATATGCGTCAGCTGGTTACATACCACTAGGAAAAGGAAGACGTACGGGAAAATTATTCTTTTACTTATACCTTTACCACGGTCGCGGAAATACGGATTCTGTCATTATTTTCTTTCTCTTTTTGCATTACATAAATTACATTTATTACAAAACTGCAAGTGTGTTCTTAGCTAATTGTTAAATTGTGGGATATCCCCAGCTCTTGTTATCCTATCGTAATTTTATATTTATGTCTTTTATCACGACAAGTACTTCGTGTCCGATGCATCTTTATATATGTATAGGCTGTGCAATTTTTTATAAATTAATACCTTTATTTGCGAATTTCACATACTTTTCAGATTTTTTGAAAAATTTATTTCATTTTCATATACATATCATATATTTTTTTGTATACCGATTTATTATAAACGCATAAAAATCCCCAGTCCATTTATATGTTTCTGAATATTTTTCACGACTAGATACAGTGGTGATCTTTATTTGAAAGATGGATAACACTTTTACAAACTGATCGTTTAACAGGAAAATAACTTATTTTATCTAACTCGAGAAAAATTGAATTGCACCACATCCGATTGAACAAAGATTGGGTGTTCCAAAAATTATATACTTTTTAATTGTAAATTCGGTTAAAGTGATGCCGTATTGTGTGTTAATTGCTTGCACTTTCTCCAAATGTGCATATTCAATTAACAGTAGCCTTCGGTGAGTGAAGGAACAATGCCCACACGAATTTCGCTTTGATGCATTGTTTGCTGTATTTGACAATCAGCCATTTTATATTAATAACATTGATAAAAGATTAATGTGTTGTTATTATGTTCGTCAAACTTTAAACTTCGAATTGATGTGCTTAGAATACTATTTTAGAATATTTTTATTTCATCAAAATATACCAGTCTTCATTTCATATGCAACATTGTAATAAATATAAAAATAAAATGTTATGAACGAATAAAAAAAGACAAATAAATTTTTGAGACATTTTAATCAGATATGTGAATTCAGAAGAATTCTTATATTTATTATCCGAGCATCATAACAAATTGAGTAACTTGGTGAAAATGAATAAATTTCCATGTCTTATAATTCCTGCAACATTTCAATTCTCTTTTCCGCTGAATGATAAAATAATAACGCAAATACTAATTCGATACTTTTTCATTAAACCAAAATACACTATTATCCTTTAAAATCATACTATTGTAATTTCAACAATTTATTTAAGACCACAAAGTGTTTATTTTTTCCACGATTTAGAGTATAAGTAACGCTTTAATTATTCTATAACAGAATAAAACAAAACGTTAAACAAATACAATCAGTATCAAAAATATGCATTCTTACCGGTATCAACTTGGATAAAAACTTTACAGAACTCTGTTTATTACAAAAAAGAAAGGATGTTAATAAAAATTAGTTATATATTCTGAAGAATTTTTAGAACAAATATTATTGAAACAAATTATTTATTCGTATTTTCTATCAAAACTTTTAAGAAACTGAAACGGAAGATACTAAATACGTAATAAATATTCGTACACTTCGAATATTAGAATAGAAACCATAAATTTTAGTAAATAAACATAACAAAGATCAATGTTTTTACTATCTTTGTACCTAATCGGATTGACTTTATAAATTTCAAGTTTTATACTGGAAATTTTCTGAAAGTTAAGCGTTTAAGACTCTTTTGGAAGAAATATGTTCATCTCGAATTTTATCTTCAAGACAACTCCATAAGTACCCGGAACATTTATGTCTGGAGACCGTAGAAAGATTTTTAACTTGCGTGGCACATTATACTCCGGATCGTTATCTTGTAAAAACATCTGTTACCGTCCTTTAATCCCATTTCATTTGCACCGGCTCGAAACTCTTGCAACGGACATCGCCGTGATATCAATGTCGCAATCTGTAATTTCCGTAGAATAAAAGGTTTCGTTTCACGGAAATCCAGCAGCGTGTCGGGTAAACGAGGAGATAAGTGACGCTCGCAACTCGTTGGACCACGAATTCAAGGGTCAATGGGCATCGGTCCGCGAGGAGACATTCGCGACAGCTGGAAAAGTCAGACGAGTTTCGCAACCCGGCGACAGAAATCGGCCACGCAAAGAAGACTAGATACTGACAGCGTTTCCCTTCACCGGCCACCACTCGGATTTCCAGTGAATGCTCGTAAACTATCTAGACCAAGAGAATTTAACACATTCTAGACGAAAGATTTTAGAGGAGTCCAAGAGAAAAATTGCCAGTTATTTGAAAAACAAATTTTATGAACTCCCCCTACTGCACGTGGTTCAAAATTGAAATTTTGTTTACGAAATTGTTGATATATTTGATGAAAGTAAGATTTGTCTTGAGTCTTTTAGAATCTTTGTTTCTATAATTTTAGGACCTGAATTGAAAGCAGTGTCGTACATTGTGAGACACGGGCTTCATAAGAGGACAATTTGAATATTTTAGACAGATAATTACATAATGATGCATTTGATGATAATGAAAAAGTAATCATTGTCAGTCGTAGTTTCTGTCGTTCCTGACAAGTAATCCATATTGTTAATTAGTTGCATTAAAGTGTCCGGTAAAATCACTATTTTCGTAGAAAACCTAATCTATTGAACTTGTAGTACAAGATTATTATGCTAAAGGGATTAGAATCTTTGAAACACTGATCAATCGTCCCTAGGTATTCTTCTGATGAAAGTAGAGTAAAGATCAATCTAGCAATTATTATACGATTAATACAGAATAAGGGAATGAGAATTTATGTATCTTATTAATATTAGTGGTAGAAGAAAGAATCGTGTTGCTATGCATTCTGGTCATTTTTGACCCTTAATTGTTATGGACCAGACCCTTTTTGTCTCTTACGAAACTATAATACTTACAATTAGATAATTTGATCAATTGTGTTTGTAAAGAAATTTTTAATATTCTTAAAGCTTCGATCAGTATTAAATTGATTAAATTTTATTACTATGAAACATTCTGTTGTCAAACTGTGCTCTTCTTTGCCGACAACACTGTATTTTCATCAATTTTTAATATTTATACTTTTAAATGTTATAATTGACAAGCGACATGTATATGATGTGAGAACTTTTTACAGTCCTATAAAAATATAACAAAACCGCTTGAAATTTTCATTCTTAAGGTACTTATGCATTAATTTATGCCATCAGCTTAAATGTTATTGTAAGAAATTCTGAATAATGAAGTTTCAACTGATATCTCGATAATCGGTTGCCCATACAAAGGTTCAATGACTCCATTTACTCTAATCATCTCTCATCATTTGGATTTTATTTTCGAGCTTCGGTGAAGCAATACATTTACGGAAATAAAAGAACCGTTAAATAAAATCTTAGTTGCAAGTAACGTCGTCGTCGTCGTCGTCGTCGTCGTCGAAGTTATATTTATAACAGTTGAGCGAATCAATTTTATAACAACTCGAACTTTGCACTTTGAGAACCTGTAACGTTCATCTGAATAAATATTCATTGGACACTTATTAAAAAGACACGTAGAATTCCTATTTACAATAATGATCGTTTACGTACGATTTTGTAAGAAAACCTTGAACCTACAGTTATTGCTACTATCATTATTTAATATATATATATGTGTATATAAATCTTACTGTAGGTTAAAACATGTACGTGTCTAAATGTTCGCTTTCTAAATTTGTTAACAGAACAAAATGGTAATAAATTTTTCAAAAATTCGTCAGCCAGGATTTGTAATACCTTGTCTGTCTTCAGCATACAAAGATGATTTGAATGGAAAATTTTACGTAACGAACGAATCGTTCGAAGGAATAATAATGTTACTTGATTTAATGGAATACCAGTTTTGATCTTTTCAATAGTATCTTTATCAGATTTTGCAAATAATATTGCTCGCAATATACACAGTAATGATTCATGGTTTATTCGATGAATTGATGTCGACTGAAAGACGTAATAAATAAAAGTATCATTAACTTAATATTCTTTTCGTCGAATCACGACTTTTTTGTTTTACCCGCAATTTATCGATCAGGAAAAAATATTAAATCAAATATATCTTCGCAATAACAAAATCGTATACTTTTATCAGGAAATTGTAATAAAATACGAGTCTCGTCTGCTGATCGCTGTTACAAGCAAAAGATAATTGTAAAATTAACGAACATAAGACTAGTGTCTTATTCGCATTAAATCTTATCCAGTTACCACTACTTATGTAAGCGTTATCTGAAATGATGAATAATTGTTTTTTTTTTTTTTTTACCAGATACTGACGCGAACAATAGTCTATAAGAAAGAACAAAAGAAATGTAGAAATATTCGTGATTAAAGTTCTGATATTCCTTATTGAAGTGGCAACGCAGAAACGATAATTGCATTGTCATTTTTCATTCAGAGCTCGAAATACTTTTTAATCGCATCGTAATTATACCTAATTTACTGCAAACTACTTAAATTTTAATACTCGTCGTCTTTCTTTGCTCTGTATCGTTCAACTGTTCAACAATAAATTACATCACCTCTCCATTTTTCTCAAAACAAAAAGATACGATACTTATCCAGAAATTCCTTCGGCTAACAATAAATTATTATCGTTGTTCTAAATACATTTTGTTAAGTTTTCATATAAAAAGAAAATAAATTTTCGAACAAGAAAATATTTCGTTAAACATTTTTTATACGATTTTGTGATTTCGTGTAACTTGAAAATTTAAAGAAATTGGTCCGTTTAAAGTCAATTAAAATAATGTTCCAAAGTCATGGGTGCAACTTTCCAAAATAAGGTAGAAATTATCGTGTAAAGTTAAACGTCTAGTTCACCGTTCAAATTCTATTAAATGCAAAACCCACAATAATCTAGCGATAAGGTGCTAGTTATAGCTCGTAAACGCATAAACCCATAAATACTTGGGTCAGCATAACTAGCACCTTGAATTCTGCAATTTAACACGATTCAAACAGTTAATTAAACGCCGAAGAAGCTGCGAACATGAATTTCGAACAGACGCACCCTGTCGCTTTCAAGGTCTCTTATAATTGTGGAAAGTTTAGATCCAATCGTTTTCCTTCTTGGAAACAGGTACTGTAGAAAAAGAGCAAACAGACCAAAACGTTAAGCGCAAAACCGAGTTTCGAATGTCGTAGGTCCGCGCGTGCACAGACTCTGTCGCAGGAAAGCATTCCAACAACACGTCCTACATTCATACGATTATCCATCAGCTCACGTCCTACTCACCTCGGCTAGAAGCGTCAGTAGTAGCAGAAGAGTGCCGCGAAACCTGAACACAGGCCACGGTGATTCGATGGCCAAATACTTCATCCTTAACCGAATCATGCTGACAACGATGCGATCGTATTTTCCTCCTTTTTTTCCCCCCCTTTTTTTACCGCCCTACTTCCTCTACGATTCACTCACCGTATCACACAAACACTTTCGATCGTTAACAATGCACGCGAGTTTCGCTGGTGTCTGTTGATCGATCGACGACACCGGATCCCGTATCACGAAGAACCGCGTGTCCCAATCTGGATACCTCGCGACAACACCTGTTCGCTCGATTGACAGGTACTATACTGCCGGTAACAGCGCTGATGATCACTATGGAGCCGTGGAAGAACAACAGCTGCCATATCCGAGCTGGCTCGAGTTTGGTTACCCGGAACACTTGTACGCCTCTCCCCTCTGCGTTGTTCCGGACACACTGGTAGGAATGTTGCAGACGACAGACCGTGCTGTTCTTCCTGATGGACTACTTCGTTGGACACTCTGCAGATTACTTTTGCACAACCAGGTTCGGCTCAGTCTTTGGGCTACCCTTGCTGAATGCTGCGGTGAATTAGCTGACGCTGTTTTCTTCTTGTCTGTCGTTCATCAACCTTTTCGGTTCCTCCTTTCGTTGTGACTGTCAAGTATGTGCGAGTGGCTCGACGTTTTCCAAGCGGAATGTCAAGTTAGAAAGTCGATGAACGACGACGTGTACAACCGATAAATTGGATCGTTAAGAAGGACCAGCAGCTACGTTCATCGACAACGGATACGGTTGTTGAAGATCTTGTAGGGGGCCATTTCTTCTGTTCAAGTGCAATCTGAAACTCCCGGCGTGGAATAGCTGCCGGTTGGTAAGATTCTACCTCCCAGTGCGTGTACCCCTCCTTGTCAGCTCGCGGAATGGGATAACGACCCGGAGGGATGCTACCCTCCAAACGAGCTAACGAACCGAGTGAGCCGAAATCGAAGATGTCACGGTTATTAGACGATAAGATTCTCCTAAAGCTGTCAATTTGCTTATCAATGCCTCGATAGAACTTTCATTTGTCCCGTCATCGGTCTATCTATTGTTTGTACGTCGAGCAGATTACGTTTGAGGATACGACTGGAATGTACGGAAACACGTGGAAAACGATAATACGAAAATATCCGTTTGTCAGAGTGACTCTTTTATTTGTACGTACGATTCTCGTGCGGTGTCTAAAACGGCCTGCGTTAATATTGCTAAATTATGTAAATGGGAAACGTCACGGAACGCTAAACGAATTTCAATCGTTTCTCTATACTGTCCAGCGTGATTTTTTTTCTCTTCATTGCCTTCGTTCTTGTGCAATTTACAATCGAACCGCGAACGAAACGTTGCAAAACTTCGCGATCCACCGATCGGTTGTCATTCTCGAATCTGCATTATATTCCGGGAATATCAGCCGAAACGTGCCACCACATTCGATTCTTCAACGTCAAGGTGAAACGGCAGCCGCACGAAGCTATCAACGCGAAAGCAAAGCACGTTTTATACTTTCGTTCGATGCGGTCGTGCCTACTGACAGAAACGAGTTCTCATTCTTTCGCTCGTTGTCCAGACCGCTTCGCCAGGAGAAAGGCCATACCAACGAAATCAATATGTCAATAACAAGCTATGTACCATCAGATCCGTCGTAAAACGAGCAAACTGTTGAATAATATTACATACACGTCATGAAGGCTAACAATCCTCTTCTACACGTGCATGCACACACACACACCCACTTTTGTCCTATTTCACTACTGAAGCGTCGTGTCAGGGGTACCAGCACATCCGTGAAGAACAACACATCACTCGAAACGAGTACACTGTCTTCAGGAACAACGAAATCGTGCAAGTCGACTTCTTTCTCCGAATCGAAACGTAACGATGGTGATTCGGCGCAGCCAGGGAGAAGTGACAGCCAGGAGCAATAGACACGCGGACCAAGTCCTTGCCACGAACGCAAAGAACTACGGGGTCAATGTGAGATCAACGACAGCAAATACGCGGTTTCGTGCGACAAGAGGTGCACTCGGTCAACTGGCGCGCTTTCATGACGCCTCCTCTCCCGGTGCAACGGGACCTCGCCTGCTCTCTCGGCACTCCAACTCGTGGCTCACCGAACCAACAGCAGCTAAATCGCTTGCCTTGCCTCGTCCCTGGCCTCCCCCACTGCTCCTCGGCTAACCTGACTGCCTGCCTTTCCATTCCGTTCGTTTCTCTCTCTCCCTCTTTCTCTCCTTCTTCTCCCTTCATCGTTCGAACTGTCGGCTGTCCCGGTCGGATACCCGGCGCAGCCGCCACCACCTCCTACTTCCCCTCTTTATCCATCCCCTACTGTAAACCTAGCTTCAAGTATCCCTACCACCTTTCCTGCTCCGTTGTTTCCTCCCTCGATACTCCACAGCTAGACTCTGGTCACAGTGCTGTCTAACGCAGTCAGGGTGCCCCTGTGCCATTTAGCCCTTGCATATGTGTGTGTAGTCGTCTTTACGTAGTTGTCGTCGCATGCACGTTCGTTTGTCTGCATCACAAAACCAAAGGAAGACTCGAATAGCGGGAGGTTGAATAAGGGGCCCCTTCTGCGAACAGTACTGGTTAGAGCCTAACCCAACCGAACCGATAGACCCCGTTGGAGTTGTACGCGTATAGACCAGTAACCAGGAACGTAGCTTGCCGGAGAGATTCTTGATGATGTCCGAGTTCGTTGACTTGTTTGTTGGTTGATCAAAGTTTCTCCCACGGAGATTGCGAATCGACGATGAAATTATCGAATTTCAGGAATAGCGTGCTCCAATGCAGCTACAGGTTTAAGTAAAGTATGAAGGGATATTGAAGATTTCAAGTGTTATTTATTCGAAAGAGTTTCCTGCATAATTTACATCAACTAATCGTGATGATTAAGAGCTTTATTTATTTTGAAGTCTTCACAAATATTAATGCAGGATAAATAGCACAAAGAACTCACATAATAATTTAATATTCTTTTATTTTAAACATATGAAGACATTTCTATAACATAACTGTAGATCTTTCGCTAGATTTTTGTATCGAAAGCGAAACGAGGGATCGATAAATCTAATGAAAATACAGGAAACGTAAGAAGCGAGGGCGTACACCTAAAGAGGGCGGTGAAACTTTGGGTAATAAAGTAAATACGTATCATCTGTTTTTAATTCGAAATACAGTTAAAACTGATTCGTTGATTACTTATACCCAACCTTGATATCATTTCTACCAAACTTTAAATTGCAATCATTTAATTAAAGTTTAATCGAACAAATTGAAATTAAAGGGTAGATGGACTCGATAAATAAAACCAAAAGTGCACTATTTCGAGAAAGTCAGAGCCATTTAATTATCCTCATAACATTACAAAGTGATTACACAACGGGAAGGCGTAATATTTCATAATTGCAATAATAATTAAACGAAAGTATAAGACTATTTATTGTAATTATCATAATCTGCCCAATACATAAATATTATCAGTAGTTGGAGCAGTATGATTATAAATTTACACGACCACGAAAGATTAACTAACACAAATCTAAATTCTAATATTAAAAATTATGCCGCGACAAAACCTAATTATAAATTCTTGCTGAATTATCATTACGGAATCTCTATTAATACATCAACACCCAGGAAACAATGCCCCTCACATATGTCACGTAGCTATTCTACTTTACAATACAAGATTCCTAAGAGGTATCTGAATATCTGAAATACATGACAAACATGATTGTAACGAGCAAATGCATTACATAAAGAATATACATATATTTTAATATTAAACAATGACGCTTCCTTATAAATTTACACTTCTATCGATAAAATAATACACGTTTTGAAAAACGTAGCTCGAAATTGTACCAACATAACAATGTAAATAACAAATCGATAAATTACTGGAAGAATTACAATGTCCCATCATCCCCACGCTTCAAAACAAGAACCTGAAACACGAACCACTACGGACCTCTTCCAATTTCATCGGCCATGTTGTGACGTCACTGAGACGCATGCGCACAACGCGGCAAATCGAAACGGTGCGCGTGTTTGCAAAGCGTAGTGACAACCACACCTTTTGTTTCTTTCTTTTTCTTTGCACATTACTACGTACTTTGGCCAACGCGTTCCTCTTCCGAAGTGAGAGTTGCTGGTTAACACCGTACGGATACGAGCATTCGAAACATGTTTCGCAGTTGTATCAACAGAATCCACCTCCACGGTATCGTGGCCTCCACCACGATTTGCTCTCTATTACTCCTTACTGCTAGTCCTGAAACGAAAGCTATTAATTCTGAATTTGTGCATGTTTTCTGTTCTTAGTCATTCGTGCGCGTACACAAAGGTTAACATAAATTAACATGTTCGTTTAAATTAATTATCATTTTGGTTAAAGGGAAAATACTATGGGAAACGCTAAACCTACCGAAACGGTCAAAATGACCGATCGAGTGTTTCTTATTTTGACTCATAAAATTGTTTAGGATGATTTTATTAAAATGCGTGTTAATTTTTATATCACGATAAAGACTTGCTGTGTATGTCAGTATACGTTTCATTATTTATTTATTTATTTTTCTAATTTATTTTCAACTCGAAAGTATATGCGTATGAAACGTCGGTAGGTTTAGTGTTAACTATCTTTATATCATCAGTATACATAATTTGAAGCATAGGGTATAATGTTCGATCAGAAATTTTCTTTTAAGAATCGAGGTATTTGTATCAACAAGATGGTTATGGCTTTTATAATTACAAATCTTATGTTAATATATTGTATTAAACATTTATACAATTGTAGTGTACCTATACAAATTTTAATAATATGAGAAGCTGAAATAAATCATTACTTTGAAAAGGATTGGAAAGTAAGTAAAAACTTTCTATGTTAAAACCTCTGCTATAATAAAACGACGAAACTAATAATTGAATAAATTATAATACTTATTACACTTATAGAAATTTGTAAATTTATGTGAAGAAAGGATTAATGTTATAAATGATTTTTTATACATATTGTATCCTGTGTCAGCGTTGGCCGTATCCCACCAACATTTTTACGTTATTTATCATAATATAACAATTATGTCATTTTTAGAACATTTATAAAGACAGTAAAAGGACTAAAAAGTAATTTAATAAACTAAAATCATTACGCAAGCTTAATTTTTAATTATTTATCGTTTTCACGTCAGAACCGCTTTGAAAATGGTACAAGTAGCGTCAGCTGGTGGCGCACAGAACCAACGAGACAAGAAATTATATTTTCCCGAGAAACGATCCATTTTTCGGCATTTCTGGTACGTGGGTCGTATTTTCCGTTCAAATCATATAAAAAAAAAGGATGCGATCAGTCTCCTCAAAATTGAAAAAAACTTCCACAGCTCCAGAATGTGGCATATAAGTCTATTTAACTTGATGTATTTATAAATTTTCTTCTTCTAAACAATACTTTAACAAATATGCTTCAATTATCGATTTGATATATTTTTCACGTCTATCCTCTATAACAGCTTGTATCTAACTCTTTATTTAGAAGAAGAATATCGTCAATTTCAACAAAGGAATTATAATATATGAAGTTGAGAAGGGGATAGAAACGGATAATGCAGTGAGCTGTATACCGACACAATTTGGCCCAAAACATGGGTTTAGGAGGCTACGTTATTTGTCCATATATGAGCAGATTACAGGCTAAGTGAGAGCTCATTCGAAAGAAGAAGGTTCCATGCAGCTCGCAAAACGCATGATTCAACGAGATTGTGTTGATATCTAATAATATGAGTGTCCAAAGTATAGCAGAAATCGACAAAGGCGATCTGCATTGAACCTTCCGCTTTCTAAAACATATTCCACGTATTGGATAAGTTTCTACGATTTTTTTTATCAGACACACATGGTGTGTCATAGATTGTATTGAAAAACGCATATGATGCGTCATAAGTGACACTAAATATAATAAAGGATCGGTGGTTTTTGTAATTCCAATTTAGGCTAACAGGATATTTTTCTTAGAAAACTAATTAGAGAAAGATGATACGTAATTAATCAATAAAATAATAAAAATGAACTGAAATTAGAAACATCAATTGATTTTATAATATAACGTAATATAAACGTAATAATTTATACTGATATTTTTATATAAATTGATTTTTTACTGGAAATCAAATTATTGTAAATCCTAAAAAAAAAAACATTTAACAAGTTCAAAATAAAAAATGTGTAAATATATAATAACTGTATTTTAAAAGTAGCTTATACAAATATCAAATGTTAACAATCGATTGTATGCGTATATTTAAAAATTATATAAAAAAATTAAAAAATTATATAACAAAATACGGAATATTGCATAAAAGCTAAATAAAACATTAAACATGTCGATTCGAAAGTAATAATTGCAATATATCTATGTATAGAAGTCATAAACGTTTGAATATTTACAACTGCACAAAAAAAGTCAACAAAAACATGACAAAGTAAGCGTGAACCCAATTTCAATAGATTTTCATACAATAGCGTTACGGAGTAATGACAATTACCGAGTCAATAGGCAACGCCAGCCACCGTAACCACTTTTTGTTTTTGTCGTTGAACTTGAAAAGGACGACCTGTCAGTTCTATTACAACCGCGTCGGGGTGAACATCTAATATCGAACACGTACCGATAACCGAGCTGACAGCTAAAGGATTCATACATCCGATCTCACGCGTGGTTAGTGTGTTTTACCGTGTGTGTTTTATCGTGTTTTTTGGTGTGTTTACACATTTACTGGTGTAACACCTGGGGTGGTTGGACACATACATAGCATATGTGATCATGTGTTCCCTGGTGTGGTTTCTTATGTGATTGTGCATGTGTCCACATGTTTGCCCATGTGTTTTTTTATGTGGTTCCCTATGTGGTAGTGCATGTGCTAGCATATTTAATTACACATTTTTTCTAATGATTCCTTATGCGATTGTGCATGCACTCATACGTGTACTGGTGTAGATTTTGATATAATTATGCATGTGTTAACATATTTAGTCACACGTTTTCTCAAGCAATTATGGGTTCACAATTAATTTGCACGTGTTCGTAAATGTATTGCATGAATTTAACTATAATTGCCGATAACTGATAAGGTAATAACCTCAAATTGTGCGATTTCAAATTTCAGATTGGAGTTCAGTCTAATGAGGGGTGTCCTTCCGGCGATGTCCAAGGAAAGGGGTGCCCACAACCTTCCAAAAGCCAGACTGGTCAGCCATGAGTCAAATCTTGGGTGAATCCAGAGCTGTAATGAGATTCTGCGATTGGTGAGTCGCATGCTTTACGGTTCCTCCAGTTCCCATCATGTCGTAGGACGAATGGTCCGAATCGACACGGGGACTGGTTGTAATTTTATCATTTGAAGCGAGCATAGTGACCACGAATATCGTTGTATAAAATTATACAACGATATTTGTGCAGATTGTTTTTCTTTTGTTAGCTCAGGCTAGGGTTTTCTTGTACACTTAATTTATTTTAAGTACAAAAATGTAGAAAAGTCGGATGACCCTCCGATTTCAGAATACATTTTTGAACTTCCAAATTTCGAGTCAAAAGATTGAACAAACCGTGTGTACAAGAATTTCGCGATGAGTAGATTTTTGATATCAAAGTACCGAGTATGGATGTCTTTGATTATATTTAGATCATTCACTTTGATATCGAAATCGCTCTTGATGTCGAAACTGTCTTATATTTCTGTACTGTTAATCATATATTTTAGCTTAGGATTTTCAGCAAACATGAAGAAACACAGTAAGTACAGATTCTGTTGGCCGTGTACATTTTTATGCCCGAAACTCATGCGGGTACTTAGATGTACTCGCATGAGCGAGGGCAGGTGGACACGGTTTAAAATATTTTTGCGATTGACAATCTGATAGTGAACCAAAAATCTCATAAGTTTCACATGTGTGTGTGTGGTTAGGTTGTGGAACTTGTGTAGGTTTAAAACAGCTCAAATTTATTTCAAAGTAACAAAATTATTTAGAATCATTTTATCTTATTTTATATTTGAGAAACTTAAATCGAAAATTCATTAAATTTAGATTTTTGCACAATGTTCACTACCGATTGTTGGTCGATTTCAGGAATATATTTAGCTTGTGTGCGTGTGAAAATTTGAACCCGGGTGTCGGAAACGTCCCGGGACGTTCTCCCTAGGTTTAGACTTATTTGCACCCGGGTGGCGTGTGTGAGAATCGTGGAGCGTTTGTGTTGGTGTACATGATTTTTGCCAATTTTTTAAATATAGCATCAGGCAGGCAGGTAGTTTACTTCTGGTGTGATTGAGCTTAGTTTTTAAGTAGGCAGGGCCAGAGCAAGCTTTCTATCTGTATTTTGGTAAAATACATAAGAAACTTGTATCTGGGGTTTGAAGAAAACGAAAAATCGAATGAAAATATTCAAATGCAAATTGATTGTGTTTAAATGTTCTTATTCTCGATTTTTCGTAAGGCCAAGCCTTAGTTTGTAAGTCGTAGTCGTGGTACTAGACCGGATTACAAAAATGAAGTATTAAAGTGAAGCGAAGTGAAGTGTAAAATTAAACAAATACATTTTTATGCTTGAACATTGTTTTACTTTTGTAAAATATGAAGAGAACAAACATTCGTGAAAACTGAAATATTAGAGTGGCAATTAGATTTGCGATTTTTATATCTTTTCCCAGCAAAATTAATTTTTACGAGTCAATAAATTGAATTTGTTGGTCAAATTCATTCGCGAATTTAGTTGTTAATTTAATACTTCAGATTCACGAATGTTTGCTTATTCCGTCATTTCACGAGAGTAAAGAATGTTTAGGCGGGACGTAAAATTTCGCGAGTGATATTTGTGAGGCTTATTTAATATTTAGCCGAAGAAAGAAGAAGCTATATGCTGAAGAGCCCCGGCAAATCTGCCATAGAAGAGGGGAACTATTAATGTCACTATGCTCGCTAATTTGTATTATTTTTGTCTTTGTTTTACATGTTTTATCTCGTTTCGTTTTGAAACGATATCGCGAAAATTCGAGCCCGACATTTTTCGAGCTCGTCGACCATCGAACCACGATTTCCTTTCGTGCTTTTTCTCTTTTTTCTTTTACTTGAATCAATTTAAAGATTTTCATAGGTATTTTAAAATATTACATTGTGTAGGGGAAAGGGGGGCATGACGAGGAAGCTAAGGAAAAATGCAATTAAAATAATAACCCTTACTTTTTAATTAAGTCTTTATGAATTATAAGACAGTTATATGGTAATATTGTAATCTTTGACACGTGCTTTGGTCAATATAAAATCAGACTTCAAAGTTATTAATCTTTTAAACAAAATCAGAGAAAATCCGTCTTGCCCCTACTGTGGGGTAAAACGGGGTATCAAAAATAGGGCAAAATGGTTCGTTCCAAGTACTATTACAATCTATGCAAATATGTATTGTAGCCAATTTTCTTACTCAAAACACTATTTACAGCTTCTTGCATCACTTCTACAGACCATTCTCCTCTTCTGGTTTTTTTCTTGTAAGTTCTGACCATTTTTGAAGTCCAAGCTAAGAGTTACGAAATTTATTTGAAGTAAATAATAGAGAACGGAAATGTTGCTTAATTTCATACGAACAATTATGGTACGGGAAATGATGGGGTTTCCCATTATATATTTTTGCAATAAATAACAACATTCCGTAATCTTAAATATCTTACATTAAAGTAGATGAAATGAAGACTATGATACTACAAAAATAGTGGACTTACTTTTCTTAAATATACACTTATTACGAATCCTTTTCTCATAGAAAATAAGATCAACGTAGCACGCGAACTGTTTCATCAATAGAAACAAATGACACGTGCTCTCCCACTCGTTGTAGATGACGACCTAACTGTTGTAAACTAATGGCCTGCTATTGGTGCATTCATCATGTGACTAGCATCTTTCGATTGTCATTTAAGTACGATACTCCATCTTACCTCGCTGCCCCTTCATGCCCCCCTCCCCCTATATATATTGTTATTTTGTGCATTTCTTTTCTGAAATTATGATGTTAATTACTATTTCTGTTTCAGGATTTTGTTATTTAAATTATCATTTCGTTAATTTTCTATTCGATTATATCATTATCAATTAGCTTTTCTATTTCATGGTTTTGTTCAAAATAAATTATTCAATTTAATCCTTCCTGCATTGTGATGCTAATGTTTTATATTTTTTTACAGTTTTATTGCAAATAAATTATTCCATTTAATCCTTCCTGTATTATGATGTTAATGTTTCACATTATTTTACAGCTTTATTTCAAATAAATTAACACTTTTATTCCTTCCTGCATTATAGTGTCAATGTTTTCCATCTTTTTACAGCATCATTTCATATAAATTATTTCGTTTAAAGAGACACAATTATCCTCATTGACTGATTTATATTCGATTAAAATTTTTCATTTCATCTTATACACTTCCACCATTATGTATAAAATTCTAATCTCGTATGTTCTAATCTAATAATCTAATTGTCGAAATTTGCAGCACCCCCACATAGTGATACGATCCCCCACCGTTTATCAATTTAACTATAATATAGTATCATCATCCGAGTCGAAGAGTTTCACCGTACGATGCAGTTTATTTTAATTTTCTTTATTTATATGCGAATAAGAATTTATTCATTCTTATTCGCATATAAATAAAGAAAATTAAAATAAACTGCATCCTATATATGTATATATATATATATATATATATATATATATATATATATATATATATATACCGTGCGTGGGAGGAAGGGTGGGCACGGACCGCGAGTTATTCGCCACGATGTTAAGCATCCTGACGAATAACTTGCGTTAAACTGTAAGCGCTTGTTATTCCAACTTGCCACAATCTACTCGACGATATGCCAAATTCTATTTCGCTCTCGTTAAAATAACTTTAGTTTCACATAAAATTGATCAAGTTTTTTCTTTCTGTTCGCTTTCATTCAGTATCCTTTATGTTGGACGCTGCGTATTCGCTCGCGTGTAGGCGCGCTGCACGCGGGTAATCGGTCATCCAGCAGCTCCGCGGACGTAAGACATCTTCCACCAATTAGTATCAAATCTGAGTAGTCCAAATGGGGTTGATCGTGCAGTGGGCATGGGGTGGAGTTGGGTTGAGATGCTGGCAAGTGCCCGTTGCGTGTGTACAGCTCTTGGTGTGGCAGTATCAAGACTGTCCAGCTTGGGTTGTACGCGCGTTGCTCCTACTTGTTGGTATTCTTGATTCGATTCCACTTCATTTCCACGTAAGACACGATTTAACCACCCTTTAGCCTACGAGGGTGGGGTGCTGTTGATGAAAGGTGCTGGCCACGGGGTCGTTGAATGGCCGGGGATTGAAAATGAATTATTTTATTTTGCTTTACTCGCGTTCTCCCGCGTTCCTCTTTAAGTCTGTACTAATTCTGTTTAATTTAAACCTCCTTAATGGCAATCGGTCGAGATAAGAGAGGTGCAATGTTTGAATAAAAAGTAGCTCGTAGGGACTTTGTATTTCTATTCTTAAATTAGTACATAAGGCGAAGTGGAACCCTTTCCTTACCTTCTTCTGTTTCTGTCATTTTATTACTGTTGCATTTTCAAAATATCATCTTCTCTATTCATTTCCCTATCTTTGGCTGTCGATTATAAAGTTAGATTTCCTTAGCCTTTGATTAAATCAATACATATTGCTGGAAAGGGTTCTGCTCATAAATTTAAGGTACTCGATGTGATGCGGCTTGCTATCCTAACTTTGCGTTATCTTATTTCGAGCGATCGGTCACTCTTAGAGTCACGTCTTCGAGAATACTTTAACTTCAAGCTTTTTTTCTTTTCGCTGCACCAAAAGAGTGCTACTTTAGATTATAGTTTGAATCTTCGCTTCGGGTCAGAGCGACTCCGATCTGTACTCCGTGCGGTGTCCGGGAACCAGTTACCTCCTAGGCCTGTAAAGGAGTTCGACCAACTGAACGGTACCCCACTTGACTGGTTCAGACGGAATCGTCGTGGTTTGGGGTGGCGGGATGCTGTCGAATAGGAATATCGTATGGTGCTGTTGCGAGTATGCAAGCTTGGGCGGACTAGCTACCCGAACAAGTTTCGCGAGCTTGCAGCTAGCATCTCTCGTTATTCTTTGTTCGACTTTAACCCGTTATTCTGCTCCGACGGCGTTTACCGCGCTGTTCGCACGAAAAGCTGGTGGCAAACGTTTCGGGGGCGTTGGGCAAATGGTGGGTTACTGAGCATTTATGGAGTACCGAGTGTACGCAGTACAGTGAGGGGGATACTTTGATTTCCGGGGCGATCGTTAGGGCCTTTTTACTCGCGCCGTGTCGGGTTTCGCGTATTAGATTTTAGCTTTCCTTCTTTTCTTTCTTTATCGTCTTTGCCGAGTGGCCGTATCGCTCAAAGTAAGAGAACGACAATTTTAGAATAGAAAGTAGCAAGTAAAACCCTTGTACTTAATCTGCGTCATCATGGCATGCCCAACGAGGGAAGCGTTACTTAGAAATTAGTTTTAAGTAATTTATTGTAATGTGTGCATGTGTGTGTGTACGGGGGGTTGGAAGATAGGCGCGCCGTATGTCTATCTTCTGTACGCGAAAAAGTAGAGTCAAAACTCGTTTATCCGGTTGGCAACAACTTGATAAACGAGGTATTTTACGGAGGGTGGTTGGGACTTGGCGTTAGGGCGGGTCACTGTAGTAGCCACCTCCACGTGGTGTGACCTGGTAATCGATATCGTATTCAAGAAATCTTCTAAAAATCAGAGTCTTTACGGATCTCTTGAATGCGATATCGAGCTAAGAGCTACTATATTGTATCAATATTCGCAATTGAACATCCTTTCTATCCTTAAGAAGTTATTACATGAAATCATAAATAGCACATTAAATAAATGATCTATACATTGAATTGAAAAATTCAAATTGTTATAATATACCAGTAATGAAGTACGGTGGTAGTCCAATTTAGATTTGAATTGGGTTTAAAAAATGGTTGTTTAGATTTATAATAAATTCAAGTATTTCGAATTGAAACAAATATAATTTCAATGATACATTCAAAAAACAAGTAAGCATATTGCTTGTATTGGTCTTCAAGTTACATAAATATGATTATTTTTATCGTATATGCAGTATCGTCTACACATTCCATTCAACATCCAACACAATTTTATATATAATATTTGTTCAATAAATACTTTCTGTATAGGATGTTTTTATTTTATAGTAACTCTATAACTTTCGTGTTCTGTTTCAATGTTTTGCTAATCAAAAAATGTCGAACCAAACAAACTCATTATCTTGGAATATTTTACCATCTATTTTTACTTTTCACTTATAATTCCTTACATTTAGCACATTTCAAGTAATTGAATAATTTTTACACGCTTACACTATCAGCAGACATTCACTTCTAATTTTTTCAAGCGAAACAGAACAGCTCACAATTTCGTTCCGCATTCTGAATAGAATATAGCAATAGCAAGCAGCTCCCTCTTGCTTTTATCAGACAGCCGCGTATCGATCGGTATTACCATTTCTGTAGAGGAAAAATCTGCTGTAATACCGACCTGTCAAATCGGCGAGGTCATGTGCCGTAGTTGGCTGCCACGGGGGTCACCGGTGACTGGCACCCAAAATCTTTTAAAATCAAATAATTACCAAAAGAAATGATTAAATAAACCACGGATAGCGTTAACATTAAGCTAATACTGCTAGCTATCGAATTGAAAGGTTAAATTTAAAAAATTAATCGACTGTACCCTTAATAATTAGGATTTTATCGTGTCTGACTACACACGTCCGTTTTCACTGTGGCAGTCAACGTGTTAAAAAATAGGGAAAACTGTTTAACCTGAATGTGATGACGAATCAATTCAATTGTATAGAAACGATGATTATTGTTAATTTAACGATGAAATAAATTAACAAATCAGTAAATCAATTCCGAATGATTAGAATAATTTTTTTGTAACTATCCGAAGTTAATGTCCTAATTCTAATGGTATCTGAATTTTCGTAACAGCTCTATTTTTAGGAAAGTAGGAACTAAAAACAAACGAAAATACACCTCAAATTGTGCAACACAAAAACATGTTGCGCAAGTAATATACTCTAGGCTTCTTATCTGATTCGAAAAGTCCTTTTTAAATCTGATTAATTATTTTTCAAGCCTATTAATACAGTTGATTTTAACAGAAGCTAAGGAACTTTTCGATAAGAGTATCAATTCTTAAAGGACACGTAAAAATCTTTCCAAACAACACCTTGGTCGTCATTTAATTTAATTACATAATTACTTACTGATTATATGTACTTAGATGCAATGAGCCTTGGCTGTAATAATTTTTTTATACGATTCAAAGAAATAAAAGTTGTAAAACAAGATCATATAAAATTATGTATCACGTGCAATATAAAATAATAATAAATTTCAGATGAAATTATTTCAATAACAGAATCATTGCTAAATATATGAATTGTATCATTTAACATTGACATACCGTAAAAGAAGTTATATTACAGTGAAATCAATGCTCAATTTATTTATGATATTCTTCTATGTAAAAAATCATTCTTATCTGATCCTTCATTATCATTGACGTAATTATTTTTTGTCGTAATACGATGATAAACACTTACTTGCTTACACCTCAACCTATTCAATAACGCAAAATAAATTTCCAATTAACGGTAGCTCTGATTGAATGTTAATTTATTCAGTCAAGAGTGACCAGTGCATTTATTGGAAATCAAACAGATCCTACCTTAACGCGTTAGCAAGAATCGTAATGATGGTGTCATCGGCAGGTTCGTTGTGTTTCGTCAGTGGATATTTTTATACGCATAGTTTTATTTGCATATTCAATATTAAAATAGTGTTAAATGTGTATTTAACAGTATGTTAAAGTTTCAGAATTTTGTGTCAATGTTTTCTTTTTATTATGTTGATCTTTTATCAGCTAAATTAAAGGTAACATGATGGTTAATTATAATTGATAGTCTGTCAATTTATTAACTACGCAAAATCATCCTGCGAAATATTAAATTGTTTAACGTTTAATTCCCGATTAATAAATTTTTTGTTATTTTTATCGTAATTAGAGTATGGTTTTTAAACTTTCTGGCAATTTTTCCTTGGTGAATTAATTAACTTTTGTTGTTATCTTCTCAGTAATTACAAGCTAATACTTTGGCAGCCAGTGTCGCACACCTTGATCAACTCATTATTTTTTGCCATAAAATGGATATATAAAAAATCAAATGTTATAACGTTGGGAATACATCAACCACGTATCATCCATGGTAGGAGAAATTTGGGAATTTGCACTATCGTGGTAGTAATAATAATAACAGTAGGACTAATAAAAATTCATAATTTTAATTTGAAATTAAACAATATTTGCAGTGGATGGAAAAAGAATTGGATTTGAAAAGAAAACTGTTCAGAACTTATTTATGTTACCACCTAATACCAATAGCAATAGTAACATTAGTAATAGCAGTGGTAACAATATTAATAATAATAATAATAGTAATAACAATAATGGTAGCAGTGCTAGTAATATATTTAATACAAATTAAATTGAATTAGTAATCGCAGTGGTAGCAATATTAATAATACTAGTAACAACAGTAATAATATACTGTATACAAATTAGGTTTTGAAATCGGTAATTTCGCGGTGTACAAAATCGAAGGCGTTGAAATAAAAATCTCTCTAATGTTTTATTTTTATTAGAAATAAGAACGCAAAATTTTATTCGTAGATTCCTGAAACGTGCATCCATATATCGGAATCTTCTATGTAGACAATTTTATTAGATAAATTGCAGGCATTCTATCATACTGTCCACTGAGGCTTGAATTGTTTGAAAATATTTATACGCGAACGATTTCTTGGTGGCATCGATTATTCGTATTTCATTATTACCATAAATAACGATTCCGAAGGTAGGACTGCTGTTACGTGGGCGAAAGAAAAGAAATATGGCACAGACAGGGACGTAGTCGATCGTGAATAGCATCGAGCTGAAGAAATAATTTTCATATTTAATTTAAAAATATTAACAGCACTTGTTGGTGTACCTTATGTAGTCATTGTGAAAGTTGCTTTTTACAATTTGCATAAAAATGAATATTAATTTTAATAAAAGAATATTTTCTTTCATTTTGGATATTGATTTTAATATCAAGCAGATGATACATAGGATGGTACAAATATAAATGAGATTTTAATGAAAAAATTGATTTTAAAAAATCATTTTATAAAGTGTTTTCATTTCTATTTATATTTATCGTAGTACATAGTGGTTAATACATAATATAGTGTTTGTTATTCTGTTATTTATAGAAACTGTAATATACAGGATGCTCCAGCTAACTTGAGCATTCTTAATTATTTTGTTAATTAAAAAACGCCGAAAAAATTCTTCAAGACGTAGTTACATTTCGGAGAGAAAATTAGATATCATTCCAGGGATATATTTTCTGAAATAATTCATTTTTCTGGTATCTTTAAAAGTAATCAAATAATTAAGGATACTCTAGTCAAGACACCCTGTATATTTGGATATCGATTCCATCAAAAATGAAATCTTATATAAAATGACTTGAAATCAGATTTTAAACGTTAGAATTTTCCCGTCCCTGTACACACGTAGGTGTAAAGCGACTTCTGCGAACGCACTGACCGGATAAACTACGCTCGCGCGCTTTTCTTGCTCGTTCCTTCAAACGCACACTGGCAAGCATTGCTGGATGCTGGCACCTCTAATGTACTCCACGTCATTTCCAATAAACGTTACGGACTATTTCCTGGGTGATCAACGTTCGATAAAGAACTTTAGAATTATATTTCAGGGTTCACTTTTAGACAGTGTGATTCTTTAATTCCTTGTAAACATTTCTATGAATAAATTTAAAATATGCCGTAAGAATTAAGTAATGCATTAGTAACATTTTATATGTTGTATATTCTACATTAAAATATTAAAAAGTTGGTTAAGGTTCTGCTTGTACAAGGGGAATCTTAATTCTGTACGAAAATTTGTATACATCAATTTATATAAATTAAAAATAGATTATTTTATTAAATATTATTTCCTCAATTTAGGAACACCTTCCATTTCAAATTTTGAGTTATATTAAACAGAAACCGCTGTTGAAATGTCAATGGAAAAGTATTTTCTCATAACACAAAGATATTATTAAATTATAATGATACAAACACGTTGACTGCAATTTTTTTTTTTTTTTTAGGCTTCTTCGTATTTTCGAATATTTGGTGATAAAACCGCAGTATTTTATCCAAGTCTCTGTTAACTTACATCCTTTTATGCGAGCATGTCTCAAAACAAATTGAAACTTGCCAATAAAGGATGCAAGCTAAAATACACAGAATATTTGGAATAAATAGATTGAAACGTTGCATCCTGATCATCTAACAAAAGAAAGAGACCAAATGTTTCCACAATTTATTGCAGGAAATAAAATCTTCGAACTTCGCGTTAACTGAATTTTTATTCGAATTAAATGCCACCTAATCTCATAACTGAATTTTTAATCGCATTGAATACCGCCTGGTTTCATTTTATAGTTCGCACTGAGTCGAACATCGCACAATTTGGATTACCTGAACAAGTAAATACAAAAATACATATATATATACATATATTGAAGGATTTTTTACAGTTGCGTCGTATTGGGACTGACGTGATCGACGAATCAAGCACCTGATTTCAAGAATGCATCCGAATTACTACGGCGCATGCGTTCTCGCTGGTGCCGCGCATGCGTATTCGCTGCTCCTGAGTGATGATGCGCGCTCGCGGGTTAAAACGCCAAGTAGATCGAGCCAGTATTGGACGGGCACTCTGTGGTGTCACGTGTTCTGTCATCTGGATTTGCCAGTTCGACGGCTCGTCCGTTCGACCCGCGAAAATTGTCGACGAAACGAAAAACGAAAAACACTACACGGTGAAACTAGCGGCGCGTCATCGCTAATATTGGATTACCCTTTCTCACGAGGTAAGCGTTACAACTATTTCGCCATTCCACAATTGAATTACAATCCATGTACATAGGTAGTTTGAGTTGAACTGAAAATTGTAAGATTCGTGTAACACGGTGACTGAAGGTCAGGTACTGTTACGTATTTTTGAAAGTGAACGTTCATTCGCGTAATAGGGTATAATTAATACCCGGTAGAAACCGATCTTCGAACAGGACGTATCTACTTTATGCGTTAATTAAAGGTGAACGAAGAGAGTTGTACTTTTTATACGTAGGAAAGAAGTATAGTTTTATGGTCAAATCGTTTGCATACAATCAGAAATGTATTCGGCATGCAACCGAATATTTTATCGAGCCATTAAAGCTCGAGGCAATCCTGTATAATTAATTTTATTAGAAGATTCTTTAAGAGACGATAAATCGTGATCATGTATTGAATTCCTCGAAGGAAAACAGCCACGCTGTCACGAATTACAATCGAATGGAATTGTGAAAAATATTTTAGTCGCTATACGATAATTTTCAAATTTTCAAATGGTAGCTTTAAAAATTACAAAATAATGTACATTTCCAATTAACACCTTTTAGCTGGAACTAAGTTTAAATTTTAAATACAAATGATTATAAACAAACCGTATAAGATTATTTATCTCTTAATGAAAATTGAAAAAATTGAAGCAACTGGAGGTTCAAAATTAGGGAAACTATTTCGCTTTTTTGTATAAAATCAACAACCAGTTTTATTCCTTGTTCATATTCATCGTAAAAATCATAATTAATGGAATATAAGAAGACGAATAAAAATTTCAAGAAGCAGTAACAAAAATTTCTTGACATTGTTTACTCCTTTCTCTTAAATAGCTGTTTCTGATATTTTAATAGAAACGAAATTTGTTTCAACGGGAAATGGAATTCTTCGACGCTCATAGTTGTTTAAAAAATTAAATAAAGCCCCCGGATTTATACTAAATTAACCCCTTACCCTACGATTTTCCCGACAGATGCGTCAGTCGAAGCTAAATACTTTTTAATTCAACGGAAATTGAAATATTACATATACTTCGTACTTGACAAACATTGACCGTGTAAATTTTTTCTTCTTATTTATTTAGTTTGAGTCCCATCCCCCGTCTGGGTATTAGCGACTATCACATATGATACGGTACAATACGATCCAATACAATTAACACGTTGGCTGCCACGGGGGTCACCGGTGACCGGCATCTGAAATTTTGTACAATCAAATAATTACCAACAGAAATAATAAAATAAACCACGGATAGCGTTAACATTAAGCTAATAATGTTAGCTGTCGAATTGAGAAGTTAATTTTGAAAATTAGTTGATTGTATTGTTAATAATTAGAATTTCAGCGTGTCTGACTACTCACGTCCGTTTTCACTGTGGCAGTCAACGTGTTAAATCCATAGATACATTGATCACAGTTACGTTACACAATTAATATTGTACTACAATAGGTGTCTCAAGTTGACGGAATTTATAAATCTTATTACATTTTTACACCGAGAAGAGGAACTTAACATTTTACGAACTGCTAAATTGCAGAGAGCAAAATTTATCCTTTCATTATTAAATTTTGGACAATCTACTAATACGTGTTTTATAGTGATGGCGCCCTTACACTGTTCACATTCAACCGTGTAAATTGTAATCAGAATTAAACTTAAAATTCAATCGTGATCAAAGTTTGAACGACAGAAGTCAAATCTAACGTGTAAGATGCGTCACGAGTGTGACACGTTATTGTAGGCCAAGGGGGTTAATAAATCATAAGACAAATAACACGTACGAAGTGTAGTACATCAAAATTATATTAATTATTTGAAACACTAAACGGAGCCATTAAAAAAGAAAAAAAGGATTAACCCTTAATACCTTTAAAAAGTAATAGTGTAGAAATATTGACGGATATGAATAAATATGAAATATTAATTATACATTTTGCCTAACAAACGGCGGGTCAGTTTTGCGTATTTAATCAGACAAATGGTGTAACCTGTTTTCAGCGTGCAACTTTTAATTCTCTGTAAAAATGAACGAAACATACTGCTAGGTTATTTTCCTCAATTTTCAAACGTATTTCTTTAAACGTGCTGTTTCGCCGCGGCATAAAAATCAAAAATCATTGATGGAATGTTAAGGGATTAATTAAGTCGTTTGACTGAAGCATCATTTCCTTGTCCTGTACATTCTTAATTAGGTTCAGTTCAGTTTTTCAAAGAATGCAATTATCTTTAAATCAGGTCCAAATAACCTGGCTGATAGATGAAAGAAGGTCATAGAAATTAATCTTCATTCAAAATTGAAATATAAAGAATTGAATCCCTCCTCCCCAGAAAACGATAAAACTTTTTTCTTCTATTTCCAAAATCACCTGCAATAGCGTCGACGTTCATTAAGCTTTAGTTGCAAAAAAAATTCTAACCTTCAGAAGCAATAGTAAGAAGGAACAAATAATAAAAAGATTTGTTGTGTTTTAAAAATTAATTTACAGCATTTATTACCTCGTCACAAATAAATTCCATTATTTATCAATTTTTTAAGAATTTTCAAATTTAGTTTATTTTACAGCCGCGTATAGAAGAAAGTATTTTGGACCTATTTTTTCATTTAAAATTACTCCCTTCCCGGTTGTACCACAGCTACGAGACACCTTGTATATACGACATTTCACCTTTATCAATTCTAAAGAAATTATACTTTTTTTTCCCCTGGAAGTCGGATAGTTTTAGTCTTCATGTAATTTTACCGATGCTTATAATTAATCACAGCCATGTGATATTTAGGTCGAAGGTTTTTTTTTTCTTTGCTTCTTGCTAGTGATGCAAGTACTGACCAACAGAAGCAGCTAAATGCCTCTGTTGTAAATATACAAATCAGGAAGTGGCTATATTACCAACACGGGGACATATTATCGTCTCTTTCTATATTTATTTTACTTTATTTTAATATTTATATTCGTAATATAATATTCTAAATTCGCTTGTATAATATACGGGTACAAGTTTGATAAATATTTCTGTATGTTCTTAACATAAACAAAAGCTGTATGAACAGATGTTATAACTTTATAACACAAGGTTAAGCGAAATTCGCAGGTAGCATTTTATAGGTATAATTTTGTCAAAAAAGTCTTATTTATAAATTTTTATTAACAAAGTATTATGAGAGCACCGTTTTGATCGGTTAAAAACATACAATTATTTTGAAACCAGGCTCTTGCATTGTATTACTTTTAAAAGTAAGCACCTTGAAAACTTTACCTTCTTTAGTGTTAAAAAATATTTTTTAATAAACTTCTGATACTATCTAGTATTATTTACTTCCTGTTTATCAACCTGTTAAAAAGAAACTAACGAACTATGCAAATTATATATCAAAACTGAACGTAACATGAAAAATGAACATCAAAGATTAAAAATTTTATCTAAGACCTTTTTAAATTTTCATTTCTTAAATTCTGCATTATTCCTTTAAGTAACGTTTCTCCAAAATATGAAAGTCTTCGATTAAACCATTTTAACATTTAGTTTTCATAGATCCATAATTACAACATCTTTGTCAAAATAAAATTCAATGCTTAAAAAGGTGTGAATGTTAGGTCCCGAACGTTAACAAATTATTTGTTAATTCTTTGATAGCTTCAAAACAACGAAAGCTTTTCGTTCTCAAAAATTAAGATCATCCACTTCAAAGACATCCTGTATTGATTCCAGCTACTTAAGCCTACATTTACGTAGAATTACTGCGAAGGCAGTAGCGGTACCGTGCAGCAATTAATCTTGTTGCACTGAAAAACTCTCGTCGCGTTCAAGAGGCTGCTAGAACAGTGGTCGTCGTTATATGAGCCTCTCAGAGACCGAATCAATCAACTTCATGAAATAAAAAGCATCAAAATTGTTTTTCGAAATTCAATGCAACCTATTAAACATCCCCCGTGGAATGCAGAATACGAGACTATTTTTTAAATCTTCTTGTTCTAAATAAACAAATGCACCAAATCCCTTTGTAATTTTTATGGAATTTTATTTAGAAGTTTTACAAGTAAAGGAAAATTTGTAAACATAAAACAATCGTGTACGGTCTATTATCTCTCGCAATTGTCTGAAACAAAGCAGTAGAATTTTGTTCGCTGTATTATGAATATAGTTTCTATATGAACTAAAAAAAGGACAAAGTTCTTGTAATGAGATATGTGCAAAAGACTAAATAGATTGATCGAATAGTTAAAAACAAAAATTCGTTTAACTTGAAGAAAAATTAAGATTTAATGCATTAGTTTATTACAGGGGCGATGCGCTTTGGAAATGCATCATATAAGTTATTATACGCATATAAAATTATACATATATCCCCATATTAGATTTAAACCCATTATAGACATCTTTTTGGAGTGAAAAATTGAAACATAACTGTAAACTCATAAATGAAACAGACAATATCTGTCATATATTCGCAAGAATATTATTTTAAAATCAAAGTGAACTTTTGAATATATGGATGCAAAAATAATGTATTTCTTTATTAATACATTGGTATTCACTACTTTGGCCATTATAAAAGAAATATATTTTGTAAAAGTGGTTTATTGTAAGAAACCTTTGGTTTATTGTAAGAAAATGTCTAAAGGATGATCTTGTATTCTGCATTCGATAGGGGCATCTCCCCTCGAATCTCCGACAGTAGACAAAAATTGTAGACGTTTCTTCTGAACTTTGAGCTATACATACATGAAAGTCTTTCGTTAAGAAACTCGAGTGGCCGATTTTAATTAAAGTATTCTTGTACACGTTTCAGAAATTGGATTAACCTGGCGTTTGAGTATAAGACAAATAAAATCTGATGATAAACGTATTGAAAGAATTTTGTTCTTAATACTTTTCGATTTTATTTTTCATTTGGAAGTAAGGATACACTGAAGGTTGTTAGTTCTAGTTGTTAATTGTACCATCGTGACACGTTTATTTCAAATAGAATATATGGCTGATTGAGAATCAGAGTAATGTACACCACCGACAAGAAGTTTGGAATCACTTGCAAATTTCTACCAAAATCGAGTGTCCTTATAAATTTGGTATTGTTCCGCTGATATTAAGATTAGATATTAAGTAGTATAGCCGACTATTGTCAGAAATCCCGGGTTCTATAATACGTTGACTGCCACAGTGAAAACGGACGTGTGTAGTCAGACACGATAAAATCATAATTATTAAGGGTGCAGTCGATTAATTTTGCAAATTTAACCTTTCAATTCGATATCTAGCATTATTAGCTTAATGTTAACGCTATCCGTGGTTTATTTAATCGTTTCTTTTGGTAATTATTTGATTTTAAAAGATTTCGGGTGCCGGTCACCGGTGACCCCCGTGGCAGCCAACGTGATAACTAGATAAGTTTCATTAAAATCGAGGCGTTACACTTCATGTCCCTCGTTAGTTTACGTACCGGTTCCAAACTTTTTGCCGATAGTGTATGTCCAAATGTTGAAAATTCGAGTTAATACTACTTTCCAAATCTTCAAACATGACCTACTTATTTTTATGGTTAATTAAAGTGTACCTTCACTTTTCATTACCGTCAATTATTGCTTTATTTAAATTTTCATTACAGTCCTAGTTCTATCGTTAAGGAGTAGGTGTTATACATATTATGAAATATAAAATACAAATTGAAAAATGCCTAGAAAACGAAAATTGATTGCATTGGCTTCTGAGATGCAAAAACATTGAGCTACCCACAGAAAATCTCATCGACCCGAATTGAATTCGTGACTGTTTAAAAGTGGCACCGAGTACAAAAGCGAACGCGGCAGATTTTAAGCATCGTGAAAGACGCATCGCGTTTATTTTGCAACTGTGACTCACGCTGCGTGCTTTCATTCGGCACTACGCTTTTGCGCATCGTTTTTCGGGTCTTTGCTTTTCACCTTTAAAATACATTGCAAAAGTATCCCAACTTTCTGATGGTGTTGTATTCTTGGTTCGACGCATTCTCGACCGTCTACCAGACGGATCCGAAAAAGTCTAAATTCGATTTTAATTTAATTTCATAGTTTTAAGAAATGTCTGATACGTCATCCGATTATTTGTTGCGTCAAACATGGAAAACTTTTAACGATAAAAATATAATTTTGGAGAAAATTCAACAAGATAGTTAACCATTAGGTTGTTGCATATGAAATGTCCGATTTATGACAACTTAGAAAAATTACGATTATTCGTGCTTCGCAGAAATCTAAAAAATCTAAAATTTCGATGATAATTTATCATAATATATCATATTCACATTTCATAAAAACTTGAAAAGGATGAGTAAAAATAGGTAAATATTGAAAAATGAAAATTATCGATATATAAAACATCTCAAAGGCACGAATGTTTATCGAGTAAGCAGATTTAAAAAATTGATGAAACCTAATACCAACGTTGACTGTTATAAAAGTTACCAGTGATGTGATGGTCGGGTGTGATTAGATTCATAAGTTAATAGTTGCTGTTTCCAATGATTTGTTTTACAACAACAGCACCACTCACAAATTTCAAGAACAGTTTCACTTTCGTCATATTTGCTGGTGGTTGAGTAACAACGTTTAGATAAGTGTTAAGAGTCATATGATGATTCCGGTTATTTTGTAACACCGTTTCGTCTGACCTGTCGACCTGTATCACAGAAAATTCGAATCTACGTTTGCAATAATACACAGCAAATTGTTAACACTCGCGCCGTCATCAGTATAATAATTACAGGAACGGTCATTGCCAGTTTTTATTAGATTCACGTCTTATGATTGTAATTTTCATGCATAGTAATCCTGAATATTTGTCTTACATATCTGTTAGAAAATCCATTATTCTAATTTCTCTTTTTGCTATAAACATTTTTGAAGATGTTTATTGTTCATTCAAGTTTCTTCTCTCTCTTATTACTAGGTTTGATACATTTATAGTTACCTTACTCAAAAGTAGACTATATTTAGTATTTTATCATATTTTTTATGGTAAGAAACTCTAACAAAACTGTAAAAATGAAAATTGTAAAATAGTGTTATTTATACATTGAAAAGATACAGAGTCAGTTTTCAGTTTTGTAATTCTAAACCATACAAAATGTGGGATAATCCTTAATTACCACAACGGAATTTTGTAGTACCTGAGATTAAATTATAAGTGCCTTGGTAGACTTTGATTAGCTAAAAATATGAAATCTATTGACCTGGTACAGGTGAAACAAGAAACCCAGAAATTCGGACTGTCCACTTGCCTGGGTTAATTGCTGAACGGACACTAAGGATGGGTTTACACCATATTTCTCGGTTTCTGACCTGACCAGGTCTGTTGAAGGTTGGACTTTGCCAATTCCATATTTCCAGCTAGAAAAAAATGAAAGAACTTCTTTCTCATGCGACAGACCTGGTACAGACGGGGCCAGAAACCGAAAAATTCGGACCTGTCTACTTGTCTGGTTTACTTGCCTAGCGTAAACCCACTCTTATGTTAGATGTGCTTCGAGCACCATCAGTTGTCAAACCGAGGCAATACAACTTCAGCAACACTTATATCCACGAAAAAGTGTAATATATTCAATATTAGGAGATTCAATTCAATTGTTAGAAATTTAGTATTCAATTTTTGAGAAAATGAATATTCAATTAGAAGAAATTGGAATAGGTAATATTTAGAAAATTGAATATTCAATTGTTGCAAATTTTAGTATTCAATATTTAGAAATTTAACACTAGAACTGCCAAACCAGTCAAAATGATTGGTCGAGGGTTTCTAAAATTAAATCACAAAATTTATCAGGTTGCTTTTCTTAAAATGTGTGTTAATTTTTATCATGATTAAGACCTATCGTATATGCCAATATGTACTTCATTCTTTATTTATTCATTTTTCTATTTTATTTTCCACGAACGTCGGTAGTTCTAGTGTTAAGTATTCAATTTCTGAAAATATGAATATTAAATTTTGAAAAATTTGAGTATAACTGAATACTAAGTTCTAACGTAACAAGGGTTTCTGCAGTGTAAGCGTCAGTTTAAATGTTGTTTTAAGGTACTAAACGTATTTTACTTTCGAAGTATACGTTATTTAACTATTTGAATACATTTAAAACTAGGATTTATTAGAATGACCATGGTGACCGAAAAATTAATAAATTGTCTATAAAAGTAGATAATTCCGGAGTAGTCCTTGATTCGAAACATTAAATTATAAAATGAATTCTTAACGAGGTATCATCTTAGTCATGGTTGCTTTTACTGCGATAATGACGCTAGCAGAAAATTTCTTAGATTTTCTTACCAGTTGTGAAATGAAAGAGGAATGAATACAAAAAACAAGAGGATCTCTTAGTAAGAAACTCGTAACAGATTCACACGATTTTCTTTTCGAGTGTC
Organism: Stelis phaeoptera; assembly: GCA_943735885.1. NCBI lineage: Eukaryota > Metazoa > Arthropoda > Insecta > Hymenoptera > Megachilidae > Stelis > Stelis phaeoptera. Next base: position 8,245,718 of record OX030930.1, read on the forward strand.
TTCACGGATTGCTTTCGTGTAAGTCGGTCTGAGTTATATTTGCACGAGTTAAACAAAGAACTGCTAGATCGGACGTAAAAGAAAAGAGGGGAAAGATAGAATGAAACTGTGGGCGCCAGTTGGCTGGGGACTATTGCCACCCACACGATGTCAAATGCTGCTGTTAAATTTACACCGGCTGGCCTGTGCTTCCTTTCCGATTCCCTGGAATCGTGATTCTTGCGAATTGGAACAATCATTGAAGAGTTTGCAACGATAAGGAGGCAGTTGCAATTTTCAACAGCTTGCACAAACAAAACGAATCATTTAAAAAACAAATCCCTTTATAAACATGAAAGACAAAACAAAAATTGAAATAGATAATTAAGTTTCAAACTAATTATGATCAGTACTACGTTTCGAAATCTGCCATTCGATACGCAACAACCTTACAAATTTTTTTTTACGAATTAGCATAAATAATTTACGAACGATTTGCAAATATTTTAACCATTTCCGTTCAGGTATAAGAACGAAATCGAACAAACTGCGCACTCAGGCGATTAATGCTGATCTTAGAATCAAATCAACCGCGGTCATCATCATTTTGATTGGTACAATAGCCTTGAACGACGATGCACAATGTCACTACCATCACGACACTCCGTTAACGATCTGACACGAGAGGTCATGGTGTGTACCAGTGATTCTCAAAATGGGGGTTGTAGAAAAATTGATGACGGGTCAATCCTTTTTTCCAAATATTTTATAAATTTACCATGGATCGCTTGGTAATACGAGTATGGATTTATGGCACATATTTTCAAGAATTTTTTCTGATGGTAAAATTTATTTTTATACATAAAAGTATAGGTTTTGAAAGTAAATGAAACAAATTTCTGCCTGAAGTTAGACCTGCTTTCACCTTGTCGACACGAAATCTGGACTTTGGAGCATTTGAAAACAAAGAACCGAGTCTTTTATTCTAAAGTGGATAATAAGAAAATTTAATTCCTTAAAATTTGAGCCCAATCGGTACAATAGTTTTTTCAAAATCGTGTCGATAAGGTCGTAAAACGTTGTTTTAAGAAAAACGCGTATATAAAACTTAAAAAAAAAAGCCTCTTACCCTCAATCAGCGATGCCTGGCCCATACAATATTCCGTCAGCTTCTTCAAAAACTTCATTTTCTTGATTTTCGAAAATAAATCCATACCGACCCTTTAACGATGAACGGCCTACGCTAAAATACCCGTAAAAATTTGAAGAAACACTGTAGTATAAAATACCCTTTTAACCCCCAGCGTTATAGTATTAAATCACACTTGGGTCGAATATCGTAGATTAAACACGATGAAATTAGTCATACTCGTGAAATTATTGAATTTTAATAAAAACTTTCTGATTGTTTTCTGTCCGTGAGCGTGTAGCTTTCCCAAACGATCAAACAAACGTCACAATTAATCGGTCATTGAAAGAAGTATCGTAAAGAATCGCCAGTAACGTAACGATTCGAAAATTTTTAAGTTTAGTCACGAGCCAAAGAATAAAAAGGAAAATATCTTTATCTGGCAGACTTGTTAGGGGAATACAAATTCTAGAAACCGTCCGGGTATACGCTTCAAGGTTTCAGTGGCGATCATATGTGTGTCTGTTCCACACACGATTCTCGGAAGGCCTCCTTGGCCCCTTTGCCCCATTCGCATTGATGTCTTTGCCGGAATAAAACAACCGATCATTTGGCATTTACCAAGGAAATGCTCTCCAGAATCTCTAGCATCGCTCGAAATATCCTTGGGCGTTATTAACGTGATTATTCAAACAATAAATTATCTTATTTGACTAGAATGTTGTTTCGTATCCTCCTGAGGCTATTCGTTCGAATAAACAAATTACCTTTTAACCGACTTCGTTCTAGGAATTATTCAAAGTAACCAACCTTAACCCTTACCTAGATCGTGGGAACATATGTTTGTCATCTTTTTCATTTTTTAACATATCATGAAATGTATAGAATTTAAATTCTTTTAAACCATAAGTGAAATTAAAATTTCACGAGGTTCGTTACTCTGGAATGGTTTAAAATGATAAGACAATTGCCCTAAGGGAGGTAGTATCCTATTGGAATTAGTTCTTTTATAGTTTATTATTTGTTACTTTCTATTGAGTTGTTAAGTATGAAACTGGACAAACAGAAAACAAACTTTTTTTTTTAATAAATACATGTCTATAGTTATAATTTATTTATTAACTTTATCAATTTTTTTTTAGTAAATTTAATAAATTGGCTTTAATGAATTGGTTTTTCAAGAGATTAGAGGAATGATTAATAATTTTACAAGTTGTTACAGTGTCGTCGATAAACCGGCTTCAGGTGTTCACCGCGAAAGTTTCTGCACCACACCTTTAGATCCAGTTCTCGATCTCTTTGAATCTGTCATAGTTATAAACGTTACGTTTCTATAAATAGAAACGAACTGTCTTGCGTTTCAATACCGAGAATTCGTTTCGCTACTCAACGTATGAATGTTAATAAAAAAGAAACAAATTACCTCGGTGTACAGTTCAATGATCAAACGAGCATATCACTTAACCTCAATTGTAATCCAGCGAAGATCCCGAACCTGATTTGATCCCTTCTCAAACTCATTTGTTGATCCTAATACGATTGCAAAGATATACAATTATAAGCTGAAGATTTAAATATCTTGATATAATTTAAAGATTATGTTTCTTTTTTACTGAAATAAAATGAATATCACTGTTTGAGAACTCTAACGTTCGGATCCTTGATGGAGATTCTCGTCAGGATTTTGATAATTTTTAATATATTCAGTAAATCAATCACCTTTGATCCGTAACTCAGGTACAACATAATTTAAAATAATGAAACACTGTCATTCACTAGTATTTTATTTAATGAAGATTACATTTAATTTCTCCACTTAAATGATGCGTTAGGATTGTAACGAAGGTCCCTTACTTCGGTGGTTGGTAATAAAAAGAGTAAAAAACGAATGCAAAACGTGTAACACTAGTATATTCATGCATCAACGTACGTTAAAACCCCCTTATATAATTTAACCGATCGCGTTTGTCACTCACCCTACCGTTTAAATATGATTTTAGTTCGTATCTCTGCACAAGTTGAATTTTAAACATAATTTATACAATTAAGGATCGTTAAATACAAAATATGTATAATAGTTTAATTTTCTGGCTTTGTCTTAACACGACAGCAACAAATATTTAGCTTTTTTTAGATATAATTAATATGCCTATCGAGAAAAATCACAGAGTGACAAGTTAAGCCAAGATTCCGGGAAAATAAGGTTTTATTTTACAAATGATTTAGCAATCGATTACGAGCGCGTCGTATTAGGATTACGTAAGAAGCAGCTTTGTTCCTAAATAAGATTTATCGAGGCTGCATTTATTTTCGTGTCGCGCCACATTGCATGAAAAATTAAGGTAATAATATGAGCAAATATCGGTTTTTAATTTTTTTCAACTATGTTCCCCCACTTCAAAAAATCTGAAAAAATCACGGATTAATAATCATGACGAGCCATTAATACCGTAAAAATATAAACGTGGTCATTTCATAATTTCTGTTAAAGAAGAATATTTTTAAACTTTTCAAATTTTTTAAAAATCCATTTAACAGTGAACAATTCTGAAAAAATTCACAAACACGTATACCGTAGAGCAGAATATCTCTGATTTTTTTCAAAATTTTTCACACTGTACAACAAAAAATATAAAGCTTAAACTGTAAATTACGTTTTACCCGGTAACTACTCTTCCAGTAGGGGTAGCGGCTTGATACTTGGCAGAAATGATTTTCTTTGAACGGTCTATTAATTGATATGTTCATTGATTAATTCAATCTAAAGGCACTTTTGACCCCCTTATCCGGCTATACCCTTCTATATAAATGTTTATTATGGAAACAGAAATCGTCATAAAGCATCCAAACATGAAAAATTGACACAGTTTTATTAACAGATACTACCTTAAACGCACCACTTGAAAATATTGCGTTTGTATCGCATCCCTAGGTGCAAGAGTAAAAAACTTAACTGGGGCGTGTACGTCCCGTTGCTTATGAAAGGGTTAACACATCGTTAACAACGTTAATTGTACCTAATTACATACGAAGAAATATTTTTCAATTTAAGCATCTATAAAGCGAGAAAATTCTAAAACTATTAATTATCTCATATTTTATATCAATTACGCCAAGTAATAAATAATATAATAGATCCCCTTCAGCGTTTATTAAATATCTTAAATTAAATATCTTAATTAAATTACTTTTCAATCGTTTGTTAGGTCTCGTGAGGCAGGGAACTTGGAAAAGAGCGCAATGTCAGCTGCAGTGAGGGAGAGGACGACAACACACACCAGCAGAAAGATCGTGAGTCATGGCGGACCTATATCTGGCCAGACCCAGCCAGCGACCACGGCCAACAGCCTCGAAAACAACTTAGGTAAACCTTTAAATGTGCCACCGGAGGTGTAACCCTATCCTTGGATCATTCTTTCCCAGCCGATCTTCTCCGATGTACATGGTGTTTCAGAAATGAGTGACCAAAAGGATTTTATACTTAATGTCACTCACGATAACAGTGGTGTAGCTCCCGTTACTGATATTTCCAAAAAGAAACAAGCTTCTTGTGAAAAATGTATCAAAATGACTGGTTGAGGATTTCTTAAATTATATATCAGAAAATTTATCAGGATGCTTTTATTAAAATGTGTGTTAATTTTTATCAGGCGATAGACCTTATTCTGTGTAGCAATACATATATTTCGTTGTTTATTTATTTATTTTTCTATTTTATTTTCGATAGTTCTAGTGTTAAATAACAGTAGTGTTATTGATATTTAGTTTATATAAAAAAGATAATTATTTTCGAATTTTAATAATTAAAATAATGAGAGTTAGTAAAATTAGAGATATACTACTATTATTCTGAGTGATATGCACCTGGCCTCCGGAGCCAGGGTGCATTAAGTCGATTTTTTTTAAGAAATTACATTCCATATACTTTCCATATCAAATTGTTCACTCTGTCGTGTCCATATATTGTTTCGAGGATTTTATATTTTTCATTTCCTGTCCTCTAAATTTCGCAAAGTGTGACTTAATACGCTCTGACTCTGGGGACCAGATATGGTTTCAAACGTGCATGAATAAATATGAATGTTACTCTATAATTTTGTTAGTAATCTCCCATGTATGTCTAAACCATGTAGGATCTTATGAAACGAAATTCTATTTACGATTACTTTTTGCTCGCTAAAGAAGAGCAAACAATATCAATTATGAAATAATTTTAGCCAAACACAAAAGAATAACACTTACACTTATATCTGCAGTAATAATAAGTTATGACACCTATGTTATCAAAAATTGAGTAAAACCTGTGTTCATAAGTTAAAAATAGTATTTTGTTATAAGAGAATTATATAATTTTTTTTAATATAAAATCGATTAAACGGTGTTTAGCGCAGTAATTTGAAAATTGGAATTTCGGACTTGATGTTCTCTGTCGACAAATTAAAAATGTCGACAATATTTTCACTTCATTAGTTCATTCCTTATATTTTTTTCTACGTATCTTAGTTAACTTATCACTGTTTTATTTATTCGACCTTCAACTTACTTCCTCCTTTTTTAATTGCGCATATTTATGCGGAAATAAATGCTTGGTTGTTGCATGCATTTATAAAATACACCGAATACATATTGTTATTTCGTTTTTTCAATCAATACCTGTTTTCCACCTTAACGTTTCTACACCTTGCTCTAGCAATTAACCTTTCTTCCTTTCCGTCTTTTTCTAAATATGTGGCAATCGCAATTAAGGCGTTCCTCGCTACAGATGGCAGTTTTAACTATGCTTAATCATCCCGTTAATCGTTCCAGCGAAAATGGAAATATATAGTAATCTAACTTTTAACCTTCAGTTCATGATCTGATAAAATTATTAGCATCATTCTAACACCAGTCGAAATTTACATGTATTTTCCCTTTACTAATTAAATTAATGAGCTGAAAAACAATAAGAATCCAAAAACCGCATTTTGACTCTTTTTTCTTTTTAAATTGCCTCAGTTTCAATTAAACAAGGCCATATTGAAAAATAGAAATATTAAAACGAATCAGAAAAATGGTAACCTATTTCTCCACTGTTAAGTGGATTCTTGTCTTTTTTTTTTTCTTTTTCATTTTTATGATGAGTAAAGATAGATTGGATAGGCTGTTAAACTTGGACCATCTATTTCGATCACCTTTGTATAAACCAGTGTTGCTTATGATACTTTTGCTAAAATTAGATCATAAATGGACCAAGATTGCTTAATCGTCTCGTGTTCTGAATCTTGGAATGTTCCAAAACGATTAAAAGAAGCTACGCAGTAAGATCACAATCTGTAACACTCTAAATGTCTAAAATAACCTTTTTTTTTTTTTCTTCATACAAACCTTTTTATCTTCAGACGTGAGAATTAAAATTTTAACCGAATGTCGAATAAATCAAATTTTGGTTAAGAAATAGGAAATTATAGATACCTTATATCGTTTGATTGCAACGAAGCTCAAGGTGTCGAGTGACATTCGTGTAATTGCTATGCAGAGAAGATGATTAGTAATCATTAAACGACTGATACTGAGATACAGCGTTGCATAATCATTCCTATCAATATGAGTGACGAGTGTGTTATATTTAATGTAGGACACAACAAATGACATCACCTCTGTGTACATTAAAATCCTACTGTACTATGACCTTTTTGTAAGAGTATGAAGATTGATACATCGAATAAAAAAATATTTAGCTAGAGATAATATATTTATCCGGTTATTAAAACAGCAATTATTATCAACCGGTGTCACAGTTCTTAGAATGAATGAAAATATTACAAGGCTTGTTTTAAATAAGATAATAAATAATTGGCACTAGGCCTTACTCCTTGAACACGCGTGTTTCTAATCATTTTAAACCATATTACGTACTTATATCCATCTCGTTTATTAATGAATAGAAATTTTAAATAGCGTTCCTGATTTCTCGAGAAACAAGAAATTAGATTATATTTCTCTTAAATAAATATTGCAAAATTTATATTTATAGGATAAATATACATAGTGCAAATAAAGAAACAGACATTAAATATAATTGATATTTTATTTATTTATTTAATGCGAAGTTTAAACAAATTACTTTTTTGTTTTGAAATAATTTTTTAATAAGCATAAAGCATATCTATCGTAGCGTCAGATTATCTACTTCTATTTTTGTAATAAAATCTGTGGCTGTGGAAAAACTTCTTTCGTTTTGAGTGGACGTTGGCTTGATTGTATATAGAACATCCAAAAGTTGCTGCAAATTAGATGTTCTTTTTCCAGTTGACTCAAAAATATGAAATTCCCTTTTCAAAGTTTGAAATTTATTTTCTTCTTGATTGGGGTTAAATTCTTGGAGGCTAGCTGCAATTGCTAATTCCAATTGTTTTCTTAATGATAATTCCTCATTTTGATGTGTACGTGTTTCGGTATTTTCAGTAGAATCATGGATATTATCATATTTTCCGAAATGCCTACTTAGAATGTGTTTTGCCGTTTCTAAACCAAAGTTTCTCGAGAAACGTGAAATAAACAATTACAAAATTTCTCGAGAAGGAACATTAGTTTTAACTAGTAAGTTTAATTCGATTTACAATTTACACAGTCCAGCCTTGTCAAATGTGAAGTGCATAAAATATACTCCCTCTGTTCGAAAATATGATATACATTTGTGAACAAAATTAAATAAAATTAAAATTAAATGTATAAAAAATATTAATCCTTTGCACTCGAGTGGTGCCTCTGGGTCACCATATTTCATTTATCGGAGTATTCTAAAATTCAAAATTTCAATTTCACCTGTATTCAAAATAATAGAGAATTAAAGAAGAGAATAAAAATCAACAGATTCTCAAATATTTCTAACACTTTTCTTCTTCTGGTTTTCGGAAGCATAGCTGGAAAATTAGATTAGACCTGAATTATTACCAAAATATAATTAAATACAAATAATTTTAGTGTAATCCAAATTTAGTTAATTTGCAGTTTAGTCTTGTTGAACGTTTCTTCTGAACATACATATATACTTTCCATCTAATCGATCCTCACGACGAAATTTAACGTTATTTATGTGAGGAATTTTGACATGAATTTCCCCCTCCTGTCAACATAATTGATTCCATACACGTTTGTAATGTTATAAAAATGTTATGAAGAGTTAAAGATTTCCATTTTGAAATTACAACGGTGACTATTTCATTTTTCTTACGAATGATCGTTTCGAATGATTTCAGATGCTCTTCTGGAAGACTTGCAAACGAGTGTCTCAAGAAGTACCACCCCAAGTCGAGGCGTCAGAACACTCTCGCCTCAAGTCGAATATCGCGTGGCTGCGAATCCTACGAAAATAGTCTCTGAAGGCAGGTGAGTAAATTGTTCAAACGGTAACAACCACAAGAAACCAATTTCTTGGTGGGCGAATGAGAAATGAAAAATTGTAACTTTAGACCAATCTCGCCAAATCGAGGGATGACGACCACTACAGAGAAATACGTGAGCACGGGACCAAGTGGTGCATCAAGTGGTATACCTGGTTTGGAATTCATCGACTCAGAACTGCAAAACGTGAGTTGTCCACATTTAATCTTATTAACACGTTGGGAGCGGCGCCGATTTTGCTGTCCTTTCCGTTCAGTCGGCAGCGAGCGCTCAATTATATTATATTACAACATTTATTTTCTAACTCTGACACCGACGGTCCCACGCACCGACGCCGCCCGTACGAAAAGTTTCAACTGTGGAAATTTAAAATTTAGAAATCTGATATTTGGAAATTTGAGATTTGAAAGTTCGAAATTTGGAAATTTGAAAATTAGGAAATTTAAAATTTAGAAATTTGAGATTTGGAAAGTTCGAAATTTGATATTTGAGATTTGGAAAGTTGGAAATTTTAAATTTAAAAATTTGTGATTTGAAGGTTCGAAATTTGGAAATTGAAAATTTAGAAAATTCAGATTTGAAAATTTGAAATTTAGCAATTTGAGATTTGAATGATCGAAATTTGGGACTTTGGAAATTTGAAATTTAGAAATCTGAAATTTGGAAATTTGAGATTTGAAAGTTCGAAATTTGGAAATTTAAAATTTAGAAATTTGAGATTTGGATAGTTGGAAATTTGATATTTGAGATTTGGAAAGTTGGAAATTTTAAATTTAAAAATTTGTGATTTGAAGGTTCGAAATTTGGCAGTTGAAAATTTAGAAAATTCAGATTTGAAAATTTGAAATTTAGCAATTTAGAAAATTCAGATTTGAAAATTTGAAATTTAGCAATTTGAGATTTGAATGATCGAAATTTGGGACTTTGGACATTTTAAATTTAGAAATCTGAAATTTGGAAATTTGAGATTTGAAATTCGAAATTTGGAAATTTGGAAATTGGGATTTTAAAGTTCGAAATTTGGAAATTTGGAAATTTAAAATTTAGAACCACTGTAATTCGAGTACATCCTTTTGTATTATCCTTTCATTCAGATATGACATTTCCAACTATTGTTTATCAGAAAGGTTGCATCACTTGAGATTTACCTTGAGGTAAAGTAACGTCGTCTGTACGTAAGTGCCTAGATTTACATACGCGCTTACTGTGGGTTGTTCATTAGGTAGGTTAGTACATCAGAGAGATCCTGACGAGCAGTGAGATCACTCTTTCAATCGAGAGCGATGAAAATCTGAGAGTTTATAACCATCGCTAAATTCGATCTGACACTTGGTTAAAATTAATTCACTTGGACCCCTTCGCATTGAGATTCAGATCTGTTTGCCTCCTCAATTTATTGTTACTTGAATGTAAAGTAAAAACACCTGGCTGTCTCTTGTTATACTGTTTCATATTCTCTTACTACTTTAACAATAATTTCTTCATACGACTTTCAACATTTTTATCGACACTTTAAACACATCGAAATAGTTTTTTAAAAGTGTTCAATTTGCTAGATTTACAATTAATTCTGAGACCTATATATTTGTTTCCTATAACAGCGCTAATTAAAGCTCAGTAAATAATAATTTTCAAACGAAAATAAGTATCATTTAAGGCAGCGGTTTCCAACCCGGGTGGCGCCACAATTTTTTAACAAAATATTAATTTTCACTCTCCACCTTGCCTCCAAGATTTGATAAACTTTGTGTCAATAAACAACACCAACCCTTGTATTAAATTTTGATGCAATAGATGCAGTTGGTTTAAATGATTAAAAAGAATTTAATATAAAAATAAATATACATGTACGTATATATATTATAGCAAAACCTTGTTATTATTCTGTTAACAGTAGTTTTCAGTTTCTTTTTTTTTTGTAATAAAGTTTTTATTATTTAAAACGTGTCTATATTATTATATCTACTAAAAAAATAAAAGGTTGCGTAGTTGCATAAAGGTTGAAAACCGCTGATTTAAGTTGATAAACTTATGCCATATTTTTAACGATTTTTGTTCCTCCCGTGGTAAAATTCGTTCGGTTTTGAAAAAAGATACGCGAACAAGACGCAGATATATTTGCCAACCTAATAGATAGGAATTAATCCTACTTTTATTTTGGAATATACTTTTCTGCACGCAAAAAATTTGATAAAGAAAATAAAGTGCATTTGCACGTTCCAAGTGCATCGATGCATTTAACAGCATAAATTATATTATAGGGATAGAAAGCCTGTTTATGTATGCAATTTTCTCCTGTACAAGTTCTTCGGGTGTTCATTTACAGTTATTTGAAAAACTGGAAAATAACAAGATTTAGTCATTAAATTCGAACGAAGACTCGAAATATAACTATATTTTATTGTATAAAAAAAGGATCATATTATATTTTCAACTTTTTATTAGAATATTATTGAATTTTCGATTGGTAGTATTTATTTACGAAAATGTTGAGAATCGTTGATTCAGATTAAACGAAAATTTATATATTCACTAGAATAATGATCTCTGTAGACAATGCTTAATTCGAATTAATTTAAATCAAATAAAAATCTTTATCGTATCGGAAAACTTTAAAAATGATGGAAATGAGGTGAGCAGAAGGAAGAACGAAAACGAAATCTGCGATTTAAAGAGACGATCATAAACGAAGAATTATAATTAGAAACACACTGAAAACCTATTTTTAATAATAAAAGCAATGATTCACGGTATTCTCATGCTCTGATCGTAAACCTTGAACTCAAATCAAAATAGATGGTTATTTTAAAATAGTAAAGGTAAATTATCATCGTCAATATAAAAGCAATGAAAGATTTTATATGATTCCAAAATTTGAATCGTAATTTATCAAATCTTGCCATCTTTCGATACGTGGATAGGCAAGTTGGAGAGATTAACTATTTATATTCCGTTAATATTAATAAAAGAGAGCGCATAACAGTAAAAAAATACCGTCATGAAACAATCCATACAATAACCATTTGTCAAACCTAAAACATCTTTCGTGCAATTAACGCGATTAATTTTGTACGAAGTAAACTTTTCGAAATATCTTCCAAAAATTTCGATACAAAATATGTATAAGAAATTAACCGAGGTTTACGGCGCCAAAAATATCACGACAAAATAACCAAAATTATACCTCGAAATAAAGGAATAAAACTAGTCTTTGTCATAACCGATTTTTCGCATAATACGACGAGTAGTAGAAAAGTGAGTAATATTATACTTGATTGGAACAAATTACCTCTGATTTGCAAATCAAGAGATATCAAAAGAAAAATTGTATCCTCTGAATTCGTCTGTTGCAACGTGCGTCATAATTTTAAATAAGATAAATCCATATTTTATCAGGGTATTCTCAATTCGAAGTGTATCTATTATTTGATTTAAAATAATTTTATTGGTAGTATTTTTTAATATGATCGAGACTAGTCTACTTTTCCAGCAAATCTGCCAAAAACCAAACACATTATTTTGGAAGAAAAGAATTGCATGAGAATTTATTTGTACTCTTTTCGTTAATTTTCTATATATCAATATGAATAAAATAAAAATTTCACAGTTTAAAATCAATGACAAAAAGTGCCACTTTTTGAGAAACTGAGTTATATGTATACATCATTTCACTGTTTCTTTTTTTCTTTATTTTGTAAGAACTATAAAAACCTGTCCATATTACATTTTAAAACCCCTTGCCGTGCCATTATTTCGGTAAGTGCGGACACGAATTAGTATTTCTTACTACAGTATTAAAACAGAGTAGGAAAATCGAAATGTTACATGCAATTTACGTCTAACAGTAGTTTGTTATCTCAATTATAGTTGGAATTATACTTAACACGTTGACTGCCACAGTGAAAACGGACGTGTGTAGTCAGACACGTTAAAATCCTAAATATTAAGAATATAATCAACTAATTTTCAAATTTAACCTTTCAAATCGATAGCTACCATTATTAGCTTAATGATAACGCTATCCGTGGTTTATTTCGTCATTTCTGTTATTAATTATTTGATTGTAAAAAATTTCGGGTGCCGGTCACCGGTGACCCCCGTGGCAGTCAACGTGTTAAAAGTCAACTGTACTGACAGTACGAGTCAGATTTGTAACATTTGAGCAGCAAAGTGCGTAACGAGTCAGACTCGTCAAAGCACGGGAAGGGGTTAAATAACAAAAATTCAAATACATGGTTAACAAATGTGACCCGTATTATTTAGAAATTCTGCGATTTCTAAGTAAAAAGCGATAAAATACTCGAAAGTCTAAAGAAACGAACAAGTAGATACATATAAGAATCATAATTTAGAAGCGAACCGCAGAGTGGCATTCCATTCACAAGAGGCCGGCAACAGGAATGCGCTATCATAAATCTGACATCGTAGCATATATATCAGGCATTAAAAGATCATGCAAAGATGCAGAACGGTTGTTACGCATAATTGCAATGTTTCCTCGACCGTGCAGGCTGTAATCTAACATTTAATGAAAATGTAGATTGGTTACACGTGCAATTTGCTGCGTGCATCTAGCGTTCGCCAGATAAACTTTCATCCCTTCAGGTACGCCGGGACACCCGTCTGTTTCGATTTGCATACGAAATAACAGCTTCGGGTACGAAAAGCAAAATCTACGAGGAAGTTATTCGTTTAGAATTCCAGTTTGACCAACAGGCTGATAAGTTGCGTTACGAAAGACTAAAATTAGCTATGATGTTATATTTAAATTCTTTTAATCCCTGTTACATTATTTGTAAGAACCAATTATTTATATCATGAATATTTTGCGTCTGACTATTCTTTATCGTGCAAATGATAATTAAAATTACAGTTAAAATTTCGATGCACTAACGTCAGGGACATGATAGCATATTATAAGGCAAGGGGTTAAGCATCAGGATAGATTTCTCTGTTTTATGATAAAATGGAGGGTCACCGGTGACCGGTGCCCTAATTTTTTTTACAATCAAATAATTACCAAAAGAAATGATGAAATAAACCACGAACAGCGTTGACATTAAGCTAATAATGGTGGCTATCGAATTGAAAGGTTAAACTTGAAAATTAATCGATGGTATTCTTAATAATTAGGATTCCAACGTGTCTGATTGCACACGTCCGTTTTCACTGTGGCCGTCAATGTGTCAAAGAACCTTAAAAGTAGATTAGAATTTCTTTTGTATGCTGCTTTGCAGAATTACCTAATTTAATCATTAATTTTTTGTAAAATAAGGTGATGTCATTGTTAATTTGAAATTTATAAACATCTGTATTTTGTTGAAGAAAACAGAAAGAACGAATAGAAGGTTGAGCGGAAATTGCATTGTACGTACATCAGGCACGTTCGTCACGATATAATATATGGTTGTTGCATTCGCAACGTTTTACGTTCTTTGTAATGATGCTGCAATTAAGATGTAATTTCGAATAATTGTCCGACAGTTTCAGACAGTCATTTATAGAACTGGTTTTCACTTATGAGAATTTAACGAGCGATAGATTATCCGTTTTCTTTCATACCTGGATAAAATGAAGGCAAAATAGAGATAACTGGGAATTATAATTACTTAAGGGGGGGGGGGGGGGGGGGGGGGGAATCATGTAACTCGACCAAAAAATCGAATTTTTTTTTCTTGCATAAATCAATAGTATAGAATGTACAAAATGTTGTCGACATCGTTTTACAATGAAATAAAACTTTCTAAACGTGTAATAAGCATTACCGTGTCGTTTTACTTAAAACGACTTTTTCCAATGTACCGTGCAATATAACTAAAAAATTAATTGACAAATCGACTTGCATAAAGTGAATTTTAAAGATCTATAAATTCTCTTCTATTTATACCTAATTATATATTAGAATAAACATTATTTGACATTCTTTTTTCTAAATCTTTTCAACTTTCCCTACAAAAAAAAATGAATTTTTTTTTAAAGCTCTATATTTTTTTATCGGTTACACGAAATTTTTGCAAATTTAGGTATAACTAAAGCATAATTTCATAACAAACATAAAAATACTTGACTTTTTGTTCTAGGTCAATTGTATCTAAATACCTCTGCATTGCACGAGGTACAACAACTCCTCCTAATATAACTGCAGATATTTTTAAAATAAATTATTTTTTTACTACACAAAAAATTTGTGTATAATCTCGAATGTCAAGTAAAGTACTATAAATAATTTGAAGAAGATTCGTTAACGTTTACTCGTTGGAAAAAATGATCAAAAACACCCTGTTTTATGCGTGTTACATTCGTTTCCCTCCTTAACACGTTGGCTGCCACGGGGGTCACCGGTGACCGGCACCCGAAATTTTGTACAATCAAATAATTACCAACAGAAATGATAAAATAAACCAAGATAACGTTTACATTAAGCTAATAATGCTAGCTATCGAATTGAAAAGTTAAATTTCAAAATTAGTTGATTGTATTGTTAATAATTAGGATTTCAGCGTGTCTGACTACTCACGTCCGTTTTCACTGTGGCAGTCAACGTTTTAATGAAGTAAAATCGTGGAATGTTAAAAATGGATATATGTGCTTCAAAAATATATCTCTCTGGTCACTATAGAACCACAAATAATAAGAAAAGTCTGTCAAAGATTTTTCACTTACTGTCACTGTTTCAATGCGCGTTATTTTGTCAGTTTACTATTGATATTTTTATATTGTTATTTTAAACTTTCGCAAACTCGATCCTGGCAATGTAAACGGCTCAGATTCACGATTGAAAAAAATCTTTGTTTCACAACGTCAGAGCTGAAAGATTTGACAAGACAAATTAAGACGGCTAACCTAATGACAAAATATTTTGAAACCCAGTTGTTGCACTAATTATGCTTCAAAGATTTGAAAGGTGGCACACGATTGCCTACGTAACATCGTCGGCTCGATGAAATATTCATTGGCCCTGAGTATACTGAAATTCCATGTGATTCAAACGCTGTTACCGATCCGCCAACGCGTCTTGCGTACCACGTTCGTTATAATTACGATCTTATAAGGATAGTTGCCTGGCCACCACCCACGTGTTTCGCGTTAAACGTATCACGATTATCCGTTTCACGGATCTGCGAACAAATACGAATCGTTTATTTAAACCTTCGAAGAATATATTAGATTTCAAAACTTCTTGAGTCTTATTAAACATTTTTATAATAAAAGCTTGATAACCTTTAGTAATATTATTTTATTTCGAATCAAATTCGTGGAAGTCTTATCGATCACCTTGTACTATTTATTGTTAAATTCTACCATGTAATGTTAACCCTTTGCACTCGAGTGGTGCCTTTGAGGCGCCATATTTAATTTACCGGGGTATTCTAAAATGCGAAATTTCAGTTTCACATATCAAATATTTCTAACACTTTTCTTTCGACATAGTGCGTTTGGTTTCGCTACAGTTAAAGTCGTCATAACACCAAAAAGCATAACTTTTCTTTTCGTTCATATTAATTTGATCACCCACTGTATGTTCTACGGAAAGGATCATTGTGCATTCAATGCACTTACAAGTCTCACTGAACGTAATTCATGAATCACTCGATGTTGTTCATTGATGAGAAAAGATTCATTGATTATTTATAATCTTGTTGTTGCAACACGCTTCTGCATGATGAATCTATGAACAATACCAACGAATTGTTCGCAACCTATTGTAATAAATAACGATCTTAACACTAATCGTACTAAGGGGTCGTTTGACACCTTACGAAATAAATATTAATTTCTAGAATGAAATTCTTCATTTATTAAAGGAAATAATTCGCAACATAACTTCTGATTTCTAATAAAATAATATTCACAAACATATATTTTTATTTTTATAAATGAAATAAAAATTTTGTAAATAAAATGTACCCGCTTGGTACATTTAGTGCTATAGAATTGATTTTCAATAGTGTTCAGATAACGTTCTTCTGTTCCAGGTGCAACCAGGACAAAGTAAAACGATTGCTTATAAACAAGTATCGTATCAATACAACAAGAACCTAGATGGGAAACCAATTGGTAAGTTCTTTTATTATTTTTGTAACTAAAAAAAAGCTTCTACTTTAACTTCGATATAATTCCATACAATTCGTCTGAAAAGTTACATTTATAGAAAGAAAATTCGTTTTTAACCAACATATACCGAGCATTTGATGATTCACTGATTCAGTAAATTTGGTAATCTATTTCAAAAGATTCGGAATATCTTGGATTTGGGAGGTTTGAAGGATTGTCAATTTATAGCAATATAATGAACTTCTATTATATTCTATTTAGGTTTTCCTTGAAAAGTAATTTGTGATGTTTTTCTATCACTTACTTCAGGGATGGCGCTTTTGGAGCATTAGCTCCACTCAAATATAATGAACTTAACCCTTTCGAGACTGTTGAGACACAAATATCCCAGTCAAGTTTAATCGTAGATGCTAACTATCGATCTAGTAAAATTTCTTGCACATTGCTTCATTGTGAATGGGCCTCTATTGTTACATTCTATACCAGGGGTGGTATACCTTTTTACCATTAGAGGCCACATTTAAATTAGGCTAATAAAGGAGGACGCTATAATTTTTTATATTTCACTGTTGGTATTTTTATTTATTCAAGCATACATATGTATATAAATATTCATCCAGATTTTAAAATTTTAATAAACTACATATTTAAATACCACTTCAAATAAAAATAATATTAGTAGAAGTATTTTTTTAAATAAATTTATTTCATTTTAAAGAAATACAATAGAAAAATAATAATATCAAGTTACAAAAAACTAACATAGCATTAAAATTAATACAAGAGTAGCTTTTATGAAGGCCGCACAAGAAACTAACAATTAACCTGCCTCTTTTATTTTCTTTAAAAAAAAATCCGTCTCGAAAGTGTTAAAGAATTAACTTTTGGTCTCAAAAAGTGGCGATGCGCCACTATCGAAGAAAAGGAAAATCGAAGAAGTATTAGACGGGGAGAAAGAATCGATATCGAAGAATCCGTTCCAACGGGAAGTCGATTTTTGGTAAAAAAAGCATCCGATATGCCGCTATAAACCGTCGGTCGTGTTCGCGAGAAATCGCGCGCAAGCGCTGGCGCGTTTTAAACGATCGTGGAAAAGGAAGGGGAGCTGGTCACTCGTGTCGCTCCTTTTAAGGCGCGGAACGGCCTTGCAGGTATACGGTTAATTAACAATGAGAACGACAAAACGAGGGAGGTTCGTTGTCTGTTGGAAGATTCTTGAGAAATCCGATCCGCAGCGTTCGATCGGTCAAAATCTGTAGAAATTTGAATATCGAACGTTTCAGGTCGCTAAGTTTCAAATTTGAAAGATTTCACTGACGATTCAGTTAAATGTATAATTAAATCTGTATCGCAGGCATTTAGAAAATTAAACAAATCTAGAACTCGATGTTATAACATCGCACTGGGCGCTAAAGGGTTAAAACTAAATGGATAGTTTATAATTTGAGAATTATCTAATTTCCAGGAGTACTTTCGATTTGTTTTGTTATAAAGACTTTAGTATAGTTTTCGGATCGTACAGCCGTCTTCTTTTGAACATAAACTATTTCAGACCAAGGTCGTTTACCTTTTTTCGAACTTAGAACTTCTCAAACCTCAACAAAATCATACCAAGAACCATTTTGCTCATTTTCTACCTCCTATCCTTCCTTATGCAACGAATTTAATAAAAAAAGAAAAGAATCGCACGCAATCGTCAGAAATACCACGTCCATGTTCGATAATTATGCAAAATGGATAGCACCGTTGTAAATGTCGCGATTGCTGAAATTCTATGCGATTCCGTTGAACCATGAACGCAGGTAACACAGCATCGCCATTACACGCGGAGAATTTCCGTGCTGGACGTCTCTCTCGTATATGGAAGTGACGTAGCGGCCAGAGTGTGTGTTCTTTGCGGTAACACACGGTACACAAGCGTAACCATATTAGGGCTGCGTGTAACAGAAGGTTGACCCGATTTCTCTGTCCCTCTGGTTGCTCTTGAGAAAGAGAAGAATGAAGGTTGAGAAAAAAAAAAATGGAAAAGAAAAGAAAAGAAATGATTGTCATTGAATTCAAGTAAAATAAATAAAATGATCAAATTATCTTCAAAGTTATGCTCGGACTTATGAAACAATTTTGATTCGTGGATTAAATCTTCTTGTTGATCGATTAAATGACGAATTATGCGGAATTTTATTGAAAAATGTGAAAGACTTGTTTCTCCTATTTTTCAAAAATTAGATTGGTGTATAACAATTGGTGTACGACATAAAGTCTTTTGTCCTTTTCTTAATGGATAACTAATTTTACTGCTTCGTTATTGCAGAGACCTTACTTTTTAGTCAAGGTGTTAATAAAACAAACAAAAAAAAAACGTAACGAAAGGATTAAAACGATCAAATTCCGTGGACAAAGGAAGAATCCCAGTTGTTCGACTTTGATTTTAATAGGCTTTTTTGAGATGATAGCGTACAGATTTCTGTACTTTCCATGTTTCTGCCGTTCCGAGCGTATACCCTCGCTGTCGGTTTCAACAGACAGAATCAAACATGCGGCACTTACCGTAACAATAGGACCGCTTTTATGACTTACTACTCAAACCGAGACGTCATCGCTGAAAAACAGTAAATTTCGAAGCGTTATATCTTGAAAACTAATAAAAATCGGGTGAATGCATTGAAGCTTAATAAATTCGTCTTGAAAAGCACTATCGCATGACAAAAAAAATATATATAGTTCCATTTAAAAAAACGAAACTTTACCATCCAAATTTTTCGTTTACGTGAAATTTATCCTGCAATTTCCATATGAACAATTTTTCGTGTCATCAATAGTTATTGAAACATCGCGACTGTCACACTTTATCGTGGACACCCTGTATGTACAATTTTACTTGTGGGCACTTAATGATTTCCACCCTCGAAGGTTATCGGGGATGAAATTTTACCTCGCACGATTTTTTATATGATTACAAAATTTAAAAACTGTTAATACAAATTATTTAAATATTTATTCAATATTGTCAGTAGGGATAATGTTATCACAAGATTAATCAATTCTCCTTTATGTAGATACTTCGATATACCTATAATAATTCAATTCGTCTGTGGGTGGTATTTTATGATAGCTTTCAAAAGTTGAAGATACAATAACAGTTGAAAATGTAAAGTAAAATATAACAGTAAAATTTACTAATTAAAATATAATAATGAAGATGAATTTTTTCGTGTATTATAGATTCTTGGACAGCTCCAGACAATGCGTTGACAAATGCCAGTTCAACGATGATGTAAGTACAGTTTATAACAGACTATTTCTTGAAATCATAACCATTTGAACGGTTGCCAAGAAATCTATACGTATCTATGTTCGCATATCCTTCTGGGAATAGAAAATTTAATTGTAAAAATAAAACGGATTAACTGAACCTGGCTAAAACAACGAAAACACTTATGTATCTTACAGAATTTTTTTTTATTCCATTTCCTAACTTAATACTTCGTATTATTTATCCAATGTTAGTGGTATTCGTAATTTTTCATTTTGCACAGTTATCAGGTAAAATTTTCAGTTTCACGGCATTCAATGTACTAATTTTTGGCCAGCAATACATGTCCAATTTTTTTTTTTTTTTTTAATAAACATGAATTTCGAATTTTACTGTTTAGAAATGTTAAAGGCGATTATCTGTTTTTTATTATAATTTGAAGAACTTCTTGAATCGATTCAAGTAAATTGTAATCAGTGTAAATTGTAATCAGAATTAAACTTAATATTCAATTGTGATCAAAGTTTGATCGCAGAAGTCACATCTAAAGTGTAAGGCGTGTCATGAGTATGATACGATATTGTAGGTCAAGGAGTTAATATTTCCTAGTATTTTTAATCTTTTGTCCGACCTAAATTGCACACCCGACTTTTATAGTACGTTTATGAAAAAACAAGTTGCTTGACTTAATTTACAGCGACGATATTCGAGAAAGGACCTACGAAGAAAGCGCACTCCACAGTGGTTTAGAACCTGTCACGAGAACAGTCAATAGAGAACTGGTATGTACATTGTGTGACGTATTGTTTAATATTGAAATGACTCACAAAAAATATATAAGTATATTTATATTTCAGATGTACGGCGATAGTTCTACATCTCGTTCGAAACAAACCTCTCCTTTACCAGGCACTCAACAAAGAGACGTGAAGTATATTCATGAATCTTCAAGTAAGTATATTTAAAAGAAAAAAATATGAAGTGTTGAATCAAGTATTCATCCTGTACAATGTCTAACGTTTCCTAGATTATATGTGTAATTGATAGCATAGTAATGAAAGAAAATAATCTAAACTGATACAGAAACCCTTTGACTGTAGACAACATCCAGCTTACCAGAGACAAATAAGAACACATAATAGAACGTATAAACTAATAACAAATGAAATTTATTTGTTATCTAATGTATTGCCATCATCTACGAATAAATTCTAACTTTTAACTTTGGTGCACACAATAAATTGCAATTGAACGATAACACATGATCGCTAGCGGAAACGCAAGAGTTCCTTAGAGATAACATTAATTTCAAGATGTTGTAGGTTACCAAACAGAACCAGTACAGAGTACACTAACAACAATGCACGCGAGCAACGCTCAAGAATACGGAAACGTGGAGTACGTGCCAGTTCCATCGCCAACGCCAGCAATACCGATCAACTTGGCACCTGGTCCTAACACGAAAGTAACGACCACCATCAAGACCTACACGTACGAGCTACCAGGAGCGCCAGAAACGTATCTGCCAGGTAGCAATGTGCCAGGGGCTGTTATGCTCCCAGGTGATCAGACCATCACGTATACAATACCGAAAGGCTCAACCTCCGCCACCGATAAGACGATTACCTATCAAACCGTGAGTGAAAACGTTCCACCCAGAACACCGACCAGATACAGCAGCCCATCGCCGGTAACGGATATTACCAAGAAATCCACGACCGTACATCAGGAAAAATTCTTCCGCGAGGAACATCACGGAAATCCACCAGGACAACCAATCCCGACTGCTTATCGTCCTAACTCACCACCTTTGGAGACTAAAACAACGTTGACGCGAAACGAAAAATATTATCAGATAGAAGGCACTTATCCCAATGGACATCCACCTGGCGATCGGCCAGACCATCCGAGCGGTCCGGTAATTTATCAGAATCAACCGCCTATCATAAACGAGACTCACACCAGTATAAATCGGATCGAAGAACATTATCCTAGCCGACCAGTGTCCAACGGACGACACCCGACACCCGATAAACCGGGAACACCGGTTAATTATTATACTACATCGCCGCAAACCACACCGCCGCAGTCCACCACGACCGTGTATAAATTTTCGAACACGACCACGACGATACCACCGAACAAGAATGCCGAGGACCATGAAGTTTTATTACCGAAACCGTTTCCAACCGGTGGCGTTCAAGTCTATCCTTCCAAGCCTGCCAACAAAGAACAAAATCCACCTAAGAAGCTGGAAGACCTCATGGCGTCATTTTCTGATACCGAGGTACATTAACATTCTTATAAGGTTGAATCATCCTGTAAGCAATGTGGTTTTTTCTTTTTTTAATTAAATTCAAAAATAACGAGAAAGAAAATATGTTGAATAAAACACTTATTTATAATTTAATCAAATTCGTGCAAGCAATGATTCGAGGTCTCTTTAAACATCGTATTCTAAATCAAAAAGTTTTTCATTGAGATGTTTTTGAAGGCTTCGCAAAAGATGATGATCTGACAATGTCAGCTCGAGGGAAATTCTCTTAACTTTTATAATTAATATAATTTGTTCATAACACGGTTGTTTAGTAATGGTTCTAAACAAACCTGTTTCTACCAATAAAAAAAAAGAACCCGCATTACTTACGGATGCTCCAATACAATTTTCTTGGAAAATCAAGCGCTGATTGTAACACGGTAATACCAACTAGCGTCAGATGTCAATCTTCCTTTTCTCCGGACTCCTCTCGATTCAAAAGATTACGCTTGCTTGTATAACTCTGGTTTCCTATGAAGTAGTAAATGTCTATCTCGTATCAACCTATTTGAGCAAGGTTTCCTGGTTCCATTGTGCGCCTATCCCAAGTGACGATGCTACCACCGACGATAAGTACGGGGCTACATGTTCATAGCAACATCAATTGGTATATGTAGAAAAGGAGATGTCGGTAATCTTCGAATCTGATTCCTACTACCTCATCCTTATAATACCATTTTCACCAACTAACGATAGTCTGCAATACGGTAGATGCGAGCCCTTAAATATGGCACTGGATTGCTCTTAGGGATAGTTTGCCACTTAGGTATAACTTGATACAAAGTTCTTGATTTTCATTAAATATTCCCAGCACATTTTACAACTACCTGATAACTATAAAATTATTCATATTAATTGACACTTTTATACAAATCTGTAATGACGATGAAATGACTAATTGTTTGATTAAGAATTGACTCTCTTTTTTTAGCGCGAAGTGTTAGAAGACATCGAAAAAAGAGAGAAGGTACAACGAAAAGAATCACCAGCCGCTAAAAAGGAAGTTGACTTTATACCTCACACACCACCCAAGGTAAAAAGTAAAAATGTTGCTGGACCTCCGGTTTATTATCCTCCTGGTTCGGCGGAATTCACGAAGAAAGAAGAATCCGGTGCAGCCATGTCCCAATCTAGCGTAAGCAAATGAACCTCTGATACATATTTCATCTATTTATAATCGAAATACGTCAAGCTAAGTTTTCAAGCAGGTTTAGAGCCAGAAGTGTAACTTAATGTTATAGAAGTTGTCAACATAATATACCAATACTTTAAACAATTAATAATTCTTTTCTTTTTGCTTTTCTTAGGGAGGATGGCAAAAGGCTAGTGGAAAATATGAGTATGAAGCATCCAGCAAAAGTAAATCAAAGTCCAGCAGCGGTGGCGCTGTTGTCCCCGTTTGTTTGCCCCTTTGTTGTGCCATGCCATGTGTAATTATGTAACTTATTTTAATCAATGTTAACCTGTTAATCGATTAGGTAAAAGATTAGCTATGCTCGACAAGAATCTCCATTTAAATTAATTGTATGTCTTCCATTACACTGAACAGAAATACTAAGGCAAAAGTCAATGCTGGAACCGTAATGTAAGAATCAGCAAATAATTTTAGAGCATTATAACTAGTTCAGAAGCAAATAATTTTAAATTCTTTGTTTGTCAAATATTGTATGTATATAACGTTGAATAAACGTGCAATTAAAGTTTGATATTATTTTAATTGAATGCAACTGATAAGAAGAAACAGCTTTATAATAAGCTTTCTTACTTATATAATGCTATAAAATCACAAATATTATAGGCTTTATTAACACATTTCAATATTGCTTTAAATTATTGCTACTTTAGTTTTAAATAATTCTTTAAAAAGGAGATACTGAATTATAAGAATACTGAATCGTTTAAGGTCTTCTTTTTTTTGTTTCGCTTTTATATATACCTAATGTTAGATCTATCCTGTTACATATATCATGCAGCTGGATTTTGTTAATATTACATCATATTACAACAGTGTAAGCTAAAACAATTATTTATTTTTTCTTTAGTTTTATTATAAAATCGTTTAATATTTATTACAAACATTACATTTTCTCATACGCTGTATTATACTCTTACATGTACTTCACTTTTCATTAAAATTTGATAAGCTTCGAAACAGTTCTCAATGGTACAATGGTAGAATCAAAAATATAATATAACGTATATTTTCATGCAACCTTATTATTATGTATTATCAAGCATATAAAAGTATCGCTTATATTTTAATTATCAATCGTTACAACGTATCTATTTACACATTTATACATTTACAGAACAGTACGGTTAAATGAATTAATGATATATTTAAAATAAAACTCTGATGCGTCCAATGAATTTAAAAGATTTAAAGAATATATTAATATAATTATTTTATCAATTCACTATTAATAATTTAAGTAAATCATAATATAAACAAATTAATGTAAGTAAACGTTATAGCCAAGATAATATGATGCTTTTACTTCTGATTAAAAAATTTTTGTAACTATAAAATAATACCGTGAATTATGGTGCTATAATAATGTTAATGTTATTCAAGAAATATCCAAGTGTAATGTGCTCTCATTACAATCACGAGCCTGTGTATTATGAAATACATGGATAAAATTATTATACTTAAATGTATGTAAAAATTGTGCCATGTCAATATATAAAATGTGTGCTGATAAATAATAATAATTTTACATTAATAAAGTGCCTGCTCCTTCTATGAGAACATGTTTACTTTTCCTTTATCCATTACAGTCTCAAATACTGTTTTTATTAATAAATATTCAACTTTATTATAGTATATTTGGAGGAACGATACCATTTTTCATTCCTAATAAAAATATACAGCATACACAGTAGCCACACAGAATATTGTATCCTGAAAAAATATTATTTTTCTATACGTATCTGATACAATGTATCAATGAGAATATTTTTCTATCCTGATGTTTTAAGCTTCTAATTAACAATTACCATTTTCACATCATCAAAACATGTCTTAGTAAATTGGTTTATTATTATTTATGTTGTGCAAAAATTGAGATAAATTAAATAGTGACCAACATATTACTCATATTCTAATCTCTCTGTCATTTTAGTTTTTCAATCCGTATAAAATGAATACCAATTATCTTATGCGATTGTAAGTTAATTTTATGTGTCACACATTTGTGCAATAAATAAAAGTGTTAAAATTGATTGTATTATCCTTACATTTACAAAGCTATCATATGCGTATGTATCTGCTTCTGCATCCCAAATACATCTCGTACCCATTTTTACCCCAGCACCGTGCTGCTCACCCAAAACCACATTTACAATATATTTGTAACGTTTGAAACTTAGTTCTAAAAGTACATAGAACATTATTTAAAATAATTTTTTGATTTTTTCTAGCTAATTTGCTTTCAATTTTAAATATTTCTTTCAGAGAAGGAAACATCACCTTTAACTTTTTCTCTAATTATATCTGCTATATCCTTAGTCCATTGAACAGCTTCCTCAGCATCATATGTCTTTGAAGAAAGCTGATCGAATAATACATTATGTATAACTTCTTTAGCGCTTAAAGGTTTAAACCTGTATCCAAAGTATTTACCACTCTCAAATCACAATAATAAAAATATTCTTAAAAAATTATTACTATAGTCTATTTGAATAGCTCACTAACGATGAATAATAAAATTATGAAACAAATAACATTAAACTGGAATTTACTACTTCCTAATTGCATAAGAGCACGACAACATTTAATACGTTATTCTTGAAATAACAGAAATAAAAGAAACTTGAATCTATTAATGTATCAAAAGTGATTGAAGAAGGAACAGCAAGTATAATCTTATTAATAAAATTCATACGCATTTGAAACATTTTGTTGACACGTTTAAGAAACGATAGCTTCAGATTAAGAAATATAAATAAAACTAAATCAAAGTACTTCTCATGTAGTTGTGGACGTATTTGATAAATCTGAGAAGGAGAAGTCACAGATCCTGCATCTTCGAGTACCTCCACATTCACCTGTGTTTTCTCTTCTTTCTCTGCTGGTGTTTCACTTTCTGGTGGAGTGGAATCTTTGCTCGGAATGTTTTCTTCCTCCATTTTATGCAATTTTCTTTAAAACGACAAAATACTTACAATTAGGTTATACGACATTCGCGTCAAACATATATCCAGTGACTACAGAATATGGCGGAAAATTGGAATCGATTAAAAAATTGAGTATTCAAACGTTCTAAAACAAAATGCATTCAATTTATTTAAATTCTCCCTGTGGGTGGGGAGCAGAATTCGCCCACAGTAGCCCCTGCTTGTCGTAGGAGGCGACTAAAAGGGGAATAAAAAAAAAAAGTAACGCAACAAACGAATTATATAAAGGAAATAACAGTTTCTCGCGTCTCGAGACAAATGTTCATAACAGTAAAGCCAGTGTAAAACAAATATTGTCAGCTATTGTCAAGGAATTGTAAAAGACTAGAAATATCTCCTCTTGGGCAAGAAAGAGGATCCTCCAGTGTTAGAAAAACCGACGGAAAACCTATTAAATAAATAAATTTATTTAAATGTAATATCTTACAATGTTGGCAGATAGTGTAATTATCGACATAACATATACTTCAATAATTTAAAATATTTTTTAACTTATATTGGTGCTTCAAATTTCAGGATAACACAGGAGTGATTAAAACACAGTTATGATCTCTTTAAGAAGATTAAGTATATTTAATTTATAATTAATTTATAATTATAACTTAGTTTGTTAGGGATATCCTACACGGATCCCTTACTTATCATTTCTGCTTTAAATAATCCTCACAAACCCATGATATAAACATAAACTAAATCGCAACGCAATTGATGCATTCCTTACATTTCTTTACGATACAATCTCTGTTGATTTGCATTCATAATCGCTTTATGATATTTTCCGTGCGACACAAAAGTGCGTCTAATGAATTATAAAAGCGCACAATCGTTTGTGATGATTAATGATAATAATCGTCAATCTTCGCACGATATCTTTACGTTAGAGCCTGGATCCTCTTAATTCTCGCATGAAATGTATTAGCGTTTTAATGTTTATCGAAACGGAAGACCCGAACGGTATCAATATCATTGAACGCAAAGCAATTGCGAGCTTTGAACAATTTCGGTTCAAACCGTTTCAAGTACGAAGTATTTCTATTTAATTCTCGCCTTTAAGCACTAACAAGGTTTACAACAGCACACTACAAAATTTTCATCGTCGATTATGCGATACTGATAGTTCTTGTAAATGGTGATGTCCGAATCCCGCATTTCATTTGTATGATCGTAGATTTTCTTAATCACTGGCGGGAAACTCGGGATATTTGCAGCCGCAGCAATTTCGTCGTAATACGCCCATTGCCTGTCCTTTAGCTTGCTGATATGTCTGGGCTGCGGAGATTGCAGGAATATCGGTATAAATAATAAATAAGAAAAATAATTTTAAACTGACAAACTACTATTAATTATTATACATGTTCAATTAGTGCCTACTGGTATTCGTGGAACCTGAGTATACAGGATGCCAATATTTGGTACGAGAAAAAATAAATCGAAGATGTACAGTAAAATATTGAATATACAGTTTCGTTTTTTGAGAAAATTAAATTTGAAAAGTCGTCAAATTATTTGCAAGAAAAATAATTTCAACAATTCTTTCGTTAATTTACTAGTTAACCTGCTGTCCTTTCCGTTCAGTTGGCAGCGAGCGGTCAATTTTATTATATTATATTACAACATTTATTTTTTAGTCCTGACACTGCCGGTTCCACGTACCGACGCCTCCCATACGAAAAGTTTGAGCTTTGGAAATTTGAAATTTAGAAATTTGACATTTGGAAATTTGGAAATTTGAGATTTCAATGTCCGAAATTTGGAACTTAGGAAACTTAAAGTGTAGAAATCTGATATTTGGAAATTTTAAATTTAGAAATTTGGGATTTGAAAGTCCGACATTTGGAAATTTTAAATTTAGAAATTTGGGATTTGAAGGTTCGAAATTTGGAAATTTTAAATTTAGAAATTTCGGATTTGGAAATAAGGAAATTTGAAATTTAGGTCAAGATTTTATAGGTCAAGGGGTAGTAATAACGAAGTAAATTGAATGATGAACCAGGTAAATTATCGTACCAAGTTATACTCCCTAGTAACTTTCAAGTACAAGACGAATAGTCAAGCCTCTTTCCCCTACGTCGTTATTTTTTCTCTAGGAAAATCTATAATTCTCGACATAGATTGCTGTCTCAAAAATTCAAACTGTTATTAACAATCAACAAGATTTCATGATATATTAAAAATTGTTACGTTGCTTTGATAAAATGATGACTTCTCTTGATACTTGTCTAATTAGATCTTACGAAAACAAGAAATATAAATAAATATAATTTGTACAAAATATTGAATACCTGTAATGGAATGGGAGGCCATTGTATGTTCTAACAAAAATTACACAATAAATATACATATGATAAATAGAGCTCATACCGGAATACCCTGGTCGAGGAGAGCCTTCTTTTCCGCTTCATGTTCCTGGCGCATCTGCTCGGGCGTTGGTAACTGAATACGACCCTCGAGAATACCCAGGATATATTGAGCCTGTAGATGAAACATTGGAAAAGGGATGACGATTCCTGGCAGGCCCATAACGAATAAATTCGGGTAATCGGTGTGTATGAGATGCTTGTAAATCGGCTCGACGTGATTGTCGTCCGTACGTATCTCGACTTTAGTTGACATAAAGGGATACGTGAACTCGTAGCCTGAAAAGAGATTTTACAACAGTTGTATTTAGTATCAATTAACGCTTGTGTGCAAAGGTCAGGGTCCTACCGAGGGATAAACTCTATTTTCCACGTAGTAAGGTCCAAAAATATTGAATTAGCTTTTAACCCATTAACGCACGAATGAAACTGAAAATATGTAGAGAAACAAACAGTACGATAATTTAATTAAGTATACAACTGAAGCTTTTCTTTGTTATTTTGAAAAATGATATGAACTCGAACGGGTACATTGAGCAATTTAATTTAGAAACCAAGTTATATATATTTAATTACTTCAAATGATTTAACTCTTTGAGGCACACAAGAAAATAAAAACCCAAGTTGCACAGAATTAAATAAAATATACTCATTTCAATTATTTAACATAAAATATTACTCGAAATGAATAATTTCAACTTTCCAAGGTGGATTAAAATATATCCCACCATGCATAAAAAGCTAAGCAAAAGGTGGGACATTTTTTAATCCATCTAACTCCAAATGAAACCACATGGAGATTGGAGATAATATAACACACTGTATATCTCTATTCATACATGAATGGTTTGCAATAAAAATGAAGCACGTATGATCACATGTGAAAACTAGTAACGTAAACAGATTACGCTTTTTGCACTATCACCAAATTTTAAATTAACGTCCATAGATAATAATACTACACATAAAACGGCGTGTACTCGAATGAATACCGCAGATGCTAATGGGTTAATAATAGACCAATTACTTTTAGATCGCTTTTCTAGTTCAAGTACAAAGAAAGTTTTTCTAAACAAAAAAGTAACAAAATAAATAAGAAAACGTTTCGTGGATTTATTTTCTGTTCAATTGAACCTCGCTGCGCATATATTAGCTTGCTATGTCAAATATCTAAAACTATGTGTACGATGAAGATGTACAATTTGACAATCTGAACAAAAATGAATCAGTACTCGATCATCAATAAATTATAAAAATGAAGATTGCCAAAATGCTTTTGTTTTGTTTGGAGATCGAATATGGATTATCTTTTGTTTATAATATTTGTTGAAAACTATCGCGAGCGCTCCACTGGATATTAGGATATCAGTGTAGCAAATAACTTTACTTCAGGCCTGAAGAGAATTCGACAGGGCCCTGACGATACTCATTTTTATTATCTTATGTATAATTAATATTTCGGATACCTCGATCACTTATATGTACGAAGAAGATCAAGTCTTTTTACCGGTGCAATATATGAAGCTGTCTACTTCGATCGTGGAACCATCACGGAGGACAAATGTGTTTCCTTGAATAGATTGGATTCCAGGCGTTTGTTCCACGTTCTTCGGCAATCTCCATTCCACCGGTTTCGGTAAATTGTGGCTTAAATATATCTGCGTCAGCAAACAATTATCATTTTTAAAATACGAGATATTTTCTTAACAATGGCCTGAATAAGTTTTTTATTTATTTATTTCAATACTGTTGTAATTACATTAGTAATTCGAGATATCAATCCTTAGTATCGCTGATACGTCATGGTGTGTATTATTAATCGCATACCCTTAATATTTCACAAATGAGGAGTAACCACTGTTTGATGCAGTGAAGTGTGATTAAAATTAAACTAAATTATTACAAACTGAACGTGCTTTTCTAACAAATCTTGCTAGATTATTAAAATTAATTATGTTTGTGCTTCGTTTGGAAATTAAATTAATTTGATCCAAAGTCACAAATTATTTTTCCTTTATTATCAAATGTATAGTTTAAATTCTAACTTTTTCATATCTTGAAATATTTAACAAATATCAATAACAAAATTTGTGTAGTGTTCTTTTTTCTTCGTGCAACTTTACAAGTTCTGTACAAGGGTTAAAATTCTTCTAATAATGTGAACAGGTCAAAAAAGTATACTGTGATTGAAACCTGATTAATTATAAATACATATGATATTTTTAATATCCTAGCATCCTTGATATCGCACGTAAGACGGTTAAGAAAATCGAGAACCAAGGCCTTGAATTTGTAATCACAAGAATCGAAATTACTATTTATAATAACACGAAGATCGCGACAGGTAACTGCAAACGATAAAATGGAGTTTACAAGCATAATAGAAAATTTAAAGTTGCACCGCCGTCATAATTACAAAAAGTAGAGTAGTTAACCCTTTTGCGAACAATGGCACCGTCATAGCAACTTACAATATTGTTCTATATTTTTGTCACAAAGAGATTTTTAACATATGCTTCCAAGAAGGGAATAATTGCTTATTTTATTTTAAATAAATAATATTCCCTGCGTTTAGCGTGTCGAGCAAAGGGTTAATAAAATGATACACGTTCTTATTTAAAATTTCGTTTGAAATTTAAATTCGAATAAACGTAGCCGATACGAGTGTAGCTTTTATCTAACGACGTATAAAGTGCATAAAACAGTATATTCTTGGAATAATCGTAATTGATTTCTATAAGAAATTATTTATTATTCCACGGTTAATTAATACGAAGAAACTTGATTTCAAATATAAAAGGTAAACATTCAATAAGTGGAGTTAATTACTTTGGCCGGTTCACATGTAGAATGATTGTAAATAATAAACAGAAAATTGATACTCGATTTGAGACGGTAAATAAAAATAAAACGCTTAATAACAAATTTAAATTAATAATAGTAATTTTATCATGAAACACCTCAAGTTTATATAAAAGTCGCTTAACTGATCAATATTCAATACGTAATAACGTATCTATTAAAAGATCCTTGTCTCAAAGTATTTAATTATATTCGTATTAAGCGACGAATATCTATATTTTATATAAACAATATGAACAATACATAAACAATATACCGTAAACATTTTACGATAAACGAATCGTGAACGATTTACTTACGCGTAAAAGGAAATTACTTGAAACACGATAAATATATTTATCATTCTTACATTTTAAACGTATTAAAAGAAAGAAAAAAAAAAGAAAATATCAAGTGCATGCAGAAGTATTACTCTTTTCTCAGTCTTGGTATGTTTATTTAAAATTCGAATAAATTCTCGCCCTTTTGGGTTATCGAAGGGCTACCACCCGAGTTACAGAAAATAACAGTATTACTTCGACGATTCAATTGCATTTTACACACGACGTGAAAATAAAGGAAACAAATTGCAAAACAAAAAGGAGGCTAAAATTTTTGCACAAACTTATACTTGTCATTCCGGATACCTTTTCAGCGTAAGGCGCGATCTCGAGGGCAATATCGATACCGGACCATGACGCGCCGAGGATGCAAACTTTCTTTCTAGCGTAGATCTCCGGTATCCTGTACTGATGGCTATGTATGCATCCTCCAGGGAAACTTTCGATACCTGGTATATGCGGAATATGGCCTACGGTGTAATGACCATTACACAAGACCACCGCGTCGAATGACTTGGTCGTTTCTATTTTGCTTTCCACATCCTCGTACGTTACCATCCAAATTACCTGACCGTTTGGCAAAGTTTCTGGTTCCACGTGTTTCACCAGGGTATTTAACTGAAAATTGATAGCAATTTAGTATATATATATATGTATATACATATATGTTTTGATACATATTCTGTGGGTGTATTTGTATCCCCTAGAATATGTAGTTAAGTAGAGTAAAATTCAAAGTTATTATACATGCACTTTTGCAATTTTTATAAAATTTTACTAGTATTGGAAAGATTAAGGTATCTTTTTTCGTTGGCTGACGTTGGTTTTTAAGAATACTTTGAATCTATTTTCTATAAAAAAAATGTACTAATCTTTAATTATAGACCGAGCCGCCGACTAAAAGATAATCAACGCCTAACGCATATTCTTGGTCCTAAAACGTTAAAAATTTGTAAATGTCTATTCCTTAAGACGTTAGCAGATAATAAGAAAAGATTTTTCGAAATTCGACCCACGAGGAGTGCAAACGGTTAGAGCTAGGCATGAAAGGTAGAAATATTCTTTGTGAGACAAAATTCCGATTTTCACCTTTTTTAAGGGGTGAACAAGATTTATTATAAAAATGTAGAAATCTTTAAATTTCAGCTAACCACTGGCATAGCTACTACTGGGGTTAATTACTTTACCTGGTTTGAGCGCAGCCTAAGATTATTCATAGTGACGTTAATTAAATTATAAGAAGAATAGAGGGGGAATTACATTTGACTGCTTTGGCAATGCTTACCGAGTAATATTCTCAGCAATTTTCCAGTAACAATTTTTATAAAATGTTAATATGTTAATCATAATTACAATCAAAGTTTCTCCTATCAAAAAATATAAACGTTCTTGTAACATTCTTCAAATAATAATGGGTTGAAATCAAAGATGATATACCTCTGTTTTGAAACATCTTGTATGTCGCTAAAGATTTCTTACTCCGCGTGCTTCACCAATGCATAAAATTAACCCTTAGAGCGCTATGGGCGCATATACAGGGTGTCCCGTAACTACTGTAACATCCGGAAATGAGGGGTAGCTGGGATGTATCTGAACCACTTTTTCCTTTATCAAAATGTTGTTTGAAGCTTCGTTTTCGAGTTATTAACGAAAAACACCGGCCAATGAGAGCGTTAGTGGCTTTCAACCGCGCGCAGACGTGGCCGTGAACGAACGCCTCTTTTTGCATCGGAGATATCGAAAGAATCACACGACAAATGTTACATTGTATTAAATTAAAAATAATGTAGAATTATTTATGAGTAACAAATTAATGAATATGCCGTTTAATAACTATGTTTGACACTATGTGTATGCGTCCGGCGAAAGCGATCGGTGTGGACTATGAGCGCATATGTGCGTTTGGTGAAAGTCACCAGCAGGGACGATGTACGCATATATGCGTTGGTATATCAAAGTATTCCGTCCAGAGGAATCGCAGTCTCTCCGGAGCGCATCGGCAGAAAGTCGTCCACACGCAAAGGGTTAATCTCAAAGGATTACTATAACTGATTACTATATTTGCGCATTGAACAGTCAATCAACAGAGTTCAGTCTAGCGAAAAAGTATTCCATCCACAGCGATCGTCAACGCTGGCCGCACGCCACGGGTATTCAGCGCTCAAAGGGTTACAAATTAATTTTATTAGTTAGTGTATAGTTAAAGGGTCATATATGGTTTAAGGTTGATTCCACGTTTAACAAAATAAAGGAATTTAATCATTTTGCCTACTAATGTCTATACCTATTATATCGTACGAAATTCCAGGTAAAGCTTCTGATTATACGATTGACTATTACCTTTATGTGTGGATATAAGTTAAAATGTTTTGCATAATCCCCGAGGTACTCTCGAATTACACTGTGATGAACAAACGACGGCCCCTCGTCATGCTTCATTGGAAAATCAGGTATTTGCATTATTTCTCGCGGGAGATTTGTTCTGGAACGTAATTGAATAAGTAATTAAATTTTAATCATCAAATGCTGCAAAAATTGTGTTACATGTTTGTTAGTGGAACGTACGGTCCCCTGGGCACCGGTTCAGGAGCCGTTAGTATTTTCAGTAGTTTTTATTTTTCTAGTAAAATCAAAAGGGGTGAGGGAACATTATTAACAATCATGGCTATTTTTCTTTTTTCTTGACAAAGCTCTTCGATTACTTTTGTCATGAGTGAGGAATTCGTTAACTCTTTAGAAAGTAATATATCCTCCCGGCTCCCTTTCTGGGTACGTCACTACAGTAATTAAAGGGTCGGTATGGATTACAACGACGTGACTTTCGAATAACCTCGTACTTAGACGATTAAAGTTAACACGTTAGCTGTCACAGTGAAAACGGACGTACGTAGTCAGACACGCTAAAACCTTGATTATTAAAGGCGCAATTAATTAATTTTCAAATTTAACCTTTCAATTTGATATCCAGCATCCACGGTTTATTTCATCGTTTCTTTTGTTAATTATTATTTGATTGCAAAAGATTTCGGATGCCGGTCACCCGTGATCACCGTCACGGCAAACGTGTTAAAGACGAAGTTTTTGTCCATCAAGATGACAGACTTTAGCAAAGTATCTATTGATGCA
The DNA here is from genome assembly GCA_943735885.1 of Stelis phaeoptera. Classification (NCBI taxonomy): domain Eukaryota; kingdom Metazoa; phylum Arthropoda; class Insecta; order Hymenoptera; family Megachilidae; genus Stelis; species Stelis phaeoptera. The sequence goes on from OX030930.1 coordinate 8,280,678, forward strand.
AACAAAAATGTTTACTTCGAAACTTAAACATAAAAATTCCACAAACACGACGTTGAAAAAGTGTCCTTTCTATATTTCTTCTAGTAACACAAAAAGATATTTAGATGGCTTTATTAACATGGACCGCCGGGTATTTGCATTAATTAGTGACGATTTTTAATTTTTATTAAAAATTTCGTCTGAATACTGGGATTTGACAGATTGTCTACAAAACATTCGTAAATCCGATAAATCTCGATTAAGAAACGGACTACAAAATGATAATACACAAACATTGATAAACGAACAAACACTGTGTCATGTTTTTAAGTTCTTTAAAACGACCGCAAAATAATGTCAAAATGCAGTAAACACCTTTCACAATTGGGACTTTATGACAAACGAGGCACAGGATACATAGAATCTATCTTCTTTAGCCACCACTTACTAGGAGGGAGGGGGGATTATGTTGAACCTGTCTGACTTATACATATAGTGATGACGATAGCTGAGTTCTGGTCGGTCTAGTCGGTCGCGATAAACTCTACTGAAACGCGATACACTCCTTGACATAGTAAAGAGACGAATCGCTTTGTTAAGCGATTCCGGAACTTGAAAGAGCTCGATGATTGTCCAATAAATCGTTTGATCGCGTGACAAATAGGAAATCGAGCCGAAAGTTGTTTATTTTGCGTAAGAGTATCGTCATTTTCATTGCCATACGTTTCATAACGTGTACGATAATATTTGTAAGATGGAAATCGGTATCATGAAACGTAGAAAAGATTCTAGAACTACTTCTTTTTTGTGTTAAATATGCGAGATCCTCAAGTGAAGACTAATTCATGGATTTATAATTTATACATTACGATATTTAAATATAATCAAAGTGACCGGAATGCTTCAGGCGTTGTCGAAAAACAAAAGAAATTTATCACCAATCCAATTCGAACGTAGTGAATGTAATTCGTATAGTTTTGGGGGGTGCCTAGTGGGGAGCTGTAAATGAAGCCATGTGTATTTAATCCTTTGCGCTCGGAGCATTTTTGGATACCTTCGAATTTAATTTACTTTTCCATCAAAGCTTTCACAAACTAAATTCACTATTTTGCAAGTAAAGTGTTACAAATGCTTATGAATCTATTTATTTTCTATATTGTACTATAAATATATCCTGGTAAATTGAATATGTCCCTCCAGATGTATCATTCGGGTGCAAAGGGTTAAACGTGTATCCAGCACAGTCTTGCGCGCACGGATGAAACGTTCGAGCGAAGTTTCTGTATGGAAGAAGTTGTATTTCTTGCATGAATAGTAAAACGCGGAATGGAAGAATATATCATGTTCAATATGCCAAAATTTTAAAAGCAACGCCTTACATTATGTACAGTGGGTCACAAAATTATTCCCTCATCTTTTAAAACACGTGAAAAATAATAATATGACACGAATTTTCGAATTATTTAAGGAAAAGGTATTTTCCAATTCGGTTGCCTTATAATACGGCATTCCTGCACTTGAAAATTGAAGAAATCTTGTAACACGACATTCCTGCAATATGGTTTCCCTCTAATAAAATAACAGATTTTGTGTAAAACGTACATACAGTGGGTCGAAAAAGCATTCGGGTTCCCTCTTTTGAAATTGGACCAAATGACTTGAATTTTTTTGACAAGCTAGAAGAGACTAGTTTACTAGATGACAAAAAAGAGAAAATGTTGAAAAAGTTCCAGTCGGTTGAAATTATGAAGGATACAGTGAGGATCACTTTTCTCAACCTTTTTAATACTTTTCGTAGATTTCAGTTAGTTGTATGTATACGCAAAGTTTCGTCGAAATCGGTTAACGCATCTAGAAATTACAAGCAATTGAAATTTACGAGAATCGCAGTTTTTTATCTGAGAACGTTACTAGTCACGTTCAGAAGAGGGAATTGTGTTTTAAAAGGTGAGCGAATAATTTTGTGACCCACCGTATGTGTTTATGACGGTCCTGACAAGCTGGCCAATGCTTGAAATTGACTAGCGGCCAACCGAACGCCCGAATGGACGATTTCCGGTGTCGGAGTGTACTGATTTATAAACAGTCTTTTATCATTTTGGCTATTTTTCATTTTGGCTTTTTTACGTGTTCACATAACCTAAATTACCATAATATTGTAGAATATTTAATTATATTGAAAAGGATATAGTTTCTCCTTGCCCATTGCAGTAACTATTGCCTATAAATATAGAAATTAAATGAAATTAACCCTCGAATGGCGAAACCTGGAACAATCAAGACCCAGATCTAGAAGAGATATAACTAGATATAGAAATTTTGAACTGAAAAAGTTTTATAAAATAACAATGGTAAGTTTGGAAAATGAAAATAAAATAAAATAGGACATTTTTGGATTATTGTTATTTTAACAATTCGTCATCCGAGTATCAATATCATGTATCGAGAAACACTGGTATATAGTTATTATATTTTAAGTCAAATAGATTATAAAACTAATTAAAAAGGAATAGCTGAAATAATAGCAAGTGTTTTGGAGTCGTATCACTTTGCCTAGAATGTTTGAAAACGCACTTAGATAGAACAATAAAGACAGATTCCACTCCAGTTTTGAATAATATTCCATTTACGATTGTATTTTTTGAAGCTTCCAGTGACTGTTTCAATGAGTTTCATGTTATTCTGTTCAGTTATCGTATAAAGACACTTCCATTCACCCACCGGTGTTTACAAAGTAAAACGTATATCACGAGTATTATTATGCTTTAATTGAGATACGTGTATTCTTTTTTCTTTAATTGGAGCAGCAAAAATTTGTTCCTTGAGTAATTATCGAACGATATCGAGCGTGCTATTCATCAACGGCGGCAGCCTGTCTGTTCGTTACGGTAATATCAAGGATGTCAGTGTTTATGTATAGGGAGACAATCTGAATCACTATGCAATCGAATAAGTATGGCCAGTAGTTTATACGATTTTTAATATTCGATGTATTTATCGTACAGAGTTCTTATCCTTATTAGGGAGCCTATCGTTGTTCATGTACATTTCTATTTAAATAAGCAACACGAACTTGAAACAATAAATAGGAAAGATATTTTCTAAGGAAAATACTGCGTTATTTTATTATCAGAATGTATTCAATATACACTTTCGAGAATTTTAACTGAAAAGTGTTAAGAAATTTTTAGTCGACAAAAGAAAATAATTATTAACCCTTTGCACTCGAGTGGTGTCTCTGAGGCGTCATATTTAATTTTAAAATGCGAAATTTAAGTTTCATCAAAGGGAATCAAAATAAACAGATTCTCAAATATTTCTAACACTTTTCTTCCGGCATAGTGCATTTGGTTTCTGGAAGGAAAAATGCTTCGGGTGCAAAGGGTTAATTATTCCTGATTTGAAGGAGAAATATTTCAATTTGAAAAAAGGGTCAGAAAATCGGTATCAAGTTTCTACAGATGAGATTAAAATCGAATGATTAATTCGCTGATTAACCAGATACCATAAACATTTCGTTTCAACAAACGTGAAAGCAATTCAACTAATCGAGGAAAATACTGCCCGCCAAAAAATTGACACAAGACTATCTTCAATTTCGTTAAAAACAGAAACCATACAACCACTATAAGAGTAGCTGAGAGTAACAGTGGTATAATTGGCATGACTAATTCCTTTTAGAATTATTTTCAATATGTATCTGATACGGTTTTTATTTTTAAAATTGACCGCACGCTATTATTATTCTGGATGACATATATCTCGCTCGAAGATAAAAAATCACGGAATAAATTGTTTTTAATTCAAAGGTGCTGCAGTAATTTAAAGCTTAAAGTTTGATTAACTCTTATAATGATACAAAATGGTTAACTTTTCATTGGAATACACAATATATAGTTTAACCCTCGCATAACGGAATCAAATCTTTGCTGATCCAAAGTGTAATTTAGCTTCGATTCCCATATTCTAAATTTCATACCATCTCTTCGGATATTATTTGCTTGATATACAAAGATCTTTCGTTTGGAAATTTGAATTAAAATACAATCACACATTTTTCATAAATATCCGATAATTTAATATTCAATTTAATTTATATTTCAAGTTGCAGAGCTTTCGTGTTATCATTGTTCAACTGTAAGTATAATTGGTAAAAAAATCTGTTAAAAATTAAATTCTAAAATTGATAAATAAAAAATTGTATAACGAAACGAATGAGACTCGGTTTCAGCTTTCGTTCGACTATCGAGCCTACGATCGTTCGATGTTTAAAAGTAAACGAAGGAGGACAAATAATTATATATACTAACCTTAGATTCTTATACATGCTACTATGAACCGGTAATCCATGTTTGTCGACCTCGGTTTCGTCCGTGTACACCCATGTTCCACCGATCTGATCGGTTTGCTCGAATAAAGTAACGCTGTACGTGTCCAACCTGTCGGCTGTGTGCCGGGCCACCACCAATCCAGCCACACCACCACCGATTATGGCAATTCTGGTTTTACTGCTTGGCATATTGTCGACAGGAAACTCCTTCAAATCTATGGAAATTAAAGTTAATGAAATGGTAGAACGTTTTTACGATACCTGAACAGAACCTCGACTTGTTTTAACCATTTCAATTACTGGCTTGCGTAAGCGAACCAGGTAAAATCGAGTTGTTCGAATTGTATCGGGTCGTTTCAAAAGTCCGTTCCCATTTATACTATCAACAAATTATCTATCATTCTAGAATGATAAAATAAGCCCTATTATTTGATAACTTGAGAGTAATTAATTGTCAATTTATTTATTCTCGATCGTAGCGCATGTTATAGATTAAAAACTAATAATAATCAGAGATTTACTAACCGGTTTTTCGTTAACAATGGGTAGTATTGAGGAACCCATCAATTTCCGATGAATGAGGAATTATAATCGACGAATCGCATTCAAAACAAGTAAACGATAATTTTAAGATCCCTTTCAATTCTTCGTGGCAAAGATAGTTTTTCACCCTTGTCCTTTTTATATGTATTTTAAACTTACTTATCGGAGTCCATTGCGTTCTTCGATCACTTTTCTACGTCAGGTGTTTAAAATTTTTAACGATAAAATGTTTAAATTCGTACGGAAGTTAAATTTTACTTGCGTCAAATAATAATTTGTTATAGAAACACGCAAAGACTTATGAACAGAAATTTAAGAAGATTGTGCTTAAATATACAAACGTTGGAGAATTGTAATTATATTTGTATGAAAAGGGAAGATCGAGGCATTTAAATAGTACAGAAAATATCTCGAAGACGTAAATATTTATTGAAACGAAGAAGCATTTGGAAAATTAATATAATAAAATCAGGCATTTTGTCGAAAAATGAAAATAAAATTGAATTTCAAATTTAATTTCAATTACAGTTAACGCAGCTAATGATCGATAAATGTAAGGTATATTTAACATTTACCTAATTTAAGTAATGCGAATTATTTATTAGTCCTTCGTACACAGGCTGAGTCGTTGATGGCTCGTATTTTTTTACTATTAAAACTTTTAAACATTCGACGTAACGAAACGATCGAATAGCGCAGTAGGCATTTTGACAATTATCTCAGAATTTTTGGAAACTTGAAACAGTAAAAAAGGGATAAACAAACATTTGCCCACGAAGATAAAGAATTAATTCTTCAATCAATTGCTTCGGTTGAATATTTCCGAACTGTTGGTTTGAAATGGGCCGGGCAGAAGTAATTTTAAAGTCTCTTTTACTTTTTAGAAGTTTTATTTATTACATTCCCTATTCTCTCCTACGAAGACTATAAACGCAGACTGAAATAAAAGAAAATATACACTTTTTATATCGCCAGGGGAAAAAATTAAGCCGTTTCTTTTATTTAATAAGCGCCACATTTAAATGAAGACAACAAACTAATGTAAATTTAATTTTTCATCAAATAATTCTCTACCTCTTTTATCTTTTTATTATTTGATTAAATTCAGTTTGTAACATCGATTATTATCGATGATCTCCACACGTAATGTAGACTTTTGCAGAATTTTGATTCAATCCAATTTATTTGAAGATTAATTTAAATCTAATTTATTAAATAATGAAACGAATTGTACCGAGAACAGTATCCAAAAATCCGAAACACACTCCTGAATATTTTGCTTTGCGAATGAAAAATATTATCAAAGAAACTAATATTACAAGAAAGACAGTGAATTGATCATATTTTAACCGAACACTTATTAATTAACATATAATGCACCTATTTCGCAAAAGAAAATAAATATACAAATATAAACTGATATCAAAAACAAAAAGAACTATTATCAGAATACAAATACTAGGACAGATTGTGTCGTAAAGAAAGTTTGTGAGTGTATTAGTAAAAAGGTGATTTTGAAAGATTTTATGACAATTCTCAGCACGTTATTGCTTATCTTAATTTGTAATTTAGCTAAAGCTATGGGGCTATAGCACGGTAGAAAATTGTCCACGATTCTTTTCCTAATTAAAATTAACTTTTTTTGTTTATATTGTATACAGTGAATACTCTGTGGCAGTCATATAATTACTCTGTTATTGAAATTCGTGATTCTTTCGCAGCAAATTCTCACTTCCTTAGGTACGCTTTCTTTCTTTCTTTGTCACCGTTGGGTCGACGATTTTGATAAAACATTTCAGCGTTTGTATTGGACCTGAGGTATAGCTAAAAATACGCTTTACTGTACATCGTTATGTAAAATTGTTCATAAATAATCAAACTTTACTTAATTTGCATTAAGAATATTTTTATTTGTTTAACTCGGCGGCCCCCAAGAATGAATTCTAAGTGCGCTACTGTGTCTTAACACTATTAAGCGATAACATATGTATACTGTTAGCCAAAAATATAGGACCATCTTATTTAAAACTACATTTTATGACTTCGAACGAGTCAAATATTCTATTTGGAGTTTTAAAAATACTTTCTGAAGTTATAGATATATATATACGTAATATTTGTGTTAATATTTTATAGACGATAGAATATTTTTAATCAAATTGTTTTATTATCTTTTGTTTACAAAAACGATCGATGAATAGTCGATAAATTATTACCTATAATTATTGCTATTTTAAACCCATTTATGATATTTGCACAATAATAATAATAATGATGGTATAATTTTCTATGTGTTTTGCAAATGCTTTTCAATTTTCTGAACCGATTATCAATTTTCATTCAAATTAAAAAATATGGATGTGTCTTCCCCTTGCAATTTTTTATGCAAATTCACTAATTATAATATAATTACACAAAACTCGTTCTAAATTGGTCTAAAATAATCGTTACTCATATGTGGACAGTGGAAATTTTCCTAATTTAATTAACTATATGTTATAAATAATGCACAAATAAGTGTGTTATAAATGATTGCTATATAAATTTGAAAAGCGTTAAAATTCTTTTATCACTTTTATAGCGGGGGAGGAATACATATTTCTACCGGACTGATTTCAAGATTAATTTCGGTTTTTAATCACAGAAACTTACGAAAAGAAATCATTTTTTCTCAGGTATTAAATATAACTATTACAAAGTAACAAAATGAAATTCTTTTCCAACTTTTCCTTTTCAATTTCACTTTATCGATGTGAACGATCTAATACTTATGGCCGGCATTGTACGTTCATAGTATTCAAAGGGTAGAAAACAAGACGTCGTACGTGTTTACTTCTAAGTTTGAATCAGTGGTCGAGAAAAAAAAACTGTACCCGATAACAAAAATCATTAACCAGATTACTAACTCGAAACGAAACGTTTGATATAATAATTAACGAAGCTTACGGAACAATCGTTGTTATACAGAAATACACTACTCAATATTTTTAATTAAAGCTTTTCTATTTGAGATTATCAGTATTTTTCTGTAGAATATTTCGAATTATTATTGTCAGTATTACCTTATTAAATAAATAGAATGTTAATAACATTACTGGTCTTCAGAATTAAAATTTTTCTATTACCAGAGATTACTGGGGTTACTAAAATCATCGCTAGTAATTTTTTCGTTCAATTTAAAAAATTAGCAGCACTACTGATTTCTTTACTTGGGATTTTTTTATTCGTATTTTATTCGTAGGCAAGAAAAAGTTTCTCGAAAAAATAAAGGACCCAGCTCTCATAAGTCACCCTGAAATAAAAAAAAAAAAAAAAAAAACGCTCGATGCACTTCCTGCAAGGAATTCAAGCTCTCGTTCCTAATCCCGTGTATTTCTGATAAGGCTGACGCAATCAGTATTCAAGATTGACACTCCGCCGAAATTTCATTCACGAATCAATTCAAATTACTTACGTTTCGTGAAATGCTATACAAGAGATCGTCCGTCTGGACAGATGTCGTCAGCTGAGAAAATTTGTCGACTGTCCAAATTAGATGGCAGAAGATACTCGTTTCGTTCGATAATTTATATTACTCTCGATAAGTAGGAAAAAAGAAAACAACCAGCGTGATGTTGATACTCTTCACGGAGAAAATTCTAGTTTCGTCCAATAATAATTATAGTTGCTTCTCGATAAAGAACGAACGGATAACGATAGAGCACGAGTCGAACGTGGAGGAGATAAATATACGAGATGGAACGTCACTGAGCACGATGCACCAGAAGAAAACTAATCCCGTGTCGGCTCGGTCAGTAGCTGAATGAAGACTGTCCATCCGAAAGCAAGCCGCTTGCTGCAACAGCCAACTTCCCCTCCGTAAGATCGTTCTTGAGGCTTACGTAAACGCGGGAAACATTTCTTTCTAGAAGCACGCCTGCGAAATTGCCACGATCGATCATCTATGAATGCATCGATCATCGAGATGTATAACTTATCAGTTTCAATATTCTATCATTCCGCGTAAGTTATTTAACTCTTCCAAGGGCAAGAAAATTGGTACCGGAATACCCTTAGGGGGACAGATAAATTTTAGTTTTAAATTTACTTAAGAAAGTGAATTTTGCTAACACTTTATACAATTTTTTAAATGTTAAATTGGTTAGGGTTAAAGTTAACCCGTTTGGTGCCGAGGTAAGAAAATATTAATAGAATTGATTTGAGGATTTTATTTTACATACACTGCAAATTGACTCATTTTGATATTACATGATTTGATGTTGGAATATTAACACTAGAACTACTAGGACTGGTTTCTTAAATTGAATCATAAAATTTGTTAAGATGCTTTTATTAAAACGTGTGTTAATTTTTATCAGGATAATGATATACTGTATATTCTAGTGTACATATGTACGTTTCATTCCTTATTTATTTATTTTTCTATTTTATTTTCAACTTGAAAGCAGGTGTACATAAAACGTCGGTAGTTCTAGTGTTAAACGTCAAAGTAGTGAGTACCAAAAATCAACTGTCAACTAAAAGGGTTAAACTATAGTTTTGTAGCTATGTTCAATATCAGTGATATTGATACAGAAATTGTAAAGAAGATTAATTCCTAGGATGCCAATAATCTACAATCTACAAGAATAATTATTTAAAGACGAATTGAACGTTTATTTATTAAATGCGTTGAACGCCACAGTGAAAATGGTCGCGTGTAGTCAGACACCATATACATTTGCAATCGTTTCATTTCTTACATGGCATAAATAACATATTTTTACTTCCATATATTCCCTTTCTATTATTCGACAATATTAAATTCCTGTTGTCAGTAATTGTGCCGTTGAACGTATTAATGATTTCGATATAGTTTCGAATAAGTTAGTGCACAGGGTTATTATAATACATCTTAAATACTTTAACTAAAAAGTCTAAATGTTCTGTAACCTTAACCCTCTATAATTTGTGTTTCATTTCTTTTTTTCAGAGCAACGAAACTATTGTTTCCTGAGTAATTACAATTATAATGTACCTGACTACACATGATATTAACATGTTGAATAACGAGAACTTGATATCGATTCTTGAATTCGTGTTAACCCATACAAAGAAACAGGAAGAAATAAAATTAACATTACTATCGTGGTTACTAACAATATAATAATTAGGAAAAACGAAAAGAAATGTCGCTTTTTTTCTTTCTTGAAATAATTGAACGTTTATGAAAAATTTAGGTACACCTCGTACAAATTCTATAATTTCCGTAAATATTAAAGTTTTTGAGAAGAAGAATCGAAAGATGATATCTCAAGAAAAAAGGAAATTTCAGAAGGAAAACTTGTCATTTGGTATCCCAATACTTATCCCCCCAATAATGATTAAAGTAATTTCCAAGTTTCGTACAAAGGAAACTAAATCGAATTTGATTTTTTAACACGTTGACTGCCGCGTCACCCATACTCGGGTGACACATGAATTTCCATAGAAATTTGTCGCTTGCATTATTAATATCCTTTCAATCACTTAATTAGAAATCGTCGTATTAAGCAGTCCAAATTCGGAGTAATAGAAATTACGAAAAATTGTAAAAATAATAGGTAAAATTTTGGAAATTTTCATTTTATAATAGCATAATGAATTTTATTGAATTTGCAGTAAGAATATTTTTATACGTTCTACTCGGCTCCTCCTAAGATTGAATCCTGAATTCGCCACTGATTCGAATAATATACTCACGAAGTAACACCCACCCTTTAAAACAGAGTAACTTCTTCGAAATTACACTAAACGGCTTGAACTTTTTTTTTTTAGAAGTTATAACTTCTGTAAAACTACGATAAAAGTAAACATTTCAACTACTTATAATAATCATCTTAAAGTGCCTATAATTGCCACTTTATTCTACATTAAATATTTCTTTCTATTTAGCTGAAACGAAAACATTCCATCAGTTAGCAAAGTATAGTTTATCTTGTATTAAGAAATTTTTAATTGATTAATTGCTTCTGGTGTCAAAAGTCGTCAATTTCAGATGAGGAAACACGTATTCGGTTGAAAATTTAATGGGAATATAATGATGGCTGATAAGATACTTTTTTAATGGCTTGGCCTAACTTTCAAAAGTGATGAAACGTCAATTTGATAAACGGATGGATCGGTGGATTAAACTTTCCTATTTGTATACCCGAAGTATTTATAATAATGTTTCAAATAAATATTCTTCACGAGGAAGATTGTATTTTTTCTTCTATTGATAGCACGTTGAACTGGGCGATACGGATGTCTGATGAAATCACAGAAAGTTGTGAAGTCATTGGCCAGTTGGAGAGTAAAAGCAAAAAAAAAAAGAAAAAATGCACATTCGGATGCAGAAACGACTCGAACGATGAAAATTCTTCGGCTTTGGGTAATCTATAGGGTGCTCGAAACGAAGGCTTATTAACTTGGTTGTATACCTCGAATAAATCAAACGACAAGATTCTTTTCTTTCCCATCCGTATCAAAATATAAAAAATTAAGGAAGGGAATACAAACAAACACTTTTCTTCCGACGTAGTGCGTTTGGTTTCTGGAAAATTAGATTAGACCCGATTACGTCGAAAAATGTTTCGAGCGCAAAGGGTTAATTTTATTGTAGCGTTAGTAAGTTTCCAAGTACGTAATTTTTCATTTAAAACGTTAGGTATTTTATAAGAGACTAGTAAAAATCGATTTTAGTTATTATTTTAAAGACTCAAATAACTTTTATGAATAATTGCTATTACATGGTGTAAGTAGACGCTGTCAACCAAATTATTGAGGATGCAATCAATTACTTTCAATTTGATAGCTTGTGGTAACTTAATATTTAACACTATCCACGGTTTATTTTATCTTTTTAGGAATAATTTGATTATACAAAATTCTTGACTCTGAGAGAGTCAAGTGAAAATGCTTTTCACATGTAATTTCAATTATTTTAGGGATAACTCGTATTTAAAGCACTCCTCGAAAAATGAAGACTTACCATTTTATATTAAAAACGTAATTTGCTATATATATATATACATATTGAAGTGTTTTATCTTAAAAATCTTTAACAGGTTTAACACTAGAACTACCGTCATTTTATGTATACTGACTTTCAAGTAGAAAATAAAATAGAAAAATAAATAAACTAAGAATGAAATATATATTAGCATACACAGTAGATTTTTATCGTGATAAAAATTAACACACACTTTAATAAAAGCAGCCTGATAAATTTTCTAATTTAATTTAAAAAACCCTCAACCAGTCATTTTAACTGGTTCGGTAGTTCTAGTGTTAATAATAAATCTTGAAATAAAATTGAAATAAAATATTAAAAATAAAATTTCTTTCGCTACAATGTTATAATATTTTAAGCAAAAGTTATGAATTGTTTTAGAACTTATGATAGGATCTAACAAATACTATCACATTTTGAACGGAATGCGAATTTAATTTGATGAATGCTGCAAGGAAAATTGTTAGTTTCACCATGTACGTTGCGACAGAATGAAATTACATCCTGTATCAAATTTTTCTTCTACCGTGTAACCGTGATTAGTTCAGTGACCAATAACGGCAATTATATAACCGAGTAAAAGTGAACATCGATGTTGAAAAATTATTTATAAATCATTTCCCATTTCTTGTTCAATCAAGTATTAATTTACATTCAAATGTTATTATTAGATTATTACGAATACCTTCGTACAGTGTTTAAAATAATTTGATAATGATTTTATAATAAAATATTATGTTTTCTATTTGAAATAAAATTGAAAATTACAAATAAGAAAGGATACGTTTCGCTCGTTCTCGCAGATTTTTAATATTTTTGTTCGTATAATACACATTTGTGCTAATAAAGCCAGAAAAATTAACTTCGACGCATGTTTACTAATCTACGGTTAAGATCGATAGTAGGGAATTGCTCTATCGTGGCTTTATAGTTGATACACGTGTAAACAACTATTAATTATTTAATCATAAGTTACAAAGTAGATTGATGAAACTATCTGCATCAAATTAAATGCTTCTGACGCTTATTTGCAACATACAAAATGTAATAATTAAATAAGAAATATAATGTGTCAATAATTAGAACAGGATTGCTAATTTAGACATTTACCTTAGAAAATGCCAAGAAAATGGGGTAAACTTATAATTCTATCCATCAGCGTCGTTGCAGCTTGACTGCAACGTTTTGAACAAATATTATTAATCGAAAGAATTTTTATTCTATTTTTACGACGTTTCAGTGAGCTACGATATCTGTGATTAAAATTATTGTCGAACTTGATCTAAGAAGTAGCCTAAGCATAAACTACAATATTAATGCATTGCAAACAAACGGTGCAGTTATGAACTTTAACGCTTGGATTCCAACGGAACATTCTATATAACAAAAATATATCATGACGAAACTGCTTTTTACATTTTATCACGATTCTTCTCATCTGTTAATGTTTACAGAAGCCTCCGATTCCTTGACTTTACGCTTACAGAGTGTGTACATACTCGGCAAGATATTAATTTTATTTAATCCATTCAATGATACCGTTCAATTAAACGGTATTGTGAACGTGGTATCATTGAGCACCTGTTAATAAATTAGTTTGTTGTAAATATTATATCACAGTTGATTTTCATAACTATACACTTTGCAAAAAAAAAAGAAACAGTGATGAAAGCAATTGTCACATGTTCGACGTACGAAATTTTATGTTATTTAATTAGAGCTTTAAAATATGTCACAGAACAGAACTTCTGCTTATCGCAATTGTATCGTAAGTAAATGTTTCGATTGTTATTTTTATTTATTTATTACTAATAGATTGCGATACTTGATTGCAGTAAAAGTGAATGCTATAATTGATATTAAGAATATTTAATATACGCTATTTCGAATACGTAAAATAATGTGTAACAATACATTCAGAGAATTATTTTTCTTTTATTTCTGTCCTCATTGTACGACGTATAAATTCATAAGCACATGTTTGCGAAATTCAATTGTGTGAGAAAGAAATGGACCTGTGAACATGTGCTAAAATTTGTGTTATATCGTCTATATAAAACTAGAAGGAACTATTATATTTACGAGTACCAAAAAATACACGATAATATATTTGATTCCATTATTAAATCTTCGGGGTCCAGTGAAAAAAAAAGAAAAATCAAAAAAAGATGTTATGCTGCTTACAAAATAAACGAAAGCGTTTGAACTACGTGTATTTCTTATTTATTATAAAATTCGATAATAAACTTAGTACGTGTAATTATTATAATAAATACAGTCATATTTTTTAGGAAGTTACATTTTTACCGATTCAATTCAATTTCTGTGATAAATTTTCTACACGAGTAATATAGTTTTGAAAACGCGTTAGAAAATTTAATTTACGAAATATAAAAATCAAATACAGGTCCTGGAACAAGCGCCCCGTTTGTCTGGCGCTAAGGGCGGCACTGTTAATGCTACATATTTGAACAAAAAAAAAAAATAGGAGGTAACGAAAATACTGATTGTTTCAGTCCAGTTTTCTATGTTATATCCATATATAAAAATATTTTGTTTATCAACTTTTCATGTTCAATCAAAAGTATGCGCAGAAACGTTTAATCAAAGGGAACGTAACAATATTTTCACGATGGGAACAAAAGGGTAAGAACGAAACAATAAATAACTGTAAAATTATGATTAATTATCTTTCACATAATAAAAACGTTTGTAATCATTAACTCTGGGGTGGTTACGGTTAGTAAGTGGCCAAATAGAGTATATTAACGATTGTATCAACACGTACGCCATTATCTCAGACTCACGAAGTGAGTGATTTATAGACTGAAAGAAAATTCTTTTACGTGTTGCACTGATCATACATTTTGCAACGCATTGCGAACGACAATTCTACGTGATACAATAACAACTCGTGAATTTCCTTATGGTTCTTTTCAACAAGTTATTCCTTTCCTTAAATTTCCTATATTCTGATATAAATAAACCTTCAATCTCACGTTTTCAAATACTTCAGCAAATTAAATATGTCCCCACGGAGGGGACAGCCGAGTGAAAATGGTAAAATTCTGTAAAAAGCGATCTTGATTAATTGGAATTTCTGTCAAGATCACACGAACCAGTCGTGTGGTAAATTAATTCGAGA
The DNA here is from genome assembly GCA_943735885.1 of Stelis phaeoptera. Lineage (NCBI taxonomy): Eukaryota > Metazoa > Arthropoda > Insecta > Hymenoptera > Megachilidae > Stelis > Stelis phaeoptera. The sequence continues at coordinate 8,295,687 of OX030930.1, forward strand.
AAATCGAACGTTTCGCGTGTTAACAGTTTCGGTTGTTTGGTCGAATTTCAAAAATATTATTCTGTTTCAAGAAGTGTATGGAGAATCTTTTGACTGACAATCAGTGTACACATGGAACGTGCAATCTTCATTATCGCGACTATTTCCGCGCTGCTGCAGATTCGCAGACTGATTTCTCAGGGTTCACGTGATCGTAATCGAAGAACAGGCATGCAGTGTTCGTGGCGACATTAACCGATTCGCACATACACGCACACACCCCTGAATACGTTCGTCGGTAATCGAAATCTGTCAATGGAAACTGTCGATGCGAGGCGAATCTATCGAACCGCGAATAAAATTAATCGAATACAAAAGTGCTCTGAAATGCCATGAATGGCGTATCTGAAAACACGTCGAAATAAAAGTTTAACAGCAAGACAGCTTACTTTCGACGATCGCTTTTTTTTTCTTTTTTTTTTTTTCTTCTTTTTTTTTTCTTTTTAATTAACACGTCAACGATCCTCAAAGTGACTTTTCTGGACACACGTGCATTAACATCGCAAGAAGACGCATCTGCGACAACGTTTTTTGCTTGTTGGATCGATTATGGAGCAATCGAGATTCGAGAAAATGAAGAAAAGTGAGTTGAATTTAAACGTTGGAATAATTGAATATTTTGCGAGCGAAAAAGTTTTTTTCAGGGAAACGTAGAATTTTTTAGTTATTTTAAAAAATATGATATTTTCAGAGAAATTTGAAATAATAAAAAGTACACGTTTCTTTCTTTCGTGAAATATAATTGTTCTTAGTTTGGGTTTTTAGTACCAAGAAATAGTCCCGGTATTCTGTGTCTACACTAACATAACTTAATAGTTAATTTTTAACTGATTCAATTGTAACTTTATTTCTTTCTTCTCGTCATTGAGACTCTAAGGTAGCTGTTGTTAATAGAAAAAAAAATGTATGAACATTACATCAATCAAACGTGTGTTTAAGAAGCGTTTGCCACTTTTCACAGATAGTTTTGGACTCATAATTCTTCTTTTCTTTCACTTTTCCAAGGCATTGGTTCAACGATACATCGTATGTATTTCGCGTACCATATTGTAGTAGGGGCAGCACCCGTATTTATACGATTTTTTTCTCAACATATTCACTGACTTGCGATGCTTTCAATTTCCCATACGAGATTTTAATTTGTTTATTTGATATTAACTGTATCCGACCACCGACCACGCGTTGCTGTGGCTCACAAAAAAGATACGTGTTCCTTAATTAACTTTCTTCTTGAAGTTTTAATATATTTTACTTCGATTAGACGAAAACTGTTTTTTTGCAACAAGAAATTAGTCACTTTAGAGGTAGTTCACCCCCTAATTTTCACTCCCCTTCCAAATATACCTATCGGAAGATACTTTCATACCAAAAAATCATCAAAAATCAATTTTTCCATTTTACACCCCATTTTGGGGGAGTCGTTTCACTCCCTAAATATGTTTTTCCGCCGCTAAAGAAAAAAAAATATGTGTCCCTTAGTTTTTCATGTATTATAACATATCAAAATTTCAGAAAAAATCGGAGAGTGACACTTCCGTAGGTTTACTTGTCAGTCTGGTTAAATTGAAAACAAAGAAAAGAGAAAACGCACGTTTCTAATATGTTTAATTTCACAATGATTGTTGGTATAAAATATTTATTTTTTTTTTATCTATCACAAGTGTGACATTTATATAATAGTAGGTATGTAGAAACACACGCGTATTCGAATGCAACGTTGTGTGAAAATTTCAAAGCAATCGGTGAAGAACAAACGTAACATTTACATTTTTATTTATATAGATGATTTGAAACGAATGGAAATCGAATCTGTTGTATAATCTATAACTTGGTTACTTTATTTCATACGACAGAAGAATTTTCAATTGAGCGGCGAACGTGTTAAAACTGAATCGAACAGCTTGTATTTCTTTGTGAAACCAAAAGGAATAATTTATCGGATTAAAAAGTATCCAAACTACTAGAAATTGCGAAGAAAATGAAATTCTTTTATCTGTGTCTGCGATGAAAATAGAAGAAATGTGTTTTGTAGGTTTACGTGTATATGCAAGCCGAGAAAATTAAGTTTACACGTGAAACAATTATGATGGAAATATAGAATAATATTTTGATACGTGACGTATAATTTCAACTGGTGCTTGCGTGCATACATACCATCCTCGATTAAATAAATCTTGATTGTTTTCTTTCTTAAAACTTTATTAATTTGAAACATGAAAATGTTGTTCGTGATGTGCGTAATGGTGTTCTTATTATAAATTATCATGAATGTTTTAATAATAAAGACATCAGAATAATCTTCACTTTTAATTACTTAACACTTGTTATGTCGTCACTGTATTTAACTCAACAATGAATGGTAATAGATATTTGAAGATCGAGATGGTTAAATCTATGAAGTACTTTTATGTGAAAAATTTCTTGCTTTGCAAGTGAAAGACGATGATATACGTACTGTTCGAAATAATTATATTCTGATATTTACGTGTCAGTTTCGTTTAAATGGTAATAAACGCGTTGGAATTCATGTATTTAATAATACCGTGATAATTGAGACAATGGTAGAATGGAACATTTTAATTTAGTAATTTAATAATTTGGAAATTTAATAATTTAGTAACTTAGTAATTTAATGATTTAGTAATTTGGAAATTTAGTAATTTAATAATTTGGTAACTTAATAATTTAATAATTTGGAAATTTAATAATTTAATAACTTGGTAATTTAGTAACTTAGTAATTTAATAATTTAGTAACTTAGTAATTTAGTAACTTAGAAATTTAGTAATTTAGTAATTTGGAAATTTATTAACTTAGTAATTTAGTAATTTAATAATTTGGAAATTTAGTAATTTAATAATTTGGAAACGTAGTAATTTAGTAACTTAGTGATTTAGTGATTTAGAAATTTAGTAATTTAATAATTTGGTAACTTAATAATTTAATAATTTGCAAATTTAATAATTTAATAACTTGGTAATTTAGTAACTTAGTAATTTAATAATTTAGTAACTTAGTAATTTAGTAACTTAGAAATTTAGTAATTTAGTAATTTGGAAATTTATTAACTTAGTAATTTGGAAATTTATTAACTTAGTAATTTAGTAATTTAATAATTTGGAAATTTAGTAATTTAATAATTTGGAAACGTAGTAATTTAGTAACTTAGTGATTTAGTTATTTAGAAATTTAGTAATTTAATAATTTGGTAATTTAGATACGAATAAAAATAGCTAGAAATAATCAGAGCGGTACCAACCATTGGATCTCTGATTCTATTTAGAACCTATTTGTATAAATGAATAGAAAAATCTGCGAAATTACCATCAACCGTTTAAATGAAATCGAATTTTTTAATTAACTAATTTTCATTACGAACTCAATCTAAATCAGCTCACAAATATTTTTCCGTAATGTTTATGTCACGCCGTGTATTGTTACAGTGCATCAGTTGAATCAATGAGTATATATTACCCGAGCAGCACGATATCGAATGTTATTACCACGATGATTTTATTGCGTTGTAATTTCAAGTGTTTAAACAATTAGTTGTATACACAAGTGTTGTCTGGATTTGCAATTAAAAATACTTAATTACACGTCTCGTGTACACGTTAATTTGCTTGACATAACTCGTCGATTTGATCAACACATTTTCAACGGGATCGAATTAGAATAATGAGAAATTTTCGAAAGTTTTAATGGTACTGTAACGTAATATAAAACGTAATATAATATCGTTGTATACTAGAGAAAATACGTGTACGTTTTCTTTACTCGAAAAGTAGCGACTTTTATTGTTCAAATAATGAATTGCTCTTCCTCGAACAATTCAACGTTAATATTTACTCAGGTTTCAAATTTGGAGAAAATTTTATAACAAAAAAGAAAACTGAACCAATAAATCATGTTTTCCAAGAAAAGTATTTATCCGCATACATATTAATTTTCGATCGACGGAGCCTGGGATAATCGTGACTTATCTGCAGACCTAAGAAAAATACAATATTTTGAATAAAATTACATATAGAAATTTAAAGAAGAAAAAAACGGTTTCACACATCGCTAGATAATGTTAAACAGCTTAGAAAATGAAATAGAATGAAGTAGAAATATATTAACTGCCACTGTCTCAACGATCTATCGTCCAAAGGTACACGAAACGATAACAAAACTGAAGCTTCCTATAATTTTACAACTATTTCAATATAAAAGATAATAATCCCACTTCTAAGTCAGAATTTAGAAATTTAGAAATTTATTAATTTTACAATTTATAAATTTAGTAACTTAGTAATTTAATAATTTGTAAATTTAGTAACTTAGTAATTTGGTAATTCAGAAATTTAGTAATTTAGGAATTTAGTAATTTTATGATTTTGCATTTTAGCAATGTAGCAATTTAGTAATTTAACAATTTGGAAATTTAATAACTTAGTAATTTAGTAATTTAGAAACTCAGTAATTTAATAATTTGGAAATTTTGTAACTTAGTAATTTGGTAACTCAGAAATTTAGTAATTTAGTAACTTAGTAATTTAGGAATTTAGTAATTTTATGATTTTGCATTTTAGCAATGTAGCAATTTAGTAATTTAACAATTTGGAAATTTAATAACTTAGTAATTTAGTAATTTAGAAACTCAGTAATTTAATAATTTGGAAATTTTGTAACTTAGTAATTTGGTAACTCAGAAATTTAGTAATTTCGTAACTTAGTAATTTAGGAATTCAGTAATTTGGCAATTTGGTAATTTATTAATTTTATGATTTTGCATTATAGCAATTTAGTAATTTAATAATTTCATAATTCGGTGATGAATAATAAGCTAGATTACTTATCATTCCTAAGCGTCCCCGAATTAGCGATTCGGGAATATTGCAGTTCAGTGCTTGATAAGTATAATTTAGTAATTTACAATCAATAATGAACGACGGGTTAGATTCATTGTTATACCGAGCAAAACTTCAAGTATAACACGAACGGTAGGACATTTTCCAGGCATCCGGCCCGCCATAGTTTATTTTGATTACATTGTAAAATTTACAATGTAAGTATAAATCATACAAAACAATAATCAGATGTTTTTATCTAACGACCAATTAAGAAACACAAATACCTGACATACATAATTATCCTAAAAACTTACAATAAGCGACATACATCGGTAATTCACATAATGAAATTAAACATTATATTTATGTAAAGAAATGCTATTTCTTTCAGTTAAATGTTACCGCGCTTCACGCGGTAGGAAGGATAGACAGTAACCAATAGACAGGGAATAGAATGATATTTATGTAAGAGAGCACAAGTGCGGAGAGGTAAAGATAGCAAAGTAAAATTTCATAAAAGAATTTAATCAACGCGAAGGAGTAAAGAAAGAAGCGATAGAGAATAGATTTTAAATGTCGTTTCTTTGTTTACAGGTTATGTTTGTACATAGTGTAAATAGCTGTTGTAGTATAGGAAATAAAATAAAACCTTTCTTTGTTTACAGAGAAACCATTTCTAGTTTATTCCAGGAAAATCCCCGACAATAAAATAAATATCTTATATTTATGATTAATGAGATTTATGTAGCTGTAACGAAAGTTTTTGTTTCGTTTTCGTTTCAAAAAAGTTAGAGTATGTTGGTCCGGTGTGCTAGGCCTTGGTCCGTCCGACTTTGTTGAAATGGTCAGTGTGGCCCTCGGTCTAAAATGTTTGGAGACCCCTGACCTAGATGGTCACTCTTCCTAAGAAAGACTGGCAAAGTTCGATAGTTGTAGGTCTTTGATTTCGGTCGCGCGAAAAGAAGCTGGATTTTGATATCAGTTTAAATATAACAAACAATAATTGTCTTTAAGGAAAGGAACTGATATCGTGCCGAGATGTACTTTGGTATCTGGTTTTTTGCGGTTTCGCTGTCAACTACATGATGAGGATCAACTTGAATCTAACGATAGTAGCGATGGTGTTACCACGTCCACAGGCAACTACAATTGCACAATGCAATCCCGGATCCATGCAGCTATTGCAGAATAAATCATCGGATATTAACAACACTGTTGCGACAACATCTTCGAATATAACAATTCTGCATAATGTTACGGTACGTACCATTTGTCTACGGTCTAGGTATTTACTGTTTCAAATGTCTAAAAATTAAATACAACATTTTTATTGTAAATGCCCGCCAAGTCACCGATAGTTCAACCCATCTAACCTTACATTGTACATTTATATCGCTTTACTTTATTATTAATTATGTTTAGTTAACTATTTATGTTTTATTATTCGTTACTTTTATCAATGTTTATGTATATTTTTTATTTAAATCCGCAACACGTTATGCAGTCCGTATCGCTCACGACCAATCATTAAAACTGATTGTAACAAGGTAACAAATATTTTTGTTGTAATCTATTATACACGGTAACGTTATTAAATATTGTTCACAGTACGAAGATCGATTCGCTTGGAACGAGTATCAGCAAGGTTTAGCCTTAGGAGCTTACTACTGGTTGCATTGGTTATCGCAGCTTCCTGGTGGACTGTTGGCAAGACGTTACGGGACCAAAGTTGTTTATGGCTTAGGAAACTTTCTGACAGCTGTTCTTGGTTTTTTCATACCGTTTATGACGCATTATCATCTGTACGCTCTTATCTTTTTACGAGTTCTGCAAGGATTGGCCGCGGTGAGTCAATGAAATCGTGAGATTTCGTTTCGAACGTTGTTTACCCCTTAACTTACTCGTGTACGAGAAACCGGGACACGATCGGACAGTATTCGAAGATAGAACATGAAAAAGAAAATAACTTTTGTATTAATAGATGAGTAAACTTTGGACATTTTTGTAACGGAATGGATTTTTCTCTACACAATTTCTTTTCTGTATTTTGGTCTGGGATTTCACGTAGATTTATTCAACTTTTTTTAAACACTATATTAATTAATGGAATCTGTTTATAATCATCAGCATTATTAAATCAATTTTCCAAATAACAAAGTAAAGTTACTGTTATACGGCAATCTTTCCAGATTGAAGCAACAAAATGTGAGTTTAATTCGTTCTATAATCGTCGAGATCAGAATTGATAAACGCAGACTGTTTTGGTGGAAATGGGCAAAAATTGCTGAATTCAAAGGCTCGTATATTTTAACTCTTTGGTGCACAGAATTTCAGAAGAATTTCAGACACATGTTGCAAAGAATTTTTTTTTTATTTTTTAAATTTTATTTTATTTTACTTTTTTGCAGCTATTGCAATATTTCGAGGTGGGTCTAAAAATGTCCCACCATGCATTACCGTGCATCAAAAAGGTGGGACATTTCTAATCCCACCGTGCTCCAAAGAGTTAAACAATTTCGAAACCAGATAAATGATGATTTTGGGGGGAATTTCATTCGTTACAAAATCGTTTCGTTAGTAACATTGTTGACATGAAAATATTGCTACTAATTTTTGAAAGGAAATTTAATTTACTTTTGTTTTTCCTAAGTTTCATTTCGGATGTTTAATAAATATTATTTCCCGTATGATTAACGCTATACAATTTTATTTACAGTAATATGTTATTCGCTATTTCGTAAATAAATATTTCTCGGTACCTGATATAAATAATCTGAAAAAAAAAAAAAAATTTCAAAGTGCCAAGAGCTAAAATGAATAAGAAAACGTAACATATGCGCCGTCAACACCGAAAATATCAGTGTTATCAAAAATTTTCTAAAGTTTATCATTTCTCGGTTATTTAATTATACAACTTGCAAACGTATCATTTTTACCTAACTTTGTCAACGTTCGAACTCGTCTGTTGAAACTTTAACAAAATATTCTCCAAACAACAAATAAAATATATTTCTTGTATGACCTCCAAGTGATATTTTATCAATGATTAATTTAAGATCATTCGAACAAACAATTGTATTTTGCAGGGTGTTATATGGCCTTCGATGCACAATATGACAGCGAAATGGATACCCCCGAACGAACGAAGCAGATTTGTCAGTTCCTATTTGGGTAAGTGTTAATAATATCTTGGTAATAAAATTTATGAAACACGGCTTATTCGTGCGATGAATTGTTTTCAACATTGCCCATTTTTCTACTTGCAACCGATTCGTATATGTTTAATATTAGACGTTAGAAATTCATTATGTTATTTAAATAAATATTATACATATAGTGTGAATTTGAGCCAAATCGATCCATAAATAAGAATTTTCAAAAAGAAGCGACCCTATTCCCACCTAGGGGGGGGGGGGGTCTAACACAAACAAAAACAATCCGGAGCACCACACGAACGTGTGTTGTGAATATAAGGTGGATAGTTTCAGTGGTTCGGCCGTGATGGTCAGACATACACACGTACCAACGTTTTTGTACAGGGTGTTAACCCTTTACACTCGAGTGGCGCCTCTGAGGCGACCTATTTAATTTGCTAGAGTATTTTGAAATGTGACATTTAAGCTTTACTTCTATTAAAATATAGGAAATTAACGAACGAAATGAAGATAAACAAATCCATTGGCATTTGCAACTCTTTTCTTTTAAAATAATGTGTTTGACTTTCGGAAGTTTCGCTGGAATAGCGAACTAGATCTGTACGTATTGAAAAATGCCTCGACCGCAAAGGGTTAAAAATAAACCATGCAATATTTATATGGTATATAGAACGCGCTGTACTGAGTAAAAAAGCTTTAGTAAACATAGGTCGAAAGGTCCAACCGTTTTAGTGCGAGAGAGCACTTAAACGCGGTATTCGGTCAAAGGTGGATTGGACGTGGTGGATTTCAACCCTTTGGACTTCTTTTTACGGGGATATTTGAAAAGCCAAGTGTATTAGAAGAATTACGTAACCTAGTCCACCATGCTTGTCGAATAATTCGACAGAAATGTGGAATTTTCGAGAGAGTTCGCGACTCTGTAAGAAGAAGATGCCAAGCATGTATAGAAATGGAAGGTGGACACGTGGAAAAATTCAGTAGTAAGTCAATCATGATATTAGCAAACAAAAATGTTTATATCTCAGGAACAGTTGACCTTTCGACCTATGTTTACTAAAGCTTTTATAAATATTGAGTTGTTGTTTTGTTTTTAACACCCTGTATATTAAGGTAATGTTTCCACCTGTTACCATTCTAATTTGGTGGCCAGAGGACCTTGTTTAATTATACAGATTAATATAAATCTACCTTACTTGATAAATTTGCCTCTACCTTTCTTAATTAATCTTCAACACCACTTATCAATTTATAACTTTATAATTTACTAAAAAAAAAAAAAATTGTAACGCTACTATTATTACTCTACATAAGAAAAGTAAGATGTAATTATTGAAAGGCGAATGTAATACACGTTTGTTAAAATTTTTAACTGTTTAGGTAGCTCCGTTGGTGCTGCTATAACTTATCCACTTTGCGCTGCTGTTAGCAGCACGTTCGGTTGGGCTGCTGCTTTTTATGTAACATCGTTGCTTGGCATGATTTGGTAAGCTACTTACAATTCCTAGCCATTGATCAATAATTTCAATCGAATTTTTTTGAATACGCTCATCAATTTGTCAAATATTTGTTATTGACGCGTTCGTTATCGGCATACAAATTCGTCCATTATGAAACACTACGTATAGTAGTAGTATATTATACTGGACTCTTTACTTAAAATATCTTATTTATTATTCTTTCATATTTCAAAATATTATCATATAAAACTCGGAACGCATAAAATAACGGTATGATGGTTAAATCTTTACTTTATATAATTGAAATAAAATCATTCTTCTGTAAGATTCGTTTAATTCCTTTATCTTCGTGTTTACTTGCTGGCGCAATGTGAACAACCCAAAAGGTACGGTTTCTGGTTGTACCTGGTGTACGATTCTCCCCAACAACACCCCCGAATAACCGATGAGGAAAAGAAATATATTTTGGATAATCTTGGCGATTCCGTCAACGAAGAGGAAAGCAAAATACCGTGGAAACGGATTCTGACGTCTGGTCCTGTTTGGGTCACCATTGCTGCACACTGGAGCACCGGATGGGGTTTTCTGACTCTGATGACACAAGCACCGTCTTACTTCAATTTCATCCACGGATGGAACATCAATGCGGTAAATAAGACTCAATATCTACCGTATTAGTCGATACAATATTTTAACTCTTCCTTTTCAATGTATGGAAGTGGTGTTGTATGTAATATGCAGGGCGTCTCGTTTGGCGCAATACTCTTCGAGATTGTTCGCGATACCAGAGAACTGTTGCCATAAAAAATTAAATGGTTTCAAGTAAGACTTAATTCAGTGTTAATAGATTTCTTGTAAGTGAGATTTTACGGATTACGAAACGGTTTCAGATGGAACGTTACGAATATTTTGATACCCGGTTATTCAAGTATGCGAATTATTCGAATTTTAAATTTTGATTTTATTGGTATTCAATATTCAAGTAATTCAAATATGAAGTTTCAATGTTTAAAGCGGAAGACTTTCTATGTTTTAAGTAGTCTCAATTTAGTCTCAATTTAGTAATTTAAGTCATTTAGAAATTTAGTAATTTAGTAATTTAGTAACTTAGTATTTCAGTAATTTAGTAACTTAGTAACTTAGTAATTTAGTAATTTAGTACTCTAGTAATTTAGTAGTTCAGTAGTTTAGCAATTTAGCAATTTAGCAATTTAGTAATTTAGTAATTTAGCAATTTAGAAATTTAGAAATTCAGTACTCTAGTAACTTAGTAATTCAATTTTTTTAGTAAATTCGTAACTTAGTAATTTAGTAATTTAATACTCTACTATCTTAATAAATCAGTACCTTAGTAACTTCGTAACTTAGTAATTTAGTAATTTAGTACCCACACATAATGCCTAGTAACTATTGAGTATTGAGACAAGTGGTGGGTTCGCCTTCCCTTACGGCACCATTTTACCTAGAAAAGCCTACGATTCTTTAATGACTAATTAACTTGTCGAACACTGTTCAAGATTTAACGCTATTCTAACGGTCCACTATTATAAAACAAAGTATATCTATCCCATTACGCTATTATTTATTTATTATAATATACATATAAACTCACACTCGCCAACAATGAAGAAAGTAAACAAAAATGTTTCAATTTATCACAAAAGTTTAACATGTTCTTTTAAACTTACCCAACGAGTTACATGTCTAAAGAGTGAAACTTTTATTCGCAGACTGGTCTGATCTCCGGGGCACCCCATCTGTTGAGAATGATTTTCTCTTACTATTTCGCGATCATGAGCGATTGGCTGATACGTACCAAAAGAATGAGCCTGACAAACGTTCGGAAGATGGCCACATTTGTAGCCAGCGGTCTGATGGGGTTCTTCATCTTGATGTTAGGGTTCAGCGGATGCCAACCGACGCTCGCTGTCATCTTCGTGATGGCAGGAACTACTGTAAACGGTGCAGTTTCCGCCGCCTCGTACGCAAACTTCGTGGATCTCAGCCCGAATTATGCCAGCGTTCTTCTGGGTCTGTGCGGATTAATGGTGATATGGTGCGGTTTCATTTCACCGGCGGTCGTTGGTATTTTGACCAATAATAATGTAAGTAACCAAGCTAAAATTTTATTTTGATAAAGATTAATAAACAACAAAAGAATAATGAATATTATAACAAATACAGTTAATTATTCAATTTGTTTAATCCATTAATAAATTATGAAATTAATAGGTATTCAAGTTTTCTTCGTTTAACCAAGAAGACATTTATTCATGAATGGTTTCTGTCCATGAAGTACAAATATTTAATTAGAATATTGAAGCGTTTGCACAGCATATGTTCTTTTTTTTTTTTTTTATTAGTAATCTTCTTGATTTGATACGCGATAAAACAGATAAAAATTAAAATATGACTTCCGTGTTTAACCGTAGTTTTATCTGGAATCTTGATAAATTTATGAACTTCCGTAAACTTGTTCAAACAGTATCATATTTTCCCCTATCGAACAATTATTATGTATTGTCGATATCGATATATAGGAAGTCTGATATGATTTGACGAAACAGGAATACAGGAATATTTCCAGCGATATCGTTAATGCAAATTGGCTAACTCTTCGTTGAAATGAGTAACATATATACCGTAATAGTTTTTTACTCAGCGTTCAGATTTCTTTTTAACCGCAAAATCGAATTGTAAGTACCCATTACAATTAAAAAGATTAATGTAACCTTCATGCCTCGACAAAACTATTAAATTTAATAATTTAGTAATTTAGTACCCTAGTAATTTTGGTAATTTAGTAATTTGGTAATTCGGTAATTTAGTAATTTAGTAATTTTGTACTCTAGTAATTAAGTAATTCGGTAATTTAGTACTCCAGTAATTTAGTAGTGTGGTACTCTAGTAAATTAGCAGTTTAGTACTCTAGTAATTTAGTAATTTATTGCAGTACTCTAGTAATTTTGGTAATTTGGTGATTTAGTAATTTAGTAATTTGGTAATTTAGTAATTTATAGTAGTACTCTAGTAATTTTGGTAATTTGGTGATTTAGTAATTTAGTAGTGTGGTACTCTAGTAAATTAGCAGTTTAGTACTCTAGTAATTTAGTAATTTATTGCAGTACTCTAGTAATTTCAGTACTTGGTAATTTAGTAATTTAGTAATTTGGTAATTTGGTAATTTGGTAATTTAGCAATCTAACTATTTAGTACTCTAGTAATTTAGTAATTTAGTAGTGTGGTACTCTAGTAAATTAGCAGTTCAGTACTCTAGTAATTTAGTAATTTATTGCAGTACTCTAGTAATTTTGGTAATTTGGTGATTTAGTAATTTAGTAATTTGGTAATTTGGTAATTTGGTAATTTAGCAATTTAGCAATCTAACAATTTAGTACTCAAGTAATTTAGTAATTTAGTAGTGTGGTACTCTAGTAAATTAGCAGTTTACTACTCTAGTAATTTAGTAATTTAGTTCTCTAGTAATAGACGATGGACTAGATTAATTATCGTGCCTACGGATAATGTCTAGTAACTTTTGAATAGTGAAAGTCAAATCGAGGCGTGTTATCGGGGCGAGTGAAGACCCTTCCTCTACAATTCCATTTTCCGTAGGAAAGCCTACGATGCTCGACACTGTACAACAATCTATGACGTTTCAATATATTCTTTTAGTTTATGTATGCATTAAAAAGTAAAGCAATTTCATGAATCATTAAAAACACTCCATACCTGAATTAATAAATATACAAATTAATTCTTACGTATTGTTTCTTTCAGCAAACTATATCGCAATGGCGTTTAGTATTCATCATAGGAGCCGTTAACTCGCTCGTTGGGAGCATCGTGTATTTGTTCTTCGGAACGTCGAAGGAACAGCCGTGGAACAAATGTGGGAAACCAAACAAGGAAATCGGACAGGAGATGCAGAAATTGACGGAAGCTCCGATCATAAAATGTGAGGAAACGAACGAAAGGACGGATGTGAATGAACAAGACAAAATGATTGAAGAAAAGCAGGAAAAGTGAGAAGAGAAATACGGTATACTGTTTAAAAGTGATAGGACACTTTCACATAGTGATAGCACAATTTCAGACGAACTCGAGGAAAATTGTGAAACGATCAAATTAAGTTGTTGCTGATGGAATGGCTGACATGTGTGTAGAATTTTAAACAATTACCAATAACTTCGTTAAAAACAATTTACGAAACTCGTATATATTTGTTGAAGTTAATAACTGTTGTGTATCGTCCATTTTAATTAATCCCTGTGAGTTCAACACTGGAACTACCGATGTTCAGTACGCCCCCAACTTCGAAGTTGAAAATAAATTAGAAAACAAAATAATTAAGATGTAAAATGGAAACTTACAAATAAAATAATTCTTTATCCGGACAAAAGCCAACTGACATTTCTGCAAGAGCGTTTTAATAAACATTGTAATTTTAAATAAGAATATTTTGGTCCGTTTGGTAAGTAGTCTAGTGCTAATACGTTCACCCTCGATTTACCATGTACGCAGGTCGGACGACTTCAAGAAATCGATTTCTTTGAGAATTTTCTTTGTGAATAGAAGATGTATCTAGCTTTTGTTAGCATTCTTTAATTTTTTTATTTTGAACAAAAAACCACGTCACCGGCAATATACTGCATCGGTGACCGCGTTCGCCGACGAGGTACTCGATGCTACTATGTACATTTCTTTATATTTGAGCCTCTACGATACAGATACGATACATGGACAAGTGACAGATGCCGCTGACATTTACTTTCACTCGGTGGATATTATCAACGATCGGTAATGACGTCATAACTTACCGACAGATCAGTGATGTTTGATGGGACTGGTTTTTCGCGCATGCGCGACTTTTCGTGACAATGATGGCAGTATGGCAATTACAATTTACAATAACGATACATGGCGAGTCGTTCGATTCTGCCTGTAAGAGATAGCCGTCGGAACATTACGGTGCGGAAAATATATTTCTCTCTGTTTCTGAGCGTACTCTGAATGTTATACGCGTGCATCAGATTGATCGTCTTCGCCAATAGGAAAGTAAAATACGCAACAAGGTTTATTTCTTGAAGCGCGGAATTATAATTCAATTTTCCTATTGACAGAGCCAATCAGTTCGACGCATGCGCATAATATTCAGAGTACACTTAGAAAGAGAGGAAGATATATTCCCGCACCGTAATGTTCCGACGGGACTTCTCTCTCAGTTACTCATATAGTAGTTATTACATCACACGTGAATTATAAAAAATGATTCAGTAAATTTTGAGATGTGTATTTCACAAAAAGAAGAACGTGTAATATTTAACACAAATTATAATTTATAGCAATTTATTATTATAAATGCATTTGGAACACATAAATACAAAGACGACCTTAAAAAATGAAATCAAATTTAAGAATTATTCATATTTTTAAATGGCTCACAATAACATAGGTTTCAATAGCATTTCCTTGTTCATTTATTTTTTAATAGTATATAAAATATCAACTCTGTAAAGCTTTAGTTACGTTTCGGTAAAAGAAAATATATAATCGATCGATCGTTCATTGGGTAGAAGAGATATAACGACAATTGTAAAATAAAATATTCTAACTTTGGTTTTATTTCTGTTACTTCTATTGGATGACATAGAAACTTTAAAGTTGGATACTACGAACGAATACCTAAAAGTTTCAAAAATAGTTAAAAAAAAACAAAATCTATCTTTCTCAAATATATTTTCGATAAGAACAGAAAAATATAAATTCTAAAAACTTTTGGATACCCTCCGGTATGTATGATTCTGATTTTTTCGTTTCAATCAATGCCAATAGTCGAAATCGACTTTTCATGTAGCCGGATTTACAATTGTCCTTATTTCTTTCATTGATCATATTTCATTAATGATTGCTGTTCTTTCTTTATTTTATACACGTATTTAAATTTTTAAACGTTATATTCTATAAACAGTTTTCAGAAGTATAGCATAATATAGAAAGAAATACCATAGTTTCAAAAGATTGTAATTAAAATCACAATTTCTTGTATAATTAACCAAAATAAAAACGTTTATCTTCAATGATAAATTTTAAATGCAAGTTTCATTGATCTGTTATTTTAAGTGGTTTATTTAACTAGATTGAAAAATTCTCATAACTTTGATGAATAAATATATCAAAATACAAACAGCATTCATTATTATCAATAGTATTTCACCGAAGTATTTTTAAGTATTTTACAAAATAAAGTTTTTGTTTTATAATTGTATTCTAAATAGCGATCGTAATAGTGATCATAATACAGTTTAAAATAACATTTAGAAAATGCTATACAATATTTTGCTAATGGTTTTAAACATAATGAAAAACAAGTTTAATAAAAATTCCAATTGGTACCATTAATAAACTATATATATATATATACGTATCCCGCAGTTACAATATTTATGTCCTGTAGCTTCAGGAGTAAATCTTCGTATTGTTCTTCGTCGGTTCAAATAATCGAAGTTGATAGAATTTTAAAATCTCATTCACTATTAATATTTCACTGTTGTAAAATTCAAGTTCCTCGTGCTTTGTTTTAGCGGCTGTTCATAAATAATGCTCAAACGATTCTCTCATAAAAGAGAAGGTAAGCTTGGCTTTGCAACACAGTCGTTTCATCGACTTCTGATACTCTAAAAAAAAAAAATAAAAATTAAATGAAATCTTGTATAAAATATAGGAACACTGCATGTTTATACAAAAACGAGATTAAAATTCAGCTTACATTATTTTTAAAGGAACCTTGGATTACTCGATAATAATATTAAAAACGCAAGTGTGTTTAGTTTGTTCGATTTAAAATTGTTTTAAAATCGATAGATTTGATTTCATGAAAATTTTATTTAATAATCGTTGAAATATTTCTTAATATTCAACGTGTATGCAAAAATTTAAATCTGTTGTTTTAACGTTTTTGGTATAATTATTTTGAATGCAAATAAATTCCCGCCTTTTTTAGGTGGGATACTTACCCTTATTTACAGAAAATAAGGATAAATACATTGACAATTCAATTGTAAATTTATCCATGACATGAAAATAAAGTAAAAACTTGGAATAAAAGATTACAACTTGTGCAAACCATTTCTTATTTTTGATTTTAATGAAAGTTGTTAAATATGACGAAAGAAGGTTATGTACCTAGAATCCGAAATGTAATACCACTTTCCAGGTGGTGGTTCCACTGTAGATGAAACGTTTACTGTTGCTTCTTCGATTTCAGAATCGGAATTTGAAGAACATGAATTTTCCTGTGTATCATGCGGATCTTTTGGCGGCAAAAATGACCATCGAGGATCATCTGATGATAATGGCATTCGGGACTAAAAGAATAATATTTCCGGAATTTTAAACGATAAAATAGTAGAAAATTGCTTAATCGTCACAGTAATAAACTAAATATAAATACGTTCATTAGATATTAAAGGTTTATAATCATTTGAAACAATGTTTTTATATTTTGCTCATTACCTTCACATAAGCAACATAATGTCCACCATGAATGGTTCCACTATGTTCGACAACCCCGTAGAGCGCATAAATTCTAGGTTTATTATGATTTTTACAAATAGGTGCTAGATCGAGTAACGTAGGAAATGAAACGTGTCTTGTCACTTTTCGAAAGCCAAATCGTTGTGCTTGAAAACGTTTCAAATGAAGAATCAAAACTGCAGGTACTCGAGAGATCAGGTATTGCTTTGTACTTGCAGTACACACCATCTTGCAGTCCTCTTTTTCCTAGAATCATAAATTAAGTAAATATTCTATATTTTATAAATTATTTCTTCGAATGAAAAATATTGATCACCCTTCTTCTTCGAATCAAAGACGTACCTTTTTTTCTCTGTCAGTGCAAGCTTCACAACCAACTTTATTACTACCACTCATTAATTCTAGAGCCGTAAATTGATTTAAACAAGATTGTATCGAACATTCGCCTTCCTTGGTTGGATATCTAGTAGGCGATTGCTGAAGATTGCAACTGATATCTATTTTTGAAATATCAGACGTGATACCATTTATTCCATTACTAACCTCGTTTGAGTGTTCTTCTGTTTTCCTCCTTGTTTTCCTATTGTTGAAATGAGATGTTAAAAAATGCTGAAACCAAATTTTACATTGATTAATATAACACAGTTAAACAGTACCAATAGTATAAAACAGATTCTTCTTCTTCTTCTTCCTCCGGTTCAATCAGCTCAAGTCTGGACGATGGTCTTTTAATATTCTCTACATTTTCCCCATTTGTGACACCAGAAACAGGACTATTTGGACTTTCTTTAGGTGTAACTGAACTAAGACTAATCGCTGAAACTTCTGGGCTCGTTAAATCCGAATTCACTGCTACAGAAGTAGAAAAAGAAAATCCAGTTTGGATTCCGCTTTCATTCTCAAGACTCTCTGAACTATCTAATCCGTCCAAAGCTTTTGCTTGCGATGAGTTCATCGTACACGCATTCGTCGGACTTGGACTGTACAAATACAAAAAATTAGTTGTTACAAAAAAAAAATATATATATATACATGTATATATCCACCAGAAGAAAATTATTTATTTTATAATAACGTACCTGGGCAACGCTTTCGTATTAAAGTGATCTCGAAGTTGCAGTAAATTCAGATTGTTTACTGGAACCATTTGCAAACAATTATTTAATGGTAGTTCACTCATGGTTTCGTTTGATTTTACTACATCAGTTGACGGAGAGGCAGGACTTGTTAAAGCGGACTGTTTTTCTGAACTATAACCCGATTCAGCTACTTCCTGAAGTAGACCTTCCCCTTCTAAGTTATCTTCAACATCCGCATCACCCTTTTCTAAAAAATAAATTTTGTATTTTTATATTTTACCAAACTATATTTGTACTTAAATTATTACCTGATTCAGGTATGCTGCCATTGTTCTCTTCAACAATATTGTTTTTGTCAGAAGTGAAATTATCTTCATGATTCCAAATATCTTTTCTGTTTTTCCGAATTTTTCGAACCGACTTTCTTTCTTTCTTCAACTGATATTTCGAAGGTGTATGTGAAATATTATTTCCCATTATGTTGAAAGTATCTTCCAAACCACTGTTCTTCCTTCTTAAATAAATGTGAAAATTATGTTATATAAAAAGTTAATAAATGTTTTAACCCTTTGCGAACTGTCACAGCAACTTACAGATTCGTACATATATTTAAGAAATATCGTCTTATATTTTCGATACAAATCGCAACCATAAGTGCGAAGAACAGACATTTTTAGCATATGCTTCGAAAAAGGGAATTACTGATTATTTTATTTTAATTAAATATTATTCCGGGCGTTTACTGTGTCAAGCGTAAAAGTGTTCCGCCCTCAAAGGGTTAAACAATACAGTAAAACAAATCATCCGTACAAGAATACATAGTTATCATAGCTTAAACTGTCTAGTACTTGTTTCTCCCGTATATTTCAAAGAATAAATCTTACTTCAATACTGGTGGTTGTGGTTTGTCAGCCATTACTGGTAAACTAAGATCTAGGAAGGGTTCCATACTTTGGGAAGTATGATGGCAGTCAAGACACTCTAGCGTGGAAACTAAAACTCCACGAAAAACAAGTTCTGGCCCAAGTAATCTTGCACTGGCCTGATTTCCATAAAATTTCACGCGAGATTTAAGGCTGTCTTCTACACCCACTGGGTTAGTCTTATCGTTCAAACCCACTTCTTTTAATATTATACTTTGATATCTCTGAATAAAAAAAGAAGCAAAACCATTTCATTTATAAAGTCGATCAGAAAAATATCGAACCATTTGGTAAATTGAACAAAATTTCTGTATAACGAAAAACTTGATTAAATCTTACCCTAAGATCTTCGTTTCGAACGAGTTCCAAAAGATGTCTAAGAAGTTCGTGCGAATCGTGCTGTCCTCCATCCATACATTGCGTAGTTTTCTTCTTAAACGAATTCAATAATTCTGAAGGATGATAAGCTTGACGTCCGTCAGAAGTTTGCATGTCCGTAAGCGTTTTACATAAAATCGAAGTAAAAGTGCCCCAGCCTTCTAAAGTACCTTCTATCGGAGGCTGAAAGTATATTTTATAGAAATTGTTAAAGAAACTTAACGACATTAATTGTGAAGAGATGGCATTCCTCGATACCATACAATCCGATACTAGTCTAAACATTCATTATTAACAACGGCTCACCAGTTCAACTTCTTCTGAGCTATTGGCAGGTTTGTGCTTTCCTCCTGGTAAAATGAACTTTTGCCCAGGAAGACATAGATCCTCGAGTACTTTTACTAAGAAAGGTGTTTGCGCTAAACATTGTAACACAGCGTTGAAGAAACAGGTATTTCCTAAATTCATTAAACCCTAAAAAAGAAATGTATATTACATTATTATCGAAATTTAGTAAAGCAATAATCGGCGTCGTATAAAATGTACATACTCCTACTTTAGGAAAATTATATAAAATTTGTTCTTTTCCTTTTTTATCTACATTAGCAGTCTCTATTTGAAGTTGAGTTTGTGTCACTTTAGTCTGCGATGGACTGTTCATTGTTGTAGCAGATCTTTTTAGAAAATCTATAGTTTCTTGAAGTTTTTTTCTGAAAATTGAAGGCAATTATTTAATTGGAGGCAGGTATTTAAAAATCTAGCAAGAATATAAAATATTTGTCTACCTGCAGCCGATAGTAACTGCTACTTCACAATCGAAACACCAAATATTCCAATGGACAGTCTCTACAGCTATGGAATGACAATCGCTATGTGGCTTTTTATAATGTTCTAAAGCATGTCCATGTTCTTCTTTTCCACAACCTTGATGACCACATTGCAAGCAAATTAATATCCCTGAATTTATTGCACTCTCCTGAAGTTATAAATATTCTCGTTTTAGAAATATTCTTATTGTTAAATTACAACAGAATTCTTTTATATTTAATATTAATACCTCTTCCTTAGGTTTGATAGAATTACTTGTACATTTTTTACAACTTGGACATTCTATACTCATTCCCGTTTTATTGATACATTTCTTTATTTTATTAAAGTTTAGCGCTTTCGCAATATGCTGGCATTTTTTACCTACAAAGACAATCAGGTTTTTAGTACAAAAAATCTTGCCTTGTGATTCACTTTATTTTATTAATATTATACCTTAATTCATAATGTAATGAATGAACAGTAACAATAAGAAAATTTGTAGTAGGATAATTTATCTATGTTTCATATGGGTTATTTTCTATCTTTAGTATAAAAAAGTAAAATTAAAATTTTGAAACACTTTTCAAATTCTAACCTGCGGTAGTGGATTTATCACATGAATCAGTCGAACCATCGCTCAACTCTTCGGTCGGATCCACCTGTCGATTTCGTTTTTTATTCATTTCGACTTATTTTCAAATTGCATGGAATTTAACTGTTACGTTACCCGTTTCCTCTGCGTAAATTTAATAGTTTACTAAACAGAAAGCGAGCGGAAATTTGGTTATAAGCGTTCTAAAAAAATGATCGTGCCAAGCAAACGAGTACTAACAGAATGATATTACGTTTTCATCGGGCTTTCTATTTCGATGCATTGAACAAGAAAGATCCTTACAAGCTAATGAAACAATTGCTACTTATTTATAATAAACTAAGAAAAATGTTACGTTAAAAAAAATCACTGTCAGAACTTCTATTGCTTTTCTGACTGTGCCTTCAGCCACATATTTAGGAACTATATAAATGGGGGATAAACCAGGGTCGCCAACCATAGTTGAATAAAATACTGTAAATTCGTCTTCAGTGCTGTATAATTTGAGCGCAGGTAAAGTAGAACCGATAAATTAAAAAATCTATCAAATTGTCTTTTGCTTTGTTTGCAGGATGACACGTCAATTTAAGTAACGCATTCAACGCGTGTATATACATAAGCACCATTAGGTAGAGTATCAACTACTGTAATTACATGTTCCATAATTAGATCTTAAGATTTAGAATTTGATACTTTGTTATTTAACGTGTATTTATGTTAACACCTACTTTTTCTGTCACAGATGCATGTGGAAATTGAGCTCAACACGCAATCAATAAGAAAAGAACATGACAGGAGAACATAACAACGAAACGAAATCGTATGCGATGCGTGATTGTTTAAAATTGTATGTTGTTTGCGTAATTTTTCTTAATATATTGTACTATTTATTTGTTATGTAGCATATAACTAATATGGTAAAATACAAAAGAATTGTAAATTGAAACAAGCAAAATTAGGTACACATTCTAAAATACTATAATACCAGCAAATAGTGATTGTATGAAATTGTACATATCTAAATAATATATAATATAAGTTCCGATTTACACAAACTGTGAATTAAATAATTTAGCACTAAGATAAATTAAGCTATTCAGTGTATAAAATAGAATGACAATAAAGAAGTAAATAAAAATAAAAATTGCGTATTTCTTTAAAAACCCTAACGCATCCATAGTTCGAAAATTCCTTCGAGCCAGCTTTTCCAATAGCAGATAGCAAAAATTAAAAATTTGTATCAGGAGAACATAAGTTGGAAGGAGGTATTCGTGCCACTTCTTAGAATTTTGATGACGTCAAATTCCAGGAATTCCCGAAAACCTGTTCCGCGAAACCGGAATGCTCGAATTTGAAAAATTGTATCAGGAGAACATAAGTTGCGAGGAGGTATTCGTGCCACTTCTTGGAATTGACGTCATCAAAATTCCAGGAATTTTGCCGATTCCAAGAAATGACGTCAAATTCCAAGAATTCCCGGAAACTTTTCCCGCCAAATCGAAAAGTTCGGAAATGAAGAATTGTATCAGGAGAACATAAGTTGCGAGGAGGTATTCGTGCCACTTCTTGGAATTGACGTCATCAAAATTCCAGGAATTTTGCCGATTCCGAGAAATGACGTCAAATTCCAAGAATTCCCGGAAACTTTTCCCGCCAAATCGAAAAGTTCGGAAATGAAGAATTGTATCAGGAGAACATAAGTTGCGAGGAGGTATTCGTGCCACTTCTTGGAATTGACGTCATCAAAATTCCAGGAATTTTGCCGATTCCAAGAAATGACGTCAAATTCCAAGAATTCCCGGAAACTTTTCCCGCCAAATCGAAAAGTTCGGAAATGAAGAATTGTATCAGGAGAACATGAGTTGCGAGGAGGTATTCGTGCCACTTCTTGGAATTTTGATGACGTCAAATTCCAGGAATTCCCGAGAACTTTTCCCGCCAATTCGAAAGTACGAAGTTGAGAAATTGTATCAGGAGAACATAAGTTGCGAGGAGGTATTCGTGCCACTTCTTGGAATTTTGATGACGTCAAATTCCTAGAATTTTTCCGATTCCGAGAAATGACGTCATATTCCAGGAATTTCTGAGAACATCTTTCTTGAAACCGAAATGCTCGAATTTGAATCTTTCAAATTTCGCAGATTTTGCTAATTTCATGTATTTTATAACGATTTTTTGTTATTTTCACGTTCCTTTATGTTAATTTGCAATGTTTAAATGTAATCTTTAGTAGTTGGAGGGATTTTCAGATAAATAAATACTTTCACTTGTTTATTTTATGTTTATTGATATTTTTCACTATGTACAACTTACAAATGTGTTAACAATATATGATTCTTATATATAATCTTACGGACTAAATACTTTGTACAGTTATTAACTTATTAATATATGTATAACAATCTATTAACTTGCTTTTGATACTAACATCAGCTGTCGTTTTTACGTCCAGTTCTGAAACACAAAGATCAAAACAATTTATATAATAAATCTCATAAAATATGTACAAATTAATAATAATCATATAAATAACACTAAAAATTATTTGCTTTAATTAACTATAACAGTCAACGTCTTCTTAAATTTATTATACACTTGATTTGTTCTTTTGCACAAAAACAAAAAAATGAAGTAATCCGTTTAATAAAAATAAAAATAGAATAAAATACTCCAATAATTTGTAAAACAGTGTCAACTGTATGACTACTGTAACACGTATAAAATGGAAATACATTGAACAAAGGCAATGGAAATAATAACAAAGGCAATGGAAGTAATAATTATGACGAATGCGATTCGTTTTACTAACAAACAAAAAACGTGCGTCACGGAGCTCCTGTCGTCTCAGTGACTGACAAAGACTGACCCGTTTGCAGCTGAACCCTATCCACTATCTACTTAACGCTTTATGCGGCCCGCGAAATTTAAACTTCGCAACAAGTGGTTTAAAAACAGATCGAGAAAATATAATTCTAACGTTTAATTCCTAACACTGGTATTATACTATTAGGTTGTCCCAAAAGTTTCTTTCGCTATCTGCTCGCAACGCTTTGTTTGGCAATGTTAAAGAAGGAATAGTATTATGCAGCTTTCGGAGAAATGGAAGAAGATGATAGGCCAAAGTTAATCGTACATAACTCAATAACATGACGTGAAAAATAAAGTATTATATACCCGTTATTTATTAACAAAGCGAAAGGAACTTTTGGGACAACCTAATATATTACATGTATATCTATCACATTGTATTATGTTATTTCCCTATGGTATTATAGACAGCAAAATTTACAAAAGTTACACGCATTACTTAATAAATTATGTAATAATTATTCATTACGTCATAGAAAAATGGATATTCCACTTAGAACATTTAATTTTATAAACATTCAAATATTTCCATTGATATTATTTCTTCAATATACAAAATATTTCGTTTAAAACATTTCGTCTAAATTATATATAATTAATATAACAAATAGAAGTTATTTTACTTTCTGTCGTTGTTTTCAGTAAGACCTATAGTACATGTTCAATTATAGTACGATAGTGTAACAAATTCACAGTAGATAATATTTCGTATATTACTAACGATTGTGAATGGTACTAAAGTTTGTAGAAGTTCCGTAGAATTATTCACAAGAGCGACAGCATCTTCTCCTGAATGCTGGAACATTACAATAGCGTTTCAGGCTTGGTATAGAACAGAATCGACTCTCTTCTGACCAACAGCGAAATGGAAATTTGATGGCTCTCGTTATATGATCTGTACAGGATCGTATTTCTGTTTTAATAGTCGGTCCGTCGCAGGTGTAAAATGATTCATTGTCCGGTGGAATGCATCGAGCTATTCGAGATTTTATGCCCTTTCCATTGTTGCTCGAGCACTGTAAAGAAAAATGATAGTTACGACTACTTATGATGTTTTTATGCTTTGATGGCATAAAAGCAACGCAAATTGTAAAACACCACAGATACAATCCCTTTATATTTTGTATTAAGCTTACTGCTCGTTACTTTCTATAAATAATATATTTCTAACGCATAGTAAAGTTTCTTGTATTCACCGACGAGGTTACTTTACGAGAGGTCGCATGCCCGAAAAATTCTCTGATTTCTACCGCCCTCTAGGCCATGTTACCATCAGAATAAGAAACAGTAGATGGGACTGGACCAAACGCCTAAACGGTTGCTGGGGCAAGGGGAATCTTTCTGTCTCACTTTGTCACGAGGTAGTACGGTTGTGTCACTCTGTTGCGCACTGCTTCGTTCGCGTTCCTGGTTATTGACAAACGAACGTTAAAGAGCATCGCTGTATCTCACATTGTCTCAATTTGTTTCGTTCACTTTCTTTGCTACGCCACGAACAACTCCACTTGCCCCGTTGACGGATTACCAGCCATGCTAAACTCACTTACCGACGGAGTCCATGGACGGCTAGGTCCATTTTCTAGCACGTCAAAATCATGGACCTAAGACCAATGACCAAAGAATATATTGCCGGAGGGTAAGGGGAGTGTGTAGCTGTCTCTTTCTAGAATATGAACCGATCGGGTTTTTCCGCCGCATACTCGATGATTCCCGAAAGTTCATACAATACGAAAAACACGACAAACACTTGCGCTTCGCACGCTTCGGCTACATTCGGCTACCCGAAGGTTGACGATCGGTGCAAGTTGAAGACAGAGACGACTAGCGAATGAAAAATGACATTCTCTCGCCCCTTACCACAAACTTGGCAAACACCTTGTCCAAAAGCTTACTTTACGCTCCGTCTATGCATTTTTAAGTCCATGATTAAAATACACAAGACCTCGTCGGTGTTATATTCAATGCTTTTTGATTTCTACTACTTGCGCCTGCCGATGCAACCTTCCAGCATAGATGCTGTACGGGTTGCCGGTTTCAGGCGTTCTACATTTTTCTGGTAACGCTAATGACTAATGACTAAATAACAATGCCATAAATGCTGTTTTACTATCTCAGATTTTCAGTTATTCTGATATTTAAGATCATTTTCTGAATTTTCGCATTTAAGTTTCTAAAAATATAATATTTTGTTATTTCTAAATCCCAATCTTTCTATGTTTCGATATGATTTTTTAACATAATTCCAGTTTGTGTATATTTCACTTTGGAAACAAAAAAAAAAGAAACAGAATAACCTTCATCTTACCGTAGACCATTTCGTGAAAACCCATCGTCCAGGGCATGGAATCCTGCTGCATTCTCTGGTGTTCGCAGGCATGGTGATGGTTTTGCATACCGATGGTTGCACCATCGTTCTATAAACTTCCAGTTCATTATTCTTGTTAACATTGGTCCCATTGAAGTCCGAATGAACGCAATAAAGTTGGCGTAATTGTGTTCCGTAACTTCCACACGTAGCTGAACAAGGTTCCCATGGACCTGGCAGCCATTTAAATGTGCAGCTGTAACGTGAGAACAAAATTTAACGAAGAATAATCTTTTAATTCTGTAGGAGTGATGCATAATCACACAATTTATCATAATTATCTTATGAAATATTCGGTAAAAATATAAGTACTATGGTTAAAGTATTAAGTCATCACTGGAGGGTTAATCGTGTTAACACATTGTTTAACTACCGTCATTGCAATAAATGTAACAACTAATATCTGCCGAAAAAAAAAAAAAAATTTCGTCGAATAATTATAGTGTCGATGCATTGTGTTCATAATTTCTGAAATTATTACAAGTTTCAAGAATTCAGGATTTTCATTATTCTCTTCCTTTTCCGTATAAATTTTCGTAAGTACTCTTTTCGGATGTTTTTATCAATTTCATTATTTTAAACTAATTTCGTACCTGAAACCGTTGCATTTTTCTATCTCCTGACCTGGTTTGGTCATTAACGAGCACTTTCTTCGGGACACTATTTTCCCGGTTTCCTCATCCTTGCAGACTATTATTTTCTGACGCGTCCCATTTCCGCAACTCACCGAACAAAAGCTCCAACCACCAAACAACCATACGTATCTATTGTTCGCGTTCCGTTTGTCACGATTTATGAAGTATTCCAAGGAAGCTGTAACCGAGGTTCCTTGCTCTGTTGTGCTTTGTGGTGCGACAAGCTAATCAAAATCCAGTTCAAAACGTTGGTGAAAAAATAATTCAACAACCAAGCGTATAATTTTGATATGCATAATTTGTAGTTTAACTTGTATTATGAATACAATTATGAATAATATTATGAAACATTTATTGATCGACAGTTGTCAGATTCGGGTAGATTATTGGGACACCCCGTACAATTTGAATTGTACATAATAATTAATATTCTAAGATCAATACCATCTCTTTTTGTCTTTGGACAACCAAAGTGGGAAAGAAGTGTGGAAAGAAATTTCTAAATGATACAGTTGTAAAAGAGGAGGTGTCTCAATTTCTCAACAGTAAGGACAATGAATTTTATGAAAATAGAATTTCCAAGTTACCTTCTCGTTGGAAGAGTGTAGTTGATTGTGAGGGATATTTTAACGAATAATGTTATTTTAAGTAGAAAATGCAAGCATTCTTATTTACACCTCAAAAAGCGACAGAACGTTTTTCGTCACCTGATATTATTAGTTTAGTACAGGTGTCGGCAACCTATGACCTGCGGGTCACCAAGTGAAATTTGATAATTTCAAGGGACCCACTTGAGTACCGAAAATAAAATAAATTATGAAACATAAACACGAAACAAACACTTTGAGATAATGTAGATAATAGATTAACATTTTGATTTGAATAGAAAGTTACAGAAACGAACATAGGTAGAATACGTGTATTCGTCACGTGTTCAACGCTTGTATTTGTTTTAAGGTGACTGGCTAGTGTAATTTTCCTCAGTGCAATTTCCCCTAGTGTAATTTTCCTCAGTGCAATTTCCCCTAGTGTAAATAATCTCTAACATCTATATTTCCTAGTGTAGTTATCCCCTGCGTCTATATTCCCTAGTCTTATTATACCTACGGTCAACAATCCCTAGTTTCAATATTCCCTAGTGAAATTTTCCCTGGTGTAAATAATCCCTAACGTCTATATACCCTGATGTCAAAATTCCCTAGTGTAGTTATCCGAAGCGTCAATACTCCCCAGTGTAATTGTCCGTAGTGTTAATACTCCCTAGTATAATTTGGCAGGTTGTAATTTTCCCTAGTACAATTATCCCTAGTCTTATACCTACGGTCAACAATCCCTAGTTTCAATATTCCCTAGTAAAATTTTCCCTGGTGTAAATAATCCCTAACGTCTATATGTATATCCTGGTGTCAAAATTCCCCAGTGTAGTTATCCGAAGCGTCAATACTCCCCAGTGTAATTGTCCGTAGTGTTAATACTCCCTAGTATAATTTGGCAGGTTGTAATTTTCCCTAGTATAATTATCCCTAGCGTCTATATTCCCTAGTCTTATTATACCTAGGGTTAACAATCCCTAGTTCCAATATTCCCTAATAGAAATAATCTCCGGTTCCAATATTTCCTAGTACAATTTCCACCGGGTCAATAATCCCAAGTGAAAATAATCCCTATTGTCAATATCCACTAGCATAATTATCCCCAGTTCCAATAATCCCTGATATCAAATACCCCTATTTTTAATAATCCCCAATAATTTTCAAATATTACTCAAACGGTAAAACGTTTTTCCCCCGTATCACCATTTTCCCTAGGGAAACCTATCATACCCGACACTATACATTGACTCCGAACCGTCTTCTTAATAGTCACATTGTAGTTGATTTTGACCCGCAGCCAAAAAGGTTTGCCGACACCTGCTTTAGTATCAACGCTATCCCATTGCTGACCATCTGGATAGTCAACGCGTTAAGGTATTCCATTGTGAAGGAACAAATATTGTGTATATCGTATTAAATATAGAAAATCTTTCTTTTTACCAGAATCAACACGTCTTCAAAGGTATTGCCATCAGATCGTACTGAATACGTGTTATTGGAGGATTTCTGAATACGAAAGGCAGCACCTTGCACGATTATTGAGTCTCTTTTCCGGGAAGCCAAGTGTTTCTGTATGCTTCGTCTTCTTCGTCCGTCCCCTATCATGATTGTCAAGCTATCTGGATTAAAGGATGCAAAAGGTTGCAACGTGATGTTCATGGACAAGTTATGAGCTTCACGGGGTATTACAGCGAGGCGAGTCACTTCTGTAAAGAACAGTATAATAAAATATAATTTTATGATAATCGTATCAGTAAGTAATTGACACTTTTATTTCAAGTCACGAGAAATAAGAAACAGACCGTTTCTTATGAATTTTATTTCAGTATTCTTTAAAGCGGTTAAATTGATAGAAAAATCATGAGTTTCTTTGAAAAATAAAAATACAGATTATATAAACTAAATCAACAAAATCTGAACAAATTTCCTAATGTACACTACCAAGTCCGTACCGTGTCAGATTTACTTTAGAATCTTTGCATATCAATAAACAGCGAAAATAGGGGACAAACTGGATCCTCGATTTTTCTATGTATACATATTACCAACCCCTGGTTGAGATACGGGGTTGAAACACGGTGCAAGGGATTTTCTTTGAATACACCACTGAATGACTAATTACAATTTTAACCGTATCGATTCGGCTAAAAATATTATATTTTTTAGCAGAAATTAAGGAAAGAAAGAAAATTAGGAAAATGATATTTTTCTTTCCATGTTTCTAAAAATATTACTTGGAAGTTTCAAAGTTTCTAAAGATAATAATCTCTCCAAATTTCTAAATTCTCAAAAATATAATCATAGTGAAAGGGTTAACGGTTTCCAAGGAAAACGAAGACTTGGAGCGATCTGCCAAGCGCGTAATCGCTTCTCTAACCTTATTCCACAACCTTTAAACTAATTAACAACGTTCTTCCTTCGTCGAACCACCATCCAACTTCGACTACAACTTCGTCCGCACTTGGTAACTACTCAACTTTGAACTGACCTCGTCGAAGTTTCCGATGGAACTTGCTCATTACGCTATCGCAGTTGAAATTGTCCCCATCGCACACCCCGCATACATCAAACGCTTTCTTGGATCCAAGAACATTGTCGCATCCCATTTGATGGCACTCGCCCTGTAATGGAAATTTATTTCTTTGTTTACCTCCAATCAACGAGTTTCGAATCGTTAACATAATTATCTGAACAACGATAGGGTCAGATGTGAATGTTAACCCTTTGCACTCGAGCGACGCCTCCTTGCCAGAATATTTTAAAATGTGAAATTTAAGTTGAATTTACTTTAAAACTAAACGGATTTTCGAGCATTCGTAGCAGTTTTCTTCTAAAATAGTGCTTTTGGATTTTGGAAGATTTACTGGAATACAAGTCTCGACCTAATTACAGGGTGGCCCGTAACTAGTGTAGGAGCCGGAAATGGGGGATAGGTGAGACAATTCTGAACAACAATTTCATTTGCAAAATTGTCCTATGGAGCTTCGTTTTTGAATTATTAACGAAAAACACTGACGAATCAGAGCGCTCAGCCACGATAGGGTAACCTCAAGCTGGGACGTTGGACTAGAACAAATCACGACTGAGCGTGCGCTCTGATTGGTCAGTGTTTTTCGTTAATATTCAAAAACGAAGCCTCATCCGACATTTTTGCAAAGGAAATTATTGTTCAGAATCGTCTTAGCTACTCCCCATTTCCGGCTCCTACACTAGTTACAGGCCACCATGTATATCCAAAAATGCTTCGAGTGCAAAGGGTTAAGTTAACGAAAATTAAATCAACAGTTTTCCTAATCCAGTGTCGATTTTTCTATTTTATATGTTATAATAAACAGCAGAAGTTTACCCATTTAATTGATAAACTTACCTGTATGCATATGTTTGTCGATCCGTAAGAGCATGGCGTGCCGTCGATCAAGTTTCTCCTGGTATCAAATACCTCGCCCGTTTCTTTGTTTACGCAGACCAATCGACATTTCAAGTTCTCCTGGTCGGGTTGATAAGGTAGCCAGGTCACGTTGTACTTCGACAGAATCCCTTGAAGACGCAAAGTATTGGCGAGTTTGGAACATTGTTGTGCTCTAAGATCAACAGGCACCAAGCATTTCGGTAGGTCGCAAAGTTTGCAATCGTCACTGGGACCAGAACAATATTTCCCGCCGTAGACCGGTCTAGAAAGAACGAATATTTAATTAAAAATTAATCTTTGTTTATACAGGGTGTCCCGTAACTAGTGTAACATCGGGAAATAGGGGGTAGTTGAGACGATTCTGAACAACAATTTCCTTTGCAAAAATGTCGGATGGGGTTTCGTTTCTGAATTATTAACGAAAATCACGATTGGTCAGTGTTTTTCGTTAATGATTCAAAAACGAAGCCTCGTTCGACATTTTAATCGGATATAAATAATGCAATAAAATGTAGCCTAAGTAGTCGTGTAATTGAATTTTGTATACATAAAAAAAAGAAGCAGATATACTAACAGCGGACTGTTACATTCTCGTGTTCGACATTGTACCCCAATTCCACATGTTCGCGAACATTTCCCCCAGGCACTCCACGTGTTCCAACCTCCGTCTCTAGGTTTATTTAATACTATCCCTACATCGAAGTTCCTCTTATTCGTTGACTGACATCGTCCGTTCATGCACCACTGAAATTATTTTACGTTCATTTTAAAATTATTTTAAAATTGATACATTCTCCTGATAAAAATTTCAATCAAACAGTGTTGTTTAATTAGATCTCAATTATTTATTACTCGATATTTCTTTGATACTAGCGCTTCAACGGTATGAGGGATAATTTATGATAAGTAATTATAGTTTAATGTAGTAATGGTGATAGCAATAATAACTGATTTAAAA
Source organism: Stelis phaeoptera (assembly GCA_943735885.1). Taxonomy (NCBI): domain Eukaryota; kingdom Metazoa; phylum Arthropoda; class Insecta; order Hymenoptera; family Megachilidae; genus Stelis; species Stelis phaeoptera. The sequence goes on from OX030930.1 coordinate 8,327,322, forward strand.
CCTAAAATTATTAAAAGATAAAGAAATTAATTAACACAATCCGTGCCAGTCGCTTTACGATTGCATTTGTTTAATTGTTCTGTTTCTGGCATATGCCTTGTAATGATTAAAATAAATGCAAAAATCATAATTATAAAGAAAAAGGTGTATAGTTTAAGATACATAAGACAACAAAGAAATAAATTTATTTTTCTAGGAATTAGTTTAACAAATACTTGGCTGAACATTACTGTAGCAAGCGTTCAATGACTCGAACGGAAAGTTCAGCGTGTTAACAGAGTCTATGACGGTAGATAATTATTATATAAAATGCGGGTAAAAAGAAAAGCATCTATTTTATTTTATTCGTAACAATAAAAGATAGATTTACCTTAGACATCCCGCACAAGGTTCCTTCCAATGGTGGTCCTTTCTTGGTTTTGCACGTTTGAGAAACATTACTGTTACCACACCATAGGCGGGAACACGGTTCCATAACATCGAAAGTTTTGCAATATTCATAACTAAATTATGGAATAAAAATTAAGTAAAATTAGAAGCTGCTAAGTACGAACTATATAAAATTTAAAACATTTAGGCTTAGCGCCATCTGGAAAGGCGCGATAAAACTGACGAGATACGAAATTTCTTTTTCGTATAAAATAAACCGTTTTGGTGCTTTGGTTGCGCACACAAAGCGTTCTACGATCACACAACAACATAAAATAGAGCTATCGAAATTATTTTTATACGTACAAAGGCTATACAGGGTGTAAACGATAACTTTGGCAAAAATCATCGAGTAAGTAGAGGCCCCATAGGCAAGTATTTTGAACATAGGATCCCGTGTCTGATAATTGCAGCATGCAATAATTGATACATGAACAGTTCACCTAAGTCACTAAATGATACGAACTGTTGTGTGAGTTTTCTCAATGCCAGCTACTCTCTACACTCCTTACTATTATCTTACGCTCCACATTTTTCATTTTAAATCTTACAAATATTTTCATAGCTATCAAAAATTCACAATCACAAATTTTTAGGACTATCTGTATGTGGCTAGGAAAAATTATTTTATACTTTTTAATCCATCTTAAAAAAACGTGGTATATAATTATTTTCTACTTTTTAGTCTTGTGTGTGTGAAATTTTTCAATCGATTTTGAACATTTTGACGAGATTATTACGGTTCAAAAGATACAGCCTTTTAAAAGTAGGACAGACGAATGGACAGATAGCGTGAGCTTAGTAATAGGATTCTGTACGGAACCCTAACGAACAGACAGACAAGGAAGCGAGTTAATATTGCATTGTCATCCAGTTCTGAGCTATGTTTAAAGTTTCAAGTCTCTAGCTCATCGAGAAGTTAGTTTAAAATTAATTGCAAAATTTGTACTGAACAGATAGACAGACAAGAAAGCGAGTTAATAAAAACGTGTTAAAAATGCACATACCCATCGCCAAATTCAATGCGACACTGCTCGTCCATCGTAAACGTTTCGCGAATTGCTGCTTTTAACTGTCGGGAACCTTCGTGTTTGGGTTTGTTCAACAAACAGGACCTCCGTCTGCAAACACCTATTTTTTAAGAGTATGTAATTCTAAAAATGTATCCTCGTCTTTTCTTACCTCAGCCTTCGGTGGAACTCATTCTTCGAACAAGTGGACCAATAAAAGTGATGAAAGGTCGCGGCTACCATAGGAGCCATCACGCTTCCTCGAGAGCTTTCTTCGTTGCAAGCATTTCCGTTTGACTCGTCTCCGTCGTGCGTCAAACCTAGACTACAGGAACATGCTCGTATATCATTGGAAAAAAAATACAACCGACTTCGGAATGCACCAAAAAGGACGAAATAATTTTAATTTATATGTCGGAGACGGCGCAAAATGAACAATTTTCTATATTGGAAATTGTCAAAATTCTTTAATTCTTTTACATATTTTCACATTAGCAACATCTTTCATTTACAGAATTTTTAATTTTGCGCCGTCTCCGAAATATAGATTGAAATTATTTCGTCCTTTTTAGTGCATTCCGAAGTCGGTTATATTTTTTTTCCAAAAATTTTGTGTCGATATGTAGAGAAAGGCAGGAGGGTCAACGCGAAACATTCAACGGTGGCGAAATTCCTGGGAATAAATATAAAAAAAACATGGCTAAATTTTACGCAGTAGGTAGCTCAGAAGATAGAGGAAAGTGCGTAGATAATAACGCAATTTGTTGCAACGCGATATCTTAATTAGTTCCTGAGATATAGGGCTTCAAAGTTTGTATAGCGGCCGGCGCGTACGAGGGTAATTCCGAATGGGCCGCAGACTTTTTTCTAGGAAATTCATATACGCATTACCAGGAATAGTAAAGGGTTAAACGTAATCAATGACCACGTGACCGCTACGCTAGACACTCACTGTCTGGGTCCAAGCGTGAGGCGGCAGCGAATTTCTACAAAAATTACGTTTGTCTTCACACGACGATATCTCAGGAACGGATAGAGATATCGATGTAAATCAAAAACCGAATTAAAGTGGAAGATTTCTACTTTCTTACGAATCTAACTTTATACCGAAATTCGAAACAGAACTTTGTTGGCAGCCCTTTGAACTTTTTGTAATTTTAATACGCGTTTCTTATGCAGTTTAACATAGTTTCCGACTTTCAATTGCTTCTAACAATAGAATATTATGATAAATATCTATCACACTAGTCTCATTATACCTAGGGTCAACAATCCCTAGTGCAGTTTTCCCTAGTATAAATAATCCGCAGTGTCAATATTTCCTAGTACCCGTAGTTTCAATAATCCCTGATATCAAATACCCCTATTCTTTAATAATCCCCAATAATTTTCAAATACTATTCAAACGGTAAAACGTTTTCCCCCTGTATCACCATTTTCCCTAAGAAAACCTGTCATACCTGACACTATACATCCCAATATTAGACTGTTTCAAAATGAAAGTACCTATTGACCCGAACCTTCCTCTTAATAGTCATAGTATAGTTGATTTTAACCCGCAGCCAAAAAGGATTTCCGACGCCTGCCTTACTCTATACATATATGACGCGTAATACTCACATATGTGCAATTTCATGTGCAATAATAAAGGCACTGGTCAGTCCCTCGTCTCGATTCAGGGCACATGATCTAGCAGGATCGCATACACCTGACACAGGCGCGTATCCTGAAGGACCTCCAATGTCTAGACGCGTTAACCATACCGCAACATCGTGATGTACTTCCGTCGAGGACAACATTTTTCTGTTCCATCTGTTGACATTTTCGAGAGACCGTCTGGCATCGCCGCGGCAAACCTGTGAAATTTATATTAACGAATCATTCAAAGTCGAATAACTGAACTAACATATACAATAATTCGATATTTTCATTAATCCTTTTGCTATTAAACGCTTCTGCAACCCTTTCGATGTTTAGTCCATACGTCGATGCTATTTTAATCGTGCAAGTTTTATGACTCCTTTATGGCAGTAAACATTGAAAGGGGTAATCTTATTGATATACGTGTATTTTTTTAGTATTTAGTGTTTCTTCAATAGGCATTTTTATATTTAACACGTTGACTATCACAGTGAAAACGGACGTATGTAATCAGGCACTCTGAAATTCGAATTATTAACCCTTTCGTTACTACAGGCGATTATAGTCGCTCTGCATAAGATGTCACTGACATATTACGGACGACTACAGTCGTTCTCCATAAAATGCCGCGTATTGTATTATATACATATACATACGACGAGCGATTGGAGTTACTGAACATCGAGTATCTTACTCTGGATCATTTTCTTTTTTTTTAAAAACACCCTCAGAGCTACTCGAATTGCAACGGAGGCTTAAGGGTTAAGAATACAATCTATTAATTTTCAAATTTAACCTTTCAATTCGATAACTACCATTATCAGCTTAATATTGACGCTAGCTGCAGTTTATTTCATCGTTTCTTTTGTTAATTATTTGATTGTAAAAAATTTCGTGACCACCGTCGTAGCCAACGTGTTAACATCATTTCCTTTAATTGGTCATTATTTCGAAATATGGGCCGTTCATTTTGAAAGTGGTGCAAGTCCATTTTTTTGGGTCCATTTTCTTCTATTATAGTTAAAAATATAAATTTTACACTAAATTAATCATAAATTATGTGATATCTCATTTTTCTTTTTTAAATGGTCCATGTGTCGAAGTATCCTTTTCATAAAACATGTTTGTATAAATCTTCGATCGTTTAACAATATTTCATGTACTTCGAATAAAATAATTATGCAATAGAAAAGTGACTGTTTAAAAAGTTGCTTACCCTACCGTCCCTTTTTTCGGTATACAAAATCATTCGCACGATCACTAGGATCATGTTAGACTCGAGAGATGGATCCATATAGATCGCACTGACCTTAACAGATAATATAATTTGCAATCATTAATGATTACTACGCATTATTAATTCACTTATTTAATTAATCACGATCAAAATGTACGTATACGTAATAAAATTTCTTGAATAATTGATATTTATTCGATTTCGTTTTACGATGAAACTCTTATTACTAATTTTGTATATCACTTACGATGTTCAGAAGAGCCATGATATACTGTTGCACTCGAACCCCATGAAAATCGATTACGGAGTAATCAGCAGCTATTCCAAGTTCTAGCCATCGTGGTGGTAATTCTTTATTAATAGGTTTCTTTCCTGAAAATAAATAAGGCGATAAATTAATATATCTTTCTGTCTCCAGAGTTTGCAATCATTGCTGTAATTAATTTTCTAGCTTTACATATTATTTGATTCTCGCGTACTAAATTACAGATTTCGATAAATTCCAAGTAGTTCTAAATGGAAAATTCTATTAGAAGAAAATTTTCTTCTAAGAGTCTACCTTATTTTATAAACGATATTTATAACACATCAATTGTAACACCCAAAGAAAAAACTCACATATATTAGAAAAATAAATAACGAAGATTATCCATCATCGATTAATTTTGAAAAGTATTTTTCATTGGACTTACTGGAAGTGCCTTTTTGCCACGTATAACCAGAAAAGTAATCGATCTCCTCAGCATCGGCGTCGATTGTTAACTGTTCCATTATCGTGTCATTATATTCTGACGATATTTTATCATTTTCATCGTAGAGAATCAATCTTTCAGCTTCCGGGTATTCCAGATCGAAGACATCACCGGATAGATTATAAAATTCTTGATTATAATCGTTCACAGAATTTCGTCTCATCCGGTTCGTTCTCTTCTTTCTTTCCTCAATTTTTAGTCCTCGAAATTCTTCTAAAATCGAATCAGTATTTTTGCGTCGAATTAATTCGATAATAAATACGATAACTCGTCGAACTTTTTTAATTAAAGGATTTGCGACAAACTAGACAACGAAAGGTTACGAGAAATGGACGTTCCTTTTCCTTTCGAACGACCATCGTAACATCAAAGATTGAAAAGCAACGTATCAACGAAGGTATTACCTGCAGTATCCTCTGCACCTCTCACGGACACAATATCCGGATGTTCCCTGGAGGACCACCATCCGGAGTGCTTCGATTGGTACATCACGTGCTGTTCACCGGCCAATGGTTGAACAAGAAACGATTTCTGATCTATCAACATCAGAGCGTACACGTCCTCCTTGCAGATCGTCACCACGACCAAAGAGTTCGTGTCACCTTCCAATCTACCCTGTCGAAGGTTACAATTCGTTCTAACCGTGTGGCTGATTGGTTCGATTTTATTCGAATGGATCCAATCCACCGTGAAATTGGACGACAATATTAATCGATCGTTGGTCACCGTTCTCCAGGTCCAGTTGCTGATCTCAAGAAACACCGGTCCCTCGAGATTTCGTTGTTCCATAGTCGATCGTCTGCTTCTCGAGTCTCCGTACGGGATTATTCGAGGATACACGATCTCGTATTCTTGCAAACTTTGTAGAAATTCACTGACTCTCGATTTGGTCGCGATGGTTCCCAACAACCATATGGTCAACAGGAAGCTCGGAAGTTTCGATTGCGTCATGGCTCGCGATTCTAATCAAATTTCAACGGTATTTTCTGCTTCGAAACTCGAACGAACATACTCGTTTACCAACCGAATCTGATTATCGTTTCGAGGCTGGCTCACAATTCCACGTTTATATCTGGAGCAATCAATTTCCCGGGTTCATTTCGTTAGCGGTCACTTTGAGCACAGGATGTTCCATCGAATGGTCAGCATCGATCTACCGTACTATACGTTGCAATTACATCTTTCTTTGAGATTGATCATTCAGTTAGCGAGATGTATGGCTTTCTTACTATGATGGTCCTCGAGACGATGTATCACTTGCATCCCTTTGGCACGAACTTAGTTCGATTATTTATTTAATCATCAATTTTTCGATATATGTTTAACGATTTACCTTAATTGAATAAAAAAATGTAGATATAATAATCACTCGTATCCCCTTGATTCTCAATTTAGCAATAACAGGTAAGCATGTTTAACACGTTGGCTGCCACGGGGGTCACCGGTGACCGGCACCCAAAATCTTTTAAAATAACATAATTACCAACAGAAATGATAAAATAAACCACGGATAGCGTTAACATTAAGCTAATAATGCTAGCTATCGAATTGAAAAGTTAAATTTGAAAATTAGTTGATTATATTGTTAATAATTAGGATTTCAGCGTGTCTGACTACCCACGTCCGTTTTCACTGTGGCAGTCAACGTGTTAACATTTTGACTTCCACAGTGAAAACGGACGTATGTAGTCAGACACGCCAAAACCCTAATTATTTGACCTTTCATTTCGATAGCTAGCATTATCAGCTGAACCCCTTGCACTACAATAACGTATCACACTCGTGGCGCACCTTACAGTTCAGATGTGACTTCTGTCGTTCAAACTTTGATTAGAATTGAATTTTAAATTTAATTCTATACAGTTAATGCTTGTCAAATAAATATTTACCTCTGACTGACGCACCTGTCGGGAAAATAATAGTGCAAGGGGTTAATTATTATTAATATTACCTGCAATAATAATAATAATAATAAATTTGCAGTTTATTTTATCACTTCTTTTGTTAATTATTCGATTGTAAAGAATCGTAATTCTTGAATGTAATTACTCCATGAATTGAATACATATTGGGTTGTCCGGAAAGTTCGTGCCGAAAATCTTGATGTAATTAATTGTGATGTAGTATAATATGTATAGTTGTATAATGTAGATTGTTTTTTTTTTTCTTTATATATAAATCTTTATTCCATCAACATCAATAGCGATCGATTCGATAACACATCCTACATTTTATATGCAGAAATTATCGGTTTTCAAATATAAAAACTTGCTATGGACAATGTTTTTATAAACTGCATCATTTCGGAAAATGGTGTGTGTATTCATTATAGTATTTGGATCATTTCCACCGTTTTGGTGACAGAATAGATTTGAACGTGGCAGAAGGACTAGACTCTTTGTAATCTTCAAAAAGTGTTTCCATAAACGAAACTTAATGAATGTTGGCATTTCCTTTTGCAATTAAGAAGTGAGAATTTTGTGTTCCATAATATACATAGGAGTTATTGTTTCAAGATTAAATAATACTAATTAGAACCCTTAATATCGACAGTTATTATAAACGGCACGAACTTTCCGGCCAACCCAATAACTTATTATAAGAAGAGAGGAATAACACGAAATTTGCGGTAACGTTAATATTAGAGGAAGTGCAGCATATTTCGAATACTGTTGGTACCTTTGAATATCAAATAACTTATTGTTAGAAAACTGCTAAAGTTATCTAATTTCTAGCAAAAGTATGCCGAATTTTGAGAATAGAAAGGCGAATACAATTAAGCAGAATATAAAATACAAAATTTCAATATTTATAACGAGAACCTCCTCCCAAGGAGTAGAAGAGTGGGTGCAATGTTTCAAATATAAAACGTAAGTATACTTGGAGTATTCTGGCTGTGATTTCGGAAGTTACGTCTGTACAATTTCAAATAAATGTTAGGAATTCAAACTGATGATTATCTTAAAGTCTTAAACCATCCCAGACCATTGGTTTGGGAATGAGAACACATTCGTAAACGCACACACACTGACAGAGTTGGGTAAATTTTTATTTGAATAATAAATAAACTTAAGATCGTAATTGCAAATGATAACTAACTTGTTTATTTAAATAAAAGTCAATCAAATAATGCCAAAAATAACTCATTAATTATTTATTAAATCCAAATAAAAGATTATTCGTTACCTGGACATTGATAGAAAGCGAATAATAAATAGTTTTTGGTCTTCTCCTATTTTATATATTTTCCAAGAACACTGAAAACGTCGCATTGTCGTTATTATTTATAAATACAATATTTATGTAAATATCATCTGTTCCATATTAATTTTCTTTTTAATTAACTTTTGGCATACCAACCAAAGTTTCATCTGCAATTAACAATTAACAACTGAAATGTGATTTGTAAATAACAATCAACTTTGCAATTACAAATAAGTTATTTCAACTTCCGAATAACAAATAACTTTTTATAAATGCTGCACACTGGTTACGAATTTAACAAACATCAGCCCTCTTACAACACGATATTTTGAAAACACGTTTTCGATATAATACAATCCAGGAATGGTAACATTCTCGGCAATGATTGGTTTAAACATTCATTTGTGGTAAAACATGCAATCTAGAACTTTGTCTATCATCACAGATACCCAGCGGTATCGTTAACAAACCGTATGACACACTTAACTTCAATTTTACAATTTTAACACTAGAACTACCAAACGGCTCGAAATGACTTGCTTCGGATTTCTTATTTTAATTTTGCAAATTGATTAAAACGCTTCTGTCGAGTTATACCCTGGCTTTTATCAAGATAAAGAATTATTGTATACGTAAGTTTACATTTTATAACCGTAATTATTTTGTTTTCTAATTTATTTTTAACTCGGAAGTTAGGGTGCATTGAACGCCGGCAGTTCTAATGTTAAGATTTGTTCATTAATAAAAATATTCCATGGCTTGTTTGAAATACAAAAAATTATTAGTTTCTTTATAACTTTTATTCTGCAACGGTGCTGAAAATATGCTGCACTTCCACAATATCGATTACACAAATCGTTAAATGGAACATTTGAATTATAAAACAACCGTGTTCCGAATAATTACGATTTCAACGTTCCATCCTATGCATGGTCATTTTCCGTCGCTTCCACTTTCATTCTACTTGTTAATCGCGAAAAATGGAACGAGCGATAAGAGTTCCCGCGACACTTTAGCACGCCTCTGTGCGTGTCAATGAACGCAAAATCCAAAAACCACAACTAATTAACAACACTGTTCACCGTTGTATTAAACGTTTGCGTTTGTTTTTTATTTCGTCAAACGTGGCACACACGGTATCGCGAGTTTAATGTTTTGATCGGAGATGGCAAAACACCAGGAGGGCTGGAACTGGTAACCGCACGAACGAAGATACGCGTGCTAGCACGCGAGTGAACCGGCCAATTGTGAGTAAATGTAAGCACGAACCGTAGGCTTGAAAAAGCACCAACGGCTTGCCGCCCACTGAAGTTCTAATAATGGCAACTTTATGTTACCATCGCATCGGCGAGAAACGGGGATGCTCGCGAACCACAACGCTAACCCATTGATGCCGAAACTTATATACACGCAACGATTCCCTATGCCCTTCGTGGTCACTTTTTATTTCCTTTCTATCGTTTCTTCACTTTGGAGAAATATTTATAGCAATGCTCGACTGGCCAGATCGTCAATTTACCCGACGGCAAGTGGGTCACCGTAAACGTTAGACCAGACCTTTTTTAAGCTTTCTAATAAAAAAGCTGGAAACGATCTCCAAAATTTATTTTGTATTTAATTCGTGCCTTACATCACATCTACTGTTAGGTAGGAGATTTCATTAGATTCTATGGTAAATATTTGTTTTTATTAGAAGATCCGTGGTTGGCTGATGTTGCAGTGTTGATAGAAACACAAGTTAGTGGTTCAGCTTCTTTTTGTTAGATATTCGTGGGTTGTCCAAAACAAAAATTACAAAATTTTGTAATTTTATGGAACCTTATGCGGGGCCCGGTTCAAACATTTTTCGGAGCCAGAATACACATTCAAATCCTATACTTAAATCTCACAATAAGGAATTATTTATTATAAGTAAGTAGGTAAGCAAAATCTTTGATTACGTCACCAAAATGATGACGTCCGCATCCGTGTTGTAGACGTGCCAACGTTGCAGATGTGGACAGTTAATGTCAACATCAGCAACACGCTGCAACGAAATATTTCAATGCAAAAACAGGAGAGAAAATGTTGGTTAGTGGATTATGCGATTGCATTTTCCCCACACACATCCGAATATTCAATCAACTATACAGGGAGTCCTGCAAAATATCTGATGATTTAATCGTAGATCTGTTCAGATGTAATCCATTTGTTTTTATTTTTGACCTGCGAAATTCATATGCTCTCCTATCGTTAAAATAACTTCGATCTTTCCATAAAACAGACATTAAAAATAAAATATCGTGCTACTATTATTCTTAACACTTTATTTACCGGAAACTTATTAATAGATCTTCCAATACTATCGATCGTTGATCGAAAACCGATTAGTCAAACCTTCGATTATGAATGTTTCGTTTACAACATTATTGATACAATGAAATTCACTAATTTATATTTATAGTATTATAAATAGATACCTTTGTTCAGGGAATCGAAAGTAGTATATTGAAGATAATTTAGTCTCGTCTTCTGAGAATTAATGGGTTAAACGAGGTCCGAGGATTTCGTCTTTTCTCATGAACCGACAGAATTCCACGATTCCCTTTCTCGACCGTGAACTCTCGATGAATCTGATAAGGGAGAATTAAATCCGATCCAGCGGCTTCCTTTCGTCGGCATAAAGAAGAATGTACGAGGGTGAACGGACGAGGAGTTTTGGAAACAGAGGGGCTTGTCTTGTGTGGTAGTATTTTAATTTGTTTACCCCTTTAATTCACAGACGACTAAAATATGTTACTTCCAACACAGTGATTTCTATTATAAACAAAATTAGATACATGTAAAGAAGCGGTAAGACAGATAAGTATTCGATTGTACCAACAGTTAAGGGGTCAGTATGGGTTTGTTTTCGAAAATTGTTCATTTTCAAAAATCAAGAAAATGAAGTTTTTGAAGTGCATGAAATGTCGATTTTCTCGAAAACGAGGTCTCATCTGAAAAAATGGTATTCTATATTTTCGACTTACAATTTTTCATGTACAACCACCAGTTACCTAACACCCTGTATAAATCAGCTAAAATATGAAAATATTGCCATACAGTTTCAAGTTACCGAACGTAAATTATTTTACCGTACTTCATAAGAACAAAATTCCTGTGCAACACGAATCTCCTTTCCTTATTTTATACAATTTTATGCTTCAAGAAATTAACAGTTCCAATAATCTTTAATATCGCCAGCATTTGACAAAGTTACACCGATATACAATACATAAATTATTAAAATATAAAATACCTACATATTTCTAATAATATTCATTATTTTATTTCTCTATCGCTCGATTGACATTGGAGTACACCCAGTTCTCATAAAAGTCTTTCAGTAAAAAAAAAAAGAAAAAAAAAAGAAATGAACTATAAGTGGTGTTATGTTTGACGACATCCAATTGACGTTCAATCGAACCATTGTGGGCTTCTACGAACACGATAACAAGATAGATTTCCAGAATGTTGTTTAAACGGAATTGCCATTTATTATTGTGTAACTGCGTATATGTGTTAATTGGGCACAGCTGTTAACGTATCAACGGTTGAAACTACGCAACTTTAAATACCTGTTCCTGTATAAACCGGACACACGATACCCTTTTCCGGTTTGAGTTTGAGTTTAAATAAGAAAATAAACAAAACTGAGAATTCACAAAATGTTGCCATTCTTGGATTGTATTATTTTGAGAACATATTTTCAAAATACATTGTTGAAATTCGTTATTCGATTAGTAACTATTATGTTATGGTATGATTTATTAAAATTTAATAAACAATTTTGCACCAAATTCGAATTTTGTTTGTAACATCTGTAATTATTATTTTTCAATCCTCCCAAGATGGAATTTAGTGCATCTTTAACACGTTGACTGTCACAGTGAAAACGGACGTGTGTAGTCAGACACGTTGAAATCCTAATTATTAAGAATACAATCAACTAATTTTCAAATTTATCCTTTCAAATCGATAACTAGCATTATTAACTTAATGGTAACTCTATCCGTGGTTTGTTTCGTCATTTCTTTTGTTAATTATTTGTTGTAAAAAATTTTGTGTTAAACAAAATACACAAGTAAATCTCAAACGTAGTTCGCCGTTCTAATGCGACAATTTCATTAAAATTGGGATAATAAAATTATTTTTATTTTCAACACAACAATCATAATTATGTATGATGTATTACCGAAAGGAACATTGTCTTTTTACAAAATTAAATCGATTCGATAATTACATGAAATGGTCGCTTGTTTTGATTGAATGAATGGAAGCTCGAAATTGAACGATAAATTGAATTATTTACAAGGCGGATCGGTGCGTCGATTTATTTACAATATCACGAGGGATACATGATGATGGTCAAAGTGATCTGCAATATTAGGGCCAGAAATAAATCAATTTCTTTCGTCGTTAAATCGTTGCCAGCGCCGGTACCAACGTTACAGAACGATTCTTCGCAACAGGTTGTGCAAGCGGACAATTTTGTCCGTTCACCGATTACTATGCATCCTGGTTCGCATTTGCTGGTACAGTCTCTTTCCATCGACCATGTCTGAGGACTGGACGTTGAATCCTCGGTACTGGTCGTATAAGAGAATCGTTTCACCTACGAAAAAGTGATCGGACGCATATTAATCAACATTTACAGTGTAAATTGTAATTTCTTACAATTATTCTATTCTTTTGAGCACTTAAGATACAAGATGAAAATGTTTTTTAGTTTTAATGAAATAAATAATTGAAATCTTTATTTCCTTAACATTAGAACTACCAGCTACTCCCCATTTCCCGATGTTACTACTAGTTACGGGACACCGTGTATATTTATATATTTTTTAAATAAAGGTACATATTTTTTATTTTTAATAAAAATCAAGAATATCCATGTTCAAACAAGTATACTGTAAATAGTTTTAGCTTTTAGACATAAACAATATAAATACGATAGGCACTGTAAATTTTTAGCGAACGAAAAAATCGATATGTGAAATTTTCTATTAATTAAGTATTTAACACATCAATATTTTTCTCACACTTACAGCCAAAATGGCGCCGCGGATAAATCTCCGGGTTGCCCGCCCCTAGAGCGGGCCCTGGCTCATGTGAAAAATTAAAGAACACAACTAAAACATATTCAGATCGGAAAATTCAATCTCCTTACATTATTACCTAAAAAGTAGTAGATGTCCAGTTTTAAAGAAAAAAATAAATGGTCACGTTATGTACACTACCGGCCAAAAGTTTGGGTACATCTACTATATTTTCATGTACAAAATCCTTTTAGTTAGTGATTTTATTTTCAATATTTATTTGGAATGAATTTGGTATACCGTTTTACTTTCTTGGTTGATTAAACTTTCAAGTATTTGAAATTTGTCGTCTATCAACATAGACGACAAATTCTTATAAAAGTTGATACGTTACCTAGATATGGGTGACATGATACTTGAAGTGTTAAATACAAATTGCAACATGCAACATTTCATCGTTTCTTAACTTTGGAACGAGTTCCATGTGATTTTAGTATCACAAAAATGTATACATTAACTTTTCTTTAGCTGCAGAAGTATAGTTTTGTACATTAGAAATGAGTTTATGAAACCTTACGAACCAAGCTGTTTTCCCCATGCATATTTCTAGTAAGAGTAAAATATTTAAGAATATTTTTTTTTTATTAGTACATGTACCCAAACTTTTTGCCGATGGTGTATGTAAGACATGTTCGAGGTACGATGTGTTCATTCGATTGATCACTGGCATTCTAACGTGATCAACGAAGATTTGAACTGTCAGTATCGTTCGTCATTACCATGCAGATCCTTTTGTCACCAGTGCACTTGTGCCTGAAATCGGTGGAATTTGCGGTGACATTGAAACATCCCTCTCCATCTTCCATCGTGTGGCATTGATAACACGATAGATCGTTCACACGTTCCGAGGCTGCGTGTGTTCTGTGTTCCTTGGACAACAGCTGCCCTAATGATTATGTTAAATTAAATGATAATTATTATTTGTTCCATTAAGGATAGATTTGTTTTTACTCGTTTTCAAAGCGTCGAACAACAATTTTGTTTAAAGAATTAATAATAACATATTTCTTCGCGCTCGACAAGTTAGGATACTTTTCATTGTTGGATCTATTTTACAAACGTGTTTGGAACGTCTGAAAAAAATTCTGATACGCTTATCGAAGCGTCTGCTACGTTACACATGAAATGTTTGAAACTTTTAATAAGAAAAATAAACATTTAGTGAAAATTCAAATTTCGTTATCCCTTTACAAAGAGGTAAAACAGTTATTTGTTTAACAACCGAGTTAACCGTTTGTACGCGTAAGTGTTGTAGTTTAGAATGTGAGGAGTTTTTAATTGTTGATATCTTGTAAACAATTACCCGTCTACGTGCAAAAGGGAATATAGGAACGTTCGCCCAGACGAGTTTCATAAATAAATGAGCACAACATTTGGGAAATTTCCCTCTTAAATATCTCAAACATCCCTAGTTTCACCTAATAGGAAAAGAAAGACATAACAGACGAAGCATGAGCTTTCAACAGGTCTGTTTCCTTGAAACCTCTTAAAACGTGGTTTCTTTCAAGTACGCAATAAACAAAAGATTGATACATTCAAAATAGTAATATATGCAAAGAAAGAAGATAAAAATTAATTTCAATTAACACTCACGATGTTCACCTTTTGTCCTCACAATCTAGTTCTTAACATTAGAACTACCAAAGGGGTCAAAATGACTTGCTTCAGATTTTTTATTTTAAAATTTATTAAAACGTTTCTGTCGAAATATACATTGGCTGTTATCAAGGTAAAGAATTATTCTATACGTTCGTTTACGTTTCATCCTTTATATATTTTGCTTTCTATTTTACGTTCGATTCAAAAGTACGGTTGCATTGAACGTCGGTAGTTCTAGTGTTAATTCCCTTGAATTGCCACAAGGATGTTATGTTTAAGACAAGTAACAAACCCAGAGAGATACGATCAAATTAATATCAATTACTACACGAAATTATTCAACCCCTGTTCTTCACAACGACGTCACCTTTATTCCGAAAGAATATGACCAGAAACGATTAAATTTGTGAAAAGAAAATAATCCACGAACGAAAGGAACGAAACAATCATCGGATAAGAATGAAAAACGGTAGCTTACCGTTGGCGAGCGTGATGGTCGCCAGGAACAGGAAGCACGTGACAATGGTACATGTGTCGCCGGTCATGGTGACCCGAGGATCGTTGTTTTCGATTCGTGGATTAAACGGCGTGCTCAGGTTTCTCGTGCATCGACCGCATCCTCGTAAATATCAACGGCCGGCCAACGAAATCGAACGAAACGCGACACGGAAGGATTCATAGTGTGTTGAACCGCCATGTTTGTGCAACTGGCTGAGTCTGCGCCGGAACGTCGTTCGCTCCAGAAACCCCGAAACCCATGGGGAAAATCAATAATCCAATGCCGGTCGAAAGGTCCTGGTCCCCTTTAGCGGGAACGGAGTTTGACGTCAAAGTTTCTGCGCATCCGCGTCACTTCCAGGAAACAGGAAAGTTCAGCGTCGCCGGAATCGATGATTCGCCATCAGCTAAATCCTGCTTCTGCCAGAATGCAATTTGTTAGTTGGCCAGTTCTGCTCGTTATTGATAAACGAGATCGATTCGGCAACGATCGACGTTGCAGAAGAGAAACAGAAGAGAAAATAAATTTATTAACCCATTGGACGCGGTAGATGTACGGAGCAAATTTGTCTTCCAATCCCCTAAGACTGATAGAAATTTCTTTAATCCTTCTTTGGATTTCCGAATTTAAACGGTTTTCTACATCTGGTATTTTTAGAATCGGTAAACGCAAATAAATGTGACTTGTTGCGTTTAAAAACTTGACCAGAAAGCGAGATGATACCCATCTACGTTAAAGCAATCGTTGGTTTTGGAGAGTTGGCGGTAACTGGGATTCAAAGAAGGGTTAAATACGAATTGTCGTAATTTTCAAAATACTTTCAATGTTAGATTGTAATTTTTCTAGATAATTTTATAAATAGAAAATTAGTGTGTTCGTCCCCTTTTGGATCCACCACTGGTTAATCCCTCGGGCCATATTATACTAAATCATCGTATTAAAATTAAAAACACGTGGATTCTACGTATTTCTATCTTTTTACTTCCCCTTACGGTACTGCCCTATAAAAGGTTAACCCTTTGCACTTGGAGATATTTTTATATCATCTATCAATAACTCAAAAATCTCTTTAATGAAAATGTTTTATGTATCATTTTTTAATTTTCCAAAGGATTATAAAATATTTGCAATTCGATACGATTTTTGCTTTTTCAACAAAGATAAAATGTTTTACGTATTTTTTCGAAGAATTATTCGTTTTAATTGTTTATCGAATGGTTTTTCGATTTTTCCCGGAAGTTTCTGTATGTCAGGTGGAATAATTGGTCCAAGGTGGGTATTAAATGACATATTGCTTCAAATAAAATGACGCGGGCTGGGAATTATTGTATTTAAAACGGAAAGCAAATTAAATTTTCTTTGATACTATAGTTGATTAATGTTACCTTTAAAGGGGACAGTCGAATACAAAGGGTTAAATTAGTATTGATTAAATGGAATGTGTGCTTGACATCTGTCGAGAAGACAGGTAGTATACGTTCTTTAGAATCGTCCTTCGTATTCTACATGGTTCTAAAGGTATGATATTATATTGCGTTATGTAAACGTCGTGTCGTGATTAAATATATCCTGCAATGGTATTTTCCGCTGTAACAATAGATATCGTACGTAGATTGTCAGCCGATTGCTTCGTTGACAATTAACTCCTTTCAGATCGGTTTCCATATTAATCGCTGACGACTGACACCCTGAATTTTCTATAATTGGATAACTAGTGGAATAAAAGAACTTGCAATAGAATTGGCATTATATTGATAGCATAAGATAACAAACTGAAGCTTAGATTTGAAAATTAATCGATTTTATCCTTTTCACTGTAACAGTTAATGCGTTAACACTAGAACTAGCTCTAGATTTCTTATTTTACGTTAAAAAATTTATTAAGACGCTTTTGCCCAAATCTAGTTTGATTTTTGTCAAGATAAAGAATTTTTCAACGTGTTAATTTATATCTCATTCTTTATATATTTCGTGCTATATTTTACTTTCGATTTCAAAGTAAGTGAAAAGTCGATAGTTCGAGTGTTAAATAAATTTCATCTGAATACTCATTTCTAGTTACCTACAGAGGATAGCTTATGATTATTATTATCAATTATTTGCAACCATGGTTCGGATAATATTTGCCAATTTAATGTGGTTGAAAATTTTCTAATAATTCTTTCTATTTTAATATTTTAAACGCACGATTAGTGTTTATTCAAGTCTGAATATATTACACGGTATTTAGAAACATATACCAACAATAATTGTTGCGTTAATGAATCAGTTTGAAGTGTTTCTGTAACAGGCGCGTAATCGCACAGTTTTAATGAATTTTATTGACTTACAACTCAACGTACAGAAAATGTGACAAACTTATAAAAATTTCAATTCTGGTATACTTTTTCTTTGTGCTGGATTAAATGATAATACTTTCAATCTTTATTTCTATTCAGATCGCAACAACTCGTGTATGAGTTTGTCGTTCCCAATTAGTTAATATTATTCTAACGAAAAATGATCCTACGTCTGACATTCTTATACCCAACACAAAGACTTTGATTCATGTTTAAAAAGTTCACAAGGTTTACGAATAAAATATATACCATCCACTCGGTACGTACTTTGCTCTGCAATTTCAATCTTCAGCCCACATCAATTCCAGCAATCTTTTGCTCGTTAAACGTAACTGCAATTTCCACTCGTTCCAATTCAACATGTTTCTTTAATCACTCGGATTAACAGGTAACCGAGCAGTTTTCGACGTATTAACTTCTTTGTTAAACCGATCCGTTATATAGATTTTAAGTAAGTAGATTTAACGCTGAGCCTTAATCCAACATCCACCGTTCCAGGATTAATTCTCAAAGCTGGGTCAACCATGACCTACACCCAGAAAATGTATACCATAGTATTTGAATCGTTAAGCAATGCGATATTCAAACACGATTCCTTCGTACGTTGGACGAAAGAATATTGAAAGAAATACTTTGAAATTTATCTTTAGTGACATTGGTACGTTTGAAACCTAATAAATATACTATTATCTGCTGAAAATTAATAAAGTATTAATAGAGAAAATTAATAAATCGTTATAACTTCAAGAATACTTATAGTACAGTAATCGTTCGCTAAACGAGCGTTTCGTAAACGAGCTTTAGGAACGCCCCCTGCTCACACGAATTTTTCACACACGCGTACGTACCCTTCTCCGCCGGTCGAGCATATGAATACGGTGTTGCTGTTGATCCGCATATCAAGCGAGCGACCGTCTGGGAAGGGGGAGCGCTCATGCCATTGGTTGTCCCGTAAATAAGCTCAAATCGGTTTGGATCCCCGAGCTAGCTCATTTAACGAACGATTACTGTATTGCAGTTTCACTTCTTATAGCTAGGATAATTATTTACTATATTGCAATAAAGGTCATTTTTATTTTTCTTGGAAAATCTATTACTTTAGTTTGTTCGGGTCAAAATGACTTGTCCCAGATTCCATGTTTTATATTACAAAATTTCTTAAGAAGCTTCTGTCGAAATATAAGTTGCCTCTCGCTAAGATAAAGAATTTTTCTTATATGCTAATTTATATTTTATCGATCTAGTGTTAAGGCGACACCGTACCTCAGGAATTCCGTGTTATGAGAGCATCTCCTAAATTCCCGAACTCGTACTGTAGCAGTGGCGTGTTATTCAATGGTTACCTAACGTTACGAATCAAAGTTCGTATAACATACAAAACTTTGTGTACCGATACAGCTCACTGATGTCGAACGGAAAGGATCAAGGGATGAAAAATTTGCCACGTTCAAAGGATACGTTCGAAGCGTGTTGGATCGTTTCCAATAACTGTTATCCAAACGTTATGGTACCTGTTGAGTTGGAACGTCGTTCGCTCGGTCAAGTTAAATTAAGTAATGACAATTTGTCACCGGTTAAACAAGCGAACTCTTCGGTCCGGAATTCATTTAAGCATCATTCAGAAAATGGGATGTGGAGGAACAGGAGAAGGAAACGTTTTCCGAGAAATGTCGGTTCTGACCTTCTTGTCAGCGGGAGAAAATAAATTAGTGATCTCACCAGGAATACTACGAAGGAAGTTAAATAGCATGGCCGACGACGAGAATTTCGCATGGTACGAAAACCAGCTTCTTGTTCGTACAATTCCCTCTTGTAGAAATCCGATAACGAAGATTGTCCCATGAAATTGTTTGACACGGATCGCTTTGGCGTGCCGTCGATGACGTTCCTCGTTTCTGATTTAACGGCATTACGTGCAATTAACACGTTGCTGACCGAGAGACGCGAATCGACGTCTTTTGTTCCTCGAACGCCTTTGACGATAGTACAGAGAAAGTGGGCAAACTGGGTCTGTTACGAGAATCGTAACATTAAGGGTATTCGAATAATTTGGCAAAGTTAGTAGAAGTTATCCGAATTATTAAAATAATTACAATAAATTATTCGAATTATTAGAATTTTAAATTCATGTTTATTTGTTTATCAAATAAGTCGAGTATTTGAATTTTTATTCTAGGCTTCAAATTATCCGAATTCATAGCTGTCGAGAACATTTCTTGTACTTATTACCTTTCGCTTTTATTACAAAATATTTATTACGTTGTTATGTACAGGGTGTCCCAATTTTTTCCCGCCAAAATTTACCAACACATTCTACGAGCCAAAATAAAACGAAAATGTCATATAAACATAGGCTCTTAAACGCTTCATTAAAAAGTTATAAATAAATGATATGAATATCTGCCATCACCGTTTAGGGTTCGCCAAATTGTGGATCTTGATATTCGTAATTAGTAATGCAATAGATTCTATTTCCCGTTGATGTCAGCATTTTGAAATGGAATGCCGAAGTGAACGGCACCAGGTAATTATCATCTCATATTTCTGTTTATAACTTTTTAATGAAGCATTTAAGAGCCTATGTTCGTATGTCATTTTTATCTTATTATTTCTTGTAGAATATGCTGGTAAAGTTTAGCGGGAAATAACTGGGACACCCTGTATGTATATAATTTAATTAACACTAGAACTATCAAACCAGTCAAAATGACTGGTTGATGGTTTCTTAAATAAAATCATAAAATTTATCAAAACGCTTTGTGTTAATTTTTATCAGGATAAAGAACTACTGTATATGTTAATATATATTTCGTTCTTTATTTATTTATTTTTCTATTTTATTCTTCACTTGAAAGTCAGTATGAATAAATATCATAAATATCCCTTAACTATATATTTCATGTACCAACACTGCTTTGATCTAATAGCCATTTGTTCTTTCTATTTTCAATTTCTGCAGATTTTCTATGAACAGCACAACAGAAGAAATGGACAAATAATTTTGAATTGAAATCAGAAGTTTCCCCTTTTTGCTTATTTCATTACAGTCTACTGCAGTTGCATGTTTTATAGAGGTGAATAGCCGCAGAGCAATCGATTTCAGGTCTACAAGGGACAAGTGTTATTGCTTTTCCTTGAACATTCTTTTTCCAGCGATCGCTATGTCTTCAACCTCATCAGTTAGTATTATATTGTATTTTTGATCTCTCATTTTGTAGACGTAATTTGAATATCTGAATAAATAGAAAATCCACCCTCACGCAGTGGATTACCTTATCGAACTATTATCGAATTATTATTAAAAGTATTACGTTATTATTAAAAGTATTACGATCGGCTCGTTATTAATGCAGTCTGTAGATTGAAATGATAGTAGCCCGACGAGATATCTAGTATTCAGATTAATCCTTTCTATTTTTCTTTTACTGAGTGTTGATTTTCTGAGGAAAGGAAAAAAAGGGAGGAGAATTACGGCGTACAATAAGGAAACAGGGGAAAAGAAATCCTGGAACGTAATTAATGCTCAAAGGATCGAGGTTCTTTCGTATTTCACCGGCAGGATAAGAACTCGAGCGATAATCCAATGTCACTTAATCTCTTTGGAGATGGAATCAATTACGATTTAAGTAGGGTAATTGCTGGTCGCACGTGAAAAATCGAAAAATAACAATTCGATTCTTCGCTAAACAGTATCGTTAATCCACTTCTTACGACAGATGAAACATTTTCAATCAACTAAATTGGGTACTTTCCTTCGGATAGAAAAAGAAGATGCCAGAGTTCTCGAACAGATATGGTCAGACTTTCTCCTGGACCCATAGTTTCTGAAATAAATTGAAAAATATCAGCGAAATTTAAAGCTGGTTAAACGTTATATGTAGTTAATGGTTGACTAAAACGCTCCGGTTTATTTAGAACACTAAAAATAGTATAAAAATCTATTTAAATGATGGGCTAGCTTCGTGTAAAATTTGGTAGCCATGTTTGACAACAGTCATTCATAATCCATTAGAATTTTAGTCAAATAATACAAACTTGTGTTAATATTAATTAATCTTTAAAATAATGTGATTCGATGTAGTTAGATTTTGTTTTTGTTTTTTTGTTTAATTATGGGAAAACTAAGGTGCGTATTACTAACCTGTAAATCGTCCACTATTTTATAGTAATTTGTTTAAAAAATGACTTCCCGTGAATATAATTTGAACCAGTCGAAACTGATATTGGAATAAAGAAAACTAAGTTTTATTGTAAAAAAAAAAATTGTATATTAATTTGTTTACTTTGGAAATGAAAGATATGGATATCGATAAAAGGTCTGAAATATAATTTAACAGTTTTATTAAACCGGCTAAAGAGTTTTTAATATCTTGTGCAATCTCTGAAAGCGTAAATTATAATTCTTGGTTCTTATTACCAGTTAAAGGATGTAACAAAGTCGTTTATCAAGTAATCTTCTTCGTTACTTAATTCGATCCTTCCAGACGTAAGAGATCAAAGGATTTTGAAATTATCTCGTTTCACGTAATACATTATATCCGGGGATTGAAACACTTTAAAAGAAGGTTTTGTCTTCTAAAAATCCCACCTTCACCTTACATAATTTCGGTGATTTATTTTCGTTCGTTGATAAAACGCCAAATATCATCAATAATTTATAGATCCGTTTGTTTATCCACTTCAAAAAATCAATTTTATGTTTTAAAATTTGTGTCCAACAAAAATTCACACAAACAAGTAGCAAGGCAAACTTTACTCACGTTCCATAGACATTTCAAAGTAGATGGCAAAGAAAAAAGAAAAGAAAACTTCATGACGTAAAACTGACAACAAACTAATGCGTGTACGCGAGTTTCTTTATTGATGACGTAATGAGCATCGAAAAGATTAATAATGGCTCCTGAATATAAATGAACTTTGCGTATAAAAAATTAAAAAATTGTGTCGAACGTACGAGCTCCATTAAACTTCGAATGTCGCGAATAAGAGTTTGGAATAAACAGAGACAGTTCCATGAGATATTTCCTTACATTTATTTTCACAAATGACTACCCAAGAGCAGGATACCCTTGAACATTCTACCAGATAGTAACACACACAAAAATTGGATTTTTATCATTCCCTCAGGTGAGAGGGTAGAGAAAAAAAGATAAGCAAGACGTATGTGTCCCGCTGGTCACGAAAGGGTTGAACCCATCCATTCTTCGTTTTTGCTCACATCTATTTACTTGGAAATCTTCTAAAGTGCTTCCCTTGGATTTTAACGAGATTTTACATGTTAATTGGTCGTATCATTTAAACGTCTTTTTAACTCTTCTATCGTTGCAGACATTCTTTTAATGTCTGTTCTCGAATTTTCTTCTTGATTTGATCAATCTGTATATCTGTACATTCTATCAATTTTTCAGTGTCTGTGTCGATGTTACAGCTAGTTTTAATACCAGTATTGGTATTAATTATTAATTACCTGATAGTTGTTTCATAGTTCTGCTCTAATTTGAGCATCTATTCCCGTGTACTCTTGTGATCAAAGTTTGTATTATATTTTCTGAGTAGAGTGGTATCATATACATATATTATTCTTACTTTGTGGCAGTTCTGTGCAGCTGTTTGCGGAGGATATGTAAATGATAATCGTCTGGTGAAACGTAATAATAATCCTGTGTTATAAAGCGCGTGTATAAACAGCAGGAAGACAGATAATAATCCGTTGTTTCCGTTATCGAGCAACAGCAAGTGAAGCGAACAAGTTACTTGTTTTAACCCTTCCTTGAATTATAGAAGCTTTGGAAACCCCTCAGCAGTGTAGGGCATAATTACGTTATTCTGACATTTAACAATCATATTTTTAATTGTTAATTGCAATTGACCATTAAATTAGTTAGTTGTGAATATTACAATTAATTAATTGTTAATTGTCCTTACAATTAAGACTAATTATTTGATTACTTATCAATTTTAAGTATTAAAACAATTAACAATTAATTTTTATGCTGATGATGATTTTATGTACAGTGGCTCGGAAAAGTATTTTTCGGACATCTTTTAAAACACAATTCCCTCTTTTAAAATTTGACCAAATGACTTGAATTTTTTTGAGAAGCTAGAAGAACTAGTTTACCCAGTCGGTTGAAATTATGATGGATACAGTGAGGATCACTTTTCTCAACTTTTTTATCCGAGCCAATAATGAAAATCTAAAACATACTTTTCGTAGATTTCTGTAAGTTGTACGTATACACAAAGTTTCATCGAAATCGGTTAACGCATCTAGAAACTACAAGCAATTGAAATTTACGAGAATCGCAATTTCTCACCTAAGAACGTGATTAGTCATGATCTGAAATCAACTGGGACTTTTTCAACATTTTTTCTTTTTGTCATCTAGTACACTATAGTTCTTCTAGCTTCTAAAAAAAATTCAAATCATTTGGTCCAATTTCAAAAGAGAGAATTGTTTTAAGGATGTTTAGGCTGTAAGTCAAAAAAGTGACACAAGCTTGAAATTTTGAAAATAAGTAGATTATCTCTTAATAAAATCATATATAAATTTTTATAAAGATTCACGGGCTTGTTTCAAAGATACAGTAATTCAAAATTAATATGTGTTCTGATGGAGATTAGCAAAATACAACCGTACTGTCAGATTAATTCATTAAATTGGTGTAGAAAAAAAAGTGCCAAGCTTTTGAAACTTTTTATACTGATGAATAATTATATTAGGAATATAATGCATCCAAAATACTGAGTGTTCACCAAATGTAAAAGGAGATTTTATTAAATTATTTTCGTAAAATAATACAATTTTTGTAGGACTTATAGTTAAAATGTTAAAAATACGAGATTTTTACTTTCTTAAGTTCGAAATTGAGTAAAGTCGCGTGCAAAAGTTAGCAACGATTGTAGTAAAACCAACATAAAATTATGGTGAGAACTTCTTTATGTACATCAAAAACCATTTTAACAGTTGACTTTACTGTTAGTGTTCATAAACTGCCCATTTAGTGTAAGTAATTGCATCCGAAAAGCATAGAGATTGCTACATTTCATATTTCCATCACTTTTGGCAGGGATTGTATAGCCCAAACATCCTTAAAAGGTGTACGGAGACTTTTTCGATCCACTGTATATACGACGTTTGTTTACTTTCGCTCTGAAGACAGAAGGTAGACTGAAGCGAAAACGAACTACTCGGCATCGCGAGAATGCAACAATAATAAACATCGATAAGATCGAATATGACTTTACATATGTATATACCTCTTTCCGAAATGAATAAAATCGAAATATAATAGTAACTGGGAAACGTTCAATTACAACTAATTTTAGTTGCAATTTGCAATTAAAAGGTTAGTTGCAATTTAAATTAAATGTTCAATCAATTAATTGATTGATTAAGGATTTAATTGATTGATGCCCTACACTGCCCCTCAGTGTATAACTACACTCTGATACAATTACGTATTCGAAAATTTATACGATCCTCTACTATCTCATTAATTTTTTTAACACTAAACCTATTGAAGTGATCAAAATGACCGATCGAGTGTTTCTTGTTTTAACTAACAAAATTTATTACGATGCTTTTATTGAAATGACTTTTTTCTATTTTATTTATTTTTCTATTTTATTTTCAACTTGAAAGTAAATGCATATAAAACGTCGGTAGGTTTGGTGTTAAATATTGTAAAGCAAATTAATTGGTACGAATCAATTCCTTCAAATAAGTAATAGAAATAACGTTTCTCCAAAATTATTCATGTAAATAAATTTACAAATCTAAAGAAGGGTTAAACAGTTTCATACTATTGGCACTGTAAAAAGAAGGACATTTTTTAGAGTCCTTTTTTTTCCAAAAGAAACTACTCGAAAGAAGAAAGAGCGTATATTACATAAAAAAATTGTTGAATTTTACATGAATAAATATGACTTTTTTTTTCTGAACCACTCTGTATATGCTGGGAATAATATTGTCGTTTTGTGCTGCCTGTGTCATACCGGATATCCATCACCGGAATATCGCGTCGCAACCCAAATCCTCTTTTTTTATTCCGCGATATATCCGTGAAAAAGGGTCCTCGAGAAACACCCTCAATAGCAATGACAGGTTACACACTACATGCATCTCGAATGCAGAATTTGGTATAAAATATCGATCGTTTTGTAAAGAAAGTGTGCAAGCAAACATCTTCAATCCTAATTTAACACGTTGAGGAAGACATCGGTCCCTGGGGACCAGGGCCGCCACGTGGGTAAGAGGCGCCTGTGTGCAAGAAAAAATTTAGCGCCCTTTTCCATGATACATGATTGGTAAATTACACCAAAATAATTAATTTCTCACAGAATAAACTCTATTTTAACTTCCAAAATGCCGACAATCGAGACTGTTAATATTATATACTATTTTCAAGCATTAACGATTTCGCAAACAACCTTTCGGCAGTCGGACAAGCTAGCTCACCCCCGTCCGGTTCTTACCTCTCCCGAGCAGTTTGAGCTCTCGGTGATTGAATGATTCATTACACCTTAGTCGTAATTCATAAAAAGTACACAAATTCTTGTAGTGATATGGCGCCCCTTCGGTGAAGCGCCCGTGTGCGGTGCACAACCTGCACAACCGTACGTGGCGGTCCTGCTGGGGACTGACAGTAGACTTTTCGCTTGGAAATTTCTACATTTTAAGTTTCAAACGTTCAAATTTCCAACTGTCCAAATCTGAAATTTCTAGATTTTAAATTTCCAACTTTCCAAATCTGAAATTTCTAAATTTTAAATTTCCAAATCGCAAATTTCTAAATATCAGATTTCTAAGTTTTAAATTTCCCAATTTCCGAATTTTCAAATTTGGAACTTTTAAATCTCAAATTTCCAAAGTTCAAACTTTTCGTATGGGCGACGTCGGTGCGTGGGACCGACAGTGTCAAGGTTAAAAAATAAATATTGTAATATAATATAATATAATGTAATTGAGCGCTCGCTGTCGGCTGAACAGAAAGGTCAGTAAAATCGGCGCCGCCCTCAACGTGTCGTAGGTAAAATACAAACGTAAATAAAATAAGTTTGTACGTAAAATTTTATCTGTATCAAGATGTCTTCTACGTTGGAAATACCTTATTTATATTCCTTATTTCGAAGATACGAACTCTTTGCATCGAACCACCGCGTTCCCTTTTCGTGGCAAAAAGGGTACTAAAAGTAAAAAAAAAAAGAGAAAAAGATTTGATCAGTTTACTTCATTGTTATTCCCCTACTTTTTTATTGCATTCTATATACAGTTATGACGGTTTTATTCTACCTCACAGTTGATGATGACCGTATAAAATACATACAAGGCTGAAAATCTGCGTAAGAACGGTGCATGCTAGACTGACGCGCTTTATTTTTGTTTTCACGAAAAACACAAGCCTGAAACGTGCGAGGATAATATCTGGAACTGAAAGATAAATGTTTGTAAACATCAGGGTGTGCGTAAATGACGATTCTCCGTGCGATACGAAGGCACGAAAATCGACGGTACATTTCGGGTAATTCGATAAAATACCCATCATCGGTGTTTACGGCGAAGCAACACGTGAGACCGCCAAAAGTGGCGTCAGTGCTTTCCACCCATTCGCGATGCTGACATCGGTCGCCCGTGGATCCAACGGAAGTAGTTTAAACCGCTGCGAATCCGCGCCTCTGATTGGTCGACAGGCTCCAGGTCGATGGTGGTGGGGGATGCCGGGTCGTCGCGAGCCTCGCAGTAACGCTTCGACTGTCAACGTGGTTGGATCAATTCTGTGCACTTTCTGGGACGCTTTCGTTCGAATCAAATTGTCTTGAAATGTTTTCTTTAAACTCGACAACGTCTTGTTAATATAATTAACGCGTGTTCGTGCAGGACTGCCGAATATCACCTAATCTCTGTGCGTGCGCGTGACGATAAATACACGCGAAGAAATGCGTCTGCACTCGTAATAGCCCGTGTAACGAATCGCGGAAGTTGTTGCACGTAACAGTCGGTCATAGAACAATTTGCGAGCGTGACTGTTTCGTAGAGGATACTCTGGTTCCATCGCGAATACTGTTGTCTTCGAAGGGAAATTCAACAGGAGGTGTTTCCCTGCTCGATACTCCAGCTTTCTTGGTGAGTCCTGTAAACAATTATTTAGTCACGATGAGCGAGTGGACTGACAGGTCGAGACGAGTCCGTGCGGTTTTAAGAATTTGAATATCCCGCCGAATTGAAGAGATAAAGAATCACAACGGCAGTGTGATGTTTTAGGCTTTTAGGTATTCGTACTTTTTTACTTTTCACGAAATATAATAATACACTTTATGAATCTCGTTTATTGAAATATGATAAATTAATACGGTAAATTTGCATTTTATACAGCAAAGATTTTTTAAGGTTATATTTTTCGTTTGGAAATTAATTTGAAAAACTACATAATTAATTTCATTGTATAATAATAAATAGATCATTAATAAATAATGACAACTAACGTAATAATAACGCATTTTATTTAAATATAGTTTTGTAGAAAGTGTATTGAATGTTTCTTTGGTCGCATCAATTTCAAACGGAAGATATGTCGATTGTCGTGTACGGAAAGAGAATGATTTAAAAAAATAAATTAACTTCATCTGCACAATAATTATTTCTTAATTACATCATAGCTTTTAAATTCAATCATTTTTCCTTTTTTTTTTATATTATTTTTTCTTCTTTTCCATCTTTAACGAATAAATGTTTATTCATGGATTAATGTTGCGTGACAACGAATAAGAAACTTTGTTTATTTATTTTTTGAAATATAAAAATATCGATTTATTTTATATATATGTCCTCAAACATGCTGATACTTTTTGCATTATTTTACACTGTTTTTATTATCCATAAAATATTCCATATTTCTTTAAATGTATATAGTTTTCTCTGTTTCTCGTGTACCGTGATTGATAGCCACTCTTCATATAGTATTGGAGTTTTATTGTTGGAGTGTTCGTGGAAAAAATAAGAAACATTGTTAAAATTTATAGAATCGTATTGTTAGAATTATATTCGATGTTACAAAAGCGATTAAGAGAATAATTAAAACGTATTTGAAACGAAAGTCAGAATAATCGGTATTCAATTACTTCGGCAATTAAGATAAAAATGATTGGCAAAATATTTTATATTCTGCATTGATTGATCGCAAAATATGCGACTGGAGTATTAAAACGCGAATCGTTTCGATGTTTGATTAAATTTTTAATTAAGTAGCCTTGTTCGAATCTCCGTTCGCATTAATTACATTTTTAATAACGATCGCAAGGGTTTTATTTAAATGTCACTACTGTACGATATAAAGGAAAATATAATCTCTGTCCTTCTTTTTAATGATAGAAATAGATTATATTATTGAAACTTAATTATTTGATATCAAATCTGATTCTGATTATACGTTTCAATTAGATCAGTCTTTTTCGTGAGAAATTATGATTATGTAGAATTGTTCCAATAATAATTCACGTTCGCAAAGAAATAATTAACTTTTGTTTGATTGTTTGTAATTAAATTGAAAATCATCCATATCCAGTGCTGGATCTAAAGGATCCAATTTCTCAAAATTTATAAAATCTTGGAAAAATAAATTTATATTACAAAATAGTTATTTTTACATAATATCTCAGTTTTAGTAAAAATTCTTCTTACGATTGGGCTTTACTTCCATAAAATGAATTGTTAGAGGTTTTCAAAAGTTTCTACTGTCTATGAATGCTACTGAAATTGCATTAATAATTTAAAATACCAAATCTAGAATATTTCATTAAAAAGAAAAAAAAAACAATCTTTAGTACCTTCAGCACGTCGTAGTAATTAATAAATACGAATAAATATAAAATATAATTGCTTTGCGTTTTGTTCGATTACAAAATCATTCTTCGAGTTATCGATGAAAAATATGAATCCAATAGAATTATATAATTTTTAATTATAATGTTGAAACATCCAAATATATTTCTACGTATTTTCAACCTTCCTCCACCGCTGCAACCCTGAAGCATGGCTTCTGGATCCGCCCTTGTCCATGCTACGAGTTAGTCACAAAATTATATTACGATTTAGCCGGATCTAATTACATTTCTAACCTGCGAAATGAATTTCGTATAACCGTTTCCAATTCCATGTCGAAGCTTCGCGAAAGTTTACGGTGTTAACGAATCCATGGGAATCGCGTTTATCGTGTTTTCGAGTTCCTGGTACTTTACTAACAAAAGTTGTAACGATTTACGAAAAGTTTGAATTACGAAAGTTCTTCAATTTATCAAACATTGTCTACTCTCTTTATGAAGTTTGCTCTTTCGCTGGAAAAATATTGGAAATTGAACTTCTCGTTTTATAAGAACGATCGATGTGTGTGTGTGTCTGTTCCAATCCCACGTATTAATTTAATTCGCTCTTAATTTGTTAATGTCGGACTAATCGAATGACCAAATTACGTTAATCGAAATTCGAGGAATCAATGGCTTTAATTTCACGTTGATTGATAGCTTGATTGATTGATTGTTCCAATATGTTTAACGTCGTGTTATTTTAATCTTAGGTATATTTCGAAATATTTTAATATCAGATATCGTTAATTCAATAAATTGAATACGTTACAACTATTTAATTTAAAACTTATTGTTGGTTAAAGTTTTTATTTCATTTTAAAACAGTACTTTTATTTGATGTTTTCAACACATAATTTTCGAGATTATATTTTTATCGCCTTTTTACTAAAAATTTGGTGATTTTTAAATGAGTAGTGATGGAATACATTTCTGAAATGTTTCTAATAACTGTTATGCTTAATAATGTTTACTTAATACATTTAACTACAAATATGGGATATTAAAAGTGTAATTTCACACCACTTATAAACGTTTAATAATTTTTAAATTTATAATTTACATTTCTTTGCATAATGCTCATTCACTGGTACGCAGTCAATTACTGGTTCATTTACCCTACATATACTTTCCAATTACGTAA
Organism: Stelis phaeoptera; assembly: GCA_943735885.1. Lineage (NCBI taxonomy): Eukaryota > Metazoa > Arthropoda > Insecta > Hymenoptera > Megachilidae > Stelis > Stelis phaeoptera. The sequence continues at coordinate 8,358,152 of OX030930.1, forward strand.
AATCAAAAAAAAAAACGATTTTTTCAACGTTTCTCCCTGTTGTCCCCCCTTAATTTTTGTCAAGATATCGCCAGTCGTGCTTTTGTGAGACGGACTGTGGGTAAACATCTGATTACGATTATCGATCCAACTTAATGAATTGAGATCAAACGGCTTGAATTAATGTCGAGCTTAGTTATCGTATCACAAATAGGTCGTATACACTCACTTGACCGGTATCTCAAGTGCTTTGACCATAAAGGGCTACAACACTGGTGCATCAAGTTCAATACGATGTTGCAGACAATGATGGCACCGATGTGAAAATGTGCATACCCTTAGGTTGCACCATAATCTATCCATGTAACTTACTGTAAAAAAAGATATATTTATCTACCTACATACCTGATACCAGGGCCTGCTCTAGCGGTTACGTCGCCCCGGACAAAAAGACAAATTGCCACCCCTTAAGAATATATTGTATATATATTTTTTAAATAAAGGTACATATTTTTTATTTTGAATAAAAATCAAGTACTGCGTTAATTTTTCAATTTTTAGGCTAAATATTTTTAACTTTTAGGCATAAACAATATAAATACGCTAGGTACTGTAAATTTTTAGCGAACGAAAAAGTTGATATGTGAAATTTTCTGTTAATTGGGTATTTAACACATCAATATTTTTCTCACGCTTACAAATGTCCGGGTTGCCCGCCCCTAGAGCGAGCGCTGCTGATACATAGAAATAAAAGAGTAAAAAGTTCATTAGATACCAGAGGATGATTTTACCCCCCTATTTATACTTTGCCCACTTTTATTATCTCAAGTTCTATTAATTAAAACACGCAGTAACATTTTTTTATTCAAATCGGTTGAGTATGCGATGTATTTAATTATGCATGCGATTTAAACTTCGTTTTTTTTCCATTACCCAAAGTAATTAGTTAAATGGTGTTTTTTTTTTGTCTAATGGAATTTTTTTCTGCACCTCCAAAGAATTATTTTGGATTAATATTCGAGCGAAATTAGGAGTTTTTGATCGGGTGGCATTCATTGTTGGTTAGTTTAAGTGCTGGATAAAATTAAATGCTGAAATAAACTTTGAAACGAAGCTATACATTGTAAGATCATTAAAGGATATTTAGACGAGTCTGGAATCTTAGATGTTTACAATCTTCTTGAGATAATTTGTGTAATAAGATCGAACGAGTCGTCGTCAAATATCTTCTGAAACTGGCAGCTTTCTATTGCTTCATTTCTCAACTATCAGACAGGAAGTTTGATCAACCTCTTTGTACAATAATAGTGAATGCTTGAAATGTTTCCAGCTCCTGGAACTATTATTGAAATGCTTCACATTGCATTTATAAAGCTATGCGGTTAAGAACCGTCCGTTTCTCTTGTACCGGGTGTTTCATTCGAAACTGTTTTAAGCTAACATACGTAACATTATACCTTATGAAATTGATATTTTTGAAGATTGAAATATTTCATTATACATGTATATTTGAAAATTAATATAATTCTCTTTTTATCTCATCAATTTGGTAAAATGGTACTTAAAACAATTAATCAAAAACTATATTATATACTTAATCGGGTACGTGATTGAGTGCTTTACTTAACTTAATTAGATAATCGATTAATCAAAATAATGATCCCAAGAAACCATTTATATAAATTTCGAAATCCGAAGAAGTGTTAATAGTATGGTAATAATTTTATTTTTAATTTTTCAAATGAGAAATGGTATAAATTTTTATTCGTTCACAGAACTTTTGCCGGAAACGTTTTGCAACATTTTTCACGCATCAAAAATTGTATCGGAATTCCAACTTCGGTTTATAAATATTTTTCTTAACATAAAAGTATTTAAAAATAAAAGACGAAATTTTTATGGATCTGTGCGATTTTCAGTTGTTAAAAAGACGGAGGGTTTTAAAGCAGAAGCTCGAGGCTCTAATGGCCGGGTGTTCCCTTTTTATGAAAGAGGAGACTTCTGTAATATATTTTAAGAATTACAACGTACATTTATGGAGAGATGTCCTTTGAACATTATACCTTCTAAATTATACTGGGTGTCCCGCGTAACACTAGTCACGATTTTTCAAGTACTTGCGATAATCTGACAAAAAAATATTTTAAACTAAAGTTGATCAGTTTTCGATTGGCTGTACGGTGCGATAAAAAGAAATTCGAAAAAAAATTTCGATTTCGATAATTATTGCCAAGGTCAGCATTATTTTTTTTTTTTAATGACACTATATTTTTGACTTAATAGTTTTATAGCCCTATATTAGGTCGTTCAATTCGTCTCGATACGGGCTATAATGCTATTAAGTCAAAAATATAATGTGTCGTTTAAAAAAAATAATGGTGACCTTGGCAATTATCGGAAAAAAGACAATTTTTCGAATTTTTTTTTTTTATTGCATCGTATAGCCATTAATTTTTGTTTAAAATATTTTTTTATCAGATTATCACATGTGCTTGAAAAATCGTGACTAGTGTTACGTGGGACACCCTGTATATGTATAGAGAAAATGATCGTTTCTTTTATCCATCTGCACGATGTCATCGAATTTTATTACAATTTATGAATCTTAAAATCGAGGCTTGTCCGTTATAACTGGCAATCATTCATTTTGAAATTAAGAATCTTGGCAAAACCTTCGCTTTATCGTTTTCCTTAAACTTTAAGCTTCGTGTTGATACGGCAGCAGGTACTATTTTGCGATACTTTTGTGTTAACAAATGAATAATTCGATACGCGACAAATCTAATAAATAATAGTTTGATGTTGATGGCGATCGTTAATACGAAATATCCTCGTTCCATTAAAACATTTGTCACAGAAATACCACCGGTGGCTACGGTAAATGCATTAAATGCCACGTATTCCAAATGTACGTCTAAATTAACCGACGCGATTGTTCCCGTTCCGTGTGTATTTCTCACACGTGTATATATCTATATTTTCATTAATAGTTTTCGTGAACGTTCGCAAACAATTCTTCATCTTCAGACAAATACAAGCGTTGGACACGTGACGAATACACGAGATTCGTTCGGACAATGATAAATAATTTTATGTCCGTTGCAGAAATGAAAAGCATGATTCTTCTTTAAAAACACGACGTAATCGTTTCATTTTACAATCGCGGAAATTTCGTTTAAAGTCTGCGAATATTACGCTTTATAAAACACGTTCGAGGATACCCGAAAAAAAAAAAGCGAACACGATAACACGTTTGCTCGAGATTCTTTTTTAAAAAGAAAATTACAGTTGGCGAAATCGCCGTTTTCTCCCGTTGGGATTTCGTTTCGCGTCCTTTTAAGTTGAATTGCCATTCAACTTTTGACAGTAATAAGTTCCCGTTTCGTCGGTCAATTACGCTTGAATGGGATGGAAATTGTTAAGTTTGCCGAAAGAATCGAGGAAAACTTTCGATATAAAAGAGAAGTTCTTACGATCTTTTAACGGATGGTTACCCTTAAAACATATTAAAGAAAAATGCTTTTGATTTAATATCCGCTTAAAATATTACGTTCAACAAAAGTTACGTCCGTCTACCTATTTTTCGTTCGCAAACATTTTCCGTCGACAGGATGTAGGTCAAACAAGGAAGTTACGTTACAAATCATGCATACATGTATGTACATACATATACAGTATGTCCCACAAACTCTGTCCACTTAAATATCTTGGTTATTTCAAACAATACGAGAAAATCTTACTTACAAAAATTATAGGGTTTAAGAAACTGCATAATGTGATATAAATGATGTTCTTGTAAGTAGAGGTGTAGAGAAGATATAACGGTCACTTTTGTTCTTTTAAATGGAATGCCTAATTGTTTATGCTCCATTTCGATAGATTAGAATATTCTGAGTATAAAAGCATTAAGGTGCGTCTGTCCTAAAACTTACCGTTGCTGAGATATTTAATATTACCGTCACTGGGCTTTCAATTTTGATCCTGTAATTTTGTCCGCACGAAAGACGGAAGGGGCTGGCAGAAAAGGAGAATCAAAAAGCAATTCCGTTTCCCTTCTTTCCTCGTATTTCGAGCGGAAAGAGGAGCAAGGATTCAACTGCGGTTAACGAGATCCTGCGAATCGGAAATGGAAGCGGAAACAACGGAAAAGTTTCTCGAAACACGTATCCGGGTGCGTTACACGCATCGTCGTTTCTCAGTTTACAAATTTCAATCGATACACCACCGCACCGGGCAAACGTGTCTCGCGTTTCACCGGGAACGACGACGCCGACGTTCGTACAATCGAGACTGCCGACATTTTCTTACAATTCAAACTTATTTCTAGCTCCGTTTAAACCTATTGTCCGGGTATTTTTGCGCCAGGTTTATTCGATTTGTTTCATTCCGAGATTAAACAAGTAACGTGAATCTTTCATTGGTGTTTTTAATACAAACTGATCGGACGACAAATGGAGCAGTGAACGATTTTGAAACATCGAAGGGGTAATACGATTTGGTGACACTAAAAATTTAAGAAAAATAAATATGTAAATAGTTCATGAATGTTTCTAATTATAGCTAACAGTGTCTGACTTTGAAACTTTGACAGTCTAACGTAATTTGATGACATAAAAGTAGTGCAAAATAGAATTTATTTTACATTAATTTGAGGCTTAGAGTTTGTTGAAAAATGTTATGTAAAGATTCCGTTAGTAGTTCTAATATGAAATGGCTGATTACCAATTGTAACGACGACAATTTGATATAATTTCATGACATAAAAGTAATATGGAATAGCACTTGTACTATATCAAATTTAAGCATAAATTTTAACAAAAAAGACTACATACATGTTTTACTAATATTCTCAATACAAATTTTATAATCCGTTATTGAAATAAGCAATGAATCTACCAACTTACAATCTAGTATTGTCCGTTAAGAAATAGTCAGTTTATCCATCTACATATATAGGTTAGTTGTAAAATTAAAAAATCATAGATTTTATACAGTAAATCAATCAGAAAATTTCTTCATCGTTTCAGTATGTAAGCGATAGGAAATTGAGTATTTGTTAATGAACAATACTAATTGTAAGCTTGTTTGATTGAGATTAAGATTATCGATGAAACATTTATATACCAATCTTCATCAAACTTTAAGCTTTAAATTGATATGTCACGAGTACCATTTTGGGATATTTTTATGTCATGAAATTGTGTCAGAATTTTGATGTTTCGAAATTGGTTATTGTTTGCGTTAACTATTAACCGCTCATTTTGTATCAGAAATATTAATCAAAAGTTTATACACTTATTTTCTTCAAACTTTGAACTTTAAACTGATGTACCATAAGTGCCATTTTACCGTACTTTTATGTCATGAAATTCTGTCAGAGTTTTCCCGTTTAAAAATCGTCCGTCTGGCAGCCAACAAGCCAATATGCGAACTTGATAAAATTATAAAATTTGATAAATGTAATAAGGAGGACCGTTCTTTTTTCTTCGTTAATTTTTATTAACTAGCTGGAACGGCAATCGATCTTGTATGTTTCCACCATAATGAGGGTAACATATGATTAATGACCGAAGGTTGTGGTAATTTCTGTTCTTCAACTTCATTACCTGTACATACACGTACACTACTGTTTCTTGTTTGAGCTTATAACATCCATTATGATCCACTATAATAACCGAGTATGAATAGTGAAGTAACCTTTCATGTCATTTTCCGACAACCACCTTCCATATAACGTTGATATAAAATAAATGATCGTCGTCGCAAAACATCGAGGTGTGGTCCGTTTTTGGCGAGAAACAAATTCTTTATATTCATCGCAGCTGTATGGTTAACCCTTCCAGATTATAATTTTATTCTCGAGAATAGAAAAGGTATTTTTCTTTTTATATATATAGGCATGTTCTATGGCTCTATGTGATAATATTGATGTAAACATAGGTCGTTGGAAACTTAAATATATATGTTAAAGATCAAGACTGTTTCTGACGACTTTTATTTTATATTTTATTAACACGTTGAGCGCGGCGCCGATTTTACTGTCCTCTTTCCGTTCAGCCGGCAGAGAGAGAATACTTGACGGCGAGCGCTCAATTATGTTATATTAGATTACAACATTTATTTTTTAATCTTGACGCTGCCCATACGAAAAGTTTGAACTTTGGAAATTTTAAATTTTGAAATTTGAAATGTAGTAATTTGAGATTTGAATGTTCAAACTTTGGAAATTTAAAATTTAGAAATTTGAGATTTGGTAAGTTGAAAATTTGAAATTTGAGATTTGAAGGTTCGAAATTTGGAAATTTGGGATTTGGAAAGTTGGAAATTCGAAATTTAGAAATATGAAATTTGAAAGTTCGAAATTTGGAAATTTGGAAATTTGGAAATTTGGAAATTTAAAATTTAGAAATTTAAAATTTGGAAATTTGGAAAATTGAGATTTGAAAGTTCGATATTTGGAACTTTGGAAACTTAAAACTTAGAAATCTGATGTTTGGAAATTTGAAATTGAGAAATTTGAGATTTGGAAGTTCAAAATTTGTAAATTTAAAGTTTAGAAATTTGAGATTTGAAAATTCGAAATTTGTAAATTTAAAATTTAGAAATTTGGAATTTGGAAAGTCGGAAATATAATTTAGAAATTTCAAATTTGAAAATTTGGAAATTAAAAATTTAGACATTTGAGATTTAAAAATTCGAAATTTGAAACTTTGGTAACTTAAAATTTAGATATTTGATATTTGGAAATTTCCAAACGAAAAGTCCACTGTCAGTCCCCAGGGACTGACGCCGGCTGAATGGAAAGTTCACTATCAGTCCCCAGGGACCGACGCGCGACGTCGCGCTCAACGTATTAACATATTATTATGGCACTAATGGTAGAAAAATGTTATAACGGCACGAATTTATCAGACTACGCGATATCTTTCTTACGGTAAGAGTTAATTACTGTAGCATGCGTTAATTCAAGTATCAATTCCAATCGATTATAAACACTCGGGTGTTCAACGGTACGCAAATTTATTACGATTGAAAACACGTTTGGAATCACAGATTCCAGTCGCGAGGTGTTCTTCAGCGTGTAGACACACCGACGAAGAAGGTTTAGAATAATCCAAAAAACATCAAGCTCGCCGAAGGAAATCTAACGATAATGCGATTGTTGAATCTAGCTTTTAGTGTTTGCACGAATTCGTTAAGAAGTTTCTTAAACAAACTTCGTCCTCTTTACTTTTTACCGTTTCGCCTGCAGATAATGGCTCTACTTCGAGACCCGGTGCATTCGTTTCTTATACCAGGACCGTACGAAACTTTTCATCGTCCATTTCTAAGCATCTGTGCAGAATATTTGCGTTAATGTTAGTCAATTTGCATAGATAAGTGGCACTGGCCAAGACGTATCCGTTCATACTTGTATTAGTTCGTTAAAAATGGGACTTGTTAAATAGAAAGTTTTTCAGTTTTTTTGGTAAATAAAAGTCGTTTCAGAGGTAGTTTATTTTGTGTCGTTGTTGCAGCAATAGTTACATTTTCAGTTTGTAATTAATCAATTCAGTTCTCTAATTTAGAATCAATGTATTCTTAATTACATTGATGTAGATTTTCAAAAATAAAATAGCAATGTAAATCGTGAAAAGTTTACAATGTTTACAATATCAAGTCTTTTGTAATGTTTGCGTACTGTTTGTACAATATATTAATAAAATGTTATTCGATGAAAATTGTCAGAAATGTTCTCAACTATAATTTTTCTTTTCTTACTTTACAAAATTAACTTTAGATTTAAATAACAAAGTTTGATGAAAGTGCATACGTATAATAATATAATACAAATTGTCTATTATCGAGATAATTAATTATTTCTTTCAATTTGAATTACTTCTAATATCTTTCTAAAGATATTTTTTTTAATAAAAGTATTCACACGCAAAAGAAAAAGCTTTGAATCATAGTCAAGAACGTCAGTTTTTTTTTTTTTTACCGATCAATGCGAGCTCACGAATAAAAAGTTGTGGTGTCATGAATTGATTAATGTATCGGTTAACGTTTTGAAAAGAGCACACGTGCAATGTTATCGGTTCGCATGTACCAATTTTTAGTTTACAATTTGTTCTCTTGATTGCCTTCCTGTTACCAGAGTTTCTTTTATTAAATCTTTTCGATGCTAAATATTTTTTTAACAAAATTAATTTAACACAGTTTTTCATAGATAATTAAGTAACAAGCATCAAGTTCGGAAGATCTAATTTAGTAATTGCATCAACTCGTCTGCTGTAACACGAGATATTACTTTGTTACAAATTTGTCGAAAAAGGCAGGGTTGAATTAAGATTTCACGAGGCCCCGAGAACCCTACAGAGGGACGACCCTGAACGGGCAACCGAGCAAAAATGGTATACATTAGCACGGAGAAAGCTTAGGTCATAAATTAGTCATAAAAATCTTTCGAGAGCATTCACCGAAGGAGCTGTAATAACCTGTAAAATTATAAACGGGGGGGGGGGGGGGCCTTAAAACGAGGGTCTAGGTGTGGACCCCTTCGAGGGTCGATGAAAGTTTAAAAAGGGTCTATAGTATTCCAGGGATCTATCCGGGGGCGATGATAAATTTATCTGTTTCACTATTTTATTCAATTGTTAAGGAATTTAATTATTACATTTTTGAAACCAGTATTTTTAGTTTAGCTTTTTCTAGTTCGTACTCGATCGAGGCAGGATTTAGTCACGTTAACAATTTATTAAGGGGTCACGTCTAGTTTTTTGCATTTTCTTAGAATACATATTCTCAAATATATTCTCTCGAAATTTCATAAGAATCGGAGCACTCGTTCCAAAGTTATAGCTGGATAGATTCATATTTTGTTTATATCCATTACCATAGATACATTTATAACCCTGGAATAGATGACTCTATTTAAGTTGAAAGAAAATGATTTTAATAATTTTAAAAAACGTGATCTTGAAACTTTACACATGATTATCTCAAAACAGTGTTTGTTGATAAAGACCGTTGCGGTGGTTAAAATTTCTCAAAAAGTACTAGACCGATCGATTCCAAATTTTGCACGATTATTTTTCATCGTAATCAAAAACTGGATTTTTCAGTAAAATTGTTGTTATTTTGGTAAAAATCAAAATTTCGCAAAACCATTCGTTCAGGCTCTTAACAATACAACGTACTAACCGACACTTAAGCGAATACAAAGTAAATTATTCTTTTTAGATTTAAATATGACCAACTTTAGATTTGATAATTACGTTCCTGACTCCGTACACTGTATAATATACATAAATAATATGAAAATTCAATGTTACCTTGATATCTTGATAGAAATGTGAAGTATCAAAGAACTAATTAATTACATGCCACGCTCTGTTTGGTGCCAAACGAATTTCATTTGAATTATTTTTCATACAACAAGTAATTTCGAAGTAATATTCAGGTGGCACGGTTAAACGACCCACCCTTTGTACATACAACGATGTTTTTTCACGCAATTTCGTAGACGCAATTTATGAAATTTTCTCGGCGACAAAGAAAAAATTGTACAGTTTGTACGATCATCGATTGATTCGGTTGGGTAGCGAGAAATAAAGGGAGAGACCTTGCATGCCTCGACGAAGACGATGAAGAACATTGGCAAAAGAACGAGATATAAAGAACAGGGTGGGTTTAACACGCTGGAACGGCATGTTAATGGAAATCGATTTGCGAAAAGTTCTTTGGCGAAACGACTGTCGCGCGAAAGGATTTTCTGCGATTCAGAAATATTTTGCTTCGGTTAACAGATGGCCGGTGTGTATGCGTTAGGAATTCTTCTATCCGGAATTTTTCGAAACCAGAACAGATATCGATTATCGAAACTGTGCTTGTAATTTAACGGTCGATTTTGAATCAGATATTCTGGCACGATTCGATGACATAAAACTGTCACAGAACAGCTCTCGTGGTATATCAGTTTAAAGCTTGAAGTGTGAAGAAAACGACAACGTAAACGGTTCATCGTTGTTTTTAATAGAAAATAGTTGATTGTTAATTATAGCGAATAGTGAACGATTTGGAAGCATAGAAAGTTAGTCGTAACTTGATGACATAAAAGTGTCACAGAATGACACTTGTGGTATATCGATTTAAAGCTTCAAGTGTGAAGGAAATTACTATATAAACGCTTCATCAACATTTTCAATTCAGAGTGGCTGATGCTTCGTTGGAAGATTTAGAAAATCTGTTATTTTGAAGCTTGGTGTTTTTGTCCGTTATAAAATATTCAATCTTTAATTATTGCTTGTTTTTCAAAATTGTGATGGAATTTGTGATTTCTCGCGTCATACAGAATTTGCAATTTTCGGGTTATGCAATCGTTCTTTGGAGCCCTTTCTGTATGAAAATTGAAAATTAAATATTCAGTAGATTCTAGTAGGAGCTGTAAATTGGTTGGTCTATTTATGTTCCAACCATGATCATGATGATACACTTACGTAGTCATTTTGGCTATATCCCGAACTTTAATTTGATATAACGTAAGTGTTATTTTAAAATGCTTTTATGTCATCGAATCACGTTTCACTTTTTATGTTTCAATATCGTATAATACTCAACCTATTACACGAAAGTTACATAAATTTACACATCTGAAAATATTTCTGTATCCCTGTCCCATAAATATTTCCTAGAGATCGAAATTTGTGTTTGCGATCACTAAGTCGACTTAATAAACAAAATCTAGGAAGGAATTTCTAATAAAATTAAGAAGCTGGTAATTTTAATACGAAATCTAGTATCCACTCCTTGAAAAAAGAAAATTATGCTACAAATTAAGATTGCTTCTCACAGCAATTATAATATAAAATATAAATTAAATATACAAAATGTATTGAAATACTACGCGAAGCAATTTTACTTCGTAATACAAATTTTTGTTTAACCTTTACGTCTCTTGAAATCCAACTTCCACTTTAGATCCACCAATGTGTTCACAATCCTTCGATGTTTTGCATTTGCCCACAAGTGCACCACTTAATATTTTCCTTTCGTAATTAGAAATCCTTCGAACGCCTTTGATTCTATCGTTCGTATTGACAGAAAGATTTGTCCTGTCGTTTGCACGACTTTTAAGTGCATCAATCGTTGAACGATATTTCGCATGTTGTTGACTAATGAAACTGGAAGTATCGATTATCGTTCAAGGTACAGGGACAATCTTTGTCCCGATCTGTATTATTTTCCAATTATTGGAAGAATTCGAGAATGGACTCTTGTTCGAGTTTTATCCCCCCGGGCCCCTCGAGTTAATTGGATTTATTCACTGAAACGTATCTTCGTTTCTTCGATGCCGAAATAAGTTTTGTAACGCGATGGAACGTCCTCGAATAAAAAAAAAAAAAAGATTCTATCAATAATTGACAATCGACCTTCGATTCTTTTCCTTCGGTAAGAAACCGTACTTTCAATCATCGAAGCGTTTCTAGTCAAAATTGCGACCAATGCGTAAATTATAGGCGTTTAGAATGCGAGGAAGTGCACGAAAGTGAAATCGACTAGCAGGTAAAAAGGACGGGATGAAAAACCTACGAAATCATCGGACCCAGCGACACGACCGAGGTCCTTTGGAATAGGGGGTGGGTGCGGGGGCTAATATGTCCATATTTGGGCATAGACGCAAACGGCGAAAGTTTCGAGTGTCGAGAGCATAAAGCGGATTTGATAGAATAGGAGAATTGATTGAAAAACACAGAGAGTTGTAGGGTTGCTATAGTCATCGAATCTTGTTAGAAATAAGTGATCGGATATTAATAGTTTTAGTTTTAAAATAGTTCTTAATCCTATATTATAAATATATACAGGGTGTTCGACAACAGGTGTCAGGAGGTGATAGCTGAGGTGATTCCGAACCGCTTTTTCCTTTTCCAAAATGCTCGTTAAGGCTTCATTTTTGAATTATTAATGAAAAACCCTGACCAATCAGAGCGCGCGAAGGGCGCGCGCTCAGTGACGGCAGCGTTGGCTACGCACCCGAGTTGACCGTAGTCAGGAACGAACAATGTTCAGAACAAGTGTTCAACAAGGGTAAATCTCAGTTGAACTAAATTTGGATTACACTAAAATTATTTGTATTTGGTTATATTGCGATAATAAAATGAATTTAATATTTTTTGTATATTTAATTTTTTTCGCAAATGTATCTTACCATATTTTCGGACAGAGGGAGTAATAATTAAGTCAAATATTACAGAAAAAAAAATATAAAGTCCAAGTGTACTTTTATGGTAATTAAACGAAATAAATACGACAAAGTTAAATTTATTCTGACGTTAAAAAATATTTTTGTTACGCGACATAGCGCTTAACGTGTTACAATGATGTGTCAACGAAAAGAGCGGTATTTCCGTAATGAAATGGTATATTAGAGTAACTATATTTATTTTTATATCTGGACACATGTTTCTCTGGAATACCATTGAATCAGAAGTTTGAAATGTTTGCACTTAAGAAACTGAAATGAATTAGTTTTCCCATTTTATGGCTACGGGATCAAGATCAAATCAAACATTTTTTACAATCAAACAATTAACATAATAAATGATGAGATAAACCACGGATGGCGTTAACATTAAGCTATTAATGCTGGCTATCGAATCGAATAGTTAAATTTGAAATTTATTGAATTATATTCTTAATAATTAGGATTTTAACATGTCTGACTACACACGTCCGTTTCCACTGTGGCAATCAACGTGTCAAGAATTTTGTGATTATTTCTTGTGCAGTTTTCAAACATAAAATTCATATATCTATTGTAAGCGTTAGGTATTTGTCGGAAAACTCGTGATAGTGAAACGAAATTTTAGAGCGTGGCAAAGTTAATGATGTAGAGAAGATGTAAACAAGTGGTGCTCTTTAATATTGATAATCGTTGTATTATATTTAGTCAAATGATCGATAAATAACACGTCACAGTCGCTGACGTAGTAGCACACATGTTTTCCATAATTAAAAGGAATTTCATTGTATTTTTAATGAGCACACTTGTTGCGATTATGGTTACGAAATTGATTATTGATATCAATTAATATAGATTCATAGGAAGATCAACATTAATTATTACACTGAATCTCATTGATCCTGTGGCTGTAATAAAAATTAATTGGAAACAAATATAACTTCTTAATGAATTATGAGATTAGTAACAAGTGTGTTTATTAATTGGCACGTGATATCGTGAAGAGAAAGAAAAATATTTCATACTATATTTCATTGGTAAATTATAGTGTTCCACTGGGAAATAAATTCTACGTATACTGATTAGCCCTTTGACTACGGCATGCTTCGGCAAAAAGTGATGAAAAATTATTTTCTTAAAATCAAAGAAAGAAAAATTATATATATAGTCAATGCTAAATTAATTTTTATTTGAAATCTTACAATTTACAGAGCGTATATATACGCCTTTCGTAGTCAAAGGGTTAATGTAATATTAAAAACTAATTTTAGTATTCCAAAGTTAACCCATTCATTCCCAGAGATCGAAAATACTTTCTGTTATAAACGAAGATAAATGTAATTAGACAAAAGTAAATAAGTACATATTTACTATGGCACTAAAAAAAAAAAATTAAATAAATTCAACATTAATGAATTAAAAGAAACTTTTACCAGGAGGCAAAATTTCGTATCAGTGTTTTTTCTTTTTCTTTTCAAATCACAATGAATTGTAATTTTCGTTAATCAAGGATTTTCAGATTCTGAGCTTAATTTTAACGCGTGTACTTACAAAAGATTGTACTTCTCACGATATTGTATACGACCACGTGTTAATTGGTTAATTTTTTACAACCACCCGTGTGAAAATAAAAAAAAAAAGTAGAAGAAGGAAGAAGCAATCACTCGGTGCACGGTTTTGCTTGATACCTTTAAGAGTGGAACCGTGGTCGCGAAGCACGATCGATAGACCGTCTAACGCTGCACTCACCAGGTCTTTGGTTTATTGGATATCACTCGATATCTTTCAGGGAATCGCATTCAAGTGTGGTCGATTGATTGGAACACTGGGTTTGCTTGAATCGTGCCTTCTTTGTGGATGAAATTCGACGATATCGACGGGTATATACCGCGATGGTTTTCAGAATTACCAGCGCGAAAATATTAACCCTCAACCCTTTCGGTGCCTGTTAAAAATAGAGCAGCGACAAGAGTGTAAGAATTTTTTTTTATTCGCATTGCAAACCTTTTATAATTCGTGTTTCGTTCGAAAGGATTTTTAATTATATCGCCAATTCTGATATTTATTTACAATAAATATCAGCAATCTATATTTCTTATATTTATTAGAAGGGCCAAATTTTTATAGTATAAATTACTGTGAATAATATGTTAATTTTTTTTTATGTTGCCAACTTTCATAACTGTTTCTGAAATAATTCTGAAAACTTTTTATTTATATTACAATTATTTATCACCACTCTGTTATAATTTATAGGTAACATTAATATTAATTATTACAAACAAGGTGAAAATTTTATTATGTGTATTGCCACCATTTTATAATCTATATTGCTAATATTAAATACTAAAAAACAGTAATATACACAAACTGTTAACTGCATTAATTTTTCTAAAAATAATAAAATATTTTTATGTACCAAAAATCCTAGCAAAATAATTCAAAATATCCATCTCATTCTTTTTTTATATTTCTTTACAATACTGATATTTATTATTTTTTTTTTTTTTTTTTTTTTTTGTAATAGTGTAGAAATAGAAAAAGAAAGTATTTAGATATTCTACGAAAAATGGTTGGCAAGAGATTGAATAGTAATTGTAATGAAAATTTTAAGTTCTTTTTAATAATAGTTTGATACGATTTTTATCGAACTTTCTATACAAAATTTTTAACTTCGTCATTTTTAATTCAGAGTTCTGAGTGATGTACTAAATTTCTGTTGGCCGGTTTAGCAACGTCACTTAGAGAAGGATATTACTTTCTGTAAATACATGAATTTCAATTTAACTTGGCCTGACTACGTAAAACGAACGGACAGTTTTGAACGTCATTGCTTTCCATTTCACGGTAATTCTCATTTACGTGCCGGTACTCATCGAATGCTCGACACATTCCGATATTTCTTGCGATCGACGTTAAACGGGTTCGAATATTAAACGAGACCGACATAAAGATAGAAAAATAACTACTCGAACGCGCCGAGTTTTCATTGTTGTTGTTTATCTATCCGAATGATTTTTAATATTTCATAAATATAGAAAAATCTCATTTAAACGGCCAATCATGAAAGTGAT
The DNA here is from genome assembly GCA_943735885.1 of Stelis phaeoptera. Lineage (NCBI taxonomy): Eukaryota > Metazoa > Arthropoda > Insecta > Hymenoptera > Megachilidae > Stelis > Stelis phaeoptera. Next base: position 8,373,425 of record OX030930.1, read on the forward strand.
AATAAGTGAATATTCTAGAAATATTAAATCTTTCACTTATTTTGTACTATGTCGTTTAAATATAGAAAATAAGTAAAAATTGTAATATTTTTTCAATTTTGTTTTATACCACTTCCATAAACACCGATATAATTCATTGTGAATAATATATGTAATGATTTTGTGAAAGTGTAGAAAAATAATTGTTACAAAAATCGATATCCATTGTCTTCAAATATCTACTATTAAAAAAAAGAAAGAAGAATGTTTGAAATTGTAGCAGACCGTCAATTTATTCTAAATCAAAGTTTTGTTGAATTATAATAAATTTTAGCTTATTTATATATTAACAAAGTGGTTGTTAAAATGGTGACGTGATACCTTTCTATTCGATATGGAACAGCTTAATAGTATTTCAGTAATGCCCAACCAAACATGTCAACCTGCTATTTGTACCGTTTCAAAAATTATGAACACCGTCAAATCTTTCCATATTGCACGAAATATGTCCACGATGGGTATTATATGTAACTTGGAAATGAATGATTAAAATTCTAATTATACCGAGAGTGCACAATTCGTTTAGCAAACTTCCACGCTTAACTGCAGTCCTCGAGTTTTCCTAATTCGACGTTTCGATCAAACTTTTCCATTTATTCCGCGATTAAATCCAATCATGTTACTTCCTGGCCAATTACCAGCATTTAAAACCTATCAACTCGTTTTCGTTACTAGGAATAGATAGGACGAGCTTTTGAAAAACGAATATCAACGATCCATGATAAAACTTTTCATTTTTTTTTTTTTTTTTTAACGATCCTCGTTAGCTCGATATTATATTCCTTCAAAGCGAAACACCAAACAAGATACGTTATATAAAGCGATTTGGAATTGGAACAGGATTCGTTCGTATATACAAATATGTACAAGGTGTCCCAAGTAATTTGAACAGCCTCATCATTTGTTTCTGTAATTAGCGAATGAATCAGAATTCTGTTTATTGCGAATGATACTGGTATATTTGATTAACCCTTTCAAGACTGAATTTCTGTGGAGAATCCAACGTGTGTGTTAAGTTAGCACCCCAACATCAGAGTTTCAGCTTCTTCTTGGACAGTTCTAGAGTTCCCTTTTAGTTTTAAAAAGAATTCCGGCGATTAGTTCCCTCGTGGTTGCGTTTGAAAAATAGGGATGCTAACTCCACGACCAGATTCAAGATCGAATAGTTCTGAGCAGTTTATATGCTTTCTTCTGAAGTATTCTAGTATTCTTATTGCAAAACTTATGGTCGTATGAAAAATTGTTAATATGGAAATTGCATGGTATAATGGGAAGCATGTTTTGGTAGACACGAATATTTTTTTACATTGTTATTTTACGAGATATGATGGTCAAGTTCCGTTTTTTAACACGTTGGCTGCCACGGGGGTCATCGGTGACCGGCACCCGACATTTTTTACAATTAAGTAATTAACAAAATAAGTGACGAAATAAACTGCAGATAGCGTTAATATTAAGCTGATAATGCTAGCTATCGAATTGAAAGGTTAATAATGAAAATTAATTGATTGTATTCTTAATAATTAGAATTTCAGTGTGTCTGACTACATACGTCCGTTTTCACTGTGGCAGTCAACGTGTTAAATAGAACCATATATTTTTTTTTTTTTTTTTTCAGACTATTTGATAGTGTTTTTCAAAACGAATTCACTGACCTTTAATGTATCTACCCGATTTTAATTAGTTTCCAAGATATAGCGCTTACAAATTTACTAATTTTTGATGGAAAAGGCTCGGTTCGAGCAGAGTGTACCCCGGGCGGTCCCATTGACGCGGTAAGTACTACGGATTTGACACTTGTTGTTGAAATGGATACGAAGGGTCTGCGCTTTCAACAAGAAGGTATACGCTCGGTAAATATGTAAGATTTCAAATAAAAATTAACTTAGCTTTGACTGTAATTTTTCTTTCTTTGATTTTTAAGAAAATAATTTTTGAAATGAAAGGTTTATATAAAAATTGATTCCTTAATCAGTTATATCAATCATTTATTGAACTTCAGCAGTACAACATATGAAAGTACGATACAATGCTGTAGAAAGTTAATCGAAAGTTAATGAATGAGACAGCCGTGTCAGTTTGATCAATTTTACGAATATGATGCATTAGCGACAAACACAAACACCACCTCGGCAAGAACCACCTCTGCGACGTTGAGCCAAACACTTGATGGCACAGGCGGAATGATTTACGGTGAACCATTGTGATTGCCATGATAGGACATCGCATGTCACCCGACGTTGTCGAATTGGTGCCATATCCGTCGAACTATCCGGAACTGCCATATCATCATCCTCTACAATCTCCTCGACTGGTTCTATTAAAAAATTTATGTTCATTATGTAATTGTCGTGACTATCGTAAGAATTTCAAACGATACAAGAAGGATATTCGATTTTTCAGTATTTAACGCTTCGACTGCTGAAAATTTCAATGAGTAAAACATTTATTTTGATCAAATTTTACCTGTTATTTTGCCAAGTTTTCGTTATTTCCGTTAGGCAGAATTTGAAGTACCTAATGCGCCTATTTCTAATTATAATTGGAAGGATACTAATAACGTGGGTGACAAATTTTTATGACAATTTAAGTGTCACCCGCATATGGGTGACGTGACAGTTAAAGTGTTAAACCGTTTAGAAATGTTCAGAAAATTTGAGTAATTTTCAGTGTTTTAAAGTTTTGTAGTTCTGACTTCGATGCATAGTAATTTTAGCGAGCGCTCAGTAGATCTCCGCGGATAATATTGACAGAAAGCTACACTGGCAAGAATTCTCTTTCGTTTGAATATTTAAATGATTTGGATATTTCAGATATTCAAATTTCAAATGAAAATTTTATTAGTATTTAAAGTGTTTGAATATTTTCACTGGTTTGAAGTTTCATAGTTTTGATTTCGACGCATAACAATTCTGGTACTTTCTTAGATTCTTAAAGAACATTGGAAAAATGGTGGAAAGAATTTTCTTCGATTGTTTAAAATACTAATATTCTAATAATTTGGATGATTCAAGTTACAATTTTACTGGTATTCGAATAATACAATATTCCAAATATTTCGATATTTTACAGCTCAAATTCCAACACATATCAATTTCAGTGGGTCTTGTGAATCTTAAAGGATACTAGCAAGTTTCTGTCATTTTTAAATACGTCAGTATTCCAATAATTCGGGTAATTTAGACAGTTCAAATATTTCAAACATTTTGAAACTTTACGGCTTAAATTCCAACATATCTTAAAGAATACTATAAGAATTTTTCTGTCGTTTTTAAATATCTCAGTATTCCAGTAATTCGGGTAATTTGGACAATTCAAATATTCCTAATATTTTCATATTTTACAGCTTAAAAATCAGTACATATCAATTTCAGTGGGTCTTGAGAATCTTAAAGCATACTAGGAATTTTCTGTCGTTATTAAATATTTCAGTATTCCAATAATTCGGGTAATTTAAACACTTCAAATATTTCAAACATTTTGAAACCTTACAGCTGGAATTCCAACACATACCAATTTCACCGAGTCCTGGGTACGAGATTTATTGCACAGTTCGCATTATCGATCCGTTCATGGCCCGTTCACCTTCCATTCTCGATTCGATCAAATATTATTTCATATTGGAACGAAACGTCGTTGTTCACAGTGTAAACATATGCGACGCAAATAATGCAATAATATTTGATCGAACCAATAGTAGAACAGTGGACCGTGAAAGGATCAACAATATCAATCGAAAGTTTACAGCAAGTGTATAAACAAGTTTGTAAATAAAATGTCAATGCTCGATTACAAAACATTATAATCATAACGTTATAAACATTTATTACACGTTCAATTCCGACTTTTAACGAAAATTGTGCTATCAATTTTAAACGTCATTAGTTTATTAAATTTTGTAATATGTACTCACTTAATTCGTAAACCGGACCATCGTAGACTGCTTCCGGTACGCTTACACCGTAGACGCAGCCGATGGTGGCGAAAACACAAACGACGATTAAAAGTTTCATGTTGTTTCGAAAGAAAGTTCGATATTCAGATTAACCGTGAACACAGAAGTCAAAGTGATTCTCGAGTGATACCAATGGGACCAGGACGGTTCTTTATATACTGCATGAAATCACGAAACACCATCGTTCGCAGATCTTCATCCTTTTTTCCTTGCCCACTTCCGTCCTGTGGAATTTCCTCCTGTACATTAAAATAAAAGATATCTTATACACGACTTGGTATCTTTAACATTTCTTATCTTTGTAATATTAAAATTATGCAAAAACTTTTCTTGCTTATCAATGCTATCGTTAGATTTTGAAGCAAAATTAATTCTTAACAGAGTAAATGTATTAATAAGAAAGAACTGTTATTCTGGAAACTATGGAAAATGGTTGATCATTTCGCTTTGGGTGGAAATAATATATTTTTTAAATAAAAGTTAAGAGGAAAGATATATTTCTAACCCCAGGGTATAAATGTATTTGGTAATAATGTGGGTAATTTATAATAAAGTATACTGTACTTAGGAAAATGAAAGTTTTTCCACGCGGTCGTAATTCAAGGACCAGGGACGATAACTTTTTACAATCGAAATTTTTTCGTGTAATAGATTCTTATGTTCGATTTTATATGAAACTCGATGATGCTTTATCTAACCTTATGTATGATGGAGTTTGAAAGTAGAGCGTGTTTCAAATTTGCAGCCCCTTTTTATGTAGATAAATTATTCGGTTCGATGATCCGCGAAAATAAAGGAGGAGTTCGCTGATTCTGCGGATAAAAATAAAATGCAATTTGATAAATCGATATCGTTCACGTAAGAATGAACTTTCTTTCGAAATCCAGACGTCTCGGATTGAGTATTACCATTTAACGTGTATCGATATGATTGTTAATGTTATTAAAGAATTAGTTCGTTTTATTGTAAGAATAAACAAATTATCAAATTACCAGATTACCAGATTATAAAATTACCAATTTACCAAATTGCCAGATTACCAGATTATCAAATTTTCAAATTATCAAATTATCAATTTACCAAATTACCAAATAGTTAAATTATCAAATTACCAAATTACCAGATTATCAAATTACCAAATTATCAAATTACCAATTTATCAATTTACCAATTTACCAAATTACTAAATTATCAAATTACCAAATTATCAAGATATCAAATTACCAGATCATCAAATTTTCAAGTTATCAAATTGTCAATTTACCAATTTACCAATTTACCAAATTACCAAATCATTAAATTATAAAATTCCCAAATTACCAGATTATCAAATTACCAAATTATCAAATTACCAATTTATCAATTTACCAATTTACCAAATTACTAAATTATCAAATTACCAAATTACCAATTTATCAATTTACCAATTTACCAAATTACTAAATTATCAAATTACCAAATTATCAAGATATCAAATTACCAGATCATCAAATTTTCAAATTATCAAATTGTCAATTTACCAATTTACCAATTTACCAAATTACCAAATCATTAAATTATAAAATTCCCAAATTACCAGATTATCAAATTACCAAATTATCAAATTACCAATTTATCAATTTACCAATTTACCAAATTACTAAATTATCAAATTACCAAATTATCAAGATATCAAATTACCAGATCATCAAATTTTCAAATTATCAAATTGTCAATTTACCAATTTACCAAATTACCAAATCATTAAATTATAAAATTCCCAAATTACCAGATTATCAAATTGCCAGATTATCAAATTACCAAATTACCAAATTACCAAATCATTAAATTATCAAGTTATCAATTTATCAAATTACCAAAGTGTACAATAAAACTAATCAATTTTCAAATTATCAAACTTTGCAATCACAATAATCAAGTTATCAAGTTACCAAAATATCCTTATTGCAAAATTAAAAAATTCCCTAATAAAACAATCATTGGTATGAGTAATAAAATATAACTAAAATAACTCAGACATGTATAGTAATTAAATAATTTGATTATCCTCCTCACAAAATTTGATCGATAATTTTTTAATACTAGAAGTTATTTACTGTATAAAAGACCAGAAAAATAATTAACGAAACGAATATTTTATAATTAGAAAAAGTCGATAGAAATAGTTTTACTATCGCAATAAAAGAAATCTTTATTAACTAGAATGAATTAGTATCTTGTCGTCAAAATATTGTTTTTGTAAATATCTTTTGCATAAAGGGTTAATCAAAACATGTCGACGAAGTGTCGAAACCGAAGTCAAGTGAATCGAATCGGTCTAGCGATGTCACAGCTGTCCTATAGGAATAAAGTTGACGTGGAATTTCTGTACGCAAACAAAAATCGATCAACGTCTAAAACGAATCGACTTCTGTAAACTTTTCTACTATTCCGGCGCAATCCTTATCAGAATCCATAGTATGAATTATGATTTTGAACGGAAAAATATAAATCTATGTTGAAAAATAAAAATTTCCAATTCGATAACACCTGCATACATACAATTAATTAGAAACCAATATATTATATACAATTATATATTAATATATTACGTACAGTGAACTAAATTGAATTAATCAATGTATCGTGTCAGTAGCAACGAAATATATAATATTTAGTATACAATATTAAATTAAATTTTCAGAAATCATAACTTCGTAAATGGAATATATCAATCGTTTTAATCGTTCCAACTTTTCTAATATTTTGCAGTGGAACTTTTTTAAAATAAAATGAGGAGACAGTCGTACAATTCGAGTTTAAATACCGGAAGCGGCGGTGAGCCACAGATCATCGTCGAGGAGAGCACACTTGGGGAAGAGGAAGCAGAACGACGTAGAAACGAATCGCCTCCACGATGCTTGGATCCAGATTCACCGTCCTTAAATCCTTATCTGTTATCCCCTTGGAGAGAAGCCAGGAAGCATTCTTTGCCGACTCCACAGTGCACTTCCGGGATAACCGCGTCACAGGTACCACCGTCTTACGATTATACATACACGTATTCAAGAACCGCATCCTTTTCCTTCGTACCTTATTTTTATCCAAGATTAATATTCTATCTCTTAATTAATTGACGATTTAATTAATTAATTAAAGTTTAATATTTCTAGAATTGTAAGTAATTCAGTTGAAAGCTGTAGAGTAGAAAGTTTATGAAAATTTCTGAGAACAGAATATAAACTCAGAAATTGTTTGATTTTTTATCAATAGGTGAGACGATTGAGCGAACGTGGCGGAGAAGGATCAGGACCATCGCCCAGGGAAGCCGCATTTCTCGCGACTTTGTCCCAAGCACCAGCACCTCAACCTGGTGGACGAAGACACTCGGTCGTTACCATTTCCAGGGTACCATCGACATTATTTGGTCGCAATCGTCGTGAATCAATCGCTGCCTTTCCACTCGGAGGCGCTACCAGAATACTGCCCGGTCGTAGAGACTCAAAATCTGGAATATCCGGACCACCGAGCAACAGCGGGAGTACTCATAATCTTCAGTTGGACATTATGGATGATATCGCGGAAATAAAAGCACGAAAAGTAAGAACCCGACGTTCTTTAACAATAATTCTTTTGTATATAATTTTTTAAGAAAATTTGATTCTTCATCTATCTATCTATATAAATAAAAATTATTAATTTGCACTCGAAGTATTTTTAGATACGGTCGAATCCAGTCTATTTTGACAGCGAAATTTCGAATAACCAATGCACTATTTTGGGGAAAAAAGAATTACAAATATTTGTGAATCTATTTGTTTTTATTCCTCTCCTAAATTTTCTATATCCTAATATAAATAAATCTTCAATTTCACGTTTTAAAATATATTAGTAAATTAAGTATGTCCCCTCAGAGGGGACAGCCGAGTGCAAAGGGTTAAATACTGTTCGTCGGTAAGCGCATCACTTGGGAACGGCTGGACCGATTTGGCTAATTTTTTTTTTTAATGTTCGTAATAGTTTTTAGGGAAAGAAAAATTGAAAAAGTTGCCCGGAAAAATGGAAAATTTCTATGGGATTTTTGTATGAACTCAAGACCATAACTCACGATTCGAACGATGGATATGCGTAATTCTTTTTTTGTTTTGTTCGTTATGGTCCTGGAACAGTTTTCAGGAAACAAATATTGATACCTGTTTGATACTTCTATGAACGTATCGATACCCGTTCCTTTCCTAGTGGCGATAAGCTGTCCTAATGAAACCTTTTTATGCTCCTAGAGATTGAAATAATCATGAGCGCACCGTATGATATACATATATATATATTTTTGATTGTCTTCTCCTGCTCGTCATTCTGATGTATAACATTATTGTCTGAGTTCAACGGGATTTTTTTCCCATGAAAGTTGCCAGGTCCTTTCTAATCGAGCGTGAACGCACGTTTCAGGTACGACTGAAGATGTACAAGACATCGACGGAACAGGTGTGCGAAATCCAACCTTTGGAGGGGAACAGTTCCACTCAGAGGTATCAAAAGCGACGATTCTCCGATTTGCCTCCACCCTCGATGTCTCCAACTTCTTCCCTGCTAAGACGAGCTTCGGAACTGCCCAGAGCGGTGAGCGCTTCCATATCCGGGGCGGCGGGCATCGTTTGCTCCAACACGGATCTGATCTCGATTCTGAGCTCTTTGGCGTCGTCGGCGACCGAGATCAACCGATGCGGCGACGACGTGTCCAAGGAGGACGGGAAATCGAGTTGGTCGAGCAAAACCGTCGAACAGAAACGAAGCCGATTGGAGAGTTTCCGATCGAACAGCTTCGACGCGTCGATACTTCACGGAGCTAAAAGTAAACTGGCCGGATCCTCGAAGGCGACAACGCCCTCCATCGTGGCTCCGTCCAATTGGTTCACAAAAAGGCATCAACCGATGTCGAAGAAACAAAAGCCGGAGGACCTGATCACGGCCAGGTTGAATTTCAAGTTCGATAAATCAAAGATTGTTAAAGCGGTCGAAACACTGGGCAAAACCTCCCCCACCGGTGAAACTAGGCACAATGTTGTGTGGGACGGCAGCAGCGGTACCAAAGTGGACGCTCAGGTTGGTAGACAATTTTGATGATCTAAAATCTAAATAATACCATATCTGGGAAGGGCACACGATTTATGGAAATGGATGAAAATGAACTCACATCGGGTAGGGTGAACATTTTCGGATAATTGGTAAGATTTAATCCGTTATAGGTTGTTGGCAAGTATATTTAACACGTTCGTCTACGTTAAAATTCTAAATCTGTGGATTTGACATATTCTAGTTTTTATGTTCGTCCCACAGTATTGCCCTATAAAGAGTTAAGTGGCGTGTAGGGTAACGCATACCATTATTAATCCCCATAGAATGATTGATCCTTTCTCTCAAACGGTAAAAGGTGTAGTGCAGTGCTTCTCTTATATTGGGTTGAGTCATAAGTAATTGCTTATGTACTGGGTCATAAACTTTTTCGGAAATTCCGAATGACCTGCAGTCCCCTTTCACCATGCTGGGTCCTTTATTACTAACGCTTAGACAGTCGGATTAATTACAATTTGAATTTTCTCTACTATAGTTGAAATGATGATTAATCTTAAATCTGGAAATGATTAATTTCAGACTTCACGCGACAATTTTTTTTTTTCCTCCATTTCCACTGTCTCATGACAGTGGGGTAAAATGTTCGGGGGACCATAAAATATGACCTTTTATTATTATTATTATTATTATTATTATTATTATTATTATTATTGCATTTAACGCGTAGAATACAAAAATATACGTTTCAAGGAGAGGAATGCACTGGTTCAGAAATTATGATAACTTAAAAGTGAACCTTTTCACCGTATTTGACAGGCAATATCTACGCTTGCCGCCATACTCTGTGGATAAAACAGATTTGCGTAGGTGTCGGTAAATGTGTATAGTCGACAACGTCCATGCTGTAATGCAATTTATCGAAGGACCTGAATTCGTGCTCTAGGGCATCCCTTCCCCGAAAAACTACGGCCAAACCAACTCCGAATTCGTTTAAAAACATAGTCACGAAGCCCCCAGAGACCTATCCCACCCAAAAGCCACGCTACCTACGACAATCTGTTTTACCAACCAGGGTCTGCTCTAGCGGTCACGTCGCCCCGGACGAATATATTTTTTAAACGAAGATACATATTCTTTATTTTCAATAAACATCAGGTATATGCATGTTCAAACTAGTTCAAGCAGCGTCTTTTACAAATTCTGCGTTAATTTTTCAATAATAGTGTAAATATTTTTAGCTTTTAGAAATAAACAATAACTAAGCACTGTAAATTTTTAGCGAACGAAAAAATCGAAATGTGAAATTTTCTATTAATTGGTTATTTAACACTTCAATATTTTTCTCACACTTACAGCCAAAATGACGCCCCGGACAAATGTCCGGGTTGTCTGCCCCTAGAGCGGGAGTTGTGCCAACAGAGTATCGCTGCAAGATAATATGACGTCGATATTGCCTGTTAAATACGGTAAAAACGCTCATTTTTAAGTTATCTTCTGAACCAGTGGATTCCTCGCCTTAAAATTTGCATTTTTGGATTTTACTAATCGAAATCTACCGGACTGTGTAAAAAAGAACTCAACAATTTTTTATCCCCCGAACTGAAGTTTTGCCCAGCGTTTAATTAATTCTAAACAATTTTGTTTCCTAACTCATTGCGTTCCCTTTCTTTACCACTTTGAATTTTCAAACCGTCCAAATTTTACTTAAAAATAATCTGAGCGTTTAATTAATTTCACCGTTCTTTGCTCTTTTGAACTTTTTAAGACGTTCAATTTTATTTCGAAAATAAAAAGGAGAGAGAAAAAAGTACATTTTCTGTTCCAACCGACGAAAGAAAAGAAGAAGAGAAGTTTAATTCATTCCAGGTACTTGGTAGCGCGATCGAGAAGATTTTAACGCAAAGAGGAAGCGACACGGAGGCATCCGGTTCTACAAGCAAATCCTCGACATCGCCAAATAAACAAAAATCCAGCAAGGTAACGAGCTGGTTTTCCGGCAGCAACAAGGAACAAGAGCAAAACGAATCCAGCGAACCATCGATTTGTTCCTCGTTAAAGGATCTGTTCGTTAAGTAGTATGGCAATACAAACGTGGGTCTTGCTCGATTAATCGACGGTTCGTCGTTTAAGAATTTATTCAAAGGTTGACGCGACCTAACAATTCAATCTTATCGATGACTGACAATCTTTCTGTTTTTTTTTGTTTTCTTTTTTTTTTTTCTTCTAAATATTTGCCATGAAACTTCAATTGTTATTTCTGTCTTAAGACTCATTGGTATTATATTATAATCATCATCCCTGTTGTTCGTCGTATTAATTAATTATCGAATAAGTATGACAGCTTTAAGGATTTGTACCTTTCGTGTTAGGTTTACGATAATTGCACTAAAATATCAAAACACTTGTAGGAAAGCATTGTCCACGTTTTAGTTAATATAAATCCTTAATTTTAAGCATAAAAAAAAAAGAAAATCCTTTTTTTAAAAGAATATCTTGCACAAATATTATTTTATAAGAATCCCAGCCAATGGTGGATCCATGGTTATCGAATCTTAAAAAAAAATCAATTCATGTGATAAAATAAAATTACTTTTCCCAGTATCTTGATTTTATCGGATTCGAATCCTTTTTACATTTCTCGGAATAGAATAAATTATTCAAAAGACGTTTTGTTAGAATTAAAAATGACTAAATGTATTTCGCTTCGTCTCAAACGAACAAAGTTTCTGAATCCGCCCCTGATCTCAATTTTTAATTAATTAAATGTCGAATGACTGAAAGGTTCATACGATTCAATAATCATACTCCTATATTATTTACAAATTATCAACGGCAATAATATTTTATACGTGTTAACTGGTACGCAGCTTAAGTTTCAAATAAATAAATAAAAAAGAAGAAGCAGAATCTCAAGAATTAGCGGACTGTTGATCCGTCATATATTAATAAACAATCTCGTATTTTCGTACACGTAATAATTCAAGTTTCCGGCATTCATGCTAAAACCCTCCCCTTTGTTTAATCGAAATAATACTCGAGAAATATTATTGAATAAAAATATAATGCGTGTATTTATTTGCCTTTGCGGGTCAAAGGCTTGTTGGATGATTGTAATATACTATATATTGTACGAATATATACATATACTATATATACATGTACGCAATAATTGTGTGTATAAAAATAAAAAGCAAAAATTAATCGTATACTTTTAATAACGATGCGATGACTTGTATAGTAAAATATCGTGTAGATTATTGGGATGTAAGTAATGTTTGTGTTAAATCCATTGGCGTAATCCCTTAATTAAATACAAAAGATGGGATAATATCAATGAAAATTGTATTACAATGTTAACCCTCTGTGAGCCGAATTTTGTTTCTTAAATATACAACTTGCAAGGCAATTTACTTTGATATTTCAGGTTGATTGTGCTGCCAACCATCATCAATATTGTTATTGATTATCTCAGAAATAATATATTATTAAGACGTATACGTCATCTTGTGAAAAAAAAAACTAAAATTATTTGGTAAAATAAGTTTACACGGGCCCATAGAGGGTTAACTCTTCTCTGGACTGTGAGAATGCAAATTATTGTTCTGTTATTATTTTATTACAATCGGTTCCTTTTCTCGTTTCTTTTATAAAGAAAATCAGAAAGAATTATTTTCTTATATTTTTCCTCTCAATTTATATTTAAATCTTATATTGAATGGATTGCACGTCGCTAAACAGTTAATATTTTTAGTAAAATAAGGGGGTCAGGTTACCCTCGAACGAAGATCCTTGTTACGCCAATGGTTACACTATCAATTATCGTTAACCTTTTCGTGAGCAACCAATTTGAATCGAAACTTAGATATTCAACATTTTTTGCATCAATTTTCATGATGAAAACATAAATCAACGTAAAGTGTCCAAAGACTGGACCCTTGAATTTTTAATTAAAATAAAAATTATGTAGGACGTATGCAGGGTCGAATTAAGATTTACTGAAGCCCAGGGCATCCCTTGAAGGGGGCAGAAAATTGATTTAAAAGGGTATAATAATAAAATTATTAATCAGGGCCCCTAATTCAGCCCTGGGCGTATACGACTCGTTGCTCGTGAAAGGGTTAAAAATATCCTTGAAACGATCGGAATGAATAAATGTGACCAACTGTGAGGTTCTCATCGATACATGAGTGTTGAGGAAAAGAATGTATTTACTGGATTTACATGTTTCATTAAATATGACTGTTACGTACATGTGTCGTTACTTGTACGAAATCACGTTTTTGAATATTTATCCTGATACTGTACTCATTGTTTCACCCTTCGCAAGTGTTAATAAAGGCTACAGTGATTCGAATCGCTTTTGTTTTCGCTTTAAAAACAAAAATTTTAATACACGATATATTAATGTATTTTAAACGAACGCAGATATCATCGGTAAATTGAAGGTTCGACAAATTGTGTATGATTTATCAAGATTTCTCGATTCTAGTCGTATCAGTGATAATGACAATAAACGAAATATTGAAGCACAGTTTGTTTGAAGAATTTATTCCTTTAAGTTTAATCGTTTAAATATTGATTTAATATATATTCTGTTAATGAATTTCTTTTTATTTATGTTTGTAATAATATTATCAAATTACTCTTACTCTTTATATCATAACAAACTATGTTCTTTATAATTATATTTCAAAGAAATATTAATATAGTCATTGAAAGTCTCATTCTCAATCACTTAATTTAGTCAATATTAAGGAGAGCATAATGTTATCACAAATTAATTAATTTAGTAAACCGAAGATATTGTATGCACCTGATTTTATGTTTTTTAATTTTGTATTACCGCGCGCTTCATGAACAGTGCTGCCAACGTCATCTAACGGTAAACTGAAGAAACGAAAGAATCACAAAATTTATTTTTATTAACAAGAATAGAACTTTACAATCACGATGTGACTTATAGAGCACCATAAATAATATCCAAAAGCGTTCAAATTGAAAATTGAATAATTTGCGTCTAAGGGAGTGAGAGCATCCCGATGTGTAAAATATATATTTGAAAGTTAGCTATGGATAGTAAATAATTTTATTTATTAAGAAAAAAAAAATGGATTACTAAAATAACAACATTTTGAATTTTCAGATTTGAACACCCAACAAAAAGGACGCCGACGCCACCTATCATTTGTAGATTGGCGTTTTACCGACCACAATGGCTTCCAGAGGAAATGATGGCAGTACTATATTTAATAAATTACTAATCGCCTGTCCCCCCAAATTGGTCGGTATTAACTTCAATTTTTTAAGCTCTATTATTGTCCAAAGCACCGACGAGCTACTGTTAAAGACTGCCAGCCCCTGTGTATTTTGGCGTACCACTAAGTGGGCTCTGATGGGCTCTGGCGGCTCCGTCGGTAAAGCGACGAGCGGTCGCCTCGTGACAAAGAACGCCTATGGAACAAAATGTGACAAAGCGAGACAGAAAAGTTCCCCTCGCCCCGGCGACCGTTTAAACGATTGGACCGGTCACGTCTTCCGCGAGTGTTTCTTATTCTGACCGTAATATATCCTAGAGGGCGGTCGAAAACAGCGAATTTTTCGGATACGCGAAGTCCCGTAAGGCTGGCAGTCTTTAACAGTACCTCGTCGGTGTCCAAAGGTTTATGGAAATATCAATATCATTTAGGTGTCGCATACACGCATTGTACCGTATAAATTTGATAGATGTCGCTACGTGATATTAAGCACGTTTCTATTAGCTGCGTGCTGATTGGTGGGATGGTAGTGGAGGGGAGACGAGTGTGGCATCAGGACGCATGTTCGTACGTAGTATCGAATACACCGAGTGAGTGACAGGTGGTGTAGTAGTTTCTTACGTACTGTGAATCGAGGGTACAGGCCGTATCCTCGCGTCACGCGATCGGCACGTTGTGTTATTCGTAGGTGTCAGTGTTAAGTTTTGTGATGCATACCACGATATCACGCGAACTACCTGAGAGATTTAACTCTGCGAGACCAGGTGAGTCCTATGATCCTTAGTATGTAGCCACTAAAATTTCATTCGTTCCAATCTCATCTCGGTATTATGTTTACGTACATGAATCAACGAAATTCCATTCAAATTAAGCCATCAAGTACCTTAATCATTATTTTTCAAATATATCCTAATCAGATTTATTGTTAAATCATCTCGGTCTGTATATTTAAAATATATGCATATTAGTATTTCTCACGCACAAGTGCAAGAGATGTTTTCAGATCGTTCCATCATCTTCTTATCTGGTCCTTCTGACTCCTTTAGATAATCGATCAGATTCCAATATGCGCGGTAATAAATCGCTCGTTTGTGAATAGAAAATTGTTAAATTCGATGAAATTATAGAATCATGATGTTTCTTTCGTCGTTGGATGGTTTTAAAATTTCATTTATATACAAATGTATGGTATGAATGCCATGTTATCGTTCACACATGGTATGCATTGTAGAAGGAAAAAAAGAGCCTCGATGTAATGTTGGGAAAGATTTTAGATGGTTCGTGAGTTTCTGGTATGAAAAAGGACAATTTATTTTTTCCAGTGCTTTTGAGACAGCTATACAACAAACCAGGAATAGGGCCATACGGAATTTTGTTTCTGTGAGTAAACGCCGATGTACCGTAACACGGTTTACAAGTACTTTTGGCAACGAGGTGTTTACGAAAGGTTAAGGTGCATGCACGACGTATTACAGGGATCTTTGTTTTTTCAACTAACAGTATCTTTTATTCTCGTTTCTTTTCTATTCAATTCTACTCTCAGATTTCTGTCTAAATACATCAAATAGTTTAACGATGATCGGATGCCATTAAGGTTACGTCACGGAAATCCTCGAAACGTAGATCGATTTATTAAAATCGACTTTGCAAGATAAACAGAGCAAATTATGTACAAATTGTTCAGTTTTCAATGAAATTTGACAGACAAATATGTATACATAAGTGTAAATACGTATCAGTTTAGAATTATGCTAGGTTATAGGCTCTTATCTTATCGTTCGTAATGCACACGTCTGGCTAGTAACAATTAGTGCATTTTTCCTAGGGAACTATCGGCTTCTCGATATTTCGGTCAGTATCGATTGCAGGACGTGAAACTGGGTAGGGTCCTCCAGTTCAAATATCCCGATGTAGATTCTGGTTATCATCTTTTCAAATTCTTTTACAATATTACAATAATGAGCGATTTATTTTATAAATTGGATAATTATCTTTTTCTTTTTGTAATTTCGATAGATGTATCGATTTATAGCTAGATTAACCAGTTTTTATGAAACTTTCAGCATGTTTATGATTTAATTAAATTTACAAAAGATGTTTCTTAGATTTAAATTATTAAATTTTCAAATTCAAATTTAAACTCTTAGGTATAAAAAAAAAAAATAGTAAAAAGCGATTTTTTGCTATTTTCTTTACAGTTTCGATCGACTGCAATAAAAAAAAAAATTAAACCTTTAAGATTTTGAAAAAAAAAAATCATTTGGTTCCATTTTAAGGAATGTGCTAATATTTTTTAGACGAATAATTTCAAGCGTCTATCAAAAGTATTTCTAATTAAATAAATTAAAAAATGTTCAATAATATAAATTCGAGCGTTATACAAAATGGGTGACGTGGCAGTCAAAGTGTTAAGGATTGACGTACATAAAATAAAAAAATTAAAATCTCATTTGGTGGATACTGTAGGTTAATTTGAATATAATCGAAAACCAGGAAACGTTCCCACGCTGAAGAAAACAGTACCACTTCCCAAAGATACCGAACTCCATGTATTCAGTGTGTACCGAATGTGGCGAATTTGGGCCAGTGCCATTTATCGTCCTACATCTCGTATTCGCGATACACCTTTCACCATTGATTTGATGCATTTAAGGTTAAATTCCTCGCTAAGGTTCTACCTCTCACCTGTGCCTTTACCGTGTGTTTGCATCAGGTTAGCGTTAGTCTAATAAAGTGATACGATTTCTCGTTAGTTCATTAGCTACCACAAGGTCCAAGACCTTCTGTTACTTTTCTAGAATCGTATAAAAATCGTCGAAAAAAAAGAAAGTTGGATGTTACTGGGTCAATTTTTATAATGCCACGGTTCGTATGTACTGGTTTGAGAATTGAAACATCTCAAACACTATAGACATGTTGATAGGATTATTCAGATCTTCTACTTGTACTATTTAAGGGATCATGTTGTTGTTTAGGATTCGATTCGTGATTGAAAATTTGTCGATCTGTAAAATAGAATAAGAATTAACTTTGTGCTAAAAAATGTTCGATCGTGACACAGTATATTTGTCAGACGTATATTTGTTGAAAAGATAACACGTTGGCCGTTAACAAAAAAGTTTTTGTATAGTATTATTATTATATTAACACATTGACTGTCGTAAGAATCAGCGATAACCGAACAATGAATAGAATCGTTATAGTAAAAAAAAACTGTAATTTTTATACTATATAGATTAAAATAGATTTGTTCGATTTTTAGAATAATATTTGCAATATTTGAATTTCTATTAAAAGTTATAATATTTCTAGCCGGAATGGAAGAATTGAAGTGTTGAAAATTTCATTGGATAGGAAGTTTATTTTATTCAAATTTTCTCTATTTTGTTATTTCTGCTATCCATCATTTTAAGTATCTATTACGAGTATTCCTAATTAGACAAGTGCCACCCACGTATGCCAATCAAAGTATCAGGGTCAGCGTATTTGTAATTATTGTTGTTAGAGAATTTACTTATGACGCAAACGTCTGAGCCAAAAAAATTCATACTGATAGGTTAAATTAGTCTTTATTTCCACTGTTTCTAATTCAAGCTTTGGGGAAGGGCTACTGATATTGTCTAACAAAATCTTTTTTAACAATTAACCATTAACCCATTGACATTAAATTATAAATATTTTCTAGATAAAAAATAATTTATATTTTTGGTCATATAGAATTTTATTCAATCTGTGTATCAGAAGGTTGATAAAAATATTATAATTTCCTGTTAATTAACGAGTTATTGATATACGATTTTACATTACAGAAATTCTTACTGATCAGCTAATGAGCTCGATACTGCATATAATGTAACACGTAACAAAGGAATTTCAAATTACCGATAATGTTTCAACTTTCTGCGGTTTATTGCTTTCGAAGCGATGGATTGGCGATAACAAACGCGATTCATCTCGAAATCTAATTTCCAACGATAATCCGTTACATCCAGTAGAACATTACTTTCACCGTGTCTAAAATACCGAATAGATTTGAAACGTTTCGCAATTGCACATTTCACGCTAGAATTGCAGCATATTTATGATAATTTCTCTCATTTAGAATATCAACCTTTTATTTTCCTATCAATCACCAATGGAATTTTTATTTCAAATATTAAATTGCTTTTTAATTCCTCTCTTTCAAAACATTAAATTTGAAATTTCGCAGGGTGTTTATAAAAATGAACGCCAAACTTCAGGAGCGTGTAGTATTCGTCGAGACTGATTAAAAGTATTTGTTGAAACTTCAAGAATAGTACACGCATGAAATTCTATGAAGATTACTCTTCTGCTTGCAAAAGTAGAAAATCTCCTTAAGGAGACATTACATTTTCTCGGTCAATTTACACAATTATTACAGGATTGATAAATTAATAAGAAAACATTGTTTGAGTCCGAAATGTTTCTGACATATGAGCCGTTATTTTTGAAAGTGGTATAAGTCCTTTTTTTTTTATAAATATAAAAAGAGGATATCGTTATCTTACTAAAATTACCATTAACTCATTTTTTTCCAAAAGTGGACTTATACCACTTAAAAAAAAAAACGGCTCATATATTTTAGGTCTTCAAATATATTTCAGAAACATTTCGGGCTCAAAAAATGTTTTTTTATTAATTTATCAATCCCGTAATAATTGGGTGAATTTTCGACCGATAAAGTGTGAGTCCCTTTAAAATAGACAAAAATGATTCCTAACCTAATGGTTTTGGGTCCCATGGTTTATTAACCCTTTCGTTGCCGGCATCGCAAACACGCTTCTGTACGTTTCCATGTTAAATAATTTAGCTTAATAAATAAACGCAATTAAAATAATTTTGTCGATCAATTTTTCATTTTAACAATAGGCCTTTTTATATTTCATTTACCTCGAGTTATTTCGAAATATATCAATTTTGTGTCAGACACAAAAGTGCAATGGCGCACTCAGGGAGGAGCTATAGGGTTCTAGCACCCCCCCCCCCCCCCCCCCCCCCCCCCCCCCAAGAAAAAGGAAAAAATCGATAGAAAATTTTCCATAAATCTTTTCCTAATTGAAATTAATTCTTTTTGTTTCTATCGTATACAATAAATTCTCTATGACGGTCATATGATTACTCTGTTATTGAAATCTTTCAAGTCTTCGACCAAATTTTCAAGTTAGGTCTTGCTAAAGTATTGCTTAGGTATTGGTAAAAATACACCTTACTGTCCATCGTTACGTGAAATGGTTTATAAATAAATTGTAAAATAATTTATTATAAAGAAATACATTTAATTTCTTTTATCATGAATTTTTATAATCACCTAATGAACTTTATTTAATTCGCATTAACACTGGAACTACCAAACGGGTCAAAATGTCTCGTTCCAGATTTCTTATTTTATACTAAAAAATTTATTAAGACACATTTGTCGAAACGTAGATCGACTTTTACCATAATCAAGAATATTTTTATATGCTAATTGATATCTTACCCTTTATGTACTTCATATTCTATTTTATTTTCGATTTAATACTAAGTAGACATTGAACATCGATGGTTCTAGTGTTAAAAAAAATATTTTCAGTATCCCCCAAGAATAAATTCTGAGTGCGCCACCGCATAGATGGTTTCGTGACGAACGTTCTTTGCTTATTTCGATGAGTACCAAAAGCTTCTGAAGTTGGCCACCAACCAACAACTTGTCGAGTGTAATTATTATTGTGTTAATGATTGTTTGGCGATGATCAGGTTGTGCGGGGACGAGGTTGGGACATCTATATGGGGCAATGCGTGTCTCGTAAAGCGGGCGCCGTCATCGCAACCGGTCATCGCGACTCGCTCAGTTATCGCATCATGGACAAACCCGCCAAGGTAATTAATTATATCGGATATGTAATTTTCATCTTTCGTGTTAACGGTTAACCCTTTCGATATTTACTCCGTACGATGTGCAGGCAAGATTTGAAAAGCCACAAAATAAAAAAAAAAAAAGAATCTATATCACGAATATTAGTTATATAAATTTCACAGAAATTGACAGTATTGATAAAAGAATGTTGAATATTATTTATAATAATATAACCACCCCTTTATTTTAGTGAACACCGAAAGGGTTAATAGGTACGTTATCGTTGCAACTTCCAACGATCGACGCGATTTCTTATCTTAAAATCGTCCTAGTTAAAACAAACATTAGTCTTTGAAGTAATTAAAAATAAGTTTGAAAGATGGCTAAATTTCTGGCTTGGTGCAAAAAGTATCAATGTCGCTGCTTATCAGTTTGATGTATTTGCAATTAAAGATATTCGTTTTCAATTCATTTCTGACACAGATTGTTTCGAATTTCTTCTCGAACAACTCGAAAACTTGTGCTCTTTCCGTCTTTCACAACTGTTAGATGATAAAGTTTATCGAATGCGAAAATTTTTCACAAAATGCCATTGTAGTCGTTTGTAGATAACATTTGGAGCTGTTGATTTTTGTATAGAATATACAATTTGCAAATTTAATACCGAGGATAATTTATTTTTGCAAAATTATGATTCTGGCACCTGCATCAAGTCACGGAAATAAAAAGTTAAACTGGATTTTTTGGCAAACAGTAATAGAGAAGAAGTTCCAAAATGTTTAAAGTCAACAATAATCACATGATCTCGTATGCAGAATAATAAATAAAGTTTTGGGTATTCGTATCGATATGCTGATCATAAAGGTATCAATTGTTTTTCGGTCCAAGAAGGTTGAAGGATTTTAGCATAAAACATATAATTATAATTAACCGATTTTTATTTGGCGAAATTTTATGCAAATATTTTTTTTATTAGATATATTTATAATCTGTTCTTTCAACATATATTTTCTTTTTTTTTTTTTCTCTCTCTCTCAATAAAACGGTAACGATTAGAAGGCGTAAAAGATAATATATGCAGTCGGATTGAATTTCATGTTCTTACAATTAGATTCTTTAATAACCGGAGTATCTGCGGCTCAAATCACTGTATCGCTTGATAGGGTATTCAATTCCTTGAAAACCGCAAGTTCATTAAGATATTAATTTTACAATATGGATTTTTAAATTATTTAAAACGTGGTCTTCAATTAATTTGAGAAATATTTTTCATTCATTCGTACGATCAATTACAAAATTTACAGCAATGTAATAAAAGTAAGAGATTATTTTTTCATTTTGAATATTGCATTCTATTACTATAATACTATAGATCTAAAAAATTATGTACCTTTAATGTAATTTATAATATTTCTATAACATTTCTAAACATACAGTTATGTTTTTTACATAATAATTTACTTATATCATGAAATAACATTCCCAAATGATCTGTTAAAGATAAAATATTATTGCTGTAAAATCAACACATTCTTTTTCTCACACATGTGCTACTATTAATTATTATTTCATATCTTGTTTGATATCTCGTAATTGAAATATCAATGGTGTATTAGTTTTACGATTTTCCTCTACATAATTTTTATCGATTATAATTTCATATAATTTGCCTCGTTGCCATTATGATCATTTTGGTTCTTTCATGGTTTAACACTAAACTAAATTAAATTCTTAATTTATTTAAGGAAATAATTCGCAACATAACTTCTGATTTCTAATAAAATAATCAAACGTATATTTTTATTTTTATAAATAAAATAATTGATTGATTACACCTTTTTACGTATGAATGGTTTCTTCTTCATACATTTGAAATTTTGAAAAGGGTCATTTGACCCCGATTGGTAGTGTTAGCATGATTTTAATCGTTTAATATTCTTAGAATACAGAGAATTTCAGTGTCCGAATCGAACACACATTAAAGAATGGCAAACAACTATCCATCCACATACCCACCTACCTTTCAATACATTCCACGTACCGAGCACTAGCGTAGTCAATTATACTTTTACTTAATTATACTTTTTCTTAAAATTAAATATAATTAATTGCATACAAATAAATACTATGATAAACACTACCAAAAATTTCGAATTCGTTTTTCCGTTAATTTTAGTTTTCAAAATAATTACTAATTTTGTTCGTATAAGAAGTAATTATAAAAAAATTTTACTGTGGTTTTTAAAAATTTTGATAAAACTTGTAAGAAAAATTTCTATTCCGGTTCTCTGTTAATTTTAGTTTTTAAAATATTTAATAATTTTCTTGGTATAAAAAGTAATTTCAACAAAATTTTACTGTGATTTTTAACAATTTGATAAAACGTGTAGGAAAAATCTTTCATCCGTTTTATAAACTGTCTAAAAATGATCACTTTGAATGATCACTTTATTCTCTTAATTCGGAGAAATTTTGAGAAATTTCTTGATGGTTAGTTACGCCATTGGCTGGATAAAATATACATCATAGGCTTTCTTGTTCTTCTCCTTCCTTTCACTTGAACGTCTGTAGTAATTTCAATATACGTGTCTCGTTTTCCCATTACTTCCTGCATTGGAATCATTTTGAAATTCTTCTTTTTGTGCTTCACGCGTCGAAGAACTTGCTTCAGCCATTTCGATTCAATTTCGCGAAGGAACTCGTTATGAAAAAAAAAAAGAAAGAATTCCTGAACTTCCGTCGATTAAACAAATAAAACAGAAAATGATGCAAAGATTCTTAGTAAATATCAAATATATAAATATTTTGTTTTGTGTAAAACTAAACGTTTCTATGAATTATTGTATCAATTCCTTGCACAAAATTAACACATTTTGCGTTTTCGAAATATTCTTGATTTCATGTATTATTATAATCGTGTAGTTGTGAATCGTCAATACTTTAAACAAATTGAATGTATTGGAAATGGGTTATAAAATAACAGGACACTTTATTTCTAGTATACTATAACTTTACTATAACAGATCGGAAAAACACGTCTTGCTCTTTTGATTTCTTAAAACCGAATGAATCGAACACCCAGAAAGAAAGTTTGGGGTCCGCTTTTCTTTTACAGTTTACAGGACCGTTTATGTCCTTGCCTGGCGAAGAGCCCTTTTCCTTCGCGTGACAAAGTCCAGATACATTTAGTCGTCCTGGTATCGTCTTTTGTTTAGACTACATATTCACGAGCGTTGGGCATTTTTGCTTTTACTAGAGATGTAATATTAATAATAATTCAACAGAATGCATGTACGGTATTTCAAACCCGGTTGATTTAAATTTGAAATCATTTGAAATCAATTAACAAACGTAATTCGAATTAACCCACTTGTTATATAACTGCAGTTTATTCTCATACTATATATCGTCTGGATAAAATCTCTTTCGTCGGTTCTTTCCTCTTTTACCATTTAACGGTTCAACGACCTGTTAGTTTCAAAGCAACCTACTTATTTATTTATTTCCATCGTGTTTATTGCAAACAAGCAATTCTGATGAGCATCATTTTGAATGAACCCTTTGCACTCGAAGCATTTTTGGACGTAATCGGATCTTATCTAATTTTCCAGCTATGCTTCCAGAAACCAAAAATTTTGAGGTATTATATAATTACCTCGAATTCACAACATTGCTCGGAACGTGTAACAGTGTGATGTAAAGGTAACAGTTGCACGGCTGGTGGACAGAATCTGATACCGCGTTTAGGTTACTATACCGCAATAACCATATGCCCGTATCTTATAACTCTGTATTGCGGAAAAGCCAGCTGATTCCGTGAGATACGAGTTGAAGGTCATCTTCACGAAGTTCAATGTCCTCTAGATTCGTATAAGATGTTAAAAAAATAGAATTAAATATATTAACCCCTGTGAGAGAACGTATTCGATTTATCAGAGTATCTTAAAACTCGACGTTTAAGTTTTATTCATATTAGAACAGAGAAAATTAAGGAAAAGGATGAATATATATTACGGAAACATTGGTGAACTATTCGAAAAGGAGGAGGTTACTCAATTCGACATGTATGGTTTTTTTTTTTTTTTTTTTTTTTTTTAATGTTCGCCGATTACGCCGAGATGGATGGACCAATCGGAACCAAACCTTTTTCATCTTGTAGGGTATGACTCCCAGTTGGTCCCGTAAAAAAAATTTTGCATTTCACCACCGCTTGTCCCTTTTTTATTGCAAATAAAAAAATTTTTGGAAAAAAATACAACCGACTTCGGAATGCACTAAAAACGACGAAATAATTTTAATTTATATTTCGGAGACGGCGCAAAATTAAAAATTGTGAAAATATGTAAATGGATTAAAGAATTTTGACAATTTCCAATGTAGAAAATTTTTAATTTTGCGCCGTCTCCGAAATATAAATTAAAATTATTTCGTCGTTTTTTAGTGCATTCCGAAGTCGGTTGTATTTTTTTCCAAAAATTTTCTTCCAAAATGGTGTATTTCGTTTTTGGATCCTTTGCTGGGAAAGTAGAGCAAATTCGAACGTGTCTAAAAATGCTCCAAACGGTAATAGATAGAAGCAGAATAAAGTTGTAATAGTTGGGATATAATCAGTCATGATATTATGTAAATAACAGAAGATTTCACTGTTTCAAAATGACTTGTTCCAGACTCCAGATTAATTTGTTATCGATTTACACGGTTTTACGTATAAAAATCTACGATTTCGATTTACACGGTTTTCTAAGGAACCTATCGTCGGTGTAAATCGGGGAATAGGTGACCTGTGTATTATAACATGGCTAGCTATCCTGTTCGTGAATTCTAATTCGAATCGTACAGGCATCGCATTCTTAATATACAGAGCATAATTAACGTCTGTTGATTGTACGTGGCTACATTGGTATTCGGTAAATGAACCTGATTATACATGTTCTGTTTTTTTTTTGTCGCTACGTGTTGGTACATACTCGAATCTAGTCGAAACACACGTGTGATGTGAATATATAACATTCATGATAGAGCCAGGTTAAAAAAGAACGAATAACGAAAGACCTTCCTTTCCACGGCAACTCTACCGTTATTTTACGCTTACTGATCATACGTTACATCCATTCACGTTTCACAAAGTTTTTCAATAATTAATATCTATTCTTTTTCGTGTCCTCATTCCCGATAGTATTAGTCAAAGAGAATTGTATACGTGGACATGTTATGTCGGTACGGTATTTCAAGCAATTTTTATTTTAATTTTAACGTTATTCGTTTTTCCTTTTTTTCTCTCTCTCTCTCTCTCTCTCTCTCTCAATTAACCCTTACGTTCTGACTAGAAATGTATATTCGTATTTTTTAGTGGAAATTATGAAAAGAAATGGTGTACTGTTAAGGATCTGAAGTCTTTGGAATATTATATTTTAAGGAATCTGGAAATTTCAGAATGTTATAATTTTATAAATTTGTAAACTGTGGAATGTTATGTCTTTTAGGAATTTACAAATATTAGAATGTTATATTTCTAAAACTTCAGAAACTTTGAAATATTATATCCTTGAAAATTGGAAAATTTTGAAATATATTTTAAGGAATATTGTATTTTTAGAAATTCATTAGTAAATAAATATCAAGATATAATTTATAAAATATGTCGACAATTTGGGAGATATTTTAATTTCAGAAGTTACATATATCATGCAGAAATTTGTAATACTTTATTTAATAAGAATTTTTAATTATCTTACAAAATTCTTTATCTTCTTTATTTTATTATATTAATCTTTTGTTCAACGATATATACAGTGGATTCTGGTGTAGTTTTGCCCGATTAAACAGGTGTCCCAATTATGCAAAGTGCCACATAAATATACTAGTTAACGATAGAAAATATTTGCGAAAACAAACAAACGCATACAGAACGAAGTATTTATTTAAATATTAATCCATGGATTAATAAATATCCATCGGTGACGGAATCGGCAGAGTTTTTCGATTCGAACGATTACTGCCTCGACGTTCTACTTGCCTGCCATGTTTTTCAAATCAAATGCACACTGTCCCGAAATTCTGCAAATCCGCGACGTTCGCACACGTAGGTACACGATTAACCTTGGACGAAACTTAAAAAGATAAAGGAACACAGAGTGGAGCGAAAGAAAAATGCGACACGATGTCCCGATTAAACGAAGAAAACTAAAGCTGTTTGTTTGATTGGATTCTGGTTTTTGAAATTTGTCCCAAATAAGTGGAATCTAAATATATGATTTGTAATATTTCATGAAGGTTTATTTTACAAATAAAATGAGTATAAAATTGTACAGCAGTATTAAAGGTGTGGTTGACCGGACATGTACAATTACGTCGCTCGGTTGCCTGTCAAGATACCGGACACGTAAGATTACGGATTTTGCATACTTTAGCAGAAGTCTACGTGCCATCTTCTTCCTTTCACCAGGGATACTCTTACAAATATAAAATCCTTATCTTCGCTTAATGAGTCGACGATTTACGATTTTCTCGTTATATTATACAAACGATTAAAGTTGCATTACAGGAAACCGTAAATATACAGTAACCTTCAAGTTGCTCTCGAGATAATTACTGATAGGAACAAAAACTTATTCTAATACGTTCACTACTGCAGGGAAAAAGAACTCGTGCCATAAGAAATATCCGAAGAATAATTTAAATATTAAGATATAAGTGTATAGTAAGACACGTTAAAATATTAATTATTAACCTTTAACGGTCGTAAGTCACATCTCACGTGAGAACAGTACTTTGTCGCTGCGGTCGTATGTCACGTGGGTGGTGACAAGACGGAAAATGTGGGCATTTCCGGTGGCCACTGTGAAGTTAGCATCTCCAGTGATATATCTCCAATGAATAAAGAAAATTTGATAAATTTCGATAGTGATAGTGGCAGTGAATGTTTTGTGAAACCAACTGCAACGTAGTGGGGAATCATGTATATAAAAAGCTAGCGTCCGATAAGGGTTAACGATGTTATCGGTTAACACGTTGGCTGTCATGGGGGTCACCGGTGACCGGCACCCGAAATTTTTTACAATCAAATAATTACCAACAGAAATGATAAAACAAACCACGGATAGCGTTAACATTAAGCTAATAATACTAGCTATCGAACTGAAAAGTTAAATTTGAAAATTAGTTGATTGTATTGTTAATAATTAGGATTTCAGCGTGTCTGACTACCCACGTCCGTTTTCACTGTGGCAGTCAACGTGTTAATTTGCAAATTGAAATTTGCTGTTCGGTACCTCGTATCGTTAGTTTAATATCGACAGTGTTCGAGCGTTGATACTTCCTATTATTATTCTTCTGTTCATTTTTATTAATCATTTAATTGTATAATTTGTGGTGGCTGTCACAGGCGACTGTGATCTATAGTTTCTAATGTAGTTAAAAGAATTGGGAATAATTTAATTTTCCTACAAAATGTAAGAAAACAAATTGTCCTACGAAGGATTAGAATAATTTTTATTTTCCCATATAGACGTATGTAGTCAGACACGGTAAAAAATTAATTATTAACGATGCAGTTAATTTTTTTGTCAAATTTAACACGTTGGCTGCCACGGGGGTCACCGGTGACCGTACAATCAAATAATTACCAACAGAAATGATAAAATAAACCACGGATAGCGTTAACATTAAGCTAATAATGCTAGCTATCGAATTGAAAAGTTAACACGTTGGCTGCCACGGGGGTCACGGGTGACCGGCACCCGAAATTTTTTACAATCAAATAATTAATAAAAGAAATGACGAAATAAACCACGGATAGCGTTATCATTAAGCTAATAATGCTAGCTATCGATTTGAAAGGTTAGATTTGAAAATTAGTTGATTATATTCTTAATAATTAGGATTTCAACGTGTCTGACTACACACGTCCGTTTTCACTGTGGCAGTCAACGTGTTAAATTTGAAAATTAGTTGATTGTAGCGTTAATAATTAGGATTTCAGCGTGTCTGACTACCCACGTCCGTTTTCACTGTGGCAGTCAACGTGTTAACCTTTCAGTTTGATAACCAGCATTATTAGCTTAATATTAACGCCACCCGCGGTTTATTTCATCGTTTTTTTTTTTTGTTAATTATTTAATTGTGAAAAACTTCGGGTGCCGGCATTCAACGTGTTAGGGTATATAGTAGGATGGACTAAAAAATTCAAAGTATCTTTTTCAAGTCGTGATACCGCGGAATAGTTTCGAATTGAGGAGACTAAAAAGGGGTAAAAAAAAAAGAAATAAAATCGGTTTATATAAGAAATTATATTTTTACTTGAACTTTTTATCATTTTTGTCAATTTTTCTTAATATACGTTTTTTTAAATATATACTCAAAATTGATAAACAATTCGATATCATCCATGAAAGATACGAACGGTACCGGATATTCTTTGTTAACGAATCGTGCGTTTGATTGATATACAAGCGATAACGTTGAACAATCAATGCCAATATTTTTCCACGCGGTTTATTCGATCGCCTCACGAGGTCGCGATACGTGAAAGTAATTAATTGTTTAATTCATTAACGATGCTGATTTTCGCTCGAACGCATACATATACATCTTTCTCTTTCCATTCATTGTATCCGCTTTCTATTGTTGTCCGTTATGCCGGTTGATTTCATGGCGGGTGCCCGCTAACCGGAAACGAACGTGGAAAAACACGAAACCGGGAGGATCGACACCTACGCTCGAGATGTAGAGAAAGAGAAGTTTCTCCATTTTTTTTTTCTTCTTTTCTTTTCTTTTTCTTGCCTCTGTCTAGTTTCTTTACGATTCATATTTTGAACAATGGCATTTCCTTGCATTCACTTCTCTTCCTTGCGAAGAGACTTCCTTATACGGGCGTCTTTGCATGACGTGCTAAGGTACTTGCACTTCAGCGTATATTATACAGAAACAGTGTTAATTATATCATTTAACACGTTCGGTGCCATGCAAAATTTATTATTCATAACAATTATATGAAAATAGGTGAGATCGTTTAATTTTAAAGTTCAGTTATAGTATATTTATTATAGTATTTAGCTGACAAATATTTTAAGGGATTAACACCTTAATCTCTTAACTACGTCGTGCTTTGGGGAAAAATTAAAATAAAATTTTGTTGTTGAAATTAATGATGGGAAAGTCAAAGTTAAACTTAAGTTAAGCTTGCTTGAGATGTTAAAATTTATTTACTGGATTTATATATCCGTTTTTAGCACTTGTATAATAATTGTTTAATTAGTTAGATAAAAACTCAATTAAAATTAGAACACACTTGGTATTTTATTGATCCTCGGGCACGGACCATGGAGAGCGCCAACTGTTTAACTCTTTGACTAATATTTTACACTGTGATTATTTATCTTATTTTTGTTCCTTGTATCAAATGTTAGATGTACATAAAATAAAATCCTCGGATTAATTCTGTTCATCAGGGAATAAGAAATAATAGAAAATTTCAGGTGTCAAAAATTCCTAGCAAAACCCTTTCCAATATAATACTACAGGAACAATAAGTTTGAATCAGAAAATTGAATTAAAATTACAAATTTGATCAAATTTACGACGGTCACAGTGTTAAGCTCGTTGTAATATTCTTTTAATGACATCAAATTTTCGTTAATTCTGCATAAAAATATAACACTTCAACTTTGAAAAAGTCTTTTTTTCCCGACGCTGGAAGTTTCATTTTAAAGTACTCCACAGAAATTACTGAAAACCAATGAAGGTTTTTTTTAAAACCAACGGAACAAGAACTTGATTGTACATACAGTGTACACGTATAGGCAGCCACTTACTTTTACAGTGAGAGTGCTCAAACTGTTCTTAATGATTTCCGTGCAACAAAAAAAGACGGCAATTGCTTTGCCGCTCTCACTGGATTTTTAATTAAATCAGAAGACTCGGAACGTCGGACGGATTAATTTCTGTGTTCAGCTACTTGTAAATGAGCAAAAGCTATATGTTGATTACTGGAGAAGAATACCTATGATTCGTGAATTTCAAAAAAAAAAAAATGGATACTCTACTAAGGGATTAAATTTTGTGTCGATAGAATGTTGTATCTTCGGTTGGAACCCTGCGCCTATCAGACCCTGCTGTGCTCTTAATTAAAAATTAAAATTCCTTAACACTTTATCTACCGAAAGCCTGTTAATAGACTTTCCAATACTACCCGTTCTTAATCGAAAACCGATTAGTAAACCTTTGATTATGAAACTTAAACGCGTTACAATTGAGAATAATCTGGAAATAAAAGTTACTCCCTCTAATTTTTAATTACCCTCAAGTTGTTAAGTAGCAGGGCTTATTTTTTCATTCTAGAGCGGTAGATAATGTGTTAAATTTGATAATAATTATTTTATTAGTCAGAGTTAACATTTGGCGCTCTCCATGGTCCGCGTCCGAGGATTAATAAAAGACCAGCTGTATTCTAATTTTAATTACGTTTTTATTTAATTAATTGTACAATTAAACGAATATTTAAACATTTGACTGCTAAAGGCGGATATATTCGTCCAGTCTCGATGGAAAATAATAACTCAAAGAGAGAGAGAGAGAAAGAAACTGCGATGTTTTTCAATATAGAAGCTATCAGACGAGAACAAAGCTAAGTTGACCTATGTTTTAAAATGCTGACGTGGCAAAGTGGTTGCAGTCCTTAAAAAATAGAGCCAGTATACAAGGTATATCTTGTATCTAAGCGCGATGACTCATCGCTTTGATATTAACGTCGAGAAGAATCGAATCGACGTCACGTTAATCGGAAACGTTATCCGTAGACAAGTGTTCTTTTGCATCAAGTTCAACGAGAAAGTTCAACCCGGTGTCCATCGATCAATGTCTGTTATCGATCATTAATTTACTTCGTTTTCTATATTTTACTTCTTCGCATTAACCATTTGAAACTTATTTTAAGAAGAGTAGAAGCGTATTACAAATACACATGAATGACAAGTTTATAATTAATCGCGATCAATGTTGGCGGTATAAATTATAAAGAAGTTGGTAATATTAATAATGTTTACGTTCTTCAATATACAATATTTCGAAATTCCTGAAAATATAATATTTGCAATTGTATCAAAATTCTTGAAATTTCGAAATTCTTAAAATTATACCAAAGTATAATTTTTCTAAGTTCCTATAAATTATATTATCCCAAGGTTTATATTTCAAAACTTCCAAATTCCTGGAAATATAATATTTGCAATTGTATAAAAATATATCTTGAAATTTCGAAATTCTTGAAGTTAAAATATTTAGAATTTTCCAAGTTTCTAGAAAATATACCAAAGTATAATTTTTCTAATTTTCTATGTTCCTATAAATATAATTTTTCAAGGTTTATAAGTCCCTAGAAGTATAACATTTTCAATTTACTAAAAATATAATATTCAACAATTTCCAAGTTCCCGAAAATATAATATTTTGAAATTTCGAAATTCCTAAAATTATAGTATTTGGAATTTTCCAAGCTTCTAGAGAAAGTATAATGCCAATGTATAATTCTTCTAATTGTAAGTTCCTAACAATATAGTATTCCAAGGTTGATAAGTCCCTAGAAGTATAACATCCTCAATTTCTTAAAAATATAATATTCCAAAATTTCCAAATTCCTAAAAACATAACATTCCAAATTTTCTAACTTCCCAAAAACATTTGTAGTATTTTTGCTTTCCCGTTACAATCAAATTTAAACGATTCTGAATAAAAATTGCTAAAAAAATTCACGAATTCAGTTACCAACGTAATAATTAGTTTCTCAAGATTACACCTTTATCGCCAATAATAATTACTGTTTCTCCTTACATCTAACATAAGTATGTAAGTTTCTTCTTCGTTAAGAATTTGTATTACGACCCAATGTTTTTACTTTCGCCATTGACATTATATGCAAAATACTTGCTGATAAAAAGAGACACTTTTGGACGTAGGCTGAAGCTGGTGCGTGAAGTGCAATACTAATGAGAAAAGGGTGCACAGGGGGTGATGAGGGTGTTCAAGTAGAATAGTAATGCTAGTTTCCCAACAAGCATACACTATAGAATAGAAGACTTAGACTTCTAGTTATATGACTGAAGAACACGGGAGTGCTTATCGTACTTGTCTGAAAGGGATATTGTGTAAAGTTCTTCGTACGTGCTCTTTACATTCCCTTCGTGGAGGGAAGTTGATGATAATACAGTACTTTGATTCGCAGTTCCATGTTATCTACCCAATATCATCATTTTATATCATATTTGGTTGTAACATGGATTCATAGTATTTTTTTCTTTTCTTTCGGGAATACCTTTTACTTTAAAAAGAAAAACTAAAGATCGCTTTGATGTCTCGGATAATTTAAAGCATCAGAATATATGTATTTATTTGGCCTGGGTTTTAAAATATGGTAAATTTTATTGCAAATATTTTTTGATAAAGTCAAGAGACAACGAGTTACAAGATAGGTGTTAAATTTTATATCTTATTTTATAACTCGTCAAATTTTATCTAAAGATGACGCACGCTTACGACTGTCCTTCTCTTTGAAAACGTTTCAACGATGGAATACAAAAGAAAGAGAAAGAACTAGAGGAAGAGTGATTAGATCCTTTTCAAACTATGTAATTGAATGCATCAAACATTTTTTCCCACGATTTCCTAAAGTTGCGTAAGTGAAATCTATAATGTCAAACTGCGGTGTACATCTCCTTTCAAAACATTCCGATCATGAACTTCGGTTGATTTCTAATTAGAGTTAGGTTAAATTTGGATTAAGTTAAATTTATGCAACGTTTGGGTTAAATTTATATAAGATTTAGATTAAGCTTAAATTAGTTTTGAATACAATTTCAGGTAATTTTGGGTTAGAGTCAGATAAAATTTGGTACAAGTTTGAATTAAATTTAGATGAGATTTAACCCTTTGCGAGAGACTCGAGGATACATGCAGGAAATATCAATAACTAAAAATATTTTAGACATCCCTACTTCTACAGTTATCATTTTTCTTTGTGCCAAGATTACAACACGATATTTAGGATTTTATATACAAATTTATAAGATACTATGAAGATTCTATTTGACCGACTATATCCGCCCATCGTCCGCAAAGGGTTAAGTTAATTTAGAATTAGGATTAGATAAAGTTTGGATTAAATTTAGATAAGGTTTCTGAATTAAATTCAAGTAAAATTTCGGTAACGTTTAGATCAGTCGGCAACCGTTTCTGGCTGCGGATCAAAATCAATTAAAATATGCCTATTAAGAAGACGGTTCGGGTCAATGCGTATCTTCATTTTGAAACAGTCCGTTAGTGAATAATAAGATAAATTTTATTGAGAAAACTGTTACAATATGTTTTTAAACTCGTTTTGAACTAAACATGAAAAAACAAAATTCTAATTCTAATTATTACCAAAACAAATATAACTGTCAAGTTTTAGTTAATTAATAATCTATGAACTTTATTTACGAGCGTGTTCTCTTCGTTATTGATGACTTGTGATTCGTGAGGAACGAAAATATTCGGTTAATTAATTTGTGTTTTTGATATTGGGATGTATAGTATAGGGTATGATAGGTTTCCCTAGGGAAAATGATGATATAGGGGAAAAAAGGTTTGACCGTTTGAATAATATTTGAAAATTACTAGGGGTTATTAAAAATAGAGGTATTTGATATCAGATTATTGGAACTAGGGGTAATTACGCTAGACAATATTTACCCTAGGGATATTTACAATAGGAACTATTTTCACTAGGGATTATTGACCCCGGAGAAAATTGTACTAGGGAATATTGAAACTGGGGATTGTTGACCCTACGTATAATGGGACTAGGAAGTACAGACGCTAGGGATACTTATACTAGGTAAAATTACAACCTGCAAAATTATACTAGGGAGTATTGACGCTTCGGATAATTACACTAGGGATTATCCATCCAAGGTATAATAAGACTAGGGAATATAGACGCTAGGGATAACTACACTAGGAAATATAGGCGTATTCCGCCTACGTTCGTTTCTGCAACTTTCTGATCTAACCAAAATGTTCATCTATTATTTACACATTATCTCAAAATGTTTGTTTCGTGTTTATGTTTTATAATTTATTTTTATATATTATACTTTATTTGCCGAACTCAAGTGGGTCACTTGGTGACCCGTGGGTCACAGGTTGCCGACTTCTGGTCTAAACGGGCCCATATCCATTAACCCTTTCGTTACTACAGGCGACTATAGTCGCTTTCCATAAAATACCCCGTATTGTATTATACATACATACGACGAGCGATTGGAATTATTAAACATCCAGTATCTTACTCTGGACACGTAGCATTAGTTTTTTTTTTTTCCCCACCATCAAAGCTACTGAAATTGAAACGGAGGCTAGTTCAGCGGAAATGCCTGGTCGGAGAAACCGCCCGTAGCGAAAGGGTTAAAATCTCTCCAGATTGTGGCGACCCGGCACCGAGGACCTTTACTTTACTCACTTACTACCACCGAAATAGAACTAGGGATACCTATGATGCTGCGCACTGTAACCATCTTCAAAAATGTCCCTCTGGTGGTCCACTTTTTGTGCAGCCGGCTGTACGCTAAACCAAATACGGCACAGATATACATAGAAAGACAGCGTGTGGCGAGAAGAGAGCGCGGGCGCACTCGAAACACATCAGTCGTTCGCGGTGTACGCGGTGTGCGGTGGCGTCGCGACGCCGGCGCACTCGCAACGATCGATTATTCCACGTTTCGTTGGCCGTGGGTGCTTCGCCTAACCGGTGCCGGAGACGAGGCTAGTTGAACAGAGACGAATCGTCCAGAAGGAGGAAACGCGTCGGCGAACAGAATGAAAGGGTGAGGAAAAGGGAGAGAGGATCCAGCCAAAAGGTGCTGTGCGCGTGTGTCTCTCTCTTATTTTATTTTATTTTTTTTCATCCGACGGTTACAAACGAAGAAACGTACGACAGGATCTTCGATAAGTGGAAGATTTGACAGATCGCGAGGAAGGTTCGTTCGAGCACGGAAAGAAAAATACGGCGGAGCCCCCTGGTACTTTCCTCTGGTTAAAAATATTCCCGCACAACGGTGCAGGATGACGTCGTTGCGGATTTAGAAGAGACAAAACGTAACCTGGACGAGCCGGGATCGATCCCTAAAATACAGTCTTCTTGAAAACAGAACCGGCCGACCACTGGCCAGGAGACATGGATTATCGGTCTGCTGGCACCAGGTGCGAGGATGATTGCCTGGAGAACGAGAAAGGAATCGGTGCTGCGGTAAGGGATGTAATTCCTTTATTTCGTCCGTGTGTCTCTTGCGGATCCGTTGTTGGGACACCACTTTTGGTTTTGTCGTGTTCCCACCTTCGAACGGTATTTTGTTTCTCGAGCGTTCGTAGGAACGATGTCGCCTAAATCGTTGCTGTTGCACGATTTCCGGCCGGTATGCGGCTCTTCCGGCAACGATCTGGCGAACGTTATACTGCCGACAACTGTGACGACAGGTTATGAGCTTCGTTGCAACGAATCGTGTGCGACAAACGACGTACACGCTGTCGATACAGCCGTTAAATTGTGATGGAAATGAAATCAACGATCCACGTGTTGAAAGTACTTGAATTGGATGAAGAGGATCTTAATTATAAATATGGGATGATTTTAATCGACGCCAAACCAAGTGTACAACGGGTGTTGTACCGTGTGTGGGATATTTTTTTTATAACCCCGGAATGGTTACATGATGCCACGGTCAACAGCTAACTCGTCGATAACGTTACCTTACCGAGTTCGTACGTTATATATTTTTCTTGTCGTGATAAATAAACTTTGTCCAAAAGTAATTAACACGTCGACGAGGATTCGGGCCCGTGTTATATAAAATAAACGAACGATTTTAGATAATATTTTTATAGTATTAATTGTAATTAGGTAATTAGGTAGTTAAAGGGTTAAATTTGTAAATTATTACAAATTTAAGTATATAATAGAAATGTGAATAATTCTAATTTCGAAAATTTCAAGAATTCGAATAATCTTAATTTCGATCATTCGGATAATAGATTATTCGAATTTGTGCAGCTGTACTTTGAATATGTTTATTTTCACTGTGGCGACAAACTTATTGATTGATCGACATCACATACGGCACCATATTAGTATTTTATACGTAAAAAGGAAATTGTATTACCGTTCTGGGGTATGGGAATGATGCTTCGATTGTTGCTTGTTTTGATTGGGAACAAATTAAATTGTATTCTTTGTGAGTGGCATTAGGACAAGTGTACGAAAAGCATAGAGATGTTGGTTGATTTGGGGACGCGGTTACTCTATTTCTGGAGTTTGATTCGGGTTACTTCGTTTTTCAACTTCTAGCTTCGTTGTAATATTATCTGTTGCGCTTGATCATAAGATCAAACACGAGTGCGATATCATTTCTTATTTACTTTTATCAAATTATGAATCATATTTGAAAAGGAAAAAACAATATTCCGTATCATGCGTTAGCTCAGTTAGCTGTGATCAATTGTAATCGGAAATTTATTTTTGAAGAACTTATTAAAAATTGTATCAGTTCCGTACACGTTGTAAATCAACTTTGCTAAAAATAATTAAAATACAAAACTTAGAAACATAATTTGTTGAGAATTAAATACTTCTGATATATTTGGTATTTGTTTTTGATTATTTTTAATGCTCGTACTGAAATTTTGTATTCGTTGTTATTTCTAAATTGTAAAACAAACAATTTGAACATTAACGTTAGTTTTAACACTAAACGTACCGGCACATTACATACATATACCTATTCTTACCATAAGAGGTCATTTGATTCCTTATGAAATAAACGTTGATTTTTAGAAAAAAATTCTTAATTTATTAATGGAAATAATTCGCAACATAACTTCTAATTTCTAATAAAATAATCAAACATATATTTTTATTTTTATATGCCTGGTTTCTCCTTCATACAATTTTCGCAGACAAAGGGGTCGTTTGACCCCTGCTTGGTACGTTTAGTGTTAAAGTCGTAAAAATACAAGTATTCGAATTATCCGAATTTTAATTCGATTATTTGAATTTCACGACCCTAATACACCGTCAAATGCATTAACCTTTCCTAGGGTAAAATAGTAATATTCGGGAAAGGAAGTTACACTACT
This sequence comes from Stelis phaeoptera, assembly GCA_943735885.1. Classification (NCBI taxonomy): domain Eukaryota; kingdom Metazoa; phylum Arthropoda; class Insecta; order Hymenoptera; family Megachilidae; genus Stelis; species Stelis phaeoptera. The sequence goes on from OX030930.1 coordinate 8,410,743, forward strand.
CGTATCGATACTCGAATATCATTAGTCATTTTCAAGCGTAAAATCATCCTACCTCATGATTTGCCCTAGGGAACTCTAGGGAAGAGGTTCCCTAGAACAAATAGATACCTACATCAATCCCGAAACGATGTTAAATAAAAATCCAAATAATATAAAATTAAACTACTGTCAGAATATTTTCAAAATTCTAGAAGTTCTGGCACTGATATTTTCTGTCGATGATTTTAGGGTGAACACAAGGGCGCATCAAAGCGTGGCGGTTCCCATACACGCGGCACGGCGATGTCCTTTGGTTTTCGACGAAGACCCACCTCCGGGATACCGGTACCGAAGACGAGTCTGCCCATCGAACTGAGCATGCTACATCCACGCTCCAAATCGGCCGGTCCGGAACAGAATCGTAGACGCGACGATGACACGAACATAATCCACAATTCGTCTTCGGGTCGTTCGACGCCCCGGCTCGCACCCCCGAAGAAGGAAGCCGTCAGTGGGATCGCCGTCAGGACGAATCGATTCGGTTATCGACAGCCCCAAGCCAAATTCACCAACAAGGTCGGCGACATTCGCAGCAGCCACAGCGTCAGCCATTACAATCACGAGAAGCTGCAGGAACAACAGCAACAGGAAGCTTTCGCGAAACAACCGCACAGGGTGGTTCAAGTGACCAGCGTGCCACCACCTTCGAAGGTTAAACCATCTTCGATACACACAACAACATCGTACAACAACAGTACCATGAATCCTGACGCGAATCACAGAACGTCCAACATTCCAGAGCCAATCGGCAGGTACACTCTTCATTCGAGTCACCTGCCTCTACCTCAGTACGCGGTAAGAATGACAGACGCGAATTCGAAGATCGCAAAGACAGCGGCTAACCAGAGCAGAAAGGTGTCCTCGACGTCGAAGAGTTCGGCCAGCTCCAAGGAAGGTTCTGGCACAGAAGACTCTGGGCTTGGAAGTCAACAGGGTTGTCCCGGGGAAAACGATCCCAGAGGTGTGGACTACACTGATGGTTCGTTGAGCAGAAGACGAGGCATAGGTAGACCCAGGAACCTGAGAATGGTGGTGAACGGGAAGAGCTTCGACGTGCGGGACGTCAGGGACGACGACAGCACCGTAACCGAAATATCTGTTATTCCGTTGCCGAAAACGTTCGCTGCGGCCAGCACTGGATTAGTGCGGGAAAGGACGACGCAGTATCAGAGGATCGTCAACAAGGACAATAGGTACACCGAGTCGACGACGTCCATGTCCACCACCTCTTCCGAGGGCTACGACGAGGGTCTGGGCGAGGAGAAGGTTTACAAAGACAGATCGCATTCCGAGAAGATTCCTTCGATCAAATCGGACTTCAGTCCACCTAGTTCTGATGATCCTGAGTACGGCCACGGGGAAGCAATGGCTGACGAGTACTCGTTGAGTTCCAGCGACGAGTGCCAACGATCCGTCTCTGCTCAGCATATGCAGACCAGCTCCAACAGCTCGAAGAATGGTACGGTTCCAAAGACAGCCTTGCGTTCCGTGCTTCTGACTATCGAGGACCCTGCGTTTGCGGCTGCTGCGGCTACATCAACGACACTGATAGACGACGAAACGTCTCCTGTTGATAGTCTTTTCGACAGCCTTACGGCCAGCATCACACAATCGGACGCCAAAGCGCCGAAGAAAGAGTACGCGATGGAACAGTCCGGGAACACGATCGACGACGACAGCCCTGGAACACCGACGAACGTCTCCAATTCGTTAAGCTTGTCGGAGGGTAGAGAATACTTTGACGACGAGATAGCGGATCAACCTGGGCTCATGTTCGACGATAATTCCAGAGCCGGAGGCGAGACACAGTCGACCTTGGCCAGTCAGGCTGTTACCGAGAATAGTCACACCCTGGTCGAGTCCAGTCCTAAGACAGGTAAATACGATCAAATTAATTTGTTAAAAGCTTCTTGTATACAGTAAAGTGGGATGTGGCTTGTCTTCTTTGAGTCATATCTTGATAACAGCAGTTTGAGAATGTAAAGGAAAAGATCTGATGTGATTTATCCTGGCTTCTACAAGTATTCGCGTGTTTGGTATGGATTTTTATTAACACATCAACTGCCACGCTAAAAGCGCTGAAAACTTGGTCAGGCAAAGCATTTTCGTAATTTCTATTATTCGGAATTTGGAGTACCTAATACGACGATTTCTAATTAAATAATTGAAAGGATATTAATCACATATGGGTGACGTGGCAGTTAAACTGTTAAAGTTATAAAATTCTAAGTGAGTGAATATTTTTGGAAGCCAATATATGAAACATTAGAACAAAAGCAGAAGAAGAAATACAATTCACCTGATTCCGTTTCTTATTTGTACAAATAAGACTAACACGTTATTAATTTTCAAGGCACAGGGCACGAAAAGAACGCAGCAAACAATCCTCACCATGGCAAACGAATAAGCAGAGCCGGTAGCGTTGACACGTTATCCCCTTGTGAATCTATTGCTTCCGATGATTTGATATTGGATTATGAACATAGTGATGCTAGCTCCTACGAGGAACAACAACATCGGTTGGTATTCTATTTTTTAGTTGCTTACTTTTTTCTATAATCAATTATTCATTCATATCTTAATAGTTCATACAGATAATCAGTAGCTCTTTGAAATCCTCATATGTAACGAAATTTGAATTTAGATAAAAGTTTTAAAAATTATTCCATCAAACTTTCATTTTAATAAAGGCAAACAGTAGCTTAATCGTTTCTTTTAATTCTTCTGTTTTAGGGTAGAGACTAATACTGCATTACAGGATATGGATGACGCTACCATTCTGTCTGAATTGGAAGCTCAAGGCGAGGAAGTGATGAGACAGTGGACTTCTTTATTGGGCACGTGTCAAATGCTACAGCAGACTAATAATTCGAACACAGTTAACAACAATGTAAACGGTGGATCTGCTAATAACAATAATCAGCCGGCCAACGAAATAGGGTGTGTATTGAAAACTTTCTTTTTTTTTATTGCCTCTGAAATTCTTTATCGCTTTTCTTAGTGTTCATGACAAAGTAAAGCATGATTTTGTGGTAGACCAGATTACATTAAAAGTAAAATATACTAAAATTGATTTTAGATGATATTTATTCTTTTTTTTTTTTTTCGTCTTCAATATTAACAAATGATTAATATCCCTATGATTATTGGTATTAATGTACCCGAAGAAACGCAGAACGTTTTTGTAGCTTAAAGAAAGCTTCTGTTGATTGTGTTTCATATATTTATTGTACATGTGTTGCTTTGCTTTGTTTTATTATACGTGTCAGTCTGTTCTTATTATGAATAGTGATGTCTGAAGTGCAGTATTTGATGATAGATTTTTATTGTCTATAAATATTCGGTTAAAAATGGAATTCCTATAAAAATAGTACGAATCGTTGCCATTTTTTTATTTTTTTTTATTTAAAATTAAATTATAATAAAGATATAAAATTTGCTATACACTTTGTGCGATTAAACGAGTATTAAACTGTTTATATCGCTATAAAATAAAATTTATATAATAAATATACATTATACTAAGAGATACGATTAAACTAAAATTTGGAATAGTTTGTATAAATATAAGTATTTACAGAGTAGTATATTTAATTTGCTATATGAGAGAAGATTGAAAATCGTGACATAGGTATGTTATTATTATTCTTATTATCAGGAATGGATTTTATTTTAATTTTTTAGGATATCTAAGGTAAGTTGTGTAATAGTGTACATAAATGTTTCAGTTTATAAATCTTGATTGTTGTTTGAGATGTATCATAAAGAATTATTTGATTATAAAGAAAGTCGCAACGTTTGTTGTGAGAAACGTGTAAATATTACAACTAAAATAGTATATTTTATTTTATATTCTTCTATCTTAATTCACTACTATTATCTATTTTAATCATTACTGCTACTATTAACTTATCTAATGTGTTAAAAAAAAAAAGATATATTTTGAATCTACTTTTTGATTTTTCTCAATTTTATTCTGCATTTTGTTTTGTATTCTGTCTTTTAATCATCGCAGATCAAAACTTAAAACCTGTCTGGTTTTAATTGATTTTTCTCAATTTTATTCTGCATTTTGTTTTGTATTTTGTCTTTTAATCATCGCAGATCAAAACTTAAAACCTGTCTGGTTTTAATTCAATATTTTTGTACATATTCATAGACGAGATAAATATTTTTAGTTATAACCAAAAGTATTTAAATATCATTCTTAATGCTGAATGTTTCACTTCTCAGGTATCATTTATAGGCATGACTTACTTTATAAATGCAGTACGATTGTGTAGTATATTTTTATACTGATTTTTACTAAATGTTTAATGTTTACAAAGTTATTGTTGGTATTGTTAAGCATTACGGAGGTCTATTGTTATAAAGACTGATCTACATTACATTTTCTAATCAGTAATTGAGAAGTATGAATATTAATCGGTAAATTAAAAACCATTTTTTTAAGCAAATAAGTTTCCTCTTGCACTTTTTGTAAAAATAGATTGGATTAAACCTAATATAAAATAAAGCAGCTTTTAGATTGCAACAAATATTTTAGTTAAGTGAAATGCAAAGTTTTTGTGACGTATATCAGTAACTCAGCGTAAACACTTTATTTGTAATAAAAATGTTTATTTTAATCATTTAATACTTTTTTTATGGAAAAAACATAGATACTTTCGTTTTTAGAATCGTATATTTATTGGAATAAGATAGAGCCATTTTAACAAACGCATTTATGAAATATGTCATGGTTTGCGATACTACAAACTATTTTTGAAACGAGATACCTTAGTTGTCAGAACAGTTGTATAGGAATCAATAAACCTGTATTGAAACTGCTTGCTGGTGTCCATGAAATGGATGGCAGGTACTTCTTCATAAAAGTAAATTACTTTTAACAAAGAAAAACACTGTTTCATATTGTACGTAATTTTATTAATGGCTTAACTATTTTTTTTAACGGAAAGTAAGTTTTTGAAAGATCATTTTATTTTAATATGCCCAATATAAGTTTCAGTATTTTATTATACTTTCTAAACACATAAGGTAAAAGTTTAGATGAAAATAATGCTTATTATCAACAGTATTTAGCTGTTTAGTTATATAATAATAACAGAATTAAAGAGCCTGGAAATAGGTAATAAGGAATACAGCAATTAAATAATGAAGTGATAACATATCGACTTATATTATACAGAATATTACAGATATTCAAATAAATATGAACATACTACTGATTTTTTATTTAACAATTTGTTATTTGAATTTTACTGTTTGATCCTCCAAATTACAATTATCGGCGTTCAAATTTTGCGCGTGAACGGCCTTCCACCCCCACTCTGCGGGTATCTTCTTCCCTATTGGCTGGCTTGCATAAGTGTCATGGCGTCGCCGGCAACTCAAGCTTGAAACGCGTTTCGCGTTTCTTACTACTGTTAGTCACGCGTGTGCGTCCGTGACGTTCGGATTAATCGTGGTTTTTAGCCTTACAACCGTGTTGCCTTATCGTGTTTGCTCAATTTCTAAGTGATTTTTTATAAACGAGTGAAGTGTTGCAGCAATAGTGAACAATGAGATAGACTGCAAGGTAAAACAAAACGGGTCGCGTATCTACAATTTATCAAGAGCGTTAGTTAGTGAAACAAGTTAACCTTCACCACTGAAGTCATGTCAACAAAAAGAGCGTCGTCTTGTTGAAGTTTCTAATAAATTAAAGAATCGCGTTTCACGGAATGCCACATGGATACGCTAATTTGTTGGTTTTTGAAAACTGCATGAAATAAGGTTTGAATAGATGAATTAGCAAAATATTATCAGCGTTAGCGTCACTGTTCTTTATGTATTACATTTACAGAGAGAAATTATTGTTTTATTGTAAACAGGAATCTTTTATTAGTTTTTAGATAAATCTAAAATATCGAAATTGAAATTTAAAGAAACTTGTTGGTATACAGAAGAATATTACTATAATTACTACTTACAAGTTAAAGATTAATGGAGAATTAATCTCAACTGAAATTAGTTTATAAAATTGTTCGTTGGTATCGAATAACTTCGTCTTATTCGAAGATTATTCGAGCAGTGCCAAGCACCTAAATGGAATTTCTTTCCTAGCTTCCACCATTTTAAAACTATGACTCGGTCCAGATGCGTGAAACACCCTGTAGGTTGGCAACTAAATTCGCAGATTTTTAATTCTTATTCAAACTTCCCTGGATAATTACCAAAAATTATTAAATCAAATTACTTCTTATTTTGACTAGAAATTGTTATATTTAAATTTTAATAAATAGTACTACGGACGAAAAACAAGTGGACAGGTGGCAAATTTAGTTACCAACCTAACGTACGCAAAAATAAAGTTTTATAAATCGTAGTTTGCATTGTATTCAACCTATTACGCCATTAGATTTGTTTAAAATACGTATTTTTTTTACTTGATTCCCTCTGGTACGTTGTAATTAAATTAATTGCGCTTTCGTCGGTGTATGCTGCATGTACGACTACCCAAATTTTTTTTTCTTTTCTTGCATTGAACGTTTGAAAGATGTACGCAAGTTTCTTTCCTTATGTAATGTATTTAGAATCGTAGAAAATTAAAAACGTAGATTATTCAGAATATTAATCAACTTTTGCCCGGACACATTTATCCTTGCTAATTAAAAATTTACTATACCAGTTCCAGATTTGTTTCCTTGTTTTGATATGTGTTACACTTGCGTTATTTATTCGAGTTAAGTGGAGAAAGCATCTATTTATTATATAAGGCGTAATGTTATATCGTTCAGTACCGACTAATAACTACTTCGTAATAATTATTAGAAAGTTAGACGTACCAGTGTGTTGTTAAAACATGAGCAATTAAATCCAGTATACACAAAATTATTAAAGAAAAGAAAAATATGATAAAACAAGGGATTAATATTTTTCGTTCAATGTATGTCGCCTATTATAAATCCATTGTTTGTCCAATTGCTTTGTCAGAAATAATTTATGCTGCTTTCGTGTTTGGTTCGCTTTTTAAGTTTAATTAACTCTTTCCCGGTAGATCCATATGAACACGAAATACATTTGATCCTCTTATAACATGGTACTCTGAAAACAATACTTCGATTTAACATCTGCAACACAGTTCGCACATAACGTGGCTTAATCCACTGACAGCTGTAAGAGGTACAGTGGCGAGCATGTTAAGCTTCCTTAGGGAAAATGGCGGCGTAAGGGAAGGAAGTCCCACTGTTTCCAGAATTACTACGCATTAAAGTTGGATTAGGTCTTGATAATTATTTTACAGTTAGTTGGAGGTAAAATCTAAATTTTAAATTTCCAAATTTCGAATTTTCAAATCTCAAATTTCTAAATTTCAAATTTCCAACTTTCCATATCTCAAATTTCTAAATTTTAAATTTCCAAATCTCAAATTTCTAAATTTCAAATTTCCAACTTTCCATATCTCAAATTTCTAAATTTTAAATTTCCAAATCTCAAATTTCTAAATTTCAAATTTCCAACTTTCCATATCTTAAATTTCTAAATTCCCAACTCCAAATTTCAAATTTCTAAATTTTAAATTTCCAAATATCAGATTTCTAACTTTTAAATTTCCAAATTTCCAAATATCAGATTTCTAACTTTTAAATTTCCAAATTTCGAACTTTCAAATCTCAAATTGCTAAATTTCAAATTTCCAAATACACGATTTCTAAATTTTTAATTTTCAAAGTTCAAATTTTGTCGTATGGTCAAGGTTAAAAAATAAATGTAATATAATACAATAGAATTGAGCGCTCGCTGCCGGCTGAACGGAAAGGACAGTATAATCGGCGCTGCGCTCAACGCGTTAAGAAATACTAACTTGCTCGACACTGTACGTAACATCAAAACATTATTAATATATTCATATTTAATTTTAAATACTTATGCACGTATGAAATAATATTTTTCTTTATTATAATATTTTGAAACAAGCTACGGCATCCGTGGCCGATTAATGCGGTCGTTAGTGGGTTAAATACCTTTTTCCCCAAAATTTTTGTATAATTTTACGAAAGAAAATAAATCAATTCTAATGTTAATTCTCGGGATCTTCAAATAGAACTTTCGGTAAAAGAGTTAACGGGTTGAGTTAAATTTTATTTAGCATATATTTTAAACGTGTGATCTGAAGATTTCTAGAAATAACGTTGCAAAAAGGGAGAAAAAAATACACAAAGCAGAAAATTATGTATTTATACAATAATTATTGTCGGATGAAACAATGAACGAAAGAAGATTGCGAAAGAAAGAGAGTTATCCTTGGAATGAACAAAAGCAACCGCTGGGAAAGAATCGTTTTAATAGCAATAATGACAGAGTTTCATCACGCGATTCCCTTCAATATAATCATAAGAAGTGTTAGTTGCGTTGAACTTCTCTGCTTGCCGTTTTTCGTGCTTCTTTTATGTTTCTTTCAGTTTCTGTTCCTTAAAGGGGGCATGCACACCTGGAGAGTCTAAAAAGAGATCGGTCTTTCTAGATTTATTTTTTTAAGAAAAAAGTAAAATATTTGTTTTAATCCGTTCCGGTTTAAAATTCTACGAAAAGATAAAGAAAAAAATATACACATGATAACTACTTTTAGAAGATAACATTTTTCATCGAGTTTATTAGCCGAATAAATTTAGGGAAAAAAATTAATTTTTAAAAAATTTTCTGCATAAAGTTCGCTAGAATTTTAATTAAAAATATGCATCGGTACGAAAGAATTTTCTATTATATAGAATAAATGTTTAAATTTTTGAAAGAATCGAATCAGCCGCGAAAATCGAAAACCACGATTTTAAATTAATCGTTTCTACACATAACTTAAAAGTTTGCAAAGACATTTTTACAATATAACGTTAGATTTGCAACCGTTATACATTTCCATGATCTTACCGTGTTAGAATTCAAAATTATTCAAATTTTATTGCCGAGGAATAAAATACAAATCATAAAATAATACTTTCTTTGATCAAAAATTGTTTGTAAATTTTTTATAAATAATTCCATAGACAAAAAAAAATGTGTGATGGTCACGAATTTAGTTGTCCATCTAATATTATAAAAACGGTTTAATTTCTAGGTGTGTATGCCTCTGGGAAACAATTCTGTTGTACTTCGAGTCAATCAAAACTTGAATACGTGTGGTGGGCAATGTTTAATCATAATTTTTGCTTCGTTTCGTCTTCCCTATACAAATAATACAAAGATTCTTTCGTTTAAAAATCCCGCAACATTCCAATATATCGATTCAGGTCCAATTTTAGTTTCTCGGTATAAATTATCCAAAGCTCATTTAAAATCAATTTTACTAGAAAAAGTGCGCGGTTCATCGATTTCATAATGATAAAACAAATTACCCGTTACAGAATTCGTGTAAAATTAATCTCACCAAAGTAAAGCACGGTTTAGCCCTCGGTTTCAATCCAAAAATTAGCCGACCATGCCGGGTCGATTCGCAATATCTTTTAATTTCGCGAACTTCCGAAATCCATATAAATTATTTTAATTGTTTTAATACTTTGAGTATCGTATATCTCCTGTATTTGAATAACGCGTGAATTTTCGCATTTGTTAATTAAAATTTGTTACATACAAAATGTATGTAACAAACAAAATTTATTACATTTTCGACAACTTTAACAAGAAACTCAAATTATTAAAGGTGATCCAAACTTTCAACCCTTTATTTTATTACGTTCGGGGTACCTGAACGTGTCAGAGATCATAGATGACCCGGCACGGCCACCCGGTTTAGCTGTTCGACTATTAAAGAAAGAAAAAATAAATTAACCAAATGAATGAAGAAAATTGAAAGACGTGAATTCAGCGATAGTATTTTGTGTTCTAGCGCGCTAATAAAACGAGTGAAGCAATTGCAAAGCCCCGATGAGGACTCCGCGGGTGGGGACTACTACCAGCTGACATATCCTAACTAGCGACCACAACCCGCCGGCCCTTCTCTGTCGACTAACCAAACCACACTAAATCGCAGTGACTAAGTCGGCATAATACTTGAAAACACCGACGTGTACACTTTTTAAACAGGCACACAGATAAGCCTCGTTACGAGATAACACTCTTCAACAGAGGAGTGAAGAAAAGAAAAACATTTGCAAAAGAGAAAGCGAAAAGAATATCGAGACACGCTTAAACGTAATTTTTATTACAAGTATAAATTAACGGACCAAGGAACTTGAAACTTTTCGTAAATACGTTTGAAATTCGTGAAATTCTTATCCGATTGTGTGTTTTGTATTAACCTTTAATCCACGAAAACTGAACGATAGATGTATTATACTTTTTCGTAAAATTCATTCCATGTAACATCGGTTTTTATTTAGGTTATTGTTAATAGTCGATAACAAAAGTTTTGCGCACAGAGTCTTGTAGAAAAAATGAATTATTTCTTAATCTTAAAAGGGTTAATCATTTTCTTAGCAAACGAGTTAATCGATTTATTTCAGATTTTACGTGCGTATGAAATAAGTGCCCCTTTCTCGTACGTATTAAAATGGTATCAATATTTGCAATGGTTCTTTTATCTGTAGCCTGAAGAAGTTCAATCTCTCATGATAAGATTTCTTTATTTTTCGTAGCTTTTTTGCTTTATTATAGTAGGAAGGATAATCATGCTAATGTAGATTATTATTTTAATTTTCGTTTTATTTTAAACGAATGTAAGCTGTAATCTTTAACCCTTAATCATCCTAGTAAGGGTAGTTGACTACCATAATTTAGAATTAGAAACGTATAGGACACAATAGAACTAATATCGATTCTGTGACTTTTAATGTATAATTTTTGTTTAGAATTTTTATTCTTATTTCTTATACGGAATAAAAATAATGAATGCTGGATAATATATACTACTGTCTAGTATCGAGTAGAAAAACTATAGATTAAACAATAGATGGTGCTCGAGGATTAATACAAAATCTATTTGTATAAAAATTTCACTGTGATTTATCGAAACGTGTACGAAAAATTTCAAACACCCTTGGTCCACTAATTTCTAGCTTTAAAAATGATAACACTCCTTCAACACGTTCACTATCTATGAATTATAATTCTTATTCTCCGCTCACACTGGTGTGTCGAGGGTAATTTATGCATAAAATTTTATACAAATGATTAAAGCTTATTATAAAAAAAAGACAATAATTCAAGAAACATTATTTTAAAGCGATTATATTCTTAATAAAATTGTTTATTGTACCCTTTACGTTAAATATTTATTTTAAACTTGAATAAAATTGACTTTGTAAAGAATTTGATGCGACAAAAAGCAATAAAGCTAATCTGTTGCAATAGAAGGTTAATACGAAGTTAATAACAGGTTGGAAATAAAGAAAATGATTTTTTAGTTCCTTTTTTTAATGTGTGAGTGGAGGGTACGATTTTTCAACGGTGAACGTGTTAAATTTTCCTATAAAATGTCCTTTGAGATTGATCCACGATCACTCAGCTCATTCCAATGGCTAATAATATTTACCTAAGACAAGATTTGCATACGTTAAGAAAATTACAGATTCTTCGTGATACGAGAAATCGGGAAAGTCCCGTATCATTTTGCAATCTGTGATTTCGTTCTCGAGATACAAGCGATTCAAAATTGAATAGAGTTCTTTTCCACTCCAAATTTCGTGTATTTCAATCAGATTCCTTTTTTAATTTAGAAAGTTGTAAACAAATCATGAAAGATGTTGAAAAATTATGAAACAAATTAATTCTGATATTTGTTGTATGAAAATTAATAATTGCAAAAATTGGAGTCGAGTTTCTTTCGGTTATATCTTAAAAATTCAGCTGCCAATAATTTTCCTATTATTTTTACAAACTTTTGCATTATAGCTGGTGGAAAAAAGAATAATCAAAATAACGTTTACAAAATTAATAAGTATTCAAGAATAGTTTTATTTATATAAATAAGACAGATTTAACCCTTGAAGGGCCTACTGAAAATAGGCCAGCTCGACACTGGGTCACTTCTGACCCGCATCTGAATTTTCTTAGATACAGCTTTCCAGTACAAAAAAGGAAATATAATAATATATTCGCATTTTTAATCTTTTCAGTGAAAAGTAAGAGGGTAAAATTTTATTAGGATTGGTAGAGATTTATGTTGCTCGGTATTATATGTTATAAATAATATACAAAATTTGTCATCAATATTAACAGCTTCTTTATTATTTAAATTGCTAATATTTATTCAATGTTTACAGACTAAAGTAGGATTAAATATAAACCAACACACAGAATAATTCATCTTAATAAAAGTCACCTTAATAAATTGTGTACTTATAAATGAGACACCCGAAGCAAATGATTTTAACTTGTTCGACAGTTGTAATATTAATTGTGTTGGTAATCATGTAAATGGTCTAATTAAAAATTCGGATGATACTGAATTTTTCACTTATTCTGTATTGTATCGATTAATTTACAGGATACGTAAAAAATTCAATATCTTTAGAATTTTTGCTTGCACCACTTCCAAAAATTGGCGGCACAAGTATAATACAACGTAAATCGATATTACGCATTTTTATACGCATAAGATAAAGAGTTAAGGTGTGGGCTAAAAATGGTCTGGTTGGGCAAGTTTAAAGTTGAATCTTAAATGATCCAACATCCACAGATAAGTAATTTATATTTCCATAACGAAATCATAAATTGCAAAATGTCAATGGACGTTTCGATTTTTGTTTTATTGACATCGAAGAATCTTCCGTTTTATGGAACACCCTGTGTAATCGATTGAACAACAGAAAGCCAGCACAAATAAGAATAGGTGACGAGAATAGCGATAACGAGATGACGATGATTATCGATGATAACCGAGTATAATAGCATGGACGATAGAGATTATTTTTCCAATTTCATACGAGTCTCCGTCACGTCCGACAATTTTTGTCCCTATCAAGGTAGTTCCAATGTTAGAACCGTGTTTTTCGGTTCGATCCTCCTATTCCCGGATGCGTTTTCTAGTCTCCCAGTCCTTCCAATTTAATCGTCGCTTCGATCGATAACGATCTAATTAATCTTACAATTTAGTATACGCCCAGCAAATCGCCGTAGCCGTGTCGTCGTATTCGTAATCGATTTGCGATGTTATTTATTAAATAATACGAGTATACTAATTATTATCGTAGGCTACGAATAAACGTAGCGATGATCATTAACGCTAGAACTACCGACGTGGGATTTCTACTTATTTTTAAACCGAAAATAAAATACAGCACGAAATACATAAAGAAAGATAAATTCTTTATCTTGACAAAAGTCAAACTAGATTCGGTCGAAAGGGTCTTAATTTTTGTAACGTGAAATAAGAAATTTAGAGCAAGTCATTTTGACCCGTTTGGTAGTTCTAGTGTTAACAACATTAAATATTAAGAGAACTAGGCAGTCAGATGGCTTGAAAATTAATTTCTAGGAAATGAAAGCAAACCCAGACTTTTCCTCTTACAAAATATTCATTTCTGTTATATTTTTTTTTTCTCTCTCTTTTTGCAATGACATTACTGCTCAGACACCACTTCCGGGGGAAAAAATTATTTCTTGCAGTTCGTGAAAATACATCTACCACTTCGATTTTTCTAATAATTATAAATATTTTTTATAATGCAATTTAAAAAATTAAACAGGATTTGGGACTGTAATTATTGTATTTACTATACTTTTTTTGTCCATCTACCATCGACAACGTCACTCTGCTAATTAAACTATATTTTTGAGAAACATTTAGGTTTAATATCGTTTTGGCTTTAAAGTCAACAAATTTTAAACATCTCGAGAGTGACAAGAATTTGTCCCACTTTTTTTGCAATGCACTGGTTTCCGTCAGAAAAAAGCAACTAGTTTATTTTTTCTCTCTCTCCCTCTCTCTCGAAAATTAAAACTTTTAGAAATTTTTATGAAGGTTTAAGATACAAACTAACATATTTTGGATATGGTGTACAAATTTCGAGTCGATCCATAGCTCGGTATTTTTGTAATCATTATAAACGAAAGGGAAGATAAAATTTCGAGAAGAACGCGATTAAAATTTTCAAAAATAAAAAACTTAATAAACATTGGCAAATAAGAGATATCAGTAAAGAAGATCGCCTTACAAACGATAGAAATTTTTGCATACCTGAAATATTTTTACTCGGGAAGAATAATACTTTCGAAAACTGAAAAGAAAAGATCGATTTTTCGACTGCCTAGTCCTACTAATCAGCCGCAGAGCTACAAAGAATTTAATCAAGAAAATAATCGCCGACAGCTTATGGTTCGCGTGAAATTTCTTTCCATTCCATCCAACGATTTTTATCCATTTTCCTTTATGCATACTTTTCTAACGAACAGCATGTTTATAAGAATATAGCTGCACGATTGCTTCGTTTCTGTTTGATTGCGTGAATCACCGATGAGTCTCGCCAATAATAACAATACTGCCCTCCGAAGTTGAAACTTCCTGTCTGCTACATTTTCATTTCTCAAAATCTTAGAAACTATATAAAAGTCGACACGTTTTGTTTCCATTATTAAGGTCATAGGTGTTATTAATATTATTAGAATCATTCGGATTCTTAGCACATTATCTATCGCTGTAAAATGAAAAGCTAAACACTATTGCTTTATAATTTAATAGTGATTTTAAATTCCAAGGAGTAATTATTGCTGTCAATTTTCTATTAATTGGAACACGATATAGACGAAAAAAATAATAATCAGAAGTTTATTAATTGACGTTCAGTCGACCACCGACGATATTGAGAAGCCCATTAATAATAATCTTCCGGTGAATAAACTGTTAAAATTATTTTTGTAGGAAATGGAAGCAAACCCAGCCTGTCACACGGGATTTATTTATACCATACAGAGTGAAAAATATAGCATTTCAAAAATAATTTGTTTCTTTTAACTTTTAAGTAAACTTATGACGTCGCATGCGGTTTGCGATAGAAGATATGCAGGAACCCGACCGGTCGGGTCGGTTCGGTAAAATTCGGGCGGGTGCTCGATCCTTTCGGCTCATCCGCAAAAGTCGGGCGTAATTCAGTAAAATCATCATTTTTTGCATAAAAATTATTTTATAGCAAACTTCCGCGTAAACAAATATTTTGCGTATGCTTCCTAAGTACTTGGCCATCTAAAAAAAAAATGGAGTATCAAAGACTGTATTAGAAATGTAATACAATTAATTTGCCTCGCGGAAACTCGTCCGAGTACGCCCGACTTTTGTCGATGACCCGAACCAATCGGGCTACTCGAATATGTACTCGTTAGTTACGAGTACCCGCCCGAATTTTACCGACCCGACCCGAACTCGTAATCTCGGGTATCCGAAAACCCCTAGTATGCAAGCATTTGGAAATAACGTCAATTTATTTGTCCTAACTTTTGTAAATAATGATATTTCATTTTTCGGGAATATTTTGAAATGTTGGGACAATTGAACTAAGGAGGGCAGAATACTTATATAAGTACGGTTTGGGAGGTGATGGCCAAAATATTAATTATCTTAATTTATCTGAATGTGTATCGATGTTATCGTAGAGTTTCTGCAAGAATCGGTTCGATGATAGATTAAGAAATTATCATTGCCATCGAACTTTAATTGTGCCGCTTATTATGAAACCAAAGCAAATCCATTTTTCTTCGTTAATAATTTAAGTACCACGCTAAGATCGCAGAATATCTTGTGATATTATTTCTTTGATATTTAGCTCTTTAGATTGTATAATTTTTCGTGTATCCGACAAAGTAATCGTTCTAACGAAGAATGGAATTTGCGCAATTTTTTAATGGAAATAAATTACGCAATTTGATAGGTTTAGTGTTTTATAATAAATTAACAGAATTAGTTACGTGTTTAAAGAAATAATTATTAAACATACTTCAATTTTTTGTATCTCGAAGCTCCGAAGAATTATGAAATCAATCCTCTGCTAATTTTTGCAAACCAACTGTTTTATTTTAAACAGAAGTGGTTCTAAACACTTATAAATTTATTTATTTTTACGTTCTTAGTTAATTCAGCATAATACAGTAAAGAATATTATTCTGTTATGAATAAGATTTCAATGAATCGTAAATATCGCTATTAAAATGTCAACGCTTGGCAACTAATCGAAAATTCTTTTTGCTTTTATTGGAATTACCTTACTCTCGTAATAAGCGGCTTAATTGTACGATTATATGATAAGAAATTTCGTGAAATCGCGATGCTTTGGATCCTTATCGTTTTTCGTTAGAAATATCCTTCCTTAACGCGTTATTTGTCTTTATTTCGTTCGATGTACATAATAATAATGTGCCATATATCATAAATGCTCGGAATATTTCTGAAACGCAATAAGATTGTTCTGAATTTTACTAGTCAAGTGTAATTTGCAATAATAGGAATTAGTCGTCCAAGTACAACAACGTATGTATCACGTATTCTCCTCTATACGTGTTTATTTTTTATGCATAAATAGAGGGGATAAGGGAGACTGGGGTAAAGTGAGCTTTTTCAATTATTTATTTGAAAACAGAATGTATTTACCAGTTTTGGTAACATAATCGTTTGGTGCTATGTAACAGTAATAATTATGCAAAATTATTTTTATGAAGTGGAAATTAAAGCACTATGATTAAGATAATTAATTAATCCTTTTTAATTTTATATTGAAAGCAATCTACATTTTTGTTACGGAATCGCAAATTGAAAGTAGAGTACTCTAAGGTATTAATATAATTCAGATACCTCTACATTTTTTATTATTATTAGCTTTTTGGATAAAAGAACCATAAATATAGTATTTCAGCACAAATACTATGTTGCTTATATTACTACTCTTATACATATTTAACACGTTGAGCGCGACGTCGCGTCGCGTCGATCCCTGGGGGTTGACAGTGAACTTCCGTTCAGTCGGCGGCAGTAGACTTTTCGTTTGGAAATTTCTAAATTTTAAGTTTCCAAAGTTTCAAATTTCGAACTTTCAAATCTCAATTTTCCAAATTTCTGTATTTTAAATTTCCAAATTTCCAAATCTGAAATTTGTAAATTTTACATTTACAAATTTCCAATTCTCAAATTTCTAAATTTTAAATTTACAAATATCCAACTCTGAAATTTCTAAATTTTAAATTTACAAATTTACAAATCTGAAATTTCTAAATTTTAAATTTACAAATTTCAAAATATTAGATTTCTAAATTTTACGTTCCAAATTTCAAACATTAAAATCTCAAATCGCTAAATTACAAATTTACAAATATCAAATTCCTAAATTTTAAATTTCCAAAGTTCAAACTTTACGTATGGACGGCGTCGGTGCGTGGAACCAGCAGTGTCAAGGTTAAAAAACAAATGTTGTAATATAATATAATATAATTAATTATCGAGTGCTCGCTGCCGGCTGAACGGAAAGGACACCAAAATCGGCGCCGCGCTCAACGTGTTAAACAGAATTAATCCAAATATGAATAAATAAATCATTTTTCCCCGAATATACGTTTGGAATAAACTGTGTTAGGTTCACTTTGCTCTAGCCGTCCCTAGAAATAATACGCAATATCCATCTTCTCTTTCAACCCGCAAACTCTCAAAATAGTTAAAAGAAGAAGAACAAATTAACTTTAAGGAATTTGATTCAAAGTCTGCTGCATAACTCAAACTTTCCTTTGCCATATATACGATAAGAATTTTCTATATATTTTGTTCTAAAGAAAACCAAGAATTATAAATTTATGACTCTCGAAGTTCGAACTTCGAATGAACTTTTCCCATTTGAAATAATGTGAATTATTTCAATAAAATTTGAAGAAAATACTCTAAATGCCTATTTCGAAAAATCGTATTGTTTGATATAATTAGAAAAAAGTAAGCAAATTTAATAACCGCATATTTTTATTCGTGCCGACGATAAATGACTATTTGTTCGATCTTCGAGGGTCCGCTGTTAATTTTCAAGCCTACTTTATTTTCATTAATTTTATAGTCGTTCTTATAATATGATTTGAGGCACTATTCATAAAGATATTGGTAACAATACCGACTGTAAGGTGCTAAACGTAGCTTAATTTGAATAATCGATAGCGGTGTATCTAATTTTAACCGTTAACGTTAAATCCAACGCAACTATCCACTCGTAGTACGAATTTTAATCCTGATAAATACTAGTCGTGCATGTAATCTTCGTTCAAACATTTCGTATTTTAAATTAAATCACGAAACACGGTGCTTCTATGCTTTTCGCCTATCATTAAGCGGGGTACGTTTCAAAAAATCGATTTTTGGGGAATTTTTTTCTGAGTAATTACTTTGTTCTCAAATTTTTTCTATTATAAATGTCACAAAATCGCAGAATTATTCGCCAATTCTTGAACCGTGTATGTTAACACATTAATTGTTGTCAGCCACCGCTGCCAAGGACTGGTACGTCTGAAATCAAAAATTCCTTTTTGTTTATGAATAGAAATATATTATCAACGATATAGCCCAGGATTTTTGGAAATATTTTGATAATTGCACGGGTGGTAACGCTTTGAGAATTGAGCGTTCCTTTTTACAAAAGAAAATCAGCTTCAAACTGTTGTAAAAAATTAAATAATCAGGATATTGAGATGATCTTACACCACGTTTTAGGTGATACATTTTTATTATTTATAAATCAAAAGGAATTTTTTATTTTACGTGTTTCAGTCTTTCGTAGCCATGGCTGCCAGCATCCTTCGTACGCGGTTATTATACCGCGTATAGGAAATAATTCCGGCATTTTAACGAATTTTTAATCCAAAAAATTCGAGGCCAAAGTCAGATATACGTCCTCTAAAAAGTTTGAAATATTTCACTTATTAATTACCCGGGAAAAAAAAAATTCCCAAATAGAATTAAATTTTTGAAACTATCCGACACAGGTGTACCCCCTTAATTTCGTATATAAAGAAACCTGTTTAACCCTCTGTAACTCAAATTTTCTACGTTTTCGAGAAGATGCGGTAAAAATGTGTCCAAAACTATTTATATTTCCAAGTCGCATACAATATTTATTCCATTACGCTGTAATTGATTTGTTATGACACATGTAATAATGATACGGTGGTACATAGTTCAGAGAAGAAGTTTTAAATTTGTAATAAAAATTGAATACGTTACCTCAAAGTTACATAGAGGGTTAAATATAATTCTGGTACCAATCGTGTTTGTTATTCGACGTTGAATGGAATCCAACGTTGATGATTGAAGAGTATTTTATTTGATTAAAATGAGACGTTTAGTTTCGTAATAGCTGTTGCGATTGTATCGATGAGATGTATTTATGTACGAAACAAATAAAGGCTACATTTAAAATCTTTCGTGAATTTTTTGAAAATTTAATTGAGAATTTGCATGTATGTTTATATACGTTTAAATTAATAACACGAGCTTTTGTAGAATATTTCATTCAAAATTGTAGAAATTATAAATAGGTGTCGAAGGGTTTTGATATTCTATCAAAAGTGTAACCAGTTATAAAGAAAAGAAATTTTGTTTTAATTCTTAAATTATGAAGATTTTTAAATTTACAGAAAAGTTGAAGCGAGGTTACTAGGGAGTTTAGTTTCTTAGACTCATCCAAAGTATCGAAAAAGCTGCCGACGCTAGAAATTTAGTTTGAAATAAATTTCAAACATTTTTTGATTAATTCAGTAAATGACAAGTTACTTCGAATGGTAGTTTTTATTGACTCACTTCGTACAATAGTGATTAACAATCGATGAATGGAAAGTAGAATGATTAATTTATTAATAAAGAAAAATTTAAACTAACTCTTTAAATTTATTTATAAATCTGTAATTTGTTCAGATTAATCATTCTGCGCTTCTACCGCTCCTTTAAAATGGCATTCATAAATAAATTATTTACCTAGATTTAGGATAGAAATGAAACACAAAAGTAGTAAGGATATCGATAAAGTGCATTAACGCTGATAATATGTAAGGTAATTGTGCCAAATATGACTCTTTTAATTTAATCTTATTTTATCAGTGCCTTAGATTGTTTGACCACCTTCAAATTCCTTTAATTATTAAGTATTCTTATTTGAAAATTATAATTCCAACCCTCGCCCGTTTTAACAAAAAAAAAAAAATTATGAAAATTTTCGAAGTTTAGGCGGATCATATTTGGCGAAGTTACCTCGTTAATTTATTATTTATTACACCGATTTTGAACAAAGCAACAATATTGTCGGTCACACGAGTAATCCATTGAAAAGGATTATTTCTTACGAAATAAGAAATAAAATCATTAGGAAAAGGGAACATCAAATTATTTCTGAATATTTTTTACTCGATACTCAAAGATATTCGTTATATAGCGATCAATAAATTTTTCATCAAATATTCATAATATTATACATTGGCGAGCATTATAGGCTTCCCTAGGGAAAATGTCCCACCACTCGTCGGAATATTCTAAAATTATTGTATAGGGCCGATACCAGTAAATAAATTATCAAAATAAGTAAATGATTACTAATTGATTTTTTTTTTTCCTAGTTCAGTATTCAGTTATACAGGGTGTTAAAAAGTTACCTAAAGACCTAAGGCGAAAAGTTCTGTAGCATTTCCCAATGGCATTAGTAGTTTAGCCACAATTCGTTGTTGAAATTTGAAAAATTGACCATTGCCATCTAATCTGTGCGCTGATTGGTCGATTTTTCAAATTTCAACAATGAATTGTGGCTAAACTACTGATCCTATCGAAAAATCATACAGAACTTCTCGTTTCGATTAGCCGTCATCTATCCAACGGTTTTAACTCATTTAAAAACTCATTTTCATTCACTAATTATTATTCCTTGTTCACCGATGAAATCTGTATTTTTTATCTTCCAATTTATTTAATCGTATTACTTTAATTTCTCGAATAGAAAGGCGTAGAGACTACAAAATCTAATTTTCATTTGCTGAATATTTCTTAATATTAATATAATTTCAAATTCATCTCCAGTAATTACAAAATCTAATTTAAAAACCATTGTTGATCAATGAAATAATAAAAATAAAATGAATAATCATATCGAGATATAATCCCTGGCAACTTCCAAGCACAAGACAATACAATCCCTATTACGCAATTATTCTTATAGAAGCCTATGGTGCTCGCCCGTGCGTATCAAAGGGTTAAACATTTCTCACGCGATAGAAGAGAGACATGAAATCATCCATCGTCAAGAAACACCAGATACATTGAAAGGACGGGTGTCGAAAGGGTAACGTTCGAATAGCTGATATTTCCACGTGAAATATCGTCGTAGACTCGTTAAACCGTATCGCACCAGTCTTTGTAGACATTTCAAAGTTCGCGGCACGAAGAGAACGTTAATCGTACTCGAGGTTCGCTTTCTGTCTGGCGTTCTCGAGACTCGTAGAAACGGGCTGGAAAACCGCGGTGAAAAAAAAAAGACAACAAAGAAAGGGTTGACGAGGAAGAGGAAATCGCTAGAACGGAAAGGAGTATCGTAAATAGACGGCACTAACCGCGGGAAAACGGTAGGAAAGCTAGCTGAAAGCAACCATCTCGAGAATTACTGAGAGACCGGCTGAAACGAACGGGAAAAAGGTTGTTGCCGAGAGAAAAATAGATATGCTGTTATTGTGTAATTCATTGCGATACCAGCTGAAAAACTTCCCCAATTAACGATACACGAAGGAAAGTACATGGTTAAACGAAGAGATTGTTGGTAATTTTTTGAAAAGAAGAAACGATGTACCGTGGGTTGAATTAGAAGAATTAAGCCAAGTTTGGAAACAGTTCGGTGTGCGTTGGATTTTGATTTGTTGGTTGAGAATCGGACGAGACAAGAGTGAAAAGAATTTTGAAGATACGGAGGATACTATGAAGGAACCATCGGTGACGAAGAACACTGCTTCGAGATCGAATCTTTCATCGACCAATGGGTAAATAATTAAAATAGTGTTTGATATACGATATTATTGTCGTACGGTTTTTGATTGTAATTTGCTTTCATTTATTCTATGAATGAATCGGTCCCCTTTTTATATTAGATTGTAATGTAAAAAGAAACTTGGAATATATATTTGAAAATTTGCAATATTGTAGTGGAAAGAAGTGGCTGCCTAAATTATTGTGTTAACACGTTTTCACGTAATAGTATGTTATCGGGAAACTTGGTTAATTGCTCTGGAACGTTATAATAAGAGAAACCTGCATGATTCAGAGGATAGTACTGTCCGATATACGTACAAAGGAAATGAACATGTACTCGCGTAAAACGTAAGTTTTCATTTACGGTGACTCATTCGTTCGTTCACACTTGAGTCACATTTCTGGATTTTACGAAACACCGTGTGAACAATCATCGAAGTGTAATATAATAAAAGATGTTCGTCTGTAAAATGCATACAAGTAATTTCTATATTTTAGCTCCTTGAAACTTGAAACTTTTATATTTTTAGAAATTTAGGAACCTTTTGGGACCTTAGAGATTTTTAAATATTATATTTTTGGAACCTTTAAAACTTTCAAATATTATTATTTTGGAACATTAGAAACTTCGAAATATTATATTTTTAAAACTTCGAAAATTTCGTGAAATATTTTTTACACCTCAGAAACTTTAATATATTATATTTTGGTGCCTTAGAAATTTAAAAATATTATAGTTTTAACATTATATTTTTAGGACCTCGGAAACTTTGGAATATTATATCTTCAAAAAAATATTTAAGATTTAAAAATCTGATGAAACGTGAATTAGTTAAGAAATAAATTTGAAACAAATTTCAAAATGAAATTTTTCAATTAGTTTACACGGTACAGTGTATCGTCCTTTCTATATTTTAGAAATAATTATTAAATCAACTCAAACTAATATTATAAATAGTAAAATCTCACACCTTTCGATGTGCCATCAGGTTAATCCAAACAGTGCTGAACTATCTTTATTATAAATCTTAAGTGTTATTAACACTGATGTATTGAGAATTCTAATCTCGGGCTCTTGAAAGCTGAACGTTCTACATAATCATGTGAATCCTTATCGTGAGCTAATTTTATCGAATACGATTTACGTATACATTTTATATTCTTAATTAATTATCTTGTCAGTTCCATACTGGCATACCGTTGAATATTTCTGTCATGATTCAAAGGAAGCCTTAATATTTTTCTTCTGTAATTTGAACATAATTTGTAATAATTCTTATTTTCTATATCTTTTTAAAGTTTTCTTACCTAACAATTCTATTCGGTGTAACATTATAAAAATTATTTAGGATAGGCGATCTTAGGTAATAATAAATCCTTTAACGGGGCGAGCTAGAAATTTTCCTTCGAAGCAAAATCGAAATACCGAAGATACTGTGGATAACGAACACATTAATTTATGCTAAGCTGAACGATTTCGACGTTAATTAGAGCGTTACTAGTTAACCGAGTTTTGTATTCTTCCCTCATTGTTCTTTTTTCTTTTTTCCTTTTTCAACGATTCTTTCACTTTGCTTTCTTCATCCGCGGTTGACCTTCTAATTCTTTCCCTCCATAAATTATTGCAACATTTTCGCGCGCGATTCTGTACTCTCGGTTTAACCCTTTCACTCCGAACAACGATACTTACGTACAAAGTGATTCGTGTTTAAAGATATATTGTGAAATTTCTAAGTTTCTTAAAATATAATTTTCGAATCTTCTACATTTCTAGAAATATAGTTTGAAAATTGTTCAAGTTTATGGAAATATAATACTTTAAAGTTTCCGGATTTCTAAATATATAATTTTTCAAGATGCCTAAATTCTAAAAAAAAAAAAAAAAAAAATGTAAAAATTCCCAAATTTCTACAAATATACTATGTCAAAATTTTCAAATTCCTGAAAATATAATTTTAAAATTTTCTAAGTTTCTGGAAATATAATATTTCGAAATTTCCGGATTCCTACAAATATCCTTTTTTATTATTATTATTATTATTATTATTATTATTATTATTATTATTATTATTATTATTATTATTACTAAGCATTTGAAACCTCGGACGAAGTATTCGACTTTTCTGAGTTTAAAAAACTATAATGTTTCAATATTTTCAATTTCTTAGAAATATAATACTCAGTTTTCGAAGTTCCCAGAAATACTATATTTCGTTTGTAAATTTCCATTAAGAAACACCTAATATTTTTGGTTATCGCGAGAAGGTTAACCTCGGTTCGAGCAAAAGTGTTATCCACGATATGCTAATGGACGCTCGTAAAATTGGGAGGGGGGGGGGGGGGGATGCAGCGAGCTTTTGTTGCTCCAAGTATATCCTTTGGGGGATGTCGAAACTTCCTGGCAACGGGTGGTGGTTTCGAACAGTCTGCGCCGGAAAGGGCATTGCCGGGGTCAACTTTCCACATGGGGGTGGAAATGACTTGTTAGAGTCCGCACTCTCGGTTAATCGATCGAGTACACTACAGGCATTAATTGCTAATTACTCGTTACTTCTTGATACGGTCTGCGATATTTTAATTGAGAGGTCCAGTTCGGCTGACAACTATACCATGATAAGAACTATACCTTCAATAAGAATATTGGAATTTTACCTTGTAAAGTTTTGTTGCGTATCATTGTAACATTGTTATTTATAGAAACGTTTTTCAAATTTCTATTAGCAATCACGGTTAATCGAATTGAAATAAAATTTCTATTTTTAGAATAAACAGTTTGTAAAAATAAACACGTAATAATATGAATTTTAACAGAAGTTTGTAGTCGCCGTCTGTGGAATATATTTCTAGCGTTACTGCCACGATACTAAAATGAACGTCTGGTATAGTGGATGAAGACGATGATTGGATTAATTGTAATAAATTTAATATTTCTTCGTTCTTTTGCTTCGAGTTATATTTATACAAGTGAAACGCAGGAATATAAATAGTAATATTCGGTAAAATTAATAATAAAAGTACAAAATAGAATTAAGTAATTCTATTGAACCAATACCCAACAGATAAATTATGAATTCGTAGAATATTTGTAGAAAGACAATTTTTAAACGGTTTCTTTTTTTATCTTTTTATTCAAATTTTTGGGAAACATAACCGTCCTATTATCGCTTCAACTTCCTCATTTCGTATGCGCCAACTTGATACAAAATAAATGAGACGGTCTGAATCAGTGAATTTTGAAGTTTCACGGATCGATTTCAATTCAATTGTAGCCAGGGTTATTGACTTCCAGATAGTTTAAAAGCGACGCGATACCGTATTCCGTCTGGACAGGAAGCGAAAATTGAGACGACGTAAATTCACGAAGTTGGCAACGAATTGGCGACTGACGGGGAGGGAAAAAAATCGTCGTCTCCGACTCTAGGTGGGAAAAGGGGAGAGAGAATCGCTAGAACGGACGCCAAACGCGATGTAGTCAAGGGTCGAAAGAGCAGAAGAGCAAAAGTATTGATCGTTTGCTCCATTGGCGAGCAGAATGAAAAATTTCATTTCGTATCGAGAAAAAAAAATGCTTGTTCCATCGTATCTTCATTAACAGAGGTTGTCGTCGATAACGCCATTCATTTGCTCTTGCTGAAATTGTATATGAGCCGTTATTTTTGAAAGTGGTATAAGTCTATTTTATTTAAGGGTTTGCGTTCGAATTAATTTAAAAATATTGTCGTGTTTTTAACACTATAAACCTGTTAAATTTTATTATGCAATATTGATGATTAAAATTGTTAAAGAAAATAAACTACTTTTAGCACTTTCAATAATAACATCTTATAAGAAACAAAAATAAGAGGAAATTTTAAGTCCATATTTTTATAGACATTGACTTTGCTGAAATGGATTTTTTAATGTAAAAAATATTAATTAAAATAAAGACATGTAAATACACGAGTAATCAAGTTTATTAAGAATTAATTTCAGTTATATTAAAAAAGGAGATATAAATATACAAGTGCAAGATGTAATTTCTTGGTTAAGATAACTAAAAATAGAAAAAAAGAATTTATATTTTAAACTTATTTCTTCTTTACAGTTAGCATAGTGAAGTATTCATGGTAAATAGGTGGACTTAATGGACTTATTGCACTTTCAAGAAAAATATTTTTGCGATAACATTTTATAGCTAAAACTCTTTTGATTACTTTGTATGATTATAAATATAAAAAGAGGATATCTTTATCTTACTAAAATTACCATTAACTCATTTTTTTTTTCCAAAAGTGGACTTATACCACTTAAAAAAATAAAAATGGCTCATATACGTTCGTAAGATTATCATATTACACGTTAAAAATATAATATTTCGAAATTCTTAAATTCCTAGAAATATAGTGCTTCCCTTTTAATTTCTATTAAATAACGACATGGCTTACCCTTTAATCTGATTTTACCCTTGTCAGAGTTAAATCTATAATTTCATATTTCGCATTTAAATATTGTTCATATACAAATCGGACTTGTGTTTCGCATTTGAAAATTCTTTATCAAATTATACGTGTAGCCGCGCCAATCCAATACAGAGGGACAGACAAGTTTATCCTCGTTGTCGAACAACATTCAATCTTTTCATTTGCCCGCCATTACCCATAATTCTCAGCCTGTTTGGCGCAATCCTAGCGATATTGAGCGCGACGCCGTAATCGGTGCGCGCATGCGCGAGATTAGCGACGCCTCGCCGAAGAGTATATATAGATGCGGTTGCGGCCGGCCAGGCTCATTTCGAAGATTGCGCCGTTCCTGACGGTTCGACGCCGACTCATTTTGGCCGTGGAAATTTCGCGTGTCACGTGCGTGAAATTTCTGAAAACGATCAGCCCGTTTCCCGCCAATGACGATCCCAAGGTTTGTCGGTGTTGATCGCAAACTAACCGCGGGAACGCCGCATTGCGCAAACTACAGTGGGGATTGAATGAATTATTTAAATCAGTGCCGGGATATCGTACGTTCGTGTTACGAGACCATGTTTCGTGTTCGCCTGACAGCCCTCTCTTTCGTGACACCGAACGTTTCTTGATGGATCTATCTTTTAACCCTTTCCGGTTTCCCCGTCCCGGGACCTCCTCTCAGACCTATTTTCTCGATTTAGATTCGTTCTGAAACCCTTGGGCATGGAATTTAGTAGCGCTTAGTATTTTCAATGTTTTGTCACTTTTGTAACGAATTGAAAAGTCGTAAGAGAATGCTGTGACTGTATATTTTAAATAGAAATTAAGAACACGATTATAGAATTGTAGAAATTTTAAAACCGAATATTTTTAGAAACTTAGAATATCGAATATATATTTTTATCGTATTTTTTTAGAACGAAAGATATTTGCCGCCAAACTCTGATACATACTTGGAGCATAGCGTAACATTTTTACGACAGGTACTTGTTATCTCAGAAGTTCCTTAAAATTAGTTGAGTTTTAAATGGTTTAGAATCGTACTATCGAAATATTCATACATCTGCATATCCAAGTAAAGTAATCTATAATTTAGTTTACTTGATTTCCTTTAAAACAATATGTATGAATATTTTTATATTTCTATTCAACAGTTTATCATATTCTTGTGAAAATATCATAAGACTACTACAACCTTCCATTCTTTGAATATTTTTACAATTATTCACGTTTTCAAAGTAGAGATTCATGCGAAATTATATGAAATATAAAAACCGACGAAAACAAAGAATAATATAGAACTGAATTGAATCGTCAGCATTTCAGCATAACGTACGCAGACGTCGGTGTGAATGAGTTTTGTTAATTAAAAATAGTCGTTTATACCTTTATTGAAATGTTTTCGAGAGGTCTGCGACTCCACTGCAGATTTCATTGAATGAGAAGTAAAGTGTTCTTCCAAAGAATTTCATAGGTCTAATACGTACTGTTCTTTTTCAATTAAAACCTCGTAGTCTGATCCACACGAATAATATCATTTTTACAAATTGATGCGATAAAAGAAATTCTTAAGGGAAATTTTAATCAATGTTTATCGTTTATCTTTTAACACGTTTTCAGAAATAAAAGAAATTGCTGTAATAAAATACTTCGAAACATTAAATTACAAATTATAAAATGAATTATTTCCTTGAAATGACGTAGAACTTCTGACACTATTTTACGAAACAAAAGTATCGCAAAATAGCACGAATGATATGTCATTTTAAAGCTTAAGATTTAACGAAAATAACGATGTAAGTTCTTCGTTAATATTCTAAATACAAAATGAATGGTTGACAATTAGTTGCAACCAGTGGCCAATTTCGAAACACGTAGTCTCGCACAATTTGATAGCATAAAAGTACTGTAAAATAGTAGATTTGATGAAAACCACTGTATACAAATTTCGTCGGTATTCTTAACTTGTTCTACATATTATAGTCATATATAGATTCGTTGTTGGTTCAACAAAGAATTGGTAATTTTGTTTTAAGAATACTAATGAAACGTTTATACAATCATTTTCAACAAACTTTAAACTTCAAATTGATGTAGCGTAAATATCATCATAAATATCATTTTATGCTACTTTTCTGTCATGAAATCTTGCCAGAATTTATAGATCACAAAATCCATCGTTCAATTAGAACCTCGTGCTTCAATTTTACACATTCTTTTTCCTTTTGTAATTTCACCCTTGTTTTTTACAACATACACATTTACCTTCCTCGAACCGCTCCCCTAAATCAATCAGAAAACAAGTTTCACTATCAGCATCCACGAAACTCGTTAAATTGTAGATCCGTCGCGTGATTCGTTACACCGAGGAATATTCCTATCATTCGTGAAATAATTAATGTCTCTAAGTGACTCAATGTGGTTAATGGAGTGTAATGGCTTCGTCGGTACCCGAGGGGTCAAGGGGCGCGAGGAGACGAACGATTTTACCCGGAAGATCTTACGCGTCGAGCGGAAGTTCGAACGTTAAACACGAGACCAGACTCGTGTCGACTCGGAACTGTGAGGATGGTCTCGATTCTGGATTATCTTCGGAGAGTTCGACGCCGACGATTGGTTCACCAATTCCAAGGCAAAGAAAAACCACCAGCAACCCCGTTAATATCGTTTATCCTTCCTCGAAATCGACTGTTGCGTCCCTAGCTCCAAGGTAGGGATAAACTTCCGAAAGCGACAACCATCCGATTTTGCTGTAATTTTGTATATAGCTTGTTTTTATCTAATAAATAAGATTCCCAAATGGATTTTGGGCGAAGCTGGGCTCACGACCGAGCTGGATCGTGTTACCCCGAGATTGAACGTGTTAAGTGATGATCGTTCATTGTACTATTTTTACAATGCGCGTAAGTTCCTTCTTTATTTTTGTTTCAGAAACGAGTGCGATAAGACAACAAAGGTATGGCGAAGCAGATCAGTGACTGATTCACCACGTTCTATAGACAGTTCCCGTAATCGTCAGTTCTCCAGTCCTTTAAGAGCATCTAGAAATGTAAATAATTCATCAAACTTTATAAATCGTTCACCTGAAACTAACTATTAAATTACAACTAATATTTTCATGGAAAATTCGCGAAAGGAATAAAAAGTAAATTGATTCGTAAACCGCTTGTAAAGTAATCGATTTTTGGAAGCTTTGCTGATAAAAAGTAAATCAAACTCGATAATATCCGAAAATACTCTAAACGCAAAGGGTTTAAAAACGTATTTCTATTTTCATAGGTGTTGATTTATTTAATCGCGGCTTTAATAATATTTGATTTTTTTGTTTGTTTTTAGGTCCAATCACCGAGTCTCGATTCTGGGGATGAAGGAAGTCTCCGGATTGATCGTGATACGTATCAACACATGTTTCAGGACATCGTTTCCATTAAAACAATGCTTTTGAAACTGAAACGGGTACTGCAGGAGGTACACCAACCATATTTATACGAATATCAATTTTACAGCTTATTCGTAATTTGTACATTTATAATTTTATTTCCAAAACACATTGTTTTTGTAATTGTACATCATACGCACACGTACACGTATTTCAATGTGCTTTCTGCATTAACACGCATTTCTTCTTTTTTTGTTTTGTTTCCATTATTGTCATCAACCATGATTTTACCTTCAAGTCAGAAGAGAACGGTTTGACGAGGGTACGTTCTATTTCTTTTATTGTTTTATCGCATATATATTAATTTATTATTGTGTCATTTAATCGAGTATTTTATTCTGAAAGTGATGCAAATTCGTTTTCTTCGTTATCAAGATGTATGCTTAATCTTTGAATCGATAACCAAAGTGTAAATAACCCTTGTGTAACACGGCACTCTCGGCATACGATTTTCCTTATACACGGTTCGAGAATTGGGGAAATCCCCTCACGAACGCGGAATTTCTGTGGCATGGTTTCGCTTTAACACGTTGGCTGCCACGAGGGTCACTGGTGACCGGCACCCGAAATATTTTACAATCAAATAATTACCAACAGAAATGATAAAATAAACCACGGATAGCGTTAACATTAAGCTAATAATGCTAGCTATCGAATTGAAAAGTTAAATTTGAAAATTAGTTGATTGTATTGTTAATAATTAGGATTTCAACGTGTCTGACTATTCACGTCCGTTTTCACTGTGGCAGTCAACGTGTTAACTCGTTGGAGTTAGGCTTACCTTTTTATGCATGGTGGAATATATTTTAACACATTGAGCGCCGGCTACATATGAGTCAGCCACTTAAAGCCCAAACGCCACACAGTGTAACGAATACATAGGTATAAAAGATCAAAAATCAGTTTTGTAATAAAATAGCTTTATTTATGTGTTGGGTTTTTATTTTCTTTAAAGTCGTGTGCCTTCAAAAAATTAACAAACCAAAATAACAAATTTTCTTAAGAAGAAATAAATATTATTTCCCTCATATAAAGTATGAATTAACGTAAAAATACTCAAAGAACGGAAACTTAGGATAATTATGAAACGTTCCAACAAGAATATGATCAATTATTGAATCTTAATGAACATCCAATTAACACAAGGGTTAAAGTTTTTTTATTTCAAAGCCGAAATGATATGAAATCAAATTTTTAATCAAATGCAATTGCCCCACTTTCACAATAAATATCTCCTATAGTATATAATCTTATTTTAATAAAATAAAGTAATAGTATAATGTGTTTTATAATATGTTCTGTATTGTGTCCACAGACAGAAACTCTCAACCCATTCGATAATTCCATGAAGGTCAGTATCTCTCTTTATTCTTATCATTATCCTATCCTTTTTCATATTTATTCAAAATTTTGTCCTGGTTCATAGTTCGCCAGTCGTTGAGAAATCCTTTTCTTATAGCAATTAATACACCCTTTGTTCCATTAACCCTTTACGGTCGGTGTCCCCGTAGACGGGGACATTTTTAAATCGTCCTAGAAGTCGATGTCCCCGCAACGGGAACCTTCGAAAATCGCAAAAATGACACATCACTATGGTCTCCTATGCCTCGTGATTCAAATGTTTTGGTCGACTCACGAGATAACAATATAATATAATTTTAATATCCATATATTGACTTTAAATCCTTACGGACAAATAACTGCGAAACGCTAGATTTGCCCCGACCTCCTGGTACTCCCAAAAGCGAAATCTGCCGACCGCGAAGGGTTAAAAATATAAAAAAGGGAAATAATTCCATTAATGTTCCCCGGAAAATTATTCAACTTTTGTTTGAAACGTTTTTGTTAAATCAACACGAAGAAAAATATCTGACAAAATTTTAGAATGGTCTCTTCTACAACCTGAACGAAGGGAGCACCGCCGATGTTGGTACTTCTCCCGGAAGTGGAAGTAATAGTATCGCGGATGAATTGGCTGATTTACGTAGGCAGGTGGTCTTTTTGCAAGGCCAAGTAGAGGACAGAGACCGAACTATACAAGTATTACAGGTTGGTAAAAGATTGTTGATAAGAAATAATTTCTTTGTAAATATCTTATACCTACATGGTTTTACATAAAAGCTTGTTTCCTCGCTAACTGTTCATATCATTTTGTATTTCACAGTTCCAAATATCGAAACTTCAAGGACCTAATTGCGTGGACAGCCAAACGTGTGCTTTAGCAAATAACCACAATAACCTTACCCCAGGCACTTGTAACGCTGCTACGCAAACAGAAAAGGTACATTCATACATCTACTCTGTTCAAATAAGAAGAACTATTCAGCTACATCGTACAAATGATTAACTTGATCAAAGAAATAAATGTTATTTTGTCCATATTGTTGCAACTTTTTCTATTTATCGTTTTTGATGTTCCTAGCAACACGTTTGTTAAATGTGAAGGTTGTTATACTCTTTATGTTGTTTGATTGTGGGCACAGACACGTCCAGTGTCAGCAGGACCTTCACTGGTGCAAGCTCTACCACAGGAAGACGTTATGGGGCCTCTAGTTAGGTGAGACTCTTTGTCGTTTGACTTTATTCATGAAATCATAGTGTTAAATTGTATATCAAATGGCAGATATTCAGAAAGTATCTCAGAATAACACTCGTGACATATTAGTTTAAAATTTAATGTTAAGTGAAAATGACTAGATAAAGGAAGAAATAAATATTATTTCCCTGGTGTAACACGCCATTTTTTAAGAAAAAATATAGTCGTATGAAGTATGAATAAGTAACTAATTAATTTTTTTAATACAAATTGATTAGTTCTTCATTGGCGAGAAACAATGAATCAACCAATTTACAGCTTTATATTATCCAATTTCTGGTCACTTATAACGTAAAATGTTTTTTTTTTTTTCCAAGTTGAATAGGATTTTGTTTTTGGAACAAAGTCTATTCTGTCACGTTTTTACATATGTAATCATGAAATTTGTCATAAATAATCTATTGTTCTTGCTGCTCTGGTTATAACATTTCTCTGGTGATTCCATGTGAAACAGCTTCCGGATCGGGAAGGTAGAATCGGTCAGTTTGTGTGACTTAATATTGGGATATTTACTTCTGTCTGCATTGAACGCCTTTATACTAATGCATCTTTTCTACATTAAGATCACTTACTTGATCATTTGACTCTAACAGTTCTTATTTATTTTGCATGCAAAAAAACTAAGCTTAACGATCTAGTCTCGCTTCTATATTGATTTGCTGCTGATTTCTATCGTCATTTAAACAGTGTACAAGCATATACGGTGTGTTCAAATATAACCTGAGCAGCTCTACACCGTTGGATAGATGACGGGAAATCAAAGGGAAAAGTTCTGTAGCATTTTTCGATGGGATCAGTAGTTTAGCCGTAATTCATAGTTAAAATTTGAAAAATTGACCAATCAGCGCACAGCTTAGATAGCAAAACGAGCGCCAGAGATGGCTGTCTCTTTCTACCCTACGCGTCTTACGATCTAAGCTGCACGTTGATTGGTCAATTTTTCAAATTTCATCAACGAATTATGGCTAAACTACTGATTCCATCGAAAAATGCTACAGAACTTTTCGCTTTGATTTTCCGTTATCTATCTATCCAACGGTGTAAAGCTCCTCGGGTAATTCTTGAACACCCTTTATGTGCATAATTATACTTACATCTTGTTAATTTCGTGACTCGGGGTTTGCGATTGAATCAAATGATAAATAAAACATTTTAAACATCTCGTATTGTTTAATGTAACTACGTTAACTGTTGTTAACACAAATTTTATTGGAGATGCATGACTGACAATACAATTGTAAATCATTTATTTCGTGGTTTTAAAAGTAAGGAAAATAAATTTTCTCTAAAATTACTAATTGCCTAATAGATGCATTAATAATACAGGGTATCCCGTAACTAATGTAGGAGCCGGTAATGAAGGGTAGCTGAGACGATTCTGAACAACAATTTCCTTTGCAAAAATGTTGGATGGTGCTTTGTTTTTGAATTATTAACGAAAAACACTGACCAATCAGAGCGCGAGTAGAACGTGCGCTCAGCCGTGATAGGGTAACCTCGAGTAGGGACGTCAGACTAGAACGAATCACGGCTGAGCGTGCGCTCTACTCGCGTTCTGATTGGTCAGCGTTTTTCGTGAATAATTCAAAAACGAATCCCCATCCGACATTTTTGCAAAGGAAATTGTCGTTCAGAATCGTCTCAGCTACCCCCCATTTCCGGTTCTTACACTAGTTACGGGACACCCTTATAAATAATAATTTTTGATAATATCAACTTTTCATACATGTACAATAAATACATATATAAAATAAATAAATATATGTCAAATTTTTATCTATAAAATTACTGATTAATGTGTATCGTCAATATACTTTGTGGTCTTGATTCGATTGCAAACCCCAATTAATTAAAACCTGTCCACAGTGTATTAATTACTGAAATCTAACATTTTAACAGTTTAAAACGCAACATTAATAGTACATTGTATATAAAACATGTAATTTGCTTTCAGACTATCTTAAATTCTTCTATCATGGCATGTAATATAAATACGTGAATATATGATCACTTGAAAAAGTACAATCAAATAGTTTCTTTTTCCTTAAAAAAAAATTGTTTTAAGATTATAATAGATTTAGAATTAATAATGTTTCATGCTGCATTTGATAGATATGTCGGGTGAGTTTTCATCATCTACACGTATTTCGATCCCTGTACTTAAAAACCAAAGTAACTACAAGTTCATTTCTTTCTTAAACTGAATTATGTACCTAATCTTACTGTTTTTGTTTATTTTATAAGAGTTGCAAAGATCTGTTTGCATTGCGTCTTAATCCTAGAGTAGTGACATAACATTTTTATGCATAAACAGTAATGGAACCAAATAATTAAATAATTTTAGATACAGTTCTCGATGTGGTTCGATAATAAGAATCTTTAAATCCAAGCAGTGTCAGCACATCATGTTAGTATTCCAAGTTGAAATATGGAAGGTTTAATCGTATAAAATCACTTCGATTAACAAAAATGGACTTCTGTTAATGTGACTCTCACGAGGGTGCTACCCAAGTGTTACGTTCACTTATTTATGAAACTTGCGTCCAGCTGAGTATTCCGATACCCCCTTTTGGGCGTAGACGGTCAATAGTTTAGAGGATATTAACGATTAAAGTTAGTTAGACTTTAAATTCAGTATTATAACGCACTCACACATACAAATGGTTAGTTTCGTGGTTAAATGCTTGTCCGGAAATCTAAAGGTACGTGGTTCAAATCCTCCGTTCCTTACTTTTTTTTTCTTCTTCATTATGCATCGCAAAATGCAATATAATTAGTAAATTATTAACAGACACAAAAACTACAGCATAGCTTCAATAAATGGACATAAAAATGGGCGACAGCACGTAAAAAAAAAAAAGTGGGTTACAGAGGATTTGAACCGTGTACCTTTGGATTTCCAGGCAAGCGTTTAACCATGAGATTAACCATTTGTATGTGTGAGTGCGTTATAATATAGAATTTAAAGGCTAACTAACTTCAATCGTTAATATTGTCGTCAACGTCACACAAGATGAGTTGGTTTAAAAATGTTCTTTATTTAATACTTCGAAGATTACACAAACAAACACTGGATCTTATTAACTACGCGCACGGACTTGCGGAGTCTCGACAAAAGTTCTTATTATACTGACTTACTATACGGACTGACCTACGCTTTTTGGGTCCTCCTTTTATAAGGGGTTTTTGGTAGGGAAAGTAATGGTAGGGGTAGGTGGGAGAGCAGTGAGGGTTTTCTGGAAAAAATGCGGGAATCAGTCCCGGATACATAAATATCGAGGTTTCCGGAGGATGGGATACGTGGTGCCTTTTTCTAAAGATATCTGATCGGAAAAGCAGGAAAAGGGGTCAGGATACATAAAATACCTGAAAACGGAGGGTGCGTGGTTTGGGACCGAGGGTAAAGGGGACCGTCGTAAAATATCTAGTAGAGACTCGGTCGACAATATCTCCTAAACTATTGGTCGTCTACGTCAAAAAGCGGTATCGGAATACTCAGCTGAACGAACTCTATAAAGTGGTAAAGTTTCATAAATAGGTGAGCATAACACTTGGGTAGCTCCCCTCGTCGGATACAGATGTACTTTGGAACTTAAACAGAGCTGGATCAAATAACAAGACAAATATTATCAAAATGGGTATAGAACATTGTATAGAAAAATTTGTAAGAATCTTTGTATCGATTCATCGAGTTATCTGAACTGAAAAAGGCAATGTTATGACACTGTGTACAGATGGAGTGATTCCTGGGATCGACACCGTCCTACATTACTTGGCGAGCAGCTTACTAGTAACAGAAGCCTTCGTAAGTCGACCGATCGTATACCGCGTACAATAAAATCTCGTCAAGAGGAAACCTCGCATCGTCAGAACGGGCATGTAGAGAAATTGCCGGCAGACAGTTCGTCGAACGGGAAACTTCTGAAATTAAAGAACACGAGATCCGTCGAGTCGACGAACAGTACGGAACAACATGATATAAAGACAGAAGGAAGTCCTGCGAAGTCGTGTATTCCAACGAGTAGAAAGCTTGCAACACCGATTCTTATAACACGATCGGCAAGGTCCGTAACTTCGACGGGCCGATCGCACAAGACGTAATATATTTTACGTGCCCGATAAGTTTCGTCGAAACTTAAATTCATCTTTCTATTCTTTATCTTACGAGTCGATACTTTGTTTCGTACGCAGATATCAGGATACGAAATATAATTTTTTATTCATTCGAATGGTCGCGAAATTTTGTAGAACTTTTTGTTGCGAGTATTTTAGTTGGTCTGAAGCAATTATTGATCATTTGATACAAGTAAATTGATGAAATAATGTACAAATCATTTGGTAAGTGTTAAGGGCAATTTATGAGTTCCTATTTTTTAAGGTTTATGTTTCATTTTGATCTTTCTTTTTTTTTCACATCTTCATGTATAAAAGAAATCACGATCATTGTGTCATGTCCAAACGAAATCATTCAATTATTTTTGTGCAATAGACTGAAAGGGTTGTATAAATTCATTTGCAATTGTAAATTATTGTTTTAAGATCTAGAGTTTCAATTTGTACATACATACATTCGTTTAATTTTCAGCTGGGAACAAGTTGAATAATGTTTGTGATATTTTAAAATATCCACTTCTGCAGTTTTCCCCTTAATTACATTGATTGGCTTTGAAATGTTATGTATAAATTACGTATTATGTACACATGTCTTTGTGAAATGACTTTTTCTTTTTAACACGTTGAGTGACATAGTGAAAATAACAAACATACATAGTCAGACACGATGAAATCTTAATTATTCAGGATGCAGGCGATTAATTTTCAAATTTAACCTTTCAATTCGATAGCCAACATTATTAGCTTAATATTAACACTATCCGTGGTTTATTTCATAATTCTTTTTGTCAATTATTTAATTGTGAAAAATTTTGGGTGTCAGTCACCGGTGACTGACTTAACGATGGGACTTAACGTGTTAACTAAAAAATATGAAAACTTATTTGTTATTCCGTTTTACATATATCTTATAAATTCATAATCAGTCGTAAATTAGTATTTAAAGTACATTTAAATATATAAGATACATATACAAAACTTTATAATCCAGACTTTATACTATGCTCACAATTATACACTTAGTGTACATTGTATATTGTGTACGACATACATAATACACTGTATGTAATTTACTACGTGTATACTACATAGGGTATATTATGCTATTACACCATATATAATTACGTTACAGTGTAATGTTGTGGTGTAACATTTACGAAGCATAGAATTATATTCTTTTACAAATGTACTCGTTGTAGGGGCACAAGATACAGGAACAGTTATTTAATAAATATCACAAACATTAATGTTTATTTGAAAACTTTTAACGAATGAACCTAATCTCAATGTATTATTTATTTAATTGATCATTGTACAAATCTTCAATACTAAATAATACTTTTCAGCTGGCCCTGATTTCAACAGTAAGCCGTGACTGTTAAAATCAGGGAACTTTTGTAAATTTCCTTTCCTTTTTTTTTTTTTGTGTGTAATTTATTTTATAATTTATTCCATGGCTAAATTGGTAAGATTACATTTGGTGCTGTTAAATTGTTTCAGTCTACGCTAATGCTCCATTTAGAGTCTCCTGAATCAGTGAACATGAAAATAAGGTAATTATGAAACTATGTTTCAATTAGTTATTCTTGAAACATGATTTTTTCATGGTTCATGATTTTTTCATGGACAGTATTTGTACACGTATATAAACTAAAAAATGAGACAATAAATATTACATTGATGATATTGATTGGTAGAAATAACAGTTTCATATTTTTCTTTGCATAATGAATTAATTAATACTATATCTAGCTTTCTGAAAAAAAAAAAATAAATATTAAATCTATAATTGTTTAATTGATGTCAGGGGATACTAAATATCTCACATATGCTGTACATTTTGTTGTTATTCATACTTTAATTTGTAAAATGATACAATAATAAAAGCAAATTAAGAGTATAAAGTAATTTTGTGTATTAAAAAAATTAATGATGGCGCTTTCATAACGAAACAAGCTAATACATATAATCAGAAAAATTTTTTAACAACAGACTGCTATTTTAGAAAATTGTAGAAAACTTTTTAATGGTGGAGTACTACTTTAGATAACTTAAACATATTTTTATTGCTCCAATTATAATAATTTAACACTACGTCATAACATTGCTTGAAATATGAAACAAATCGTATATAAAGTATAAAATTAACCATGATAAACTATTATTTAAAAATTATTTTGCACAATCAATATAGAAAGCGACAGTTTTCCTATGATAGAATGTACTTTATATTATTTTAGTACGACTCATTATCTACCTCACCTATACACAATTCCTAATTCAATCGAAAAATGAAATATTCGTATAAGTTATTATTTTATTCTAATTCGATTTCCTCGATCGTTTTTTAAAAATCCTTTTTTCATATTTTGTAATTTGTACTATTTACAATTTCTTACTATAAAAATGTAATAAACTTATGCTCACAAATCTCTATTCAGTTTTGTTGAAATATTCTAAGGTATCTAAATCTTGTCCTATTATGATCTATAATTTAATATAAAAAATTAGTATAAATAAACGAGAAAATTTTATAAGATTAAAGCACATCTAGAAACAAACAAGTTCTTAGTCTTTCAAGTTGGTGACATCTTTATAGTAAGCATAGAAATATTTTATATTTCGTTACATTCCAAGATATATTTTTACTTATATTTAATTGTATCAAAATTTGCTGGGTTTGATGTTCACCAAATTGATTGATTATCAAATCATCAACAGGCTCTAAATAAATTTATACATGTAATTTTATTTATTACATCTAGTTTGCAAAAGCAAACTAATTATAATTTTTTTTTTTTTTTTAACTTATGATGCCTTTACTGTTGTCCTTCAAAATACAAAGTAGCTATATATACAACTGGAATGGGTAAAAAATTTTGTTATCGTGTGAAATCTTTTATGGTCAATGAACTAAACCTGATTAAACTTTAACAAATTATCAAATATAAATTGAACGCTGCTTTTCTGTGAACATGATTGTACTATATTATTTTATAGTAGTAACGAATATCTTAAAATTTTAGGATTAAAATCATTACAAAATGCAAATAAAACATCAGTCTCATTTGAAATTTGCGAAATATTATATATATATAAATAAAAGCTTTCACTTGTAATTAAATAGAAGCATCGATAAGTTATTACTTATAATGGATAAACCTTATTTTAATTTGTAAGTTGTATGTATAAAATATATTCTTTCTGTGGTCTTAAATACATAATAGGATGATTAATGAAATTGTTCGGTATATTATTTTTACCTGCCTCTTAATATTTCGTTTGAGATGACATAAAAATTCATCACCACAATTCATTAGTCATGTAGGTATACAGGGTGTCCCGTAAGTAGTGTAGGAGCCGGAAATGGGAGGTAGCAGAGACGATCACGAACAACAATTTCCTTTGCAAAAATGTTGGATGGGGTTTCGTTTTTGAATTATTGGTCAGTGTTTTTCGTTAATAAATCAAAAATTCCATCCAGTGCGGCCCAGATGGATGGACCAGGCTGGACGCGCATGCGTGGATCACTAAAGTTCAGTAAAAGCGCGATGATCCACGCATGCGTGTCCAGCCCAGCCCATCTAAATAAATATAATAAATAATATGAAAAAATTTCAGATCAAATTCTCTTTAAAAGTATTACTATACTTCAATTTTTATTTTAAACATATAACGTATAAAAAAGTTTCAAATACTTATAGATATTCTAAATACGAATAGTAGTTAATAATGAAAAAAAAAAATCATGAATTTATTGCTATCTTTTAACAAACATGCAAAGGTAAACAAAAATCATACGGAGAGTTTAAAATTTATTTTTCTTTTCGTATATATTTTCAAATTTCAGATCATCTCTTGCCAAGGAAGTAATTTTACCATTTTTTCATTAATTTTATTTCATATACACAATTGTTTATTATTTCGTATCTACTAATATGTTTGTAGCATATTAATAATTTGTTGACATGGATGCAATTTTATAGTGGTAAACTACAAAAGTTTTTCTATGACAGAGTATGTACAAAATAATGTCCTTGGCATTGTATGCTATTCGATTCGTCGAGCACATAAGACAGTTAATCTTTCAAAAAACATGGTTCTTCTTGATCTTTTTTTTTTTCTTTCTCGACTGTTCAGATTGTATTCATGTAATGAGTAACGTGTTCAAAGAAATGAGGGACATCATAAGCACTCATCTTTCTACTATGTTTGAGTCGTTACTAACATATCTTTTCTAAAATTTACGTTGAAATATATCAACAGAAATATTAGATTTATATTGTATATAAATGAGTTGATACATATATATAATGCTTTACATTTCTTTTTTTCCAATAAATTATTGTTTCTTATGTATATCGATATATTCGTGTGGTACTAAATCGTCTACAAATACTTTGGTGTTCAAATTACTCTTAGGTACCGTTCTTACGAAAGTATGTACAGCAGTTACACAAAATACAGAACAGATAAAATTTCTTTTTTCTTTTGTTTTTTTTTTTTACGTAGCTTGAGAAAAACAATGCAAACGATATCCCATAAATTATTAACCGTGTATCGTACAATCGATGTGACGCATATTGTGTGGAAGTTTTATTTCGTTATACGGTTATCTGTGTACAAAGTAATAAATACATTGACAACGTAATAGAAATACACCGCTACTATCAAATATGTTTATCAATTGTTGCTTTCAAGACAGTACATGATAAATTAAATTCATCTAAGGCCACTTAACAATTATAAGTGTATCTGCGATCCTAAATATGTATATTTTAGGTGCATGCAAAAGTTTGAATCTTCTTTTTCAACGTTTCAGCAGGATTATTTCAAATTTAAATAAATTCCCGCCTTTTTGCATTCATCGGCGATTAATACCGGTCACAGAAAATAACGACAAATACTTTAACAATTCAATTATATTTGATATACGTAACATGAAAATAATGCAAAAGTTTGTAATAAAAAGAAACTGAAACTTTTGCATACTCCTAATGGCTAACACTGTGATTCTAAATATAGTTTATTCAAGAGAAAAAGTTTTTGTGATTAATATTTGTTTTTTTCTTTCTTTTTTCGATAAATTAGTTTAGCACGACACAAAGCAAAGAAAGCGAAAGAGTTATAAACTTTTGACGAGTAGGTCAACATTTGTTTACATTTACCCGGGACGTAACCTTATTTTGAGATTACGGTTCTTCACTTGTCTACTAATATCTGGCACTTTATGGCAAATGAAAGTTACATCGGTATCTTTAAAGCTTTTAAGAATTTTCGTCTATTCGCATAAAATTCGACAAGTTTATGTGGAAAACTGCAACGCAATGATTTGTTTTTAATAACTGAATTATTCAACGTTTATTTGTCCGCACTCGTTTATGCTAACTGAACGCGCAATCGTGTCTTACCTCTAACATAATACGCACATAAATAGTTTACCACGCATTGTCACCGAGTGAAAAAAAGTTATAAAACAGAGTCTTTTAGTCATTTACTTTCATACGGGTAAACTTTTCCCATTCACTTGAAGTGCTTTTCGTCGTTAAGCACGTTTTTGTCATCTTTTTTGTTGTTAATATACTTAGAATTTCATATTAGTGCATCAACATCGTTTACAAATAAATAAACAGTATATATTTCCCTCCCCCCCCCTTTTTTTTACTTTTTCTCTTTGTCAGTTTCCATAATTTCTTTTTTAACTGAAACTTTATTGTCATATTTCTTGTCTTTGTCTACCTCTGCGAATTCCTTTTTTACCGGGACTTTGCTGTCTCCCCATCTTGTGTCGGTTTTAAATTTAGTTTCAACCTCTGATCCGTTCACCTCGCCAACCTTTTCATCCTGTATTTCAACAACTTCAACCTTTTTTGTATCGGACTGCATCATTTTTGCCGCTATGTGATACATATTCTTCACTGCGGTAAGATACGACAAGCATTCAGCCTACGAAAGGTAAAAAACAAAATGTTAGTATTTCTATATTTATTATTTCTAATAAAAATAATTTATATTTCTAGCAATGCAATAATCTTAATAATAAAAAAATGCTAGTACGTTATTTGAAAACTTATAAAAAATTACTTACCGATACTTTCTTGAGCTTTTCATCCGTATTTCTCAATTTATCCTTATATATTTTTAAATCATCGGAAAGAGCTTTGATATTATTTGTCTGCTTTGAAGATTTTTCATTCACTATTGAAAGTTCATGCTGTAACTCCATCATACGCTCTTCCGTATCCAATCGAGCTTTTTCCGATCGTTTTAATTGACTAACAAGTTTCTCAACATCCAACAGAGAACCTTTGTACATAACAAAACCTTCTGACACTATCGCTTCCTCGGATTGTTCTGAAAGTGAATCTTCTCTTCGTGCTCTCTTCGACGGTGGCCCACTTCCGACAAATACCGGTAACAATTTTTTATTTCCTACAAACAAGAACAGAATAAAAATGAGAATACTAACACGGTATTCAGACGACAATACTATCGAAATTATGAAAATATTTCAATGTACCAAGTGCCAACGAACGCAGTATATCTTCTTCGTTATCTTCCTTAACGGAATCACTTTTATCCGTTTCCTTGTCGTCTTTCTTTTCCTCCTTTGGATCATCCTCCCTTGATCTGTCAGTTAATTTACGATAATGTAAAGAATCTCTTGTTACAACCTTTTGTACTAATTTACGAACTTGAGCTCTCGACAAATTTAGTCCTAAAGTATAAATAAGCTCCTCTATATCTTTATCAAATATATATCCGCAATGAGTTTGATCGAAATAAACGAAAGATAACAAGAGATACGGATCGTGCGTGTACAACTTTGTTTTCCTCTTTCTTCCGTCCTTGTCCTTGTCTTTTCTACCATCTTTAATCGAATCATCGTCCTACAAAATACAATTATCATAGCATGTTTTTAAAAAAGAATTAACCACTTGCGCTAGTAATTATTTCACAGATACCTGACGGCGAATTTTACACAGATATGAATACTAATTAATACTGATAAATCCACGTGCTCTTCTCGACCGTGTTTTTTTTTTTAAAAACCTCTGATACTCAAACGGTTAATAATGTTATGTAGAAAAATAATTACATCAGATTCATCTTCATCGTCGTCGTCATCGTCGTCGTTCTTTTCTTTATCTCGATCCCTATCATCTGTTTTACTCTTGGCATCTTTCTCATCTTTTTTATCTTTACTACCCTCCCTTCTTTTGTCATCCTTTCTTTCGTCTTTCCGGCATCTTTTATCGTCGTCCTTTCGTTTGTCGTCTTTCTTTTCGTCCCTCTTGTCGTCCTTTTTGTCTTTCTTCTTATCTTCGTCCTTTTCTTTCGGTTTTTCGGGAAGGCTGCATAACGCTCGATAAATGCGAAAACCGAAGTCTCGCATTAACATCTCGTTAAAAAGTTCCGCAAATAATGATACTTCAAAGGAATGTTCCTACGAAAAATAAATATCGAGACAAGTGATAAGTTTTTCTTCCCCTACATCGTCAACGATAATGTGCACCTAGCAATACCTTTGTATCTTCCGGTCTATAATCCAGAAGTACGCTCAAAGACATAACAGTGCAATCAAACTTGCCACTTTTCGCCATTCTAGAAGGATGGACGATAATATGAGACGACTCCGGTAAAGTGTACCGTTTTTCAAGAGTAATGCGTTCACGTTCACAGAGCTTCCGTCTGTCCTCGTCGTGCTGCACATTAATATCGAAAAATTTCATTTATTAAATTTACATATTGATCATTTGCGTTAATTCTTTAAATTTCACAAGAAAATATTAAAGAATATAAATGTATATATTTATAAAAAATACATAAAGAAATCTCACCTCTTTAGTGTCCCGAAATTTCTTATCATCCTCTTCCTTCGGTGGAGGTGAAATGTCTTTTTCGTTTTCTTCGATATCGTCTTGACGTCCTTCTTCTTTAGCTTGTTCCAATCCAACTGCTTTCGTTAATCTTGCAAGCAGCTGCGACTTCAAACCTTTACAATTCAAATTGCGGGCAACCAATTCTTGCCGTAGCTCGTTCACCTAAAATGGATAACATTAATATATACAGACAACAA
The DNA here is from genome assembly GCA_943735885.1 of Stelis phaeoptera. Lineage (NCBI taxonomy): Eukaryota > Metazoa > Arthropoda > Insecta > Hymenoptera > Megachilidae > Stelis > Stelis phaeoptera. The sequence goes on from OX030930.1 coordinate 8,455,374, forward strand.
TATGACATTTGATAAGTAATTTGAGTTGAAACTGACATTCATCGACTTCGGATCCAGTTCGGAATAATGAGTGGGGTCCTTTTTCTCAGGCACTGGATCTTCCTGAAAAGAAAAGATGGTACGTTAGGTTACAGAAGTAAAAAGAATGTTAGAAAACTACAAAACAGAAGCAGCCCCTATATAACGAAACGAAACCACACCCTCTTCATTCTTTCAGCACTCTCTATTTTTTTTTTACCATATCACTCTTTCGCAATTGTAACGATATATACAGTTCTTCATTCACGATGACCTTCTCAAGTATGACTCAAGTAACTGCTAGATTCTCATAGTGTCCTGGCTCTGGTGTCTGTGTGGTTGATAGGTTATGGATAATATCAATAATGTTGTATACAAACGATCATCAAATGAAACTTTTGAATGATTTATCAATGACGGTGAAGGTATCAGGAAAGGGGGGAATGGCTCAGCTGCGCTCTTCTCCGAGCTAGGCTTGCTTGCTTCTCTTGTTAATACAATGTGACTGCCAGTGGCTAAGGGAATATACTTGCAATACGTTACTCATTGATCTTCTTTTACCATTAGCTTTTTGATTTAAAGTATGAATATTTTTAAAAACATCATAATTTACTAAATACTAAAGTAACTTACTTTATTTCTTTTATAACAAGCTGTTGAATTATTAAGAATTTAGTTACACTTAAAACCACAACATTATTCATGTTATCAAAACATCATGATCTTCTAAAACGGAATAACTTTATGTACTGAAATAATTAAAATTAAAATATCAAGATAAGATATAAGAACAGTCTATGAAACAAACCATTCGAATAAAATAATAATTTAAAAAAAAGGAAAAAAAAAGGAGGTTAAATATTGAAGAACCAGCAAATACGTGCTTAAAGATAGGATCAATGAGCAAGTAGAGCCTATATTGAAAATCCAGTTTAGTAGTAATGGGAAAAACAATTGCACGATTATATAATGTAATAAAAAGGTAAAAGTAATTATGGGATGATGTTGGCAGTGCCTTTTGATCAGCGACGGCAGCCTCATCAGTGTCATTGGCAGCATCCGAATCGTCGGGGCTAGAGTTGGCGCGCAGCAATTTTCGTTCCAGTTGTTTCTTATAGCTGAGTTGTAGACCGTCCCATTCCAATTTGGTAGGTACACAGCTCCAAACATCTGGGAGAAATAGTATGACGGTTTCAACGCGAGAGGGCACCACTCGCCCCGACTTGTGGGTCGTTTCTGCACGTCTGTAGTAGAGTTCCAGGAAGCGGTACCTGTGCCGCAAGGAAAAACAATACCCAAACGTCAACTCAGGTTAATGCCGCTTAGCTTTGCCTTATATGCTAAGTGTGTTCGCTCGTTTGTTTCGTAAAGCCCGCGCACTGCATACAAAGCCACACGATAGCGCACAAAATTGTAGACCGTTCGATAAAGCACAACCGAGTGTGGGGTTACAACGATCACAGAACAATAGTGATGATCTTGTTTTTCCCCCAGCTGCTAGTAATATCGTCATCTTGGTGCTCGATACAGGATCCAGTACAGCAACCTCCATCGGTCAGTTGTATATTAAAACAAAATACATACCTCCTCCGTAAAGATTGAACTACAATCTTACTTATCAAGTCAGAACTCACACCTGGTACACCTGCTGCATATTTCTTAATACTACAACATTTTGTCCCATGTCTTTAACATAGGTAAGTTACGGTATCGCCAAACAATACGTACTATACATTTTATACAATATGGAACGGAGACGACGAGTCCAAAATTTTCAACCGACGAAAAATTTTTAGTTTTTGTATCGATCTTTTAGCCGAGTTAACTTGATAATGTATCGGCGAATAATGAAACAAATAATGAACTGAGATATTAAGATAGCCATATCACGATGCTCTTTCAATGAAGTGCTTTAAACTGCGTTCAAAAGAAAAATGATAGTAAATATCAATATTTGAAGAATCGTACCACTGAGTACAGCTGGAGAGATCTATTCCCGTGAGCGCTTTACAAGTCCTCACTGCTGTCCTGATTAAAACTGATGGATCCTTTTCAGGATTAGGACCGTCCAATGAAGGACTCCATGGCCCACCAATTGCCATTGTTTCATTTTTACCACGTAAGCCTACCAAGAAATTTATTAAACGTGTAGGATGTACATAATCACGATCCGGATCTCTGTCCTCGGACACACCGCAACATCGTTTATATATTTCTTCCATGGCAGGCATAGATATCAGCATAACCTACAGAATAATATATAGAATTAATTTTAATCCGAGGAATAATTTCAAATAACAAGTCCACAATATGACGAACCTTTGCTGAAAAAAGATAATCGGCATCGGAAGGTTCTAACACTGCTGTATTTTCAGTACAAGGATCAATATCTTTATGCATAACATGGAAAGAACATGGTTTATTGAGAGTAAATGGCATATGCGGTGGAAAGGCATCGACCCATCGAAAATTGGTAGAAAAGAAGTCACTAGGAATATACATATTTTGATAGCGTCTTCTTATCTCAAGTACATCTGCTTCAGGTCTAGAGTTATAAGTAATTATGAAATTTAGCAGTTATGGATATGTTACAAAAATCTTGTTCAGAAAAAGTACACTTACAAATCAAGAGCTATTTTTGGTATTTGTACCATGTAACGTGGTACGACTCTGGCACGTCGCCTTGGTCTCGGAGATTTACTTCTCCTAGTCCTCGATGGACTACGTTCCTCCTTTTTCTCGCGTTCTCGAATTCTTTCTTCACGACGCCTCTTTCTTTCGATCTCCTCTTCTTCATTTTTTCGTTCCCGAGGCGATCTTTCTCTTACTCTTCCAATTTTGTTACGATTACTAGCTGCATTAACACTTGTTGTGCTACTTGTAAATCTACTAATAATTATAGCCTTAGTCAAATCGCATTATCATGAGCAGATAATATCTATATATTATGCTACCGAATTTTTACATTACACTTGATTCTTATATAAAGGGTACTTATAATAAAATGATTCAAGACCTTTCATCGCGGAACGGAAGAAAAATCCATGTTGGCTAAAATGACATAATGCTCGTATTATCTACCTGTTGTTAGCATTTTCGGTAGGTGGAGGCACAGCATTATATGTTCCAGATGTCCGGCTTTGTTGTGATTGTTGCTGTTGCTGCTGTTGACGGTTAGGTTGATTAGTTTGTTGCGCATTGGTATTATTGTTATTATTTCCCATGGGGAGTACTTGTATCCTAGTAGCGCTCCATTTAAACGGCATAGATGGATTATACGATGCTTCTACAAGTACACGGTCACCCACAACTGGATTGGATCCTTTAACGCATGCACTAAAAAGGATTTTAATGTTGTATATTACCGCTATCGAACAGAATAACATGATTAAAGTAACATAATATAGTTTCATTACTTTGTTTGAAAGAAAACATCTTCATCTACGAAACCAAAATTATCATATACTTGAGTCACTGTGCCGGTAAAAACTCTTTGCTTAGTAGACGACGAGGGTACATTTTGCTGTACTTGTTGCGGCACACCAGCAACAGACGGTTGAAACGCGTTCGTATTTAATGCTCTTGGCGGTGGATAAGATACAGTAGCAACTTGTGGATATAATTGGCCGGCTATACCAGATGGTAAGTTTGACCCAAGCGTTGCCATAGAAGCCATTGTTATATTGGGCTATTTTATAAAACATACATTATTAAACGTATGTTAACAAATTATTTAATGACAAATAATTAAAATATAATAACAAAAACATAATAAAGGAATAACGTATTTTATTTAGAAAAATACGAATTATTGACTAACCTGTTGTAATCCTAAACTTTGTTGATAAACCTGCTGAGTTTGTTGCTGATACTGAACCATAGGTTGGCCACCTATACTACCCATTGCTTGACCTAACATTTGTTGTTGAATATTTTGAATTCCCTGCCCTAAGTACAATTAAAAATAAAATATGTGCCAAATATGTCTAAGAAATGACCTGGAATATTTATGAATAAGCGTATAAATTATACTATAGACTTGTTATGCAAATATTGTTAATAACTTTATTTTATTAGCACACAGTATCTTCTGCAGTTTCCTTTAATTTATGTACATAATAACAAGTTGTGGTAAAAAACATCTAAAGAATTAAAATATATGTATTCATTATTTATCTATTTAGGAGAAAATGTTATTAAGACCATATATGAAATCTATAGGAGTAAAATTAAAATTTGTTTAAAGAAAGGGAAAGTTTCTTTAAATAGAATTATAGAGGAAAGATGCGGTAATTTTGAAAGATTTCCTTTCGCAGAAAAACATGTCTACATATACCCTATATCTCAGAAAGAAGATAATAAATTGTTTTTTAATACTTTCACAGTTTATAAAATACTGCTAAGAAACATTTTGTAAATATATTTATTGGATCGGGTAAGTTGTAATAGAAACTTGGCAACGTTGTTGACTTGCACACGGAACGACAATAGGATGCATATTAATAAAGAAATCGGTTTACCTGCATTACGAACCCACGGTGGGTTTTTACCACCCCCAAATGGTGAAAGATTACTCATTTTTTAAGAAATATGTAATATTATTAACAACACACAACTAACAAGATCTTGAGTACTCTTAATTAAGCGTCCTTCATTCAGGCGCCATCTTTTCGACTATAACTACCAAACTCAAATATTACTCTATGCAGGAAGTGAATTTAATTTTAAATTTTGAATGAAACATTTTCACTAAAATTTTTCATAAAATGTATGTTAATCGAAATTTATTTGATAAATAAATTTTCCAATTTATTATCATTAAATTGTCATAGATATTAAAATCATTTAAAAAAGAATACCATATAAAATTTTTTATTTGATCCTACTGTATATAGCATTGATATATATAACTGGATACAGCATAGGATGTCTTAGCATAGTTAGACTGAGTGATCCTTTCAGCAGTAGCCATCTTTGACGATAAACACTGCGCCCTCTGTCTCGGTATATAGATACTAAGGTGTTCCGGCATACAAGTACAAATCTTTTTTACGGATTTGTTATTGATTTGTATTTTTACACCTATCTTTTAGAAGAAATCTTTGTATTGCTGTGTATGGATCAAAAACACGGGACATTCATTGATGTGTATACATATATAATAATATATATCTTACATATATCAATGACAACATTAATGGAGACAAGCAAATATATGTCTGAATTTGAAAATCCTTAGTACCGATCTACCGAGCCAGATGGCGAAATGGCTCATTTTCAGGGATATCGAGCCTTCAAAACGTCACAGTCTGTAGGTCGTATGCTGTATCCAGTTATATATATCAATGGTATATAGTATGTCAGAGCCGTTCAGAAACGTATTCTTGTCGAAGTCAAAAACTTCATTACTTTACTGCCGAACGCTGATATTTCGCTGGATTTAATACGTATATTTACATCAGAAGTAGGTTTAAATATTACATAATAATCGACTGGTTAAATGTAAAATAATGTCATTGTCAGAATTAAGTGTTATGCATTTTATTCGTTGCGACAAATGATCGCGATGGTGATTTCAAAACGTCATATCCGGCGCAGATGCAGAATGAAATTGAACAGAATCATGATTGGTCCACAATCAAGATTATCAAGATCCAAGGCAATGTATGACATAACATCCTTTGGTTATGTCAAATAAGAGTATAACATTAACAACATAATTGCATGTTCTACTCATATTATGAACCAAAATGTCTTTATATATAATCTAAATTTTAAGGAACATTGGGTTGATAAAAATTCAGCAACATGCGAGATACTCAAATATTTTAAATATATTAAATAACATTTTAAAAATAACAATATATAGATCAATGATAACGCTTTTGATAAAGTACAATGAAATATTGATTAAGTTACACAGGACGTATACATACTATTTATTCTTTGTTTAACGAGATATAAAAATATATTAAGTATATAAAGAAAAATATGAAACTATTATGATTTATATAAAGATAATTGTTACAATTCCTATAAGTTTTCTTTTTTTTTTTAATTTGATTTTTGTTTCGCAGTTAGCTACTTGTTCTTTCCGTTAGGCCTAATTCACACGCGCTAAAAAATGCAGGCTGTGATTGGTTCCTTAGTGCTGATCGCTGGGAATAAAGTATTAGATTGGTCGAAAGTAGAAGATACGCATTGTGTTCTCTAATTGCCGATATTAAACAAAAAACCATCGTTTTATTACATAATATTGCTATAAAATAATAATTGGTTATCTCAAAAATACAATATAAATCATATTATAAGACAACAAGAGACGATTAAGTCGTTTGAAATTGATTTTTGAGGCAATAGCACCCGGAACATGGCGTTGAGATCGATCTGCCGGTTGTCAATTGATTCGACCTTCAGCCATTTGAGCCATTTCGGAGCCACCGCCCGGCCGAGACGATCGTCTTTTGCATCAGTGTCACGAACGTTTGCCGCTCTTGCTGAAAAAATGGGTTTACCACGTGTTTTCTTCGATATGACTGCAGACAGCAAACCTGTAGGGCGCATCGTGATGGAGGTAAGTGAAAATTTCTTTCAATTAACGTGGTTTTCATGTTTTAAACACGTTGGCGTTAGAATACCAGCAAGTTTGGCCATCTTGCATTTTCTCGAAAGCCGGTTATGCGATTCGATTTTTGACCTAGATTTTGGTTAAAATTGTTATTATTTATATTTTTCGCTAAAATTCTGGTAGACGGGTACAATAAAAATCATTTTTTATCCAATACGGGTAACAATCAATAAAAACATGTTATTCGGTATTACGTTCTCGGCTCTTGAATTTCTACCGAACTGTAAAATTTTCCATTCACTGATTGTCGCTGATACGTTCGATTACGTATCCCAAACAGGTGATGCAAGGCGTAATTACGAAATATGTTTGTATTGATTATTGTAATAATTTCAAGTGTCATATTGAAATAATGGTCCAGAAATATATATATATTTTTTAATAATGTAATTTAAAAGAAAAAAGAGCAAATATTACATGTTACCGTAGAAGCGGTAATTCAGTAATTCCTAATTAACAGTAGTAAATGTATTATTCACAATAATGAAATTTATAGTTTTTCTAGAATCAGTATATACAAACAAAAATATATTGATTTTAATGCATACTTACTAACATTTGTTCAAGTTCACCATATAATTTGCAAATTTAATTTAACCATAACAATTTACTTTCTTAAAAGGATTTATATATTTTAAATAGTGACCAATAAGTATATACATTTATTAAATTTTAATTGTGACTAAAAGTAGAAATTAAAAATAATTTATATTTGAGATATTATATGTAGTTGAGTTTCCCATATTTAATTATTGTTAAATCAATAAGCGTAATAAAATAATATAATTTATCATTAAAACATTAATTTTTATTCTATATAGACAAATTATGCAATGTTAACAAACGCAAACAACTTGTTATTATTACATATAATTCAAGTTATTTGTTTTTTATGTAACTCATAAGAGTAATTTATGCGATTTATTGACTATCAAGGTTATTTATAATATATATTCATATAAAATATAGTGTTATATATCTAAAGTTATATTATTTATGTAAATTTTTAGTTGAGGAACGATGTTGTCCCAAAAACAGCAGAGAATTTCCGAGCTCTCTGTACCGGTGAAAAGGGCATTGGTTACAAAGGAAGCAGCTTCCATAGAGTGATTCCAAATTTCATGTGCCAAGGAGGCGATTTTACCAACCACAATGGCACTGGTGGAGTATCCATCTATGGTTCACAGTTTGATGATGAAAACTTCGCGTTAAAACATACTGAACCTGGTATCCTTTCTATGGCAAATGCTGGTCCAAATACTAATGGTAGTCAATTCTTCATTACCACTGCCAAGACTAGTTGGCTTGATGGGAAACATGTTGTATTTGGAAAAGTTGTTGAAGGAATGGATGTTGTTAGAAAAGTATGTAATGACTTCTTTTAATTTCTTATCTTCTTATGCAATATGTTTTTTGATAAGTATTTTGAAATTTCAACAAAATTTAAATAACATTAAGTTTACTTTGTCTTATCTTTCGTAACAGAAGATAATAACGTTTGTTTTTCTTATTTCAGCTAGACGGAATGGGATCTCAAAGTGGAAAGACTTCCAAAAAAATCGTTGTAGCCGACTGTGGAGAGCTGTAGATTGTTTAACTAGATACTCTAATGCTGAATTTTTATTTAGCTGTCACATACAACTGTTGCTGTCTTTATTGTATGACTCATTCATTTTAATCATCATCATTTTTCTTTAACACAATGAATTTAGTTTTACATTATGAAAGATGTACAACTTTGCAAACTGATATCACAAATTATTTGTATTATATTGTTTCTTATTACAAATAATTGAGGATGGAATACATTATAAATTAGAATTCACTAATACTATTAATTTTTTTTTCTTTTGTTTCTGTAGTTTTCTTTTTCTTCTTCTTTTTCTTTTAATACAGAATTGATTAACTTACATCATTACTTACCTTCTATAAGGAATACCTTTATCGTATATTGAGATGGAATATAAAACAGGTGAAAATAATTCTAGATCCACATTCTTCCATGCAATATTCCTCCTTCAATGGTATTAAATGGTATGACACAGTTAAATGTATATGGATGGAACTTACATTTCATATAAACAGTTTTCTCTGTATGTACTATTTGCATTTTAGTAACTAAGGGGAAAAATTTTGTGAGCATTTCTGGAATTCAATAGTTTGATGAAGTGTTACTGTATGCTGCATTTATCTGTGAAGTTACAAGATTTTAACTTTTCTATTGTGCTTTTATATTTAAATCCAATGAAATAATGCTCACGTCATCAAGAGCATTATTCGTTTTTGTATGTATACACCATTCTTTATTTAAGCACAGAGTAATTAATAATACAAAGTATCATTAGTGTATACTGTAATACCAGATAATACCTTTAGAAAATTCCATCTTACTCTGATGTAACGCCAACGTTAAAGAATGTAGTTGCAATGGTCACAATAATTCGGATTTCTATGAAATAAATTGTTTTCAGAAATATTGTTGTATATCATTTAGTGTAAATATATTGGTGTCTGTATTTTGATTTACGTTGATCTTTTCCTGATTATATCTATTAATAGAATTATTTATCAAGCGATGGACGGTATGCGAAACAAATGTTTTATGAAATGTAGATAAGATAGATATTTTATTCAAGGCTACAGTACGTAATAATCAATGAATATAAAAATAAAAAGACGCTTAATTACGTCAAACTGCATGTTCGAGGCACATCTAATTTTAATATTTATTTAATCCTGCCATATAAAATATTATATATCTTCACGGTAATAAAATTAATTTACATAAATTTGCAAACTTATCGTAATGAAATTTTTATCGCGAATTAAGTTTCAATGGCTTCGATTACAAGTAATTATAGGATAAATTTGGTAGAATAACTTTCCCCCTCTCCGTATCTATTCACCTTATGAGAATAATCGTCGGTAAGTACATACAATTTGCTGTGCTTCGCCTATATCTGAGTTTATTAATTATTGTCGGTAGATACTTATTTAAATAAAATAATGTATGAAAATAAAAGTTCATTATTGTAGATGTGTAATATTGTAGTTAGCTAACTAAAATGCCATTCATTAGTAATTACGTTCTACATATAATAAGTTGTAATTATTATGTCGTTAAAATGTTATTAATAATCGCTTATTATCATTGTTATTCAGATTTGGACACGGAGGCAAATATCAGCTGCCAGACACGCCATCTTGAAAATTACAGTCGGAAACAATTATTCATGAAATTGATATACTTATAAGTTAATATAATTATACAAAGTACTTATTGTTAATTTGAAGAAACATTGTATATCAAAAAATGTTATGTATCAACTATGTACTACTATTAACGTATTTCTAACAATAAAGTATATAAAGTAAAAAAGTACCGTCGTATTTTTATTTAAAAACCTTCACAAACAACGCACAGAAATCTTAAACAAAAGTTCTGAAACGCCAAAAAAATAAAATACAAAAGATATATAAAATTTAAAAAAAAAAACGAGATTCCCAATTTCGAGCAGTGGTATTTATAAAACGGATTTATAAGAATTTGACGTCATCAAAATTCCAAGAAATAGCACAAAGAATACCTCCTCGCAACTTATGTTCTCCTGATACAAGTTTTCAGTATCGCGAAAGAGTTCTTAGAAATTCGTGGAATATGACGTCATTTCTCGGAATCGGCAAAATTCTTAGAATTTTGATGACGTCAATTCCAAGAAGTGGCACGAATACCTCCTCGCAACTTATGTTCTCCTGATACAATTTCTCAATTTCGTACTTTCGAATTGGCGGGAAAAGTTCTCGGGAATTCCTGGAATTTGACGTCATCAAAATTCCAAGAAGTGGCACGAATACCTCCTCGCAACTTATGTTCTCCTGATACAATTTCTCAATTCCGTACTTTTCGAATTGGCGGGAAAAGTTCTCGGGTATTCCTGGAATTTGACGTCATCAAAATTCCAAGAAGTGGCACGAATACCTCCTCGCAACTTATGTTCTCCTGATACAATTTCTCAATTCCGTACTTTTCGAATTGGCGGGAAAAGTTCTCGGGAATTCCTGGAATTTGACGTCATCAAAATTCCAAGAAGTGGCACGAATACCTCCTCGCAACTTATGTTCTCCTGATACAATTTCTCAATTTCGTACTTTCGAATTGGCGGGAAAAGTTCTCGGGAATTCCTGGAATTTGACGTCATCAAAATTCCAAGAAGTGGCACGAATACCTCCTCGCAACTTATGTTCTCCTGATACAATTTCTCAATTCCGTACTTTTCGAATTGGCGGGAAAAGTTCTCGGGAATTCCTGGAATTTGACGTCATCAAAATTCCAAGAAGTGGCACGAATACCTCCTCGCAACTTATGTTCTCCTGATACAATTTCTCAATTCCGTACTTTTCGAATTGGCGGGAAAAGTTCTCGGGAATTCCTGGAATTTGACGTCATCAAAATTCCAAGAAGTGGCACGAATACCTCCTCGCAACTTATGTTCTCCTGATACAATTTCTCAATTCCGTACTTTTCGAATTGGCGGGAAAAGTTCTCGGGAATTCCTGGAATTTGACGTCATCAAAATTCCAAGAAGTGGCACGAATACCTCCTCGCAACTCATGTTCTCCTGATACAATTCTTCATTTCCGAACTTTTCGATTTGGCGGGAAAAGTTTCCGGGAATTCTTGGAATTTGACGTCATTTCTCGGAATCGGCAAAATTCTTAGAATTTTGATGACGTCAATTCCGAGAAGTGGCACGAATACCTCCTCGCGACTTATGATCTCCTGATACAATTTTTCATTTTCGAACATTTCGGTTTCGCGAAACAGGTTCTCGGGAATTCCTGGAATTTGACGTCATCAAAATTCCAAGAAGTGGCACGAATACCTCCTCGCAACTTATGTTCTCCTGATACAATTTCTCAATTCCGTACTTTTCGAATTGGCGGGAAAAGTTCTCGGGAATTCCTGGAATTTGACGTCATCAAAATTCCAAGAAGTGGCAAGAATACCTCCTCGTAACTTATGTTCTCCTGATACAAATTTATAATTTTTACTATCTGGTATTGAAAAAGCTGGCTCGAAGGAATTTTTGAACTCCATAGTTCACGTATCCATGTGTTAGGGTTTTTAAAGAAATATGCAAGTTTTGTTTTTATTTACTTCTTTATTGTCATTCTATTTTATACACTGAATAATTTAATTTATCTTACTGCTAAATTATTTAATTCACAGTTTGTGTAAATCGCAACTTATATTACGTTGGAAGATAGTACTAATGTTACAAACAACACATTTTCTATTTCAACCTAAATTATTTGTTAATTCTACACATACATATCTGATAAGGGCATACAAATGGTTTAAGCAAAACAAACTGTAAGGTTCATCTGGGTAACACATATATTGAGATCAATGTAATTGTGCATTAAGGATCAATGTATACATATAATTCCAGATCTTAAAGTCCAATTATAAAATATAAGGATAATCAATATTCTACTTAATAGTATGGAAGTCATATGATGCTTACCACCAATATATCTATTATCTCTCACGCACAGTAATGGCACTGGAACGGTCCTGGAAAGTTCTGTCCACATTTGTTTTCCCTGCTGTAAAAGACTGTATTTGAAGTCGTTCATAACTAACAGCACAAGGACGAAGAGGAAGAAGGAAAGTGAGGAGACATATAAAATCCTATGATTACTTACAAATTAAACAATAAACTATATATAGTACGAATAAGTGTTTAATGTGGGACTGGCAATTATAAGGTATTTATTAGTATCTATTGCAAAATTACCATGTTGTGTGTTTGATTTATCATTCAACCTCAGCCACAGATGGTTTTAAAAAAATCTATGTTTTGAGTACGAGCATGTATCCTCCACATTCCATTTTATATGTATCAAATGATTAAATTTCTTGTGATGTCCCTTTATTATCCAATAAAGTGATAAAGAATCGTCCCCATCATTTGCTGTGGCTATTTGAAGAGGCGGCAAAATTTTGTTGTAATAGTACCAGCTGTCTACCACTAAATGGCCATAGATTCATGGATAAAAAATAAAGAAAATCAATGAACATTTTCATTGCAATATATTATAATTATTTACAGAGAATGAAGAACTACAATACATAAGTAATAAATACTTCTTTATATATATATTTTTATTATGTACATTCATTATACACTCTTCATATGTCATGAATAATACGTACAAATATATGCATGATACTTTTTATTTCAATGAAGAAACTTCAACGTTAGGCATTTTCAAGTTTTTCACCAGTATCACTTGACTCTCTGTTTTTTCTTAACATATTTACTTCGTATATAGCTTTTTTAATAGCTCTCGCTTCTTTTCTCATGGTATATTCATCATATACACAATAGCATGCCATACTAAATGATATTGCAAAATAACTGCCAAATGCTATATGCGTAGATCTTTTTGGACTACTTGTAAATAAAAATGCTATCAATCCACTTATCACACCTCCAGAAATGCCAATTATAAGTGCATTTCTTTGACATCGTGTTTTAACAATTGGTTCACCAAAAATTGTGAAAGGTTTTTTTAAATTCTGTTCATCTGAACTTTTAGAATGATCCATATTTTTGATATTGATTTATACTTTAAAACAACCAATGCTCATTCATCTAACCTATACAAACAACGTCTAGCAGCACGCCATGATGAGTAATTAAATGGTGCCAACCTCAAATTTCGAAGATACTAGCGCATACAATTTATAAATACAAAATTACTTGATAAAATTTGCATAGAATTTTGTTTGCACTAATTTTCGAAATGTATGTTTTTATTGTATAATAATTTTTGTGCCTTATGTGTTTTCTTATTGATATATTGTAAGGGATAAAGAGATTTGTTTTTAATAAAACTTTTCTGGTCATCCACTTGAATAAAACTATTAAAACATTATTATTTTATATTGTTGTATATACTAACTCTGAAAAAATTAAGGATTTGGCATAATATCACACTATGCAATAAATAATTGAGAATATCTACATAGTTGTAAAATATAGGGATATTTTCTGAATAAAAAGATTGGTATTTGTACATAACTGGTGGCCGGATCTTTTCCCCTTGGTGCGGATGTCGGCAAGGTACACATGAGTAACGCTTTGGTTTTTCGTTAAAAACAGATTTATAATGAATTAGAATAATGTTGAATGATATTTGGCATGTTATTCGTGACATTGCAGTATATTAAATGAATTAAGGCTTTCTTTTGGATCGCTTGTAGAAAGTTTGATAAAATTGGATTTTGCTTCATACAATGTACCTTGAATATTTGACAGCATATTATACTTTAATAAATTTAGTTTCAAAATTACATTTTTATATGTATTATAACTTTCAAATGAGGTTTATTCTAATTGAAATCGTTAATAAATAAACTAATAATGTTAAATTTATAAGCAATGCATAAACAACTTCCTAACCTTTAAATATTTTTCAGATGTTCACAGCTAACGCAAAAATAATAAAGAGCGGTGGAGCTGAACCTGATGCGTTCGAAGCTAGCATTTCCCAGGCTCTGTTAGAGCTGGAAATGAACAGTGATTTAAAATCACAGCTGAGAGAATTGTATATTACTAAAGCACGTGAAATAGAAACTAATAATAAGAAGGTAAAGTGTCATTACTTGCATTAACTTTTGAAGTATGTTGTTTTAAATATTTAATTGTTTATACGTTTTTCAAATTAAAGAGGTCATTGGTTTATCAATTAAATAGAGCAAACAAACAATTTAATTAAAATGCGATGTACATATAAATGTTGATATGTTTGTAATATGTTATCAATATTTGTTTAGTGTATCATTATATATGTACCTATGCCTAAGCTGAAGGCATTCCAAAAAATTCAAACAAGACTTGTACGTGAATTAGAGAAGAAATTTTCTGGAAAACATGTTATGTTTGTTGGAGAACGCAAGATTTTGCCTAAACCAACAAGAAAGACACGTACTAAAAATAAACAAAAGAGGCCTAGAAGGTATGACATTGCAAATGCAGTCTATGTATATGCATATTACTAAGCAAAATGATAATAAATATATTAAATATTCTTTTAGCCGTACTTTAACTGCAGTATATGATGCTTTACTGGAGGATTTAGTATATCCAGTAGAAATCGTTGGAAAACGCATCAGAATTAAACTTGATGGTACACAACTTATCAAAGTTCATTTGGATAAAAATGAGCAAACGAATATTGAGCATAAGGTAGATTTACTTTTAATGATAAAAATTTATCCAGCATACAATAATTTTAACCACTTTTATCTATGTAAATAATTTCGTTTTATAATTGTTACTGAATATATCATTTGTTCAACAGGTTGATACCTTTGCTGCTGTATACAAGAAATTAACTGGCCGGGACGTAACATTCGAATTTCCCGAAACTTATGTATGATTTGTTAACAAATAAATATATTTGAAATACCTTTCTTTAGTACGTATCTTTTATTTCCTATTCTGTGGCATAATATTTCATGAATGATTTTTAAACTTATAAGTTCGAACACAACTATATATGATTAATAATTCGAACAGGTTTAAATAGTATGAAAACTTAGAAGGGGTAGTTTTAAATATTGAATATATTGATAATTGTTGATAAAACATTATTATAATTTATTTTTTTAATTAATTATCAAACAGATTCTAATAAATAGTATGTAACAATTTTGGCATTTTATCGCGTACCTTTGCGCGGAATGATCGGTTTGCATTCGGACGTAAATATTGTACTATATATATACGTGCATACATTTATCTAGTTCTCTTGAGTTCTCTACGCATGCGCATAAGGTCTTATAATTTCGTAGTACATACATACCTACAAGTTACAAGCAGTCAAAGCAGTCTGATGTGTCGTTTGGTGACAAAGATTAACAAAACGTTATAAAAGATTGCTCGTTTTAAAATTGATTATATTTTAAGATGTTTATATTAAAATTCTCACAACTCAATTTTATAATAATACTTAATCAAATTCGTATCTAAAACTTAACCCTCATAATCGTTGAAAAATATCAAACATTTGTCTTTGAAGGACGATTGTTAAACTTATCTGTGTATGAAAAAAAAAACAGATTTTGTAAGGAATTGTTGCTAAATTAAATTAAAATGTTAATATTACTAAAAAAAAAATGCAATTGTTGAGACTATAATAAAAGGTTTTAATATGCTCCTGTATTATGATGAACAACGAACAATTGTTTATCAATTCTAAACATTTTGAAAACTAAAAGCTTAAAACAAAACATCGAAGAAATATATTTGTGGTATTATTGTATATTCATCTAATTTAGCACAAAATTTCTTGTGAGAGATAAGACTGGTATGTGTTACACAGTAAATATTATATGCTTGTAATATTTGTATGTATAATTTATAATAAAGCAATAAGTTTATTTAAAATATTATTTTTGATATTTTGAAATGAACAGTAGTTTTATATATATTTCAGTATTGAAACAATATTTTAAATAATTACATAGTTATTTACAATATTCATATAGGTTTTCCCGTTTAATTCACAATGAGTTCAGGGTTTATATCAGAAGCTGAGATTGCAGAGCAACAAAGGATACGACAAGAAGAATGGGAACGTGTACGAACTGCAGATCAACCGTTAGGTTATTATTTTTATTCTGTATTTAATGATAATCTCAATAGAACCAATTATGCATAATGTTAAAATTATTGTTGTATCATTTACTAATTATTTTAGAAGCACCAGAGGAATCATATGATCCAAGATCTTTGTATGAACGATTACAGGAACAAAAAAATAAACGGGATGCAGAATATGAAGAAGCACATAAACTTAGTAAGTTAAGAATTAATAAAAAATTAAACTTTTAATATAAATTACAGTAGATTCCGCTTATTTGGGCCACCGTTTAAACGGAGCAGTTGTTTATTTGGGACAAATTTCAGAAAACAGAATCCAATCAAACAAATGGCCTTAGTTTTCTTCGTTTAATCGGGACATCATTCCGCTTATTTGGGACAGACGTCTGTAGTTTTTGCATTTCGCATTTTTCTTTTGCTCCACTCTGTGTTCCTTTATCTTTTCAAGTTTCATCCAAGGTTAATCGTGTATATATGCGAACGCCGCGGATTTGCAGAACTTCGAGACTGTATGAATTTGATTCAAAAGACATGGCAGGCATGTCGAACGTTGAGGCGGTAATTGAGGAGTTAAGCTGTAGTTTGTTTGTTTTCGCAGATATTTTCTATCATTAACTACTATATTTATGTGGCATTTCGCATAATTGGGACAGCCGCTTAATCGGGCCAAACTACACGAGACCCGACGTGTACCGAATAAGCGGAATCCACTGTATCTAATATGAAGTATTATATATTCTCTCAACTTACAGAACTGTTTCTTCATTTTCAGAAAATATGATAAAAGGCTTAGACGATGATGAAGTAGAATTTTTGGATTTAGTGGATAGAACTAAATTGGAAGAAGAGCGTAAAAAGAATCTTGAGGAAGAGAAAGAGATGCGTGATTTTAAAGCAGCTGTTGCTTCGCTACAAGAAAAATCTTTAAACGAAAAACTAAAACAGGAATTAAAAAATCCTCAAATTCAAAATAAAAATATTTCTTCTGGAAGGTATTATTGTAGCTGACAATAAATATGCACTAATAGCCAACATTTTATAATATTAATAAAATTAATTTTATTTTTCAGTAGTCGTACTTCACAGTTAAAATTATTAGCTGGTGTTGTAGTCAAACGTCCAGAGAAACAAAAGCAAGGTAAAGATAAATTTATTATGGTTGTTGTCGCAACAATACTTACAGTAACTACAGTATGAAATATAAAATGTAAATAATACTTTCAAAAATACTGTATCTATGTACAGATGTAACGCGAGGGGTTAAACGGAAATTGTCATCGCCTGATGAAAATAAGGACACATCAAACAAAGAAAAACGTGATGTAAATGAACGAGCAGCGACCGAAAGTTTTTCTTTACAAAATAAAAGCTTAGTAAATTTATCTAGTGGCATGAAATGTATCGGAATTTTACCTGGACTTGGCTCTTACGAAGATTCTAGTGACAGTGATTGTAGTTCGGATACCGATCAAGATCCAGAACCAAATCATTCTAAGTATGATCTTTTAGGTCGAAAAATAGAAGTTTTAAAAGATAAAGAGAAAAGCTGAATTTGAAGTGTTTAATAAATGCCTTTTTATTCGTAGGTAAATTACAAATTTTGTTTTGCAATTCATTTGTAATTGTAGAATATAAATATATTTTCTGCACTGATTTCTTGGATACGTTACTTTAACTTTCATTTTATTTTTATTTCGTGTAATATTATGAAAATAATTGTTAAATATCTTTAGAAAGAAAAATACTGTACCGTGTAATTTTATTTCTGTAGAATATAAGAGATTGTATATTCATTATTGTTCACTGAAAATATTTTAGTTTTGTTTTAATCATGAATGTTTTATTATTGAGAATGTTCTCAAAGCATAATTTTTAAAATAAGTTCTCCATCGGTTTATAAACATATTTGTATATTTTTAAGATCATAAAATATACAGTGACGATGGTTTGTCAACTTTAATAGTATTTATTTAATTATTATATGTACAAGAATATTTTATTTATGTATTGTGAACAATTAAATCCTAAAATAATCGTCTGAACATTAGAAATAATATTAAAAAAGTGACTTTTGCTAAAATACATTATCTTAAAAATGTATGTATAATTTGTAGTGATATAACATATATGATAAAAATTATTATATAATCAACACAATTTATTTTAAAACATGTACTAATAAAATTATAATATTTATATTACTTTTTCAAGTAAATAATACAAAATCTTAATATAATATTGTATTTGTTCAAAATTATTCACATATCTGAAATCAATGCTAAGAAATACTTAGGATTAATTATTTTTGCACTAGTTTTCAAAATAAGGATAGATTCTATAATCTGATTATTATTATCATGATGGTAGATAATGCAATGAATCTGTATCACTATATAGTGAATATCTTTCTAAATGTACAGAATATTCCAAAAAGGATCAGCGTAGAGCAACATCAATATAAAAGTCCATGAAACTATACATATATTTACATGGAAAATATGGTACTGAACCTTTTTAACACGTTGACTGCCACAATGAAACCCTACGATCAATTAATTTTCAACTTCAACTTTTCAATTCAATGGTTAGACGCTATCCGCGATTTATTTCGTTATTTCTTTTGTTAACACGTTTACTGCCAAGGCTACGAGTTTATTCGTAGTATAATGCTTTCTTTGTAAATATAAATAACCAAACCTAAATAAATGAATAATATAGTACTATTTTAGTGAAAACTAGTTACAATAATTTACATTAATAATTTAATATTAGTTCAACAAAGAATTTAACCATTCATCGTTAATATCTTCAGAAACACTATAATCGTTAGTTAAGAAATCTGTTAGTACAGTATCTATATTTGCAGAAATGTTTAACGAAGTATCCGATATAGTTTCTTGATTATTCGATATATCTTCTTGACTAGGTAAACTGAATTCACAGTTATTAACTTGATTTAACATACTAGTATCAGTTACATTTGGTACTGGAGTTATTTGTTTGCTATTTTCATTAGAAGTTACATTACTTCGATTGTTATGGTTTTCAATACAATTGCTCTTTTTCATATTACCTGTTGAATCATTTTCTACATCTTTAATTTTGGGATTTGTTTTTGTATTCAGGGAATTGTTACTGTTACCGCTTACATCGTTGGAATTTTTTGTCTCCATTTTTTTCTTAATAGCGCTAAAACTGAATTTTTCATATAATTTACCGCTAGTTACATTTCTCTTCGCAGAAGTACTTTTTATATCTGAAGTACATGATTTTATATTACTACAAACTGTCTCCTTAGTAGTAGTTGTTCTGCAATCTGTTTGTTGTACGTTGCACGTCACAGTTTCTGTTGTACTTGACACTGGCATTTCAAACGACAATGTTATGGGTGGCAAACCATCTATTTTCATCATAGTTACATTTAAATTGGATTTAATTGTTGCTTCATTAATCAATTGACCATGTTTAGGTGGATCTAATTTTGGTAATTCTCCAGATTTTGATAAATTTTTATTTTTATCTTGACGTAAAGAAATTTCATTACTTGCTTTAACGTTAGAAATATCAATATTTGTTTTCTCAATACTTGTTATTTTTGGAATTCTTTTTACATTATTTACATTTTTTGTATTTCCTGTAGAAACATCATTTTCTTCTTTAATAGATTTGTTTGATGAATTTACACGTTCAGTTTCAATATCCTCATTTTTTATTTTATCAATATCTAACTGTAAATTAATATCATTCAAACTTGAATCAGAAATCCTCTGATTCAAAGTACTATTATTTACATTATATTTTTCTTCTGTATTAACATATACCGGTGTACTTGGTTCTTTCTGACTAGGAATACGTAAATCATTGTTAGTGCTTTTTGAATCTATTATATTTAGATCGTTATTTATACTGTTAATATCTTCTGGAGAATTTGTACCTAAAATAGAATCACCATATTGTCTTGATGTGTCTTTAGCAGATGTCACAGATTCATTACACATCGATGGTTTTACTGATAATATCCCATTTTCTTTTAATCTTAATGGTGCGTTATTATCCCAATAACAAGACCATATCTTTCCCACTAATCTTGGATAAAATACAAAATCTTCGCAGCCAAATGGCCATGTACACTACAAAATAAAATACATCTATTAATTACCTGATATAACAAGAAAATACAGTAAGTATATAATTTAATATCATTAAATTATAATAACTCATTATTGTAATAACATCAAGGTTATGTTATTAAATACTATTATAATTCGCAAAAGTAAAAGAATACTCTACAAATTAAAATTGTACCTTTTCTTCCTCGCACATCCATACAGCCTCTTGTAAATTGATCTGTAATAATTTTATTTTCTTTTTGAAACCGTTCTTCAAACACAACGGACATAAATCTTGCATTTTATAGTATATAAATGAGTACAATTATTTACGTTAATTTATCAAATTCAAAACATTCTATATAGATTCTTCATGATTCCTTATTTCTCATGATTAGAATGTATGCAAACAGTTCGTTGTTTTTTTTTATTTTCAATTCGAACGCAATTCAAACAAAATTGTAAGAGGGCGCATTCGTTTCTCAACATTTCTCGAAAGGCGGCACGAATATACCTGTTGCTTACCTGTTATGGCTTTTCAAAAAAAGGGAAAATTAAATAAAGCGTATTTAATATCATTACTAACGAGGTGAAGTTCAGTGTTTCATACACACGCAGTATTTTTATAAAAATAAATTGTGTAAAAGAAATAATATTCAAGATGCCAGTTGATCAAATACAGTACTCTGGAAAATACAATGATGATAAATATGAATATAGGTTTGTATACAATTATAATTATACCACGTTAAAACATCATATACAATTTCTATTAGAGGTAAGTTATAATATTATACTGTTGTTTCCAATGTAAATTTTTTTTCGCAAATGCACATTTCATTGATATTTCATTAATATTATGTACAATAATTCTCAAACACATTATTTATAATTGAAATTACCATTTTAAATTTATCCAAAATGTTTCTTTATTTCTAGACACGTTATTTTACCAGCAGATTTAGCAAGGCACGTACCAAAAACTCATCTTATGTCAGAAACTGAATGGAGAAACTTAGGGGTTCAACAAAGTCCTGGTTGGGTTCATTATATGATGCATGTTCCAGGTATGAAATTACAAATATTTGTTTAACATATGCTATGTTGCGACTTTAACGAATTTGATTCTTTGTATTTTTAATTTGATGTAAAATAATAACTAAGTTTAAACTTGTTTCTGTAATTGGAAAGAGTTTTTAATTTGTTTGCTGTTTATTCTGATACATAGATATTTTTCATAGCAAATATTCTGAAAAAAATACTTTGTATTTTGTTATGGAAACAAAAGTTACTTGCGGATTTTTTAATTAATAAAATATTTAACATTTTTAGAGCCTCACGTGCTATTGTTTCGCAGACCAAGGACTGATGTTCCACCACCTTTAAGAAATGTATCCTTTCAAAGAGATTACCAAAATATGATTGAGATTGAAATAAATTTAAAATATTAAATAGAGAGCATAGCAGAGTTAACGTATATTAAAATAAATGTATCGTAAGTGATAATTTTATCCTGATTTATTAATTTATAAATGCGCAAATACTTTGGCCTTTTACCAGTTTTAAAGTATTACATTTAACAGAACATCACTGTCCTATAAAGTAATTCTATGCATAACAGGTGATACCGAAGAAGAATCATCTAAATGTTTGTTTCATATAAAATATGTATGCATAATTACATATTTTGTTTCATACAATTTAATGGAATTGTATATTAATGTACAGAATTAATCGTTATACACAGTCAAAAATAAATTATACATGTTAATAAATAAACATAGTTTTATATTAAATTAGGAGATTATTTACTATTTATTGATGTCTTCGCATAAAATTACTTCTTAATAGAATTCATAACCTTTTTAGTACAATAATGATACATATACTACATGGATTGTATAATACTAACCACACCTATCTAGTAAATAGTTTGTTACAAAAATTATTTTTCCAATAAAGTGCATAATAAAAGGAACCATTTTTATGAAATATCCTGTAATTAGTAACTTGTAAAAGAAAGTTCTTTCTGTACTTCTAAAAACTTATTCTTCTAACCTTTTAAATAAAC
Organism: Stelis phaeoptera; assembly: GCA_943735885.1. Classification (NCBI taxonomy): domain Eukaryota; kingdom Metazoa; phylum Arthropoda; class Insecta; order Hymenoptera; family Megachilidae; genus Stelis; species Stelis phaeoptera. The sequence goes on from OX030930.1 coordinate 8,477,877, forward strand.
TCTTCTTTTAAATGTGTAAAAGAAAACAGGAAATGAAAATATTAATGGTAAAATATAGTGGTAAAAATGATATTTATGGTACTTGTTTAATATTACAACAATTACATTATATCACTATGCTCAGAATGATTTATTTTGAACTTGCGAAGAGAGGATAATAAGGGTATGAATGAAAACAATGTATGGTATTATACAATATTAATTCTATGTTTTAAACAAATTACTAATTAACAAGAAATTACATTAAATTAAAGTGGGGGTTTTTCAAGGAGTTTGAACCAGTGACCACATTCACAACGGCGTGCTTGGCCTTCATGTAACCACATCCAGTTTACATGCGAGGAATCTGGTTCACAAATGCAACCAACAATGCGGCTTGTGAATGCGCTTGGTACTAAATTAGGAGCATCCTTTGTGCTATCACGCGATATTTCTATAGCTTTCATGTAATAAGGATCCTGCAATAAAGTGAAAAAAAAAAAATTAGTTAATTCCATTAATTTAAAAACAGCTTTCAAACAGAATTTGACAATATCTTTATTGTTTTAAATTGTCATTTCATTTGTAACACTCCATTTTATATTTCATGATTTTCTAACGTAAAATTACTGCGTGACATTACAGTAAAAATACAGTACTGTGCATTTAATTTTATTCATAATGCACATAACCTCACGTGAATATATTGATTTTTATTAACAAACATTGAATGTTCTGATTAGATTAAAAAAAATATAAATATTAATTCATTTACATCGAATATACATAAAAAAAATGTCAATCATATACAAAATAATTTTTGTGGTTAATTAATAATCATAATAATCCAGGAAACAAATGTCATAGAAAATAATTTTGGTAGAATTCTAATAATTTACTGTACAAAATATATTACTTAATACACTAAGTGGTAGATTATTTTTATATTATTACTAACTTTTGAAATGACATTAAGTAAAAGACTATTGATTCACAAAATTACTGAATGTAAAAACTTACATAATTGCCAGCTGCTGCGGCAAGCAGCTCACGTTTTTCTTTGCCCGTCGCATGATCTAATGGATCGGGAAACGTGTCATTTGCTATAACAGAAAAGATAGGATTTATCAGTATAATTTTTGTTTCCTACCTGGCGTGAATGCGATCAATGTATATTATTAAATTACGTAATACGAAATTGAGACATAACTAGGTTGGGAAATTTTTGAAAAATTATTAAAAGAAGCTGTATACTTTACATTTCGAACGAAAAACAGCGGTACGTGAAAACGATCGTCTACATGTTTGGAAAACAGTACGACCGCATAACCATGCCATTTTTCCTCTTACGTAGGTAGTACTTCACCGAAAGAAATCTAGTTTTTACAGCACAAACCATTCACAGGAAAACGGTGCAAGAGTGTCCACCTTGATTTGTTTGAGATCGATTAGTGCACTGTTCTCAACGCCATTCTAGTAAGTTCGATATGTAACTGTGCATATCTTATTTATTGTTGTTTCGAAATTTTTATATAATTTAATTTCCGAAATATTATTAATGTTACATTTCATCTTATTAATTGTTCATAATTTAAAAATATTGTATTATATAATACTAAGGATATCAGTTACTCTGCGATTACTACTAGGAATTTTTAAAATAGGCATTATTATAAAATAATCTAATTCTGTTCTTGCATATTATAAGATTATATTTTAATAATTATATTACATTTTAAACCATTTGTATTACAAAAAATAATATTAACTATAATTATATTTTTGAATGATTGATTGAAATCTTCATGCTGCGGAAGCAGCGCCATATATCGAGAAAATTAAGAAGAAAATGTAAAATAAATAATCGAAACGCGATAAATTTTGAATTGTAAATGTAGCGAAGCGGGGGCTATGAAATCATGGACCTAAGAATTCTTAGGTCCATGCATGAAATAGAAGCTACGGAGTAATATAAAAGTTTAAATTTGTTGTTGAATTTCAGTTACCATTAGAAACAACAGTGCCACCGTAAAAACGTTCATCTTCAGAAATTATAAGAACCAATTAAATTAAAGATTTGTAAAAGGAACTTTATATGATTGAATATTTTTGAAATTGTATAAATTATATTTTGTTTTCATAAGCGACTGCAGGTTTATTTGAAAATTGTAAAACAAGACCACGTCTGTAAATTAGTCACAAATACATTTGATTTCTTTGTTCATTTTCTTAATTCTTAATTATTAAAACCTTGTTAATTGTTCTGTGTTTGAGTTCAAATATAATTTCATAGTTTAAATTAATATTTTGAGTTCAAACGACGCGACGATCCATTACGAACAGAGCGCTTCAGCCATAAAGCTTATACTAAGCTCTAGTGATATAAGTTCCACGGGCAACTGGGACCTTTAGGCTGAAAATCCCTATTTTTTCTTCAGAAATCGCAACAAAAATTGCTTCTTTCTTTATTTATATATCTTATTCAAAGTATATGTATACCGATTTTCCATATGATCATTACTAACAATTCAAAATTAATGTAGTATATTCCAAACAAAAAAGGCAAATTTCGGGATTGTTCAGAAATTAATAAATTTAAAATGACTAGAATTTAATAGTTTATTTCACATTACCTAAATTGCAAAAAAAGAAAATAGGCTGCAATAAAATATATTTCTAAAAATAGTATATGGATTATTTACAAAGTTTTCCAATCTACACATTTCTCTTTCATCGTCCGGAATAAGGCTTCAAAAAAGGTAATTCTATATTTCTGACATTTGATTGGTCCTTGCAGTTAAATGATCATTGCAAAAAGGTGTTGTGGTATTTAGTGACGTAATTTTTATTTTAAATATATAAGATAAAATTATTTTGTCACATAGTGTATTTCTCATACAAAGTTTTACTTTATAAAATAAAGTAAAATATATTTGTAACAAACGTTATTTTTTTAATTTACAGAAATACTAGGTATTTTTAAAAATAAATTGTAATTCCTAATGTTGATAATTTAACAAATTTGTACAAAAATAAATTAACAACTGGTAATGAAAATTGTGAAATTTAATTAGTTCTTTATCACTAAAGAATGCCAGGGTAAGCATAATTACTTCTCTTGAAAAGCATAGTCTTGTAAGATATCTTCCATCTATCAAGCTTAATTTCCAGATATATAATTTTAAATCTTTCCTGATTGATTTGAATTGTTAATGTAAATATATTTTGAATGTGAATGTTCAGATACATGTAAAAGAAGTTGTTTATGTTGATTAACTTAAACAAAAACATTGACCTTTTTATCAAGTGTCTATTGTGTTGTAGATTTGAAATTTGGTAATAAATCATATAAAATAAATTTTACTTATTTTTACAAATAAAATGTTGCGAAAATAATGTTGCAAACTGTTGTGTTCCATTATAAGTTAATCTTAACAAGAGATTATTAATAATGTGAAATTTACTAAAGTGTTACAGATATGTCTTTGGATCATATGTTTTGTTCTCGCTGTAGAGAAGGTTTTGTACCTCATGAGAAGATTGTTAATTCGCACGGAGAGTTATGGCATCCTCAGTGTTTTGTGTAAGTAAATTCAGTTGTCATTAGATATTCGTAACTGTCAACTTTTATATAAAGTACATGTAACTTTATATCTTAGAAATAGACAGAAGTCGTAGCTCTTGAAATATAAATATAATAATTTTTACTTTTGTTAGATGCGCACAATGTTTTCGTCCATTCCCAGATGGAATATTTTATGAATTTGAAGGATATAAGTATTGTGAACATGATTTTCATGTTTTGTTCGCACCTTGTTGCGAAAAATGTGGTTAGTTACTTTTTGATATAGATATTTTAATGCTTTAGAATTGTATACGTTGTAATATTATTAATTTTATAATTTTTTCCATACAGGAGAATTTGTTATTGGTCGTGTAATTAAAGCAATGAATGCCAATTGGCATCCAGGATGTTTCCGTTGTGAAGAATGTAACGGTGAATTGGCTGATGCAGGATTTATTAAATGTCAGGGTAGAGCCTTATGCCATACATGTAATGCACATGTTAAAGCAGGGGCATTGGGAAAATATATTTGTCATCAGTGCCAGTATGAACTTTTATACTATTTGTTTAACATTATATAATGCAAGAAATTTTGTATGTACTTTTAACGATATATGTGTACCACATAAAAATCATATAATATTTTTAGTGGAGTGATCGACGACAAACCTCTACGCTTTAGAGGGGAGCTTTATCATCCCTATCATTTCAACTGTACAGCTTGTGGTATAGAACTTAATTCTGATGCTAGAGAAGTTAATTCTAGACCAGGATATGCCGCCAATGAGATGGTATTAATTTACAAATATAATTTTTGAAAGTATTCGTATTTTTTTTTTAATGAATTATGTTCATTTCTTTCTTATCTTTTCAGAATGAGTTATATTGTTTGAGATGTCATGATAAAATGGGAATCCCAATTTGTGGAGCATGTCGACGTCCGATAGAAGAACGTGTAGTAACTGCTTTGGGTAAACATTGGCATGTTGAACATTTTGTCTGCGCCAAGTGTGAGAAACCATTCTTAGGTCACAGACATTATGAGAAGAAAGGTTTAGCTTATTGCGAGACACATTATCATCAACTTTTTGGAAATCTTTGTTTTGTATGCAATCAAGTAATATCTGGAGATGGTACGTATCATTATTTAAATTCTATGTTTATACTTGTCTTATTTTAAACTAAAAATATTACCATTATACATATTATTAATATAAGTACAAAATAATTACAATTGTATATATTATATCTTTCAGTCTTCACAGCTTTAAACAAAGCATGGTGCGTACATCACTTCGCGTGCGCATTTTGCGATCAAAAAATGAATCAAAAAACCAAATTCTTCGAATTTGATTTAAAGCCAGCTTGTAAAAAGTGTTATGATAAATTTCCACAAGAATTGAAAAAACGTATGCGTCGTATGTACGACTTAAATCCAAAAAGAATACCAGCTTAAAACTGTGCTGTATCAATTTATTTTCTCGAATTACTGGAAATGAAGTAGACTAATTTTTATGAAAGTTAATAGTTTGTGACAAACATAATTTACTTATATGTATATTGATTGTTAACACTAATTAAGTCATTGCATTTATGCTTTTATTTTAGCAGTAAATATATCTAAACATCTCAACAAAATTTTCTTATATGTATATGAACTTCACTTCAAAGTGCCTTATTACTATGAAACGATAAAAAATACACAAAAATGCAATTTGTAAACAATTAACATATTATTGTATTAAAAATTAAGCTATAACAGAAATGGTACATAACACAATTTTTAGAAATTTTGATATAAGAATTCATTAAAATAAAAAGTTAAAAGCTCTTGGTTTTTGACATTTATATATGTTTACATCAATAGTGACTTGAAAAAAAAAACGAATGATATTTTAAAAATATTTCTTACAATGTGTGTAACACTATTGAGATTACATTGTTATAAGAATACAATTATTTTAATTTCTGTCAAATATGAAATTAATGTAGATCTTATGTTAGAAACATGATAATTTTGAAAATTTGTTGTTATTGTCATGTATAATGTGTAAGAAACTCTTTATCTTGTAAGTTTTTAACAAACTGTATTTTTATAAGCCCATGTAAATTACAATACTTATACAAGGAAAATAAACTAAACAAATAATATAAGTGCACATTTATTTTATGTTTATAAATTTGCGGTTACATTGTTAAAATTTGCGAAACCTTGATTTAATTCTTACAAATGTTTTCATTTCCTTGATAAAACACCACAATTAGATATAATTACCGTTTTGAACGGTTTACCTGTTTTTGTACCAAACTCTTCGATCTATTAATATATAATAGAGATTATTATAATAATACGAATTTAACTATTTTTCTGTTACACGAAGGAACTTTTGCAATGTCCATTTTAAGTATTTATTAAAAAATAATACGCAATATTAGGGACGCCCGATGTTGTATTTACTTGCAAAAATATTAATACTTTTAATTATTGATGTTTTTAGGAGGTTATAGGAGGGTATTATGAACACTTTTCCACGAATTCTAATTAGAATTAACTTTAATTACGCCAAAAAAATCTTTTTCTTGTACTTACAAAACGTCCACCACCACCCACTTCGGAAACCTTTTTCATACTGCCGCGGCTCTCTACGGCGCCTGCGGCATGTTCATGCCGCTTACTAGTCTCCCCTCCCCACACTCACTTTCGACCAATCATATTTGTCCGTCACCGCTAGGTGACCAATCATACATCAAATACTTTTTCAATTATTCCACCCTCCTATTCGCTCCTGCTAGTCGCGCCAATTTTCGAATCTTGATCAATATTCAATATTTTCTCTTCCTTATTTTATAATAAACAAAAAACATATTAAATAAACAAAGAAACTTAACAATAAATACCATTGAAACAAGTAACAAGTGTTAATCGAAAGCTTTAAAAAATTGTCCCTTTTATTAATTATTTAAGAAAAAATTAAATAAGGAATAAATAAGGAAAATAATCATACCTTATAAATATTGGAAATACCGGCAATAACTTTTCCAAAGACTACGTGCTTTTTATCCACTGTTTCCAAGCGACTAAAAGAAAGATTAAATTTGGAATCGCATCTATTATTATCATTGCACATGGACAAAATTCCGGGCCCGGCATGACGCAAATTGAAATTCTCATTTTCAAATGAATCACCATAAATGGATCTTCCTCCAGTACCATTGAATTTTGTAACGTCTCCACCTTGGCACCAATAACCAGGAACGATTCGATGAAATGGTGTATTTCTACCATGAAAGAAGCATTTTTATCCTTTAATCTTCTGTTTTTGTTTTTAGATTTAAATGTATTTATACAGGATTTCTCGCAACTAATGTAAGAGCCGAAAATAGAGAATAGCTGAGACGATTCTGAACAACAATTTCCTTTACAAAAGTATCGGATGGGGCTTCGTTTTTAAATTGTTAACAAAAAACACTGACCAATCAGAACGCGTGTAGAGCACGCGCTCAGCCGTGATAGGGTAACTTCGAGTCGGGACATTGGACTAGAACAATTCGTAGCTGAGCGAACACTAGTTACGGTACACCCTGTATAACTAAGTAATTTATTGACAGATGTAAAAGATCATCAAACTACTGTAATTTGCGAAAACTCAATTTATAATGATATCCAATAGCATTGCAAAAATTAAATAATAATTTTTATGTTCACTGCTAAGTTTTATCGATTCACGTAACATTTACTTATACGATAAGCCATTAGTTTTTCCACTGCATAGCTCTGCAAAATTTTCGCATGTTTTTGGTACGATGTCATTGTAAAGTTCAATTTGAATGTATCCTAATTTTTGTTTGTCTGCCTGAATTTCAATTTCGAAGAAACATTTGACCCTAATAGATGGATTCATGTTTTTATATATCGATAAATCGTTAGCCACACAATGATCTTTGTTTATTTGTGGAACAGCAATTTTAACCGTGGATTCTTGAATATACCTGTATAATTTATAAAATATTTTTATTAATGCAAGGTAGCATATTATATAAATATAAAAAGATATTAAAAAATTGAAAGATAACAATTTTCCTTCTGCCGTGCATCGTTTTTATTTTCATATCTTTCCAACTTTTTATAAATTCTGCGGTAGAATAATAGCTGCCAATATTACCCATGTTTTTCAATAAAAGTTTATTTTTTCTCACGATAGCCTTGTTAATTACATTTTGGTCATTGCGTCTCGTAGTGTATTTGATTTTTGGTAACTTACAGTCGATGTTTCCCTGTAAGTTAAGCGTGATGTTAATTAACTTACATAAATGATATTAAATGAATTTAACTGTAATATGAAATCTTAATCTTGTATAGAGAAAATAATTTGTTTAACGTTTCTATATTCGTGTAACACAGGTATTTTTCATTGCACAATTTTTCATACTAACGCCTATTCGATTAATTATGTTCATCCTTCTTAGTAATAGCATATTTTCTCTGTCTATTTCTTTTATCCTGTTTGCGTCGATAGTTAAATTTGCTACTTTATAATAAGTAGATAGTTTAAACTTTGGAGGTTTGTTATCAATTTTGGCTTCCGCTTCGGCAATCCTTCGTTTATGTTTTTTATATGCTTTTTCATCCATATTTTTTTGTCTCTTTATTCCTTGTTCTTCTAATATTTTAATATATAGAAATAGAAAATTTGGATTCAAATTTCTCTATTAATTCAAAAATCGTATACAATTATTTATTATATTAATATATAGTAAATTGAATGCAATAATAATTACGAATAACACTTTTCAAGAAAATATTATAAACATATAATTTCCTACTATTTATAATAATATTTATATCAATATGTAATTAAAATCCTAAATAATGTATACATACGTGATGGCAGCTTACAAATTTATACCAATAATTTATGTACTACACCGTAAATTCATTTTATATTAGTTTTACATTTTTCTTTGATATTTTCTTTTTTGTCATCGTGTTACATTCATTGTTAACATTACTATCGATCATAAAAATTTAATAAAAATAAAATCAACTAAAATGTTGAATAATGATGACATTTGTATTGGCGCGTTGTAGTTTGCTATCACGTCAAGTTAAATACTTTCACAAGTTTCATGTAATATGACAAACAGTAGGTTAATACATTTAAGTATAAAGGAATGTATTACCTGCAATTTGATTTGTCTGAAAAATACTACTAAAATTTTTTAATTGGAGACAAATTACTGTAAATATGGCTTCTAACTCAAATTTTACAAAAGATGAAATACAAACGAAATCACAAGGTTAGATTATTTTCCTATGATACATGTATTTAAATTTGCATATTCTATATAATCTCCATATGTTGGATTAAAATTAAAATTAATTCAAGTTGAATAATGTCATTTTGAAGTTGTATAATTTTTATAATGTTTCTTACATATAAAATTAATATCTATGGTATGTAATTTAGCTTTAACACGATACGGATGATAGAAAAGATTGTTTAGTATTGAATGTGTGCGATAGCCAATATATGATGCACATGGTAATATGACCAAAATTAATAAAAATTTGTTAGTATTATAGTGATTAATATTGATATTATTAATCTTCGTATTATACATTAATTATCAAATTTAATATTATTTTAGATTTACAAGTAATGGGTTATGCGGAACGTACACAAGGAGATGGAATGGAAAATGTGGTAGCACAGAAAACTGAAATGAAACAAACAAAATGTCGTCTTGGGGATACGCTTATCTATCATCCAACAAATTTGAAACAATTAAGTTCCATCCCTCCAGTTGTGCCAAATGGTCCAATAATAAATCTAGTACCAAAACATGTTAATAGCATAAAAGATGAGAAACATGTTTTAAATTCATTGAAATCAAAAGAACCAAAATTTGTTCCATATGAACCTTATAAAGCTGCGGTTAATCCAATAATTCCTTACAATAAAAAAACTAAGAAGGTACATAAGAATAATTTAAATACGAGCATGACTGTTTCTCAGGTAACTGCAATGAAAATTCATGAAACAGAAGTTTTGCATGTTGATAATAAAAAAACAGACAAAGATAAAGATACAGAGAGTGAGTGGTTGAAAGAAAAGAAAGTGTACGAAGCGGAAATGCAAAAGCTCAAGGAAGAAAACAGTCAACTTGAAAATCAATTGAAATTTCAAGCTCAGGTATTAACATTGCTAATTATATAATTAGTTGATATAGTTTCCTGTTGCTTGTTCTTGTTAATATATTTTTTTATTGATAAAATAGGTCAATGGAGAACTGAAGAATTTACTTGTAGCTGCAGTAGGTGAAGATCTTGAAACAAAAGTTCATTTATTGACCGAAGATAAGTTGCAACTTGCTCGGGCTCTTTTAAATTCGGCTCAAAATCTATCAACTCATCAAGAACAAACAGAATGGTTGGCTGGTCAGTGTGAAGTTTGGAGAAGTAAATTCTTAGCCAGTAGGTAAATGCAAATAATTTAAGATGTTTATGTTAATTATAATTTCAAAAAGTAATTTCTATTCTGTTAATATACAATTTATTTGTACAAAAGCCTAATGGTCGAAGAACTTGCAAAATGGAAGGCAGCTCTTTGTCAAAGGACAACGGATCTTCAGGAAGCAATAAAAAGACTCTTAGAAGATCGTAATCTTATTCGTGATACATCTCTCAAAACATACAGGTATATTTTAATAATACGAAATACACCATACAAAAAATATTTTTTAATGTTTTTATATATCTTTTTTATTCAAGGAATGATCTATTATTCAAGCTTCTTATTATCTTAATATTTTTCATTTTAGGACACTTAGTATTCTTCGTGAAAACTTTGATCCTGTTGGAGCTGCTTCGTCTAAAAGGCATGAGTTACCAAGCACAAACATCATAGATTTAACAAATGGTTGCTGTCAACTTGCAGAAATTCTAAAGGTTCAGTTATTGAGTGGCATGGAAAATATTAATTTACAGAAAGAAATTAATACAACTGGTTTAGACATGAAAACAGTTGCTGAAAAAACTGCTGAACAAGTAAGCTTTCGGTAGAAATTGAGTTACTTTCACGACCTACGTCATTTATGCCATCGACTTATTTATCTTAAAAATATTAATTTCTTTTATTTGTTTTCAGCTACTTATGAGTCCAAAGTTGCTCATGTCTGGAAGACAGGATGTAGCCTGTAGTGCAGTAATGGGAGCAGCTGTAGCAATTGGTGGCCAAATATTTCTTCCACGAAGTGATTCAAACGTAACTTGTTGTCCGCATTGTAGCGGTGAAATTAAACAAATTTGAAACTTTTTATTTCGATATATTCCTCTTATTAAAGTAATTATTATACGGTACTGTATGCTTTTATAATCTATTTAAATGTACTATATTATTTTTGTATTGAAAATTATTAATTTATTGATACAAATAATATTAATTGACAATAAAAAAAAGAAAAAAAAATGGAGCGCTTAATAGCAATATGTATATGTATACGATTTACATAATAATTCACTTTTCTGCAATCAAAAGTTAAAATCTGATCTCGAATACCTAGTTTAAATCTATTTTTTTTCTTATTTGTGTGTATAAAATACTTTTATACATTTATACATATTTATATAATAAATTTTGGGTGAAACTTTAATTTTTTTATATTCTCTAAAGCAACTTTTAATCATTTACAGTAATATAACAAAATTCAATGATACATTTTTTTAAATATTTGTTTTAGATACAGACATTTCATACATGTCTACTTTCAACTGTAAAATAATATAATTAAGTTAACAATAAGTTACGTACATGCATATTTGTTAACCCGAAACATAGTTTGTATTGCAAACAATTTTAGTAATCATTATTTGAAAATTTGTTATCAAGAAATGATTAAACATAACTTTTCAATGTAACTAGGTAGTAGTTTAATGTTTGATAAGTATTTCTATACTTAAATAATCTTCCAGTAACATTTATAGTGTTCAGGTCGATTGAAGTTTTATTAAGCTAGACTAACAGTAGTGTAAATTGATGCTTAGTGGATGTCGAGCGCTCGAAGATGTAGCATATTAGTTATTGTCAGGATCGATTTTAGATGACGGTAAACGATTCGTAACGAAGCAATCCTTGATATTTTTATATTAGTATACGTAGACATTCTTTTTCGCAAATATAATTTTGAAAATTAATGGAAAACAGTGTTACAAAATGCAAAAAAGTTAAAAGAGTGCGCGCGCACACGCATACGAGAAAGAAACCTATCTCTTTCTCTTTTCTTCGTCTCTTGCTCATCTTGTTTACGCCTGTCTCGCCGTGTATCGAAATCGAAGTTCGATTCAAAGGATCGTTTGACCTCGTGCGTTCCAATTCGGCGGAACAATAAAATATTTCAAAGTGTGCGCGATAATCATACCACGTGACTTATGGATCAAAAGTGCGTGTGTTAATGAATCGATTGTCAGTGCGATTTTTAATCGTTCAAGTAACGCGCGTTATAATCGATGTGAAATAATCGTTTCTTTCTTTAACGTAAATGAAAATAATATCGTTATTAAGAATACGTAGATAAGTATCTGTATATGTGCATACGATTGTCGGGTAATAATTGCGGATCATACGAACCGTGTAAAAATAAATTTCTGAGAAGTGCGAAGAAATTTTCTGTTAAGTCGGCGAGGAGAAGATACTGGACGAGTTATTTATGAGATCTATTTTCACGCAAGTTGTGTTACCTTAGCGGCCTAAAAATATCAGTGAAATTTGATTAGGCACAGCTTGATGGTTCAGTAATACCTATTCTAATATGTATATATGTATATGTATCTGTTTTTAATGAGAAGTCACATAGAAAATTATTAAGTATCACCCTTTGTCACTACTACAATAACATTCTGATAACAAACAATATCTTGTTAATGCTCTTCGTAATATTACGAATTAACAAAGGATCAATCATTTAATTTTATGTACAATAATTTGATTTTGCCGCAAATTATATGTACATTTTATATAAATATATTTATTAATAATGAAATTACAAGAACATATTAGTCATTATTTTTAAAGAATACAATAATAATTAAAAAATTATATTAATACAAAGCAATACAAATTTGACAGTTTGAATTTTTTTTTTGCTGAAATTAAATTAATTATGATAAAGATGTTCTATTTTACTGTTGATATTTATATGTAATTCTTTATATACTCTATCTATTATCACATTTTATTTTATTTACGAATTTGGACAAAAATAAACAATATAAGTATAAGTTTAAAATTAGAATAAATCGTAGTGATGTACTTGACACTGACGTGAGTGTAGTAAATTATTAGTAAAATACGTAGGACTCTTCTTTTTTAATCACGAAATATTGGCGGCTTTTTTAAAAATGTATTTTATCACATGCATATATATATATATATATATTTATTTATTTATTGCTAATATAAATACTAATTATAATTAGAATATATATATTAATATTTGTATTACATTAATTATTTATTAATTAATAACCGACTTCTTTAAAATTTTATCAAAGGTTTAAAGGTAATGGACATTAAGCCACCAATTAATTCTTTTGTAAAAGACATTGACGAAAACGCGAAGAAAGTATTTTCACCGCCGGCTAAGGATAATGAAAACAATCATTCATCCCGACAAAATTTTACGCCGGTTAAAATTAAAGAGGAAGAAACTGGTGATGAAATTCAGGTAAGTTGTACTTAATTCTTATTTTTACATAAATTGTTTTATTAATCCCATTTTCTTTAATAAATTGGAGTTTAAAACAGAAAACTTTTTTGTAATTCTATAATATCGTTTACTGATAAAGTAGATCCAATATTAATGACAATTTTTACTGTTACAATAAATAACATAAAATTGTATTACTTTCAATAACTATTATTGCAAACAATTTAAGAATATAATATTATCTAGGTATGTACCTCTGAGGAATTAAATTAATTAGAAATTATATGTATTTTGGATATATTGCCGATTAATTTGTCTATTTTTTAATACAATTTTACTCAACATTAACTACTTCTTTTCACTTGAAAAATTAATTTTATTTAACAAATTATTGTAAAATTCCATTAAAACAATTTTATTTAAAACCTTAGTGTTAAGTAAATGGTGCTTTGTTTATTATTATAGGAGTACGCAGCCACTACAATGAGCGAATTATTAGGCTGGTATGGCTATGATAAAGTGGATAGTGGTTGTACAAGAAGTTTAAACTTGGACCATTTTACAGCCACGTCCAATACAAAGGATCATCAAATGCATCAAACGAATCAAAACATTACGTCAAATAAATTAGCATTAAGAGATTCTGTATCACCAGATACTTCCAGTTTGTCTCCTGAAGTTTTAAGCTCATCATTGCCATGTTCTACGACTATGAATAAGAGATTATCACCTCCGATAAAATTAAAAACAATACAATTTGACTCTACATCTAAATTTCTTCATAAACATTATACAAATCCTATTTGTTCAGGTATGCATTATAAATGTTCTAATACATACAGAACAAATATATATTTTTTAATGCTTTGTTATGTATTTTATAGATGATAAATTAATGTGTTCCGAGTGTGGGAGAACGATAAAAGCACATACATCGGAGGAAGCAAATTCTCTTCCTTATAGTACAATAAATGCTCTAAATGCTTTGGGATACTTTTGTAGCGAAACTTGTCTAATAGCTGGCAGAAGAGAAGTTTTTAAACAAGCAAAAGCATGTGATTGGTGTAGACATATGCGGAATCCAATTAGTTATGTCGGTTTTCAGGTACATTAGTTCAATATAGTACACTGAAGTATAATTTTTTAAAGCGATCGATCAAGTTGTTATCAAACTAAATGGAGGAACCAATTGCGATGAACAGATTTGTATCCACCGTAAGATATTCAGCTCGATCAATTGCTTCAAAAGTATTATCCAGCATAAACCAAACTTACTTATAAGAATGTAATTTTTTATTAAAATATTTGCTTTTAGGATGACGAGAGTCAATTGCAATTTTGCAGTGATAGGTGTTTAAATCAGTACAAAATAAACATTTTTTGTCATGAAACACAAACTCATCTAATGCTTCAGGGTATAAATAATGTTTCTTTTCATGATACAGAAAAAGGTAGTTTAATAACTCCAGAACTGTGGTTTCGAAATTGTCAGTCACCATTGAATAATTCTACAGAGGATACATTTGTAGCTGACAATAATTTAACGTTCAAGTTATCATCGCCTTTCCCTGATAATAGAATAAAGGAAATGCAACGCAGCAATGAAAAATTGGAATTGAATTCAAAAGTTTTGAGAAAAAAAGATTCAATTTGTATTAAAAAACATACCAAAGCTAACAATTATATCGAAAAGAAAAATAATTTTTATAGAGAAATTAATGAAAACGATGTTGATGAATTTATTAAAGAACAAACTCTAGCAAACGAAGAAAACAAATTCTGCCATTTTATGGGCAATCAAAACCATTGTAATATTAATTGTACACAAAGAAATGATCAAAATTGCAAAAGTTTCAAGCAGAATTGTAACTTGCTGAATATCATAAATAATAATTCATATAATCATCAACAAAATGATGGTATAATTTTAGGAAAAAATATACACATAAAAGACATACAAAATTTACAAGAAAAAAAAGATCATAATTTGTTAAAAGACAAATTAAAATCATTGCCTTGCTTTTCAACGTCAACCACATCTTTGACACAATGTAAAATTCCACCCTTACCTAAAGCTTGTATGCATAAATTTAGTCAAACAGTGAATCAAGGCGAAATTAGTATATCCCCAAGAACATCGGTGCCCATGCCATCTAGTCAAACAAAATCACCTATTCATTCAACAACCGGAACACTTTTACCTCCTGTTACAGTTCTAGCACCATATCCTATACCCATTCCAATACCTATTCCTATTCCTATACCTGTCCCTATGCCGACACCGATTCTTGACGATTTCATAAATGATCAAAAAGAAGACATTACAAGCGGTGAAGATTCAAAATATAAAGACATAAAATATCAAAACTTACTAGGACATAAATGTCTTGCGTTAAATAGATCGCAATTAAATGCAAATGGAATTGTGAAGATGACAAAAAGTTTGCAACGCGCATCAAAATCAATGATTAATAAAGACAACAATGATAAATTATCTCGATTAAAATATAGTGTAAATCCATTGAGGAAAAGAAAACATTCGAACAAAATTATAAACGATAAACATAAGGAGGTTCAACCAAAAAGAAAAAAAGAAATTCATAGCAGTTTAAAAGACGATTTATAAAAGATAATACTTCTTTTCAAATAAAATATGTATCACTACAGAATTTTTGTTATTTATAAGATTTTGAAAAGTAAGATATCCATAACTGTATAAGTGAACAACTGTAATTATATATTTTTTATGATGTGAGAAAGCAAGTATTTTATTTATTACAACTATTACGATAGACATAACAATTAATAATAATCTTTTTAATTTACATGATATTACTATAAAGTTGAAGAAATAATTATTATTTTTGTAGTATATAACTTTTCCGTAAGTTGCTTACAAAATTTATTAGTACTTGTATGTATAAAATTTTTTTACAACTTAGGATGCTTTTTTTTACTTACTTTAATTTTCTTTACATTTAAAAAAAATATTTGATACACTTTAAAAAATGTTACAAAAATTGTAAACACGTATGAAATTGTAATATATAAACTGAGAAAAATAAAAACTGTTTTCGTAATATCACTTGCATTTGTTATTAAAAAATTGTCCACAATTTTATTAGCAACAAATAAATACTAATATTTTCCAAACCTTACCGCAATAAAACAAACTATAAATAGTTTGTCAAATCAATAAATGGTCTCGTAAAATTCATTTAGTGCTTATTTATATTTATACATTACATATTCATTACATCACAAAAAACTGATAGGAACTTGTAATGCAACGCCATCTAATTGTTTGCAACTTACATTTGGGTGCAATCAGGTGCAAGGGTGCAATACAAGCTACACATGCCGCAAAAATGTTGTACTACATATAATGTATGTTAGCCGCGAAATTTGCTGTTTTTCATATCCGTCTAAAAGCGTGTAAATAAATGTGGAATGTAAAGGATTTATTATTTGATATACTGTATCCTAACGCATAGTCAAATATGGTGTCATATCCATCAATTAATTTAGTAGATTCAATAATTGACGAAGTTTCATTAGAAGGTTTGGATGGTATTACTATAGAAGGTTAGTGTAAACATTAAAATCTATTTTACTACAATATTCAAATTATTTTTCATTGTACTAATATTAGTTCTATTCCACAACAATGTCTCTGTATTAATTGTTATGTTCTTGTATATTTTCAGTTATGTATATATATTATTTTTCTCCTGTTTTAGCATTATGGTTACGTTTAGCATATCGACTTCACAATTCCTTGCCAATTCCAAAACCACTTATGGATCAGATATGGTCAATATGTATACAAATAAGAGAATTTACATTTTACGAACTGGAAACTGCGAGAAAACCACTAATAATTTTTGATCGTTATCAATATGTAGATCCTGATTTAGGCATTATATTAGAACCGGTGAGTATTTTGAAAGAATTATAATTGTATTTATCGGTAACAGAAAAAGAAAGAAACTTATAAACTTTTGCAGGAAAATGTACCACCGGATATTTATCCTCACTGTCCCATACATGATATTTCTAACGGTATTAAAGGATCTTGCTCAACTTACTATACTCGGAAACAGATCACAGAACTTGTAAGAGGTCTCAGTGTAGATGAAGCTGTAGAAAAATATGGGCAGAAATTGGTTATTGTTGCATCACAGTGTGCCAGGAATCATGCATTAATGGGAGACGAAATATCTCCAACACTTGAATTAAATGTAACACAGTATTGCTTTTTAGAAAGGGTAGGAAGATCACGATATCATGGAGAAGTTACTCAAGGAAAACTTAGTCTTAACGCGTTAAAAGAAGACCCCAGAAGCTTGTTTTACCACAGAAAGTTCTTATTGCGTCATAAATTAATAACGAAACAAATACATCATCAGAAAAGCGGTGGTCATTGCTTTAACGGAAGTCTTTTGCATCTTCCAAGATTCTTTGTTGAGAGAAAACCAAAAATAATCTTTCTGGCCGAGGAAGTTATTAAAATTCTTAAATCAAAGCCTAATTGTGTTGCGGAATACGATGAGATAAAACGTGAATTACAAATTGAAAATGCAATAAAGAAGTTGTTTAAAACTTCATTCTTTCAAAAAGTTGTCAAAACAGATATAGTAAGTAAAAGATGTACGCCTTTTATCTTAGTTTGATAATTACATAGTTGTACCTGTTTCAATTATTAAAAAATATGTATTTGAATTCGTAAACAGAGAGTGCCGTACCGAACTTTGTATCCTAACGCAAAACCTACAGAGTGGTGTTTAAAAAATACTCCGTTGAAGGAAAAGAGGATCAAAGTAGTACAACTGTTATCTCCAAATATTGATATTGTTGAAGCATGGAATAAAGATGAAACACAAGAAGATGATGAACCACAAGGTTTGAAATATTTGTTTTATAATAATGATAGCAATTGCAAATTATTTAATTTTTAATTTTATTTCATTTTAAGTTTCTCACTAAATAGACGTTTATCGCGTTGTGGTTTTGTAGAATTAAATATTTCAAGTCACAAATATAATGTACCATACTTAAAACAAGCCAATAGAATAATTGAGAATTGCGGAAATGACGGTGTATGTCAAGGAGGCTTAGGTAAAATAATGGGGTTGACTAAATTACAGTCACGAACGGTTTTACGAAATTTAGTTAAAACAAACATTATTGCTACTTACATGAACGATTTCGGGAGGCAGAGACTCACAAAATATGTATCAAAGAAATACGAGAAGGGCAGTAAATTGAGTAAAGAGTTCAAGAAGGAAATGCACAAAATCAAAGCGTTTACGAAGCAAATTAAAACTGAAACTGATGACTTGAAAGCGAATAAAATGACCGTAGAAACTAGTACAGAGCAAGTAAAGAATACTGATATCAATGATCAGAAGGAGAATGTACAAGAACTTTCTAAATGCAAAGATAACGATAGTAATTCTGTTGTTAGCATAGAAGAAAAATCGAATACAACTCCAGTACAGTTACAGAAAGTGTTTTATGCTGTCAATAGAATATTATATAAATATCGTATAATAAAACATCCAAACAGATACAAACGAACATTTTCTAATTATCTATCGAGTAAAGCTAACAAATTTGAAGCAAAAGAAAAAGTTATAAACTCTCATAATACAACACTGCAAATGTCTGAATTGTCGAATAACGAAAGGGCAGCAACTGCTTATAAAAGCATAAAAGTCGATTTGACAGTTTTAAAAGCTACAAATACAGATAAATCGGAGACCGAAATATTTGGGTTTATGAAGGATGTACAAAATAGCGAAAAGAAAAGCGCGACAAATATTACATATAGATTATTAAAAAGAGCTAATTTGATCATAGAATCGGTTAAACATCATCAAGTCATTGATGATATGACAAAGTTAATGAAGGTAAAACGATACATTTGAAAATATATTTTAATGATAGGCGCTTAACTATGTACTTGTATTATCTGTACTGACACACATTTTCTCATTTTGATCTCATCTAATGTATCGAAAATACATTTGCTACTTTTTTCAGATGATACACGAAGAAGAGGATAAAGAAGGATACGACGTAAAAATCGATAAAAAGTCTTTGATAAGGTTATTGCAAAAACTCGCAAAGGATAATTTCATAAAAAACATCAAATTGGTATTAAGTGGAAATGGAAAAGAGAAAAATTTAACGTTCATATGCGATCCAAACATCGATGTTAACAGTTCAGTTATTCAGTCAGCCGTGGAACAAGCAAAACTTAAATTTTATTTATTGGGCTGTCATAGATCTAAATCAGTCATGAAAAAAAGTACAGAAAAATTAGAGACTAGTAAAAATACTAATACTGATGATGTCACAGACGAATCTGAAAATAAATCTTCATCAAAACTACCTATAATATTACCACAATCATGCAAACATGCTTCTGTAAGTATCTTTTTCTTTAAAATAGGGGTATGCGGGTATCTGAGATTACGGGTTCGGGTCAGGTCGGTAAAATTCGGGCGAGCTCGTGCGGGTACTCGACTCATACGTACGGTCGGGTAGCCCGATTCTTTCGGGTCATCGGCAAAAGTCGGGCGTGCTCGGATGAGTTCCCCCGATGCCCGCGATTCAATTCGATATATTTCAAATTAATTGTATTGCATTTCGAATACAGTCCTGGATACTCCGTTTTTTTTAGGCGGACAAGTACTTAGCAAACATATGCAAAATATTTGTTTACGCGAAAGTTTGCTATAAAATAATTTTTATGCAAGATATGATGATTTTAGTGAATTACGCCGAAAGCTACCCGACCGTATGTATGGGTGGAGTACTCGCCCGAGCCCGCCCGAATTTTACCGGCCCGACCCGATACATTCGGGTTCTCGCACAGCTCTAGTTTAAAAGTTATATTTTACACATATGTATTAGTTAAAAACTGAAGTATAACAAAACCATATATCAGGATTAAAATATTGATTATTTTTAGTTAATATAAATTTATAATTTATGTACCATTAATTTATTTTTCCTGATTTCAGAAAATGTCAAGAAAATATGGATACAGCCCAAAATTTCTTCGTATGCAAGCATTACATATTTTTTTATTCTATTTAGTTTACGAACATGTAGGTGAACAAACACTTTCAAAAGCTGAACAGGTACAAGCCTTGCGAAACAACGGTTTCAACGTACCGGAGGAACTGTTAGAAGAGTTAGGCACAATTTATACTAACGACGTTAGTTGGAAAATGTTTGTACCACCGTTACCAAAATATACTGGTATGTATAGTTTTTCTGTTATAAAGTAAGAGTAAATATTAATGTAACATATCAAAAGTAAAATTGTTTCTTTTAGGTTGGACCGTGGGATGGGCATTAATGTGTGACATCCTCTTACGACTACCGTTGTCGATATTCTTGAAAATTCATTACGTTTCTTACGTAGTACCGGAATTAGAGAAATATATAAATCATCCAATCCGAAAACACCAATTAGTCAAAGATTTGCCGGTTGATATTCGAAACTCTTTGCTATACGCAAGAAAGTACATATTTAACATTCACGAAACAGTAACCAAACTATGTTACGTCGGATTGGTACAATTTGGGCCACAAAAACTGAAAGAAAAGGATCAAGTGTTCATTTACATAAATCGTTTTTCGGAATTAATGGACACAACATCTTCCGCGCCCAGTTACCACGTGGTTCAGGATAAACCTTATCCCGTGATCAAATACAATTTTACCGAGATTCAGGTGGTTGAGAAGTATTGGTACGATATGTGGAATATATGTATCAATACGCCATTAGGCGGTCGGCTTGTTGTCCAAGGTAAGGACATAGTACTGGAGGATTTGAATAAAAAGAGCGACATGATACAAGCGGTGGTGGCTCGTTCCCCGGAAGAAGCTGTGAAACTGGATGTTGGTAGAGTTCCTGGGGACCGTAAAGGTGCTGCAGGAATAGATTCAGCCTCCTTTGCTCATCTGAAACGTAACTGGAATTGGAGCATTAGCAGTAATACTCTTCAAATGAAAAACAAGCAGAATGAAGCTTACGAGAGGGATAAGTATCTCTCTGAGATAAAAGCCAAGCCTCTGAAGTTCACCGAGTTCTCTGGTTTGAAAACAGTTTTCGGTCCTCCTTCTGTAAGTGCCGTCAAGGAACTTAAAAAGAAGGTAGTAACCAAAGCTGACGACAATTCTATTCAACAGAAGAAATATGAAGCATTGACGTGTCACCAAAGCACCAGGCAAAAGTCCTACGTTAGGAGGGTGTTACCGCGAAAATGTAGCAGCAAAAGACGAACGAAATACGATGAAATTGATTATAGGGCGTTACAACGGATGCACAAGTTACGGGTGGATTGGGATCCGTACGAGGACAAGATTTTGCTCGTTTGTAAAATCGCTATGGTGTATCTTTGTTCCAATCCTCGCAAACAGGTAATAACGTTTTCAGCGGTCAGAGATGTACTGCGAACATATTCGTTCGCTTCTTACAATAAGACATCGAGAGCTTGCCAACGACGACTTTTGTACATGCTCAGACAACAGCGTAACGTTGACGCGATTGCCCTAGGGGTCGAAGAATTGAAGCAAAATTTCTTTATCAGAAAACGTTTCGATGGTATCACCGAGAAGCTCAAAGAGGAGCACAAAAACCCTCACGAGTACGAGAAACAGGTTACAGAGGCGTTTAAATATTTAGTTGCTTATACGGCAAAGAAGTATTATGATATCTCGGATGTTGGACCGAAGGAACCTCTTCCTGTACCCCGTACGGTGCAGGAGTTTAATTTATTTTACAAAGTTGTGCATCCCACGAAACCGTTCAGTAATCGAGGATTCACGAAGGATGTTCGTAACATCAATGACATACATTTTGTAGTTATCAATACTGTTATTCACAGTTCTATGTGCTGTGGAAAGGATAGGAGGTCTTGGGCATACCAGTTGTTCAAAGTGTACCAACAGTATCCTGAGATGCTTCTGCGAAACGCTATGGCGAAAATTCGAAGCGATCAAATGGTATCAATTAGAAAGAATCATTTGACTGCTTTAAGAAAATATGGCAATTACATGCCAATGAGCAGTTCTCAGTACCAGCTGAGTAGCAATTACATGTATAAATTTCAAACGAAATGGCCTTATAATTTATTCAAAGAATCATACGATGTTTTCCTTAAGCTTGGTAATTATTATTGTGAAAATCAAACGTCCGATGAAAATAAAGAATCAAGTAATTTTAATGGCACCGAAGTGTTGCCAGTTACTGGTGGTCTGATAGGAATAATACATGATTACGTTTCAAGGGATCAAATAGATTTTGATATCGAAATACCTGATCAAATTATAATGCTTGATCCAAGATTACAAGAGAAAGACGAGACTTACTTCAGGATAGCCAAAAGATATCAGGATGTATTGGCTAGTTTAGATAATTTGAAATTTCTAAAGGAATTTCCTGTACAAACCGGCAGTTCTGATGCTCTTGGAAAAGACAATGGTAGTTTAAACAATAAGGATATGCGCAAGACTGATGCGAAATCAGATAAAGGCAGTTTGACGAATTTGGTTACGGAAAAAAATATACTTTCACAAGACTGCGAAGGCAAGAAAAGAACCTTTGACGATGCAAAACATTTTCCGGATTATAATGATTTAAATTTCGATAGCGACGAAGAAAATGGTCGCAATATAGTCGATGATGAACAGAATATCATTAAACTTCAAGACGGGACCAAAATTGTACTGAACAAGGATGACGTAGAACGGTCGATACTCTGTGATGATGATTCAATGATGGAAGTAGAGGATAATGCATCGTCCACTGCTGACGTTCCTAGCAATTCCACAATGAATGATGAAATAAAAATACAAACTACCAATCAAATTCCAGAATTTGAAAATACAAGCCAGGAAGATAAAACATTATCAAAGCACACAAGCACCGATGAAGCAGATAGTGCATCAAATACAAAATCAATACACATAGAAGAAAATCTAATTGCATCGGATAAAAAAAGAATAAGAGATGACAGTGAGCAAATAATTGATGCAGATGAACCTGCTCGAAAACGAACAAAATTAATCAATAAAATTGAAGATAATAATAAAACAGAAATGAGCCACGAAAAATTACAAAAGAGTAATGTTATTTTGACTGAAGTGTCCAGTGAAGTACAAAATGAAAATTTAGAAAAGAATTCCAAAGATAAAATCATTGAAATGACCAATACAAAATCAAATACCAATGATTCAGAATCTGATAGTAAAAAAGGTACGTTAAACAAAGAATGTAAAGCTTCTTCGCAATTACAGAAGAAAGATGAACACAGTTATACTCGTGTCAGTGATATTTTAAAAAATCTTCCACTCGAGCAAAGTTGTTTGAATTCGTATTGTAAGATTGACGATTCAGCTGACAAAAGATATACTCGAATAGCTCTGTTGAGAATGAGGGAAGAACTGAGCGAGCTCACAGTGGCTGACAGTCATCATGCGCATGAATATTTTGTTGTAAATATGTTTAGAGTTCTGTATAACTTGTGCACGTCAAACTTGAGAACTTCTCAAGAGAATGAAATATTCAAGGGTCTTTCATTACCCAAGGATTTGATACCGTTGAGCTTGAATGTTACAAATGATCTCATTCAAGAAATAAACAAGTTTGCTGTTTTTCCCAAAGATGGCATTTCTTATTCCGATTTCAAGAAGAAACTGTCCAAAGACTGTCCATTGAATTTGAATGATATTGAAACGGTTTATAAATTTGTACGCGATAAGAAAGAAATTGGAGCCAGTATCCAAGAACTGATAGTAAGTAAAAGTATTTCTCGTTCTTTTTATTTTAAAAGAGTGAATATCGAATGAAATTGACTGTTTCTCTTTTTACAGGATGAATTAGAAAGTACATTGAAAGAGGATTTACCTCGTATCACTGCACTTCTTACAGAGCATCGAATATTCTTACGATTCGGTGTAACGACCGTTCGTTACATTCATTATCGTCACGCTGATGCTTGGCTGATACATTCGTACAAAATATACCGTCTTGAAAAAGAATCGCTCATACCTATACCCAAGGGAACCGTGTATCTAACAGAGACGAAGGAAATGGTGAAGGAAAATAATGACGTAATCATGAGAGAAGTATGTAATAAAAACCCTAATTTATCGTCAGAAAATGAATTGTTACAAATCGAGGAGGACAATAAATTAGAAGTAAACGATCAGACGAACGGGGAGTTTGATAAGGATACATCTAATCATAGCGACGAAGATTGTACTGTTCGAGTGAAGAAACGTATGCAGAGAAAAAGGACCTTGTTGTTACCCCAGAAAGATATATCTAGAGCTGCGAAACAATTGGATTTAAAGTAAGTGTGCCTGTTGCTGTTACATTTTGTATTTTGGTAGTGTGTTTATATAATATTTTATCTAAGTATTTGTTTGTTTGTGAAAATAACAGGAGCCATGGCCGAACTCTGAGCTGACTTCAGCGACAATTGAACAAGAATAGATAGATTCTGGTCTCTACAACGGTGCTGCGACAGAGAGGGTGATACATCAATAGCAGGAGAGACGAAGACTTTTGCGATTTAGTTTACGCCATTTTTTGAGCCGAAGAAGCAGTATTTTTTAATAATTCTTTTTTTTTTAATATTCCTTGTATCATTATGCAGGGAAGTAAAGAGTTCCTTTTGGAAAAAGTGCTCATAAAGTTTCAAAAGGGAAGTTGCAAAATTGGGCTCTTTACTTTCCTTCGAACTGATACAAGCAATATTAAAAAATATTGTTTCTTTGGCTCAAAAAGTGGCGTAAACTAAATCGCAAAAGCAAGCAATTACTCTGTCTTCGTCTCTCCTGCTATTGATGTATCACCCTCTTTGTCACAGCACCGTTGGAGAGATAAGGATCTATGTATCCTTGTTCGGGAGCTTCCTAATTTTTCCGCAACTGTCGAAAAGACGCCACTATACCTCCTGCGCGCCCTTAAAATTAGTTTAATTAAACTAAATATAACTGATATAATTAAAATAAATAACAGATAATTAAATTGATGAACATTTTTACAACCTTGAATACGAATAGTATTTAAAATTTACTTCGTTTGTGTTTTAGCACGAAACAAGAAGTAAGAGTGGTAATAAAACCATGGATCCGCGTTGACGGAGTATTAAATCGTAGGGTGCTTGATCGTATGCTGGGATCAATTTTATCGTATTGCTTAACGCATCCAGGCATTGCATTATCTAAAGTACAAACTAGATTTGTTCCTGTTTTGCAACCATGCCATACACGGGAATTAGCCGAGGTATTATTTATTATAAGTAATTCGTTGTACCTCTTATTATATAAATATGGTCTATATCAGGAACAGTATTGTGTAAAATATTCATAGTAAAATATTTTTCATATTTATCAGCATTTAATTTGTAAAATTAATATGTAACTTTTTCTTATTTGACAGATGCTAATAAAGTTAGGATGCGTGGAAAAGATAATATTGAAGAAACCACGTGTAACGTTATTTTCAAAACCATCACAAATCAAGCCAAGTAAGTATATAATTACTATTTGTTAATTCTATTTTGCTATTTTTTTTACGTAACATTAGGTATTTCAAAAAGTACGTGTGATTTTTTCCATACAGTTATTTGACTAATTATACGTTATTTTTTTTTTTTTTTTAGAAATTACAAATGATAATTGGGCTCCCGAAGAAGAAATCTTCATTGAGCCTACAAATGGGGCGATATTAAAATTCGGTATATTTTTAAGTACTAAAATGTACAATACAGATTTTATTCCGTAATTATCACAGATAAAAATAAAATTTAAGTACTAAATTTTGATAACATTAGTATTCAAAATTGCGTAAGATGCATGTATAAAAATAGTATAAATATTTTATTAAAAATACATTAAGTTTAGTCACTGGAAATTTCACCAGAAATTTGTATATTATTTCATTTGTAATTACTTGTAAAATGTAAAAATATGTAACTTTATAAATAAAATAAAGTAATTTCTATTGTTTTTTACAGTTCCATTTTTTTTTTAACATTTCTTTTCGTCGTTATATTGGTTGTTGGTGCAAGCATTTTATAACAATTATCGTAAAAAATAGAAAAGTTTTATTTAAAAAATGTAACAAACAACAAGAATTTACCTGAATTATACAAACATGCCTTAAAAAACACGCAAGATTTCCATACGATATTAACAACTTTCGAAGATTTTTTTTTTTAACTGATAAATTATAAAAGTATGGTGATGCAATTATCTTAAATAAAAATATGCAACTTATTATACAACTTCATCATTTGACCGAAAAGAATATTAAAAGTTGTTACTTTAAGTAAAATGTAGCTCAAAAGGTAAAAGATTCTATAAAATATAATGTTCGTACTGAAAGTACTTATGAAATATGACATTGTGCAATGAAATTATACATTAAACGTTTACAAAAACGTTACAGATGATTTTCACATTTTTAACAGAAATTTTAATTTTGTATGAAAGTTTTGCGTTTCTTTCATTTTTATTACAAAACAAATTTTATTGTTTAAACCTTTCAAGGTATCGTTAAAAAAAGAATTATTTTCACATTTTGCATATATAGTTGAAATTGTAATTCACCCCGAACGACTAAAAAAATGCAAAAGTGTTTATAATATTTTACTAAAATTTGCTGTAAAAATGCGTTCTATAATCATGTATAATTAATTATAATAATACGCGTTGAATATTTCTACCTTTTATACATTACCATCCAAAGTATTGCCTATCATTAATATTATATATTTTATTCATTTTTAATAGTACAAAAAAAAAAGAATTCATACATCTAATATCCATTTGTATTATATTTAAATTGATATATTATGTACATGTTATCATTTCGTAGGAATACAATTTATTTTTATCAATCAATGGATTTCATCAAATTTTTGGTTCTATAATTCTTTTAAGTTTATTAATATTAAAAATCACTAGTAATAGTTTAAATAAAATATCTACAATAACAACCATTTATTCCAAACATTTTTAGTACAGTAGATTCCGCTTATTTGGACCCCCGTTCAAACGGGACAGCCGTTTATTTGGAACAAATTTCAAAAAACAGAAACCAATCAAACAAACAGCCTTAGTTTTCTTCGTTTAATCGGGACATCATTCCGCTTATTTTGGGACAGACGTCTATAGTTTTTGCATTTCGCATTTTTCTTTTGCTCCACTCTGTGTTACTTAATTTTTTTTTTAGTTTCGTCCAAGGTTAATCGTGTACGTATGCGAACGCCATGGATTTACAGAACTTCGGAACGGTGTGCATTTGATTCGAAAGACATGGCGGGCATGTCGAACGTCAGGGCGGTAATCGTTTGAATCGAAAAGCTCTGCCGATTCCGTCGCCGATGGATATTTATTAATCCATGAATTAATATTTAACTCAATACTTCGTTCTGTATGCTGATTTAAGCTGTAGTTTGTTTGTTTTCTATCGTTTTAACTGCACGCATATATTTTCTATCGTTAACTACTATATTTATGTGGCACTTCGCATAATTGGAATAGCCGCTTAATCGGGCCAAATTACACGAGAACCGACGTGTCCCGAATAAACGGAATCCACTGTATTTATACAATATTAACAACATTCGCAGCTAGCATAATCACTTTTGACAGTTGTGTAATGTAATTGAAATTAATGAATTCAAATGAATTGTCATGTTTTAGGAAATCCAATCACATGGTTGAAAAGTACAGTCGGACGGTAATGTGTTAGTAACTATAATGGAATGTTTGGACATGATAAAATGTTAATATTTATCATTTAAAATATACGTATATATATACTTTCCACCAAATTTCAATTCTGGAAGTTCTTTCTTTTTTACAAACGTGTCAGATCTTCTATGTAATAATATTATTTAACAATAATTTATTTTATGTACCTAATGCTTAATGATAATGATATAACAACAACAATACAGGGTGTCCCGTAACTAATATAACATCAAGAAATGGGGGGTAGCTGACACGATTCTGAACAACAATTTTCTTTGCAAAAATGTAGGACTGGGTTTCATTTTTGAATTATTAATGAAAAACACTGATCAATCAGAGCGCGTGTAGAGCACACGCTTAGTCGTGATTCGTTCTAGTCCGATGTCCCGGCTCGAAGTTACCCTATCACGGCTGAGCGCAAAAAATTGTTGTTTAGAACAATTCCCGATGTTACACTAGTTACGGGACACCCTGTATATACTAACATATAGATACAATAGTATAACATGTTTGTAACAGTTCTAGATTTTGAACTAAAAATTATATTCACGTTACAAAATACATCTTTTATTTGTGCATTTTGGGATGTATAATTTCAAATTTAGTACCTTGTACAAATTTGTAGGTTTTTAAATTAGACTTACGTTTCATATATTGTATTTCAAAGAAATTCTTTCTTTGAAATATTTACCTTGTTTCAGCTTCTACAAATATGTAAAAACAATTATCTTTTATGCTGTGTTAGGAAAAGCAAGAATGAAAGATTTATTACACAAACGATTCAAATGATAAAAACAATAAAACACATTGTATTATTGAAAAAAAAGAAAGAAAAAAAATCTTTCATTGTAATATTGATGCTACATACTGTACATTAGCTATAACGAATCGTGTGAAATATAAACTATCATAAAAATTAAAAGACAACGAAGTAAGAATTATTGCAATTTAAATATTAAATTATATAGTGATGTAAAGCAATTTTTTGATTGAATACAATGAAGATGAGGAGCCTCCTTTAATCTAAATGATAAGCTGTAAATATGTAGTTACAGCGAAAATTGTTCCCGTGATCATTCTTTGTTCTTTTCAAGCCGTAACTTAGAAACGAAGTGTTCCCTGTTGAATTTGCTCGTAAATTTCAGGAGTTAATAACTGGTATCCAGACTTTTCATTCATATAATATAGTTTGTCTTGCATCTTTTTAGGATCATATCCTTCATCTATAAGGTCTTTTTTCTTTAGTTTAAATGTACCTGAAATAATTATTAATAATAATTGATTTCTTTGAGCACGTATAATTTTCAAACTAATCATAGTGCTCCTAAAGAATTAATAAATTATACTATATTATAAACAAAAATTCTTAAATGATGCTTCTGATATTCAAGATTCCTAATAAAAAGTAATTGTAAAAATTAAAGATATTCTTGAAGTCACAAATCTATCATAAATTAAATGTAATTCTGTTAGTAGTTATTTTTTCTTATGATTCTTATTAGACGAGTACGAAGAAAATAATTAATTACAAATACCTGTGAGATCAATCTTTGTTAAAATTCTGATAAATTTAGGAATTGCATAGGATGCTAAATGTTCTTTTAAATCAGTGGATAATCGACTGATATCCAATGTTGAATTTTCATCGTATATTGCCGCCATTCCAGCTTTGCCCTCTAGTCCAGGAATCTAATAAAAAAAAAGTTCCATATATTTATAGCAAAAAACTGTTATCGAAAAACATTTAAATTTGATGTGTTTGTGATTTATTCACCTCAACTCCATAAACAATACAGTCTCTGTAATTAACAATATTACTGATAATAGCTTCAACTTCTGATGTTGAAACATTTTCTCCTTTCCATCGAAAAGTGTCACCTGTTCTATCCTTGAAATACAAATAACCGAATTCATCAGCTGTTAAAATGTCACCTGGGAGAGAAAAGAACATTAAAATATTTGTGACAACTATGATTCTATGCAAGGATAAAAATTGCTTCCTGATAATATTAAGCAACAAATGTCTTTAAAATTTTATAAATGTGTACCAGATATAAATGCTGAATCGCCTTTCTTGAATACATCATGAACTACTTTCTTTTCGGATGCTTTCTGATCTACGTATCCTAAAAATGCTCTAGATGGATTATTGGGCATAATTTTTCCAACGAATACACCTGGTTCATCTGAAAGTGTCGAAGCAAAAAATCATTCTTTTTACATTCTGCAATTTGATTAAAACGAAATATACTTTGTACACTCTAATAAACTAAACTATTTGTAATTACTTACTTGGTTCACAGACTTGACACAAGCCTTTTGCATTTCTTATGGGTTCACCTTCTTCGTTTACTTTTAAAATTGAAATAGGATAAACTGACGGAATTATTCGTGACACAAAACCAATTGCCCCAACAGTATTATTAACATTTACTGAAAAAAAAGAAAGAAAAAAAAAACATGAAATGATAATACAAAATAATACTTATTATGACATAAAATATTAATTGTTTACCAATATTAGCATTTCCTTCTGTTGCTCCATAAAATTCAGCAACTTGAGGAATGTTAAACCGTTCCACAAATTCTGGCCATATTTGTGGTCTTAAACCATTTCCAAACATCAACCTAATTTTATGTTTCTTATCCTCTGGCTTTGGAGGTACGGCTAAAATATATCTACACATCTCACCAATATACTGACCAACCTGAAAAATAATGTTTTTCTTTTTTCCTTACAAAGTTCACAAAGACTGATCCTGCTTTTAGTCTTCCTTAAGTATTATACGTATATTCTCATAAATCAATATTTAGACTTCTATGGATTGAAAATGTAAAAAGAAGGAAACTTACTGTACAATTATATTTGATACATTCACTAAAATAAGCGCTTGCTGAAAATTTTTTTCTAATCACTACTGTTGCCCCATGAAGGAGAGCAGCACCAGTGGACATTACGCCTCCAGCAGTATGGTACAAAGGTAATGGCGTATAAATTCTATCCGAACTTCTGAATTTCACCATCATAAAAATACCAGTTGCTATGAACATATACCTAAAAAGATTGTCTATTTGTTAAATAGCATAGTAATCAGAGGAACCTCTAGAAAAAGAATCAGTGATAACTAATTTGGAACAAATGACAAATCAATAGCTATTACTTGCTCAATTATTTGATTGCGATTACTTAATTAACAGGATGAAGAATATTCAATATAGTATTAATTTTACAATTATCTGGTGGGTGAATTAAAGAGTATAAATCAGAATTATTAAGTTTGCAGTGAAACACATAATATTTAAAATGCCAAGTGCAATCAAGTGTCAGACATGTACATATGTACATATATACCATTAGAATCTTAACACTTTATCTGCGTTAATGCAAACCAGTTAATAGATCTTTAATAATTATTATTAAGCTATAATATAGCTGAAACAATAAAAATCAGATGTGCTACAATTAGAGGAAATTAAAAATAAGGGTTATAGCTTTGGCTCTTCAATTATTATTAAGCCATAAATTGACAGTACTTATTTCATCCATTTAAGAGCTGTAAATAGTGTGTTAAATACAGAGCAGGAAACCAGTGATACTAATTTATATTACTAGAATCATAAGCGAGGAACAGCATCGAAGAACATATTAGTGTACTTATGCTGCTACGTACCAAATCTGACTTATACTCTTTTGCTTGTCAACCAGAGAATTATTCTAGTAAGTTTAATAATATATAATTGATCATTTAATCGCTTGTCCTTCAAAACCTGATTATGTCCTTGCTGTCACAATAATAAATAACAAAAATGAAGACGAACACATCCCATGATGATCAGATGAGCATTCAGGTTTTGAACGACTTTCTTAAATGGATCGTAGTGTTTTCTTTTACCTAGAATTTGTTATAACTGCAGCTTTAGGAAGACCAGTTGTGCCACTGGTAAAAATATACAATAATCGATCGCTGTAGCAGCCTTTTTCTTGTAAGACCGGCGGAGCCGGGGAGGCATCAGCCGCGAGAGCGACCAGATCCTTATCATTTAAACTATTCAGTTTAGAAGTTTTGGAGTTCGATAAATTACCGATTCTGTACAAGACGAATTTCGGATCTAACGAGTCTGCGATATCCGACAGAGCTAAAAATAGAAAACAGAAAGTACATTGATGATAACAATGGATTCTTCCAGCGACAATATATAATTAAAAAAATGTTCTATTAACACTCTGACGACCGTACATTTCACGAAATTAATGAATCTTGCAATTTTAGATTTTCTTTTTACGAGAAAGTTATGTTAAGGAGTTTCTTCAAATTTTTCAAGTTGGAATTAGTATATGATATTGCGGATGGTAATAAGCCAAGGAATACTGAAGTAAAGTTCTACGTATTGAATTCTTGAATTCGCGACACTAGTTGTCAAAGTGTTAAAATAAAATGTAGTGTCTCCATTCTTCTCTCTCAAAGCGTTGTTGTGTTGCTAATTCTTATGTCTTAAATGAAAATTTAATGGTTGATTAGATTCGCCTGTGATACTGAAAGGGTTAAAGGTAATTCAATTATCGACCTATGACATCGAGCAATTCGAAACGGGCTGCTATTTAAAATCATTACACGTTCAATAGGCACATATTAATATAAACAAAATTCACGCAATTGAAACAAGTTATATCCCTTTTCTGACTGTAATTAGAAAAAAAAAAGTGTTATAGGGAAATGAATGGTTTATTTTATCAACGAAGCTGTTTGTATTGTCTTTTTGTTCATAAATTACCCCATTTCCATAAATTACGATCACTGCCTCCTCGATTTTTAACCCTTTAAGGCACATAAGGTATGAATATATCTTCCGGTAAACATTTTTTTCCATTAAACGCAATTAACTATCAATTTGTAATGAAGTATCTATTTTACGTGTGAAATAAAACCTAGAAAACCAAGTAAAGTATAAAGAATAATAGATATTCCGAATGATATAGTAATACGGTGTTTGATAGCAAACATGCGATCGCAAAATGTTACGAACCATAATACCATGGTAAAGCACACATGACCCTGGCAATGTCATATCTATAGTTTTACTGCGAAAAAGGGGAGAATAGCATTTAAATTTCAATCTCAAATCGAAGTTGTTACTCCACGTGCATAGTTGATGCTTAACGTGTAAATGTATTGGCTGTTCAGTATTATGCAACCGTTTATAAAAATGGCCCTCACGTCGAATCGACCGTGGCACGCAACCGAACACCTAATTTTCTTTCATTCTGGGGTAGTTAGTTCTATTTCCTATTATTGCATCAATCGTTGGTACGACCACTACACGATGATTGAACTCGCACGCAATAGAAATCAAATATCATTTCGTGTGATAGTTAAGAGGTCACAAACGATGTAAGTTTGATGCCGTGAGGTACCATTACTGACGTAAGTATAACTATACCGTTCAAAAGTTTCGAGCCAAAATCAAACACCTGGTTATCACCATTTTCGTATAATTACGTATTCGTCACTCTGGGTCAGGCTGACGGTGTAAGAAAGTATTATCAGGGTAAGTCGTTAAAAAATCGACTTATCCACCCCTGGTTCTATCAGAAATATTTTCATGAAATTTTGAGAAGTTGTTGGCTACATTATGCAGCCTTGGTCGATTGTGACCCAGACGCTTTCAATTAAAGTTGGATATACAGATTTTCAAATAAAGAGATTTCCTACATTAAGAAATATCATTTGAAGTGATGGTAGAAAATTTGAAGAACGGGAATGAAATATAGTGAAAAATTAAATTTAATCCACTGTCTCGGTAGTCTGCCGCCTCGAAGATTGCTATTAACTTTTACAAACGCCTGTTTACGTTTGTCAAAACGAAAGGGGTGATGATAGAGGTAAATGGTAAAATTTGTTTAAATTTAAATTAACTAACAAAGAACATGGAGATTTATCACTTCTGTCAAGTTGCGGGCCGTCACATTTAGGACTATATGTGCCGAATTCTTGGAATTTTACTGTATTTCTTCCTTGATGGAAGATATAAAAGAACAATTGTTTCCGGGTACGCCCTATTTACAATGCAATTGGCCATTTGCGTGTTTTGTTCCTACGTAATGTTCGCGTGAGCGCACAACCCGCGTGTTTCACAATAACCCGTTCGTTTAATTTATTAAATTGATGCTGCAGTGCTTCACGGATGCAGATCTAACGCTGCAATATGCAGTCCATAAGTACTGTAATATATGGTACATACCAAGGACTAGTACCGAAATACAAAATACCGATATTATACGGCTATTATTCAGTTACCTACATAATTCTGATACGTACAAATATTGTATTCAAAATACGCGTTATGGTTTGGTGGCCATAGAAATCAAATTGCTTTATAGAATTATTTATGATATATTAAGTCTATATATTAACGCTTTATCTGCCGGAAGCCTGTTAACAGACTTTTTCAGTACCATCGGTTGTTGATTGAAAACCGATTAGTAAATTTTTGATTATTACTTTCTCATCCGTGACATTGTTGAAATAATGAAAGTGGGCTGTAATTAAGAAATAATTGAAAATAAAGATTACTCTTCCTTATTTTTGATTATTACGAAGTGATAAAGCAACAGTGCTTGATTTTCATTTCACAACAGTACATAATG
This sequence comes from Stelis phaeoptera, assembly GCA_943735885.1. Classification (NCBI taxonomy): domain Eukaryota; kingdom Metazoa; phylum Arthropoda; class Insecta; order Hymenoptera; family Megachilidae; genus Stelis; species Stelis phaeoptera. Next base: position 8,512,562 of record OX030930.1, read on the forward strand.
TGTTAATTTATTTATATACTGTGGGAAAATTGAAATATTTGAAATGATGTTAAGGCCCAATATGTTTGAATATTTCTGTACTTAAAAAAAATTTTTATAGAATTACTAACAGAAAAGAAAAATATCAAATTCTATGGCCTTTCTGTCTATAAACTATAAATTAGAATTTTATTTGTTTAAATGCATACAAATTTTGTTAATTATCTACCGTACGATTTACACAAAATTCTATATTTATTTTATATTTGGTTAAAATTATTGATTTTTTTATAATTCCTGTTCAATTACTGAATTTCATTTTTTAAAAAGGATCAACAAATAGCTTTGGATCGAAACAAGGAGGTAATAGATTAACACGTTCAATGATTAATAACCCACGCGGTTAACCGGAAATTAAATGTCTCTTAAGGGGATAAATATTTCTTCCGTTTGACATTGGAATAAAGTAAACTTACAATGAAATTAATTTAATTAATGTCTGCGATATTATTTTTCAATCTATTTTAGAAAATACTATCAAAAATATTTGTACTTGTAATTCTTGACTTTTTATCGATTCGTTCAATTTGATATTAAATGGACTGATGTAATTTTTAATATACTGAAAATGACTAAATCCTAAAGACTTTTCCTTAGTTGAGTAAATCTGTTTTATATTTGATTTTATATTCAAGAAATTATAGTAATAATAATAATTAAATTATAATTGAACATTTAAAGGAAAAGAAAATGTAAAGGAAGACATTTCTGACCACCTAATTTATTCTAGTAGTATTTACTAATCAGACCAGTTTTCAATATCTGATCAAATACATTGAAATGTATAAAATATATGAAATGTCATTTAAATAGTGTCATAATTTATCAGGAATTGAGTTCCAATCAGAAATTGGGTCCTTGATTGCCAGATACTGACATAACTGTTCAGATTTACTACTTGGAAGGCATTTATAAAATTCTGTTACATTTTTCTCCCTGGTGTATTTATTTTAAGATATTATGTAGTTATCAGAGACTAATTTTATATTAATTCAGCAAACGAAATTTATTTTATATTAAATTCAGCAAACGAAAATTTAGGTTTTCTTAGGATTTCAATGTGATAAATTAAAATAATACAATTAATCAAATTGAAAAATAAAAGAATTCAGATTTTACCAGTGAATGAATAATACTGATTAGTAAATAAAAATGACTTTGTGCTAGTATAGAACTGTTTGAACATTAAACTAGGAATGAAGAAAAATCAAAATTACAGATACACTACTATTGTACTAGATGACCCATACAATGGACAATAGTTTGCAGATTCCCCGTATAGAGGGTTGAAATGAAATAATCAATTTCAACTTACCTTCGGTGAAATCGACTCCATAAATGAGAGCCCGGCATTTCGACACGTTGATGCTGTGCAGAAGAGAAGTTTTACGAAGATTGGTGTTAATAAGCGGTACTATTACACCCAGCTTACTTAGACCAAGCCAAAGGCCGACATATTCCACACGATTCTCCAAAAGTATGGCCACCACGTCTCCTTTTCGATATCCATGTGTTTTGAATACCGTTGCGATTTTGTTGCTGTAATCTTCCAGCTGAAAAACAGAAATAATCCTTGTATCAGAAAGTGCTAAAAAAAAAAGCTATACAGTGAATATTATTTTCACCCAAAGAGTTCCATCAATAGAGATTTGTTCGCGTATTTTGGAATTTTTGGAGAATAATATAGTACCTAAAGCATGAATTCATCATATGTTTTATACGTTTTAAAAACTGTTCACTGAGTACAGGCAAACAAGGAAAATGTAATTAATTTACATGAATATAGTCAGTCTGGTGTGAACAAATATGCAAGTCACTCTATATATAAGCTGAGTCGCTTAATCGGTTTCCAGATACGAAACAGGTTATTAAAATAAATTAGATGGCGTCGAAAAGGTTATAAAATACCAGGAATAAATTTCTTTTGGATGAAGGATTTTTTGTAAATTTTAAAATCAAATTTATTCTCGTGCTCTTTCAAAATTCTGTATAAAATAATATTAATATACAATACTAGAAAAGTAAACAGTTTATGAGATATTTTAAATTTTTATGAGAGATATCTAAATTTTATATTTAATCTTTAGGCACCATTGCAGGTTCAAATTCACAAATATGTATAGTGGTATACGTTATTTAATGTACTATTATTTTATATTATGTAAGCGAAATTTAACCAAACATAATTATTTCTAAGCCTTGTGTTGTGCATCAATTCCTCTTTGAAAGTTAGTAATTTTGCACATAATTTAAAAAGAAATTTAACAGAATTTGTTTAGTCGTTTCTTTATCGATATAAACAAAGATATAAAATTACGTATGCCATTCATTCTAATAAAACATGCGGCTATCAAAGCGTCAGGGCAAATAAATAATACAGAAGAAACAAAAGTTTATGATACAAAATACCCAATTTTGGATGTTAACACGTTGAATGCCGCGGGGATCACCGGTGACCGGCACCCGAAGTTCTTTGCAATTAAATAATTAACAAAAGAAACGACGAAATAAACCGCGGTAGCGTTAATATTAAGCTAATAATGCTGGTTATCAAATTGAAAGGTCATATTTGAAAATTAATTGACTGCATCGTTAATGGTTAGGGTTTTAACGTGTCTGACTACGTACGTCTATTTTCACTGTGGCATTCAACGTGTTAATGGATTAAATTCGAATTACGTGATTCATCTTCTAATATTTTAACCAATATTTTCTGATTTTACTCGTGAATTACTAGGACATATTTACCTGTTGAAACGTCCATTCTTGATCCTCGCAGATCAAACAAACTTTATTGGGATGACGATTAACATTTTGCCGAAATACATCGGCGACGCTTCTGTCTTTCCTCTCGTGGCAACGGATCGTCCAGAGAACTTTAATGTACCGTAAGATGGCTCTAAAACAAACAAAAAAGAGAGAGAACAAACATTAATTTCAATATTTCTTATAAGCATACCAAAGACTGTGTTTTCGAAGGTAGGCGTGTAAAATTTTTTATTATCTATTTCAAAACAACACAATTCCAGGAAATTCATTCTGTCATTTTTATCGCTTGGACGTTAACTCATTAAGAAGAAAGAAAATTAAAGTCTAATTTGAAACCTTTGCGTGTTCATTTTCTAAATTTTAGTTTACATTTCTTTAAATTTTTAAGAAAGAAAATTTAATTTTAAACTTTAAATTAGGTATTCTTCGTTTTGATTTGCAAATTACTCGAACGACGATTGAAAGCTGTTCGTTATTCGTAAATTACTTTATTTCATTCGAAGATATACATATAATCAACTAAGAATCAGTTGAAACGATACGCGCAACGCACAGATTTCTCTCGTCGCTTTAACTGATCCATTCAGCCAACTGAATCATTTAAATTTCCTTCATGACGCATTCAGATTTCACTTGTCCTACGATTCAATTACATTGTCCAACAATTTTCCGCGTTTTTTCTTCGGATTTGCAACATACGGCAAGCTTTTCTTGTAAATTTTAATGCGCTGAATTGGGATCTGAGCAAAATAGCATTCTCAATTGTGCTTTTTATTTCCAAAAAATGATAAATATTTATTATTCTTTCGTATGGAACATATCAATTTTATCTTAGACCAGGCGTCAGCAACCTTTTTTGGCTGCGTATCAAAATCAACTAAAATGTGACTATTAAGAAGACGGTTCGGGTCACTGGCGATTATTTATACTAGGGAAAATTGCACTAGGGATTGTTGACCCTAGGTATAAGACTAGGGATAATTGTACTAGGGAAAATTACAACCTGCAAAATTATACTAAGGAGTATTAGAATTAGTCATTGGTCACCGCTTGTTTCATTTAAAAAATATTAACGAAATATTTATATGGTTAGTTTCGTTAAACTTTGAACTTTAAATCGATATACCATAAGTGCTATTTTGGTAATATTAGGTAATGCGAAAAGAAATGTCGTTTTTTTTTTGTTTTCAATGCGATCCAATTTATTTATATATATATAAACATAATATTCATTCGGATAGAAAATGTTCATGGTTATTTACAATATCTTGCCACAACTTAGGGAACATTTCGATGCCTCTTTTATAAAATTCTGGCTGTTTTGGCTCGAAAAAGGCATGCAAATGTTAAAAAAAAGCGACATTTCTTTTCGCTTTACCTAATACATTTATGTCATGAAATCGTCACCATTCGATACGATACAAGCTAACAATTATCTGTTTCAACCTTTGATAATATATATTTCAAATCTTAAACGGTTACACAATTACAACGTTTGTTCCACTAATTACTGTACGTAATACAGTTTATTTTTAAATATCGTCTTTTGACGACATTGTACAGTATCTTAATATAAAACACTTTCTTTGTACCTCGCGATACGCACGGATTTATCAACAAACGTGATATCATGATTCTTTCGCTTCCTGAATACACGTTACTCGCGTGAAACGAGTCAGTTCATTTAACATTTTTTTGAAACTCATTTTCAAACTATCCAACAAGAAGTTTTCGGATTATTTGTAACCCTTTGACTTGATCATTCGCAATCCAACATCTACGTAACTTTTCAAGTTTAAAATTTATATACAAAATGCTTTTATAAATTAAAAAGAAAGAAAAATATAAACATTACCGCTTGGAAAAAAAAGCGCTACTACTTTATAACTTGACAGTATAATTAAAAATTAAGAGGACTAACACTTACGTTTAATTTCTTTCTAATGGCAGCATACCTAGCTTTCATTATTTAAATAAAAAAAAAATAGTAATCAGCGGTTAACTAATTTGGTATTCCATTAACAACCGATGACATCAAAAAGTCTTATTAATCGGCTTCCGGTAGATAAAGTGTTACCATCAGAATGATCAAATAAATAAAAACGACTTGCTTCAGTTTCTTCTGTTTTAACCCTTATGTCAGCACCCAAACTGCACTACGTTGATTCAGTACCCGGGGTACCCGGATGCCCACCCACTATATTTCACGAATTAATTCTACTAGCTGACTAAAACTCTATTATAACATATTACTTTGTAACTGCTAGTTAGAAGCAGATATAGAAGACCTGTACAAGTTAATTTGTTTAATTTAATAACAAAGAGAAAATGAGCTCGAATTGGCGACTTTATGGAAGGTGCTCAAGTAATTTCGAAATGTAACTGGGTACCGTCATTTAGTATATGAACTTGAAGTGCCAAATATTATAAAAAAAAAAAACTTACTAAACACATATTTCGCTAAAAAAGAATATCTAAATCATGGAGATCCAAGACCTGACACAAAAATTTTCATTGTAACATACAAATTTTTGCTAAACCGTACTCAGGTGCTGACATAAGGGTTAAATTAAAAAATTAATCAACACGTTTTTGTCTGAATTAAAATCGAAGTTATTCGTTATTTACGAACAATACATTTAGTCGTGGAGTGAAGTTTCAATCCGAAGATTGTTGGAAGAAAGAGCCGGAATTATTATTCGAAGGTTAGTCGAATAATGCCCAACTCTGACTTTATGCGACCGCACGTATGACAGACGTGTACACGTAATGCGTTCGTTATATATGTGTTTACGTATTTAAAGATCCAAGAATTAAATAGCTAGATGTACGACTTCATTTTTTGTCCGTCGTGAACTTGATATATGTATACATACGTGTTTGACTATATGAAATAAGTACACAGATGTTGTATTCGGTATGTTTCCATCACAATTTATAAACATCATGTGGTACACTGCCTGTCTGTTTATAAATATATTACGATATATGATAATTCCGCATTGGATTTTATAATACGACAAGTAAAACATTAAGTGTATGCAAAAATAATTGTAGTCTTTTCTCCAACGTTTTATCTACTTTTGGAAGTAATTTTAATTTAATTATTGATGTAAAAATAAATCAGAAATGTAACTATTAATGCAAAAAAGAAAACAGCACTGATGCTACATTAATTTGAAGGTTGAAATTGAAACGAAGCATTCGGTCAGTTTTAGCGTCGTTGTTGAAGAAAAATTTCAACGTAATAAAATAGAGGAAATTTTAATTAATTTTTTAATTAATGCTAATTAGACCAAGACCAATTATCTATGATATTGAAATTCCTACAGTTCAATTTTTGTGCTGACTTCACAAATTTTAAACAAAATTATAAATTACGAATAAAATTTCCCAACATATTTTTCAGTTTCGAAAAATATTATTCGGAATCCTCAGCTTCTAAAAACATAATACTTAGAATATAGTATTGCTTTTCTTGATTTCTATTTTAAAAAAATATATAATATTTCCAGCCAGAATGAAAGGGTTGAGAGTCCAATCAAATATATTTTGGTTACCTGAGATTTTCAAGATGACTGAGTTTTTGAATTAAACATTCCAGATAACAGTCAGACAGCTATTAATTGTTTGTTTTTTTATACGAAACTTTTTTTTTCGAATATATGAAATGACGCGTTGGAATAAGAAATCAGAACTCGTTTATTAACATTTTATTGCAAACTGTCTCTATACACTATCAATATTCAATGCTTACGAGAAACTACGCTATTGTAAATGCGAACAAAACCTCAATCGCAATTTGCATGAGTCTTCATCAACTGTATCATTTATAAAATCAGAATAAAGTGTCAAAAATGAAACAAGTTGCAATGTTTGTTATGTGCATACAGTTAGTCAAGCTAATTTATTGCTGAAACTATCAAAGTATTTTTTACTGCATAAAAGTAAAATAAATAATCTAAAACGTACAAAGTAACAAAATTGTTGATCTAAACCAATTATAATGTTTTGCAATCTATATAACTCTAGAAAATTACTGAAGATTTAATATAAAAAGTCGAGGAGGAAGAAGTTTCTAAAAAGTTTATTGCTTTAAGAATATTCTGTAGGGTTCAAGCACTTATGATAAGTAGGCATGGTGTTTCGAGGACTTTGAACCATTTCGTTCATTCTGAAATGTTCTTGTAACAGTATTACATAACATGTCATTGAACTCAGCCCCATTATCGCTTTTGTAAGTTATAAAAATGATCATAGCTGTTAATTTAAAATACTACAATCTATCGTCGAAATTTAACACTAGAACTACCAAACGGGTCAAAATGACTTGCTTCAGATTTCTTATTTTAATTTAGAAAATTTATTAAAACGCTTCTGTCGAGTTATACGTTGGCTTTTATCCAGATAAAGAATTATTGTATACGTAAGTTTACATTTTATAGCCGTAATTATTTTGTTTTCTAATTTATTTTTAACACAGAAGTTAGGATACACTGTACGCAGGTAGTTCTAGTGTTAGAAAAAGTAAAAATTTCACAAATTACAATAGAAAAATCTTTTAATTTAATCTAGGCTTAAAATTTTGAATTACACTTTCTTCATTTCTATACAGGGTGTTAAAAAAAAAACCATTCAATATTTATGTGGTATATAGGACACACTGTACTGAGTAAAAAAGCTTTAGTAAACATAAGTCGAAAGGTCAACCGTTTCTGAGATATAAACATTTTTGTTTGCTAATATCATGATTAACTTACTACTGAATTTTCGATATTTACAGATGATTTTCCATGTGTCTACCTTCCATTTCTATACACGCTTGGCATCTTCTTCTTACAGAGTCGCGAACTCTCTCGAAAATTCCACATTTCTGTCGAATTATTCGACAAGCATGGTGGATTCGGTTACGTAATTCTTCTAATACACTTGGCTTTTTAAATATCCCCATAAAAAGAAGTCCAAAGGGTTGAAATCGGGGGATCGAGGAGGCCATGCAACTGGTCCACCACGTCCAATCCACCTTTGACCGAACACCGTGTTTAAGTGCTCTCTCACACTACAAATGTTTATATCTCAGGAACGGTTAGACCTTTCGACCTATGTTTACTAAAGCTTTTTTACTCAGTACAGTGCATCCTATACTATATACCATATAAATATTGAATAGTTTTTTTTTAACACCCTATATACACTACAGCAGATTCTATTCTATAGCAATACTTTCTACAACACTATCCTATAGTAATAATTTTGTAAATTGTTACAAAATTAATCGTGACTACAATCGTGTGATTATAAATAATACTTGAACCTTTACAGATTAAATTTAATCACTATTCATTATTGGGATTTTAATCGCTAGTTTGCCAAATTAAATTTAACGACTATCGGTGTAAATATTTTATACAAATAAATAGTAAAAGATCATTCATGATTAAATATTTATTATAAATTTGGAATAGGATAATTTATTTCATTCTTTTATAATTAACTAAATAAATAAATAAACATCCACAGTCCGGTAATTATCTAACTAGGGATTCGATTCGCATGCAAATGTTGTTTAAAAAAAGATACAACTAAAATATAGAAAACGCATAAAACATGACGTCTATTCACAACCAGAAACCGCTGGATTCACCGCAGAAAGAGATCCAAGCAATGGAAGCAAGATCAATCTTATCACAAGTACATGTAAATAATACCATCCTTATATAATAATGTAAACCGCATTTCTCACGATATCTTGATGTAAAATTACGACCGAACTGTTTTCTTCAGAAGATTTATAAACTGCAATTTCTACGTAAATGTTTTTTACTATATTAAAATTAGCGTAAATATTTTTCCCGCGATTAGGACACAAAATTTGTAAACCTTCTACCAAATTTGATACAATATATAGCTCTTCTTATTATAATTTTTGACCGTCTAACAAAACAGTGCGTAATTAATAAAATAGAATCATTATAGACACAGAATCTAAAATATGAAATGTAAATGTTGGAAAACGTCGTTTTCAGATTTGTAATCACCGTGCAAAATTATACAATAAATGCAATAAATCGTGGCTCAGGGATGCGATATAAATTTCAATTGTCGTGCACACGTTTGACTATCCTAGTAACCTATATCGATGAAAATTGAACAATTATTTTATAAGGGCAATACAGACATTAACCGTCGAAGGACGGAAATGTTAATCCCTGTTTGTACGCCGGGAAATCGGGTCATCTGTTATTTACTAAGATTTCTTTCCTTTCGAACGTGTTCGCATCGTGCAACAAGATACAGCACTGTTCAAAAGTAGGGTAAAGTGCATAAACCGTTAACAGTTTTTACAGTTTTACGTGAGAAATAGAAATAATGATCAGAAACCAGTACTGATCGTATGTGTACCTTAAGATGTTTAGATGGTTTCTTAAAACTATTATTCTTTTAAATTGCCAGGTACAAACGAATCCACTTTGAAATATTTAAAAACTCGATGAGATGACAAAGGATTGCGTGAGTTCTCAAATAATTACATCTACGTGCATTAGAGCAGGCTTAATTTAAAAATATGGGGATCTCATCCAAATAAGGGTTAATAAAAAGGTACAGGATCGATGTTAATCCCACCGTGTATATTATATTTCTATTATAATTCTAAGCCACGGTAGTCAAGAATTAACGGAGACTGTTTCTTTTGAAATATACGTTACAAATAATTTTTTGGTTAAATGACGTTATCCAATAGTCTGTTATTGAATTAACAACGAAGACAGTTTTTTCTTTCAATATATGCTCTTCAAATAATTTTTTGTTTAAATGACGTTTTCTTAATCACACGTCTCAGAATTTTGTAGTTAACTGAGGGAATATTTTTTTTCTGTGCATTAACATTTTTCTCCCCATAGATTTAACTTCGAAAGGGTCAAATCCGACCCTATCGTGGAGTTCAAGAATTAATAACATTCAATCGTGTTTCACGGGCAATCGATTTGAATCGATTAAAATATTTCGCATAAATCCTTATTGTAAAAACGTGAATCTGCATAAAGTTATCCAAAGAATGTGGTTTTGTAGCCTTTTATTACAGGATAGTCTGTCAAGCGCGATACTCGAATATTGTGATTAGTAATTCTAATTAGTTGCAAAAGTAAACACATACGTAATACGGGTTCAGCAAATTTTATCTGATCGTATTTTCGAAGAAAGAATTAAAATGTTAAAAACTAACCAAGACAATTCTCTTTATTAATATTCTATGTTTATTAATGTTTAATTAATATATCTAAACCGCAATGTGTTAAAGATATTAAGGATTAATTTTTTTTTTTTAATATAATACAACATTCTGTTACGTTAGATTGCTTAAATTGCTAATATAATTTCGGTGATGTTATACACTATTATATTGCAGTTTATGATATATCAATTATAATTTACCTAACACTTTGTGATTTAAATATTCTTATGTAGTCAGAAATTATAATAATTATTTACTGAGTCGGTTACATAAAGCGACTCCTTTCGAATCAAAGTATTAAAAGGAAATGACGATTATTTATAAGATGATCCAATAAATACCAACTGTTTTGACCAGCCTGGCACAGCCGGTCGTTGAAATTCCTGTCGTGCGCCGATCCACCAAACGCACAATTTCCTTCTGAAATAGTTTCACGTGCCCGTATCGCGTTATAATTACGAGCAACGTGTATAACTATCGTCATTGGCAAAACCAGAAATAAACGAGAATAAGTTTTGTCAATCTTTTCAACTACACGTCCATGTAAACGCGTCTAAAAATCAAAATATCCCAGAGATTGTAAACGCGTTGATACGATCACTAAATTAACTACCTTATTCTATTCCTTTATATTCGGGTTTTTAAATCTCGGACGACGGACCATGAAGAGAGTCAACAATTTAAATTGACTTTTAGATTATTTCTTGCTTTCATATTTAAAATCACAAAGACTTCCTTCATGAGTTTTAACAGTTTTGTTGCTTGATCATTGAAACACCGTGATGGACATTTTCGAAGTTTGGGTCGTATTTGACCCGACTTAGTTGTTCAAACGTTAACCGACGTGGTCATTTTATACTTCTCAAATAGGTTAGTAATGTAACATTACTTGGTATTTAATCTTTGAATAGAATATGAATTAATTTCATTCCGTACAAAAAATATTCAACATAATCTCATTTGAATCATTAGCATATACATGACAATAGTTAATCATTGAAAGTATTTGAAATATTTGTACTCTGATAAAATAAGAGAAAATATGAAAATTTATTCTTCCTTTTGATGCAAATGAGCTAATACGTCAAATGCCGCATGGGTCATCGATGAAGCATTGCGTACAGCAGAGGCGTATTTTTAATTAAGCGGAAGAAAGATATTCTTCGATTCAATTTTCAAATAATACGGATAGAAACGAATCGAGAACGTGATGATATAATATAACAGTAATTTATTGTAATTAACCCTACATAGCACACGTAGGCTTTGAAACTCCATACTGTTAAGTTTTGTAAGTTAAATTTTTGAAAATATTTTTTATTCTAAATACAATAACACTCAACTTATTTCATTATCCCATTACTGTGAAATTCTTTGCATATTTTTAAATTTTGTAATCCAAACTTTCACAATTCTTATTACATATCCAAATATAACTTTCTTCGATCGATAAATTAACTTTTTCACGTAGATTTTACCGCGTTATTGGCAAGTTCGTATTCATCAAGAGAAATTATCTAAATATTCTGGTATTTCAAAGAAATCGTTTCTAACATTCAATTCTGAATACTGTTGACAGTTAATGTAAACATATTATACAAAATTCTGTCTTCTTTCATACAACCTATAACAACTGATCACTGAACAGTGTTTATTAGCTGAAACCATTTCATACACCAAAAATTTTAAGAAAACCATTTCATATGTATCAACTTAATATTAGGTATACTACATGACATAGAATATATATATTTTTAAGTACACCTATTATGCGTCTTGGTACTTTCTAACCTTGTAAGAAGCACATACACATTCCAATATCTATTGCGATCGTAGATTGATCACTGTAACGAGAAAAAGAGAGAGAGAGAGAAAATAATCCTGTCAAGTCTGACGTGTGCGTTGTAGAGTTGAGATCTATTTTCAAACATGTATTTCCCGTAAACCTTGAATTTCGTGCGGCATTCGACGAGTTAAATAATAGCCGAACCACGGTGGAAGAAGATTGACCCGATTACCGTTCAACGGTTCTAGGATTAGAACGAGTGGAAAGTGTGTAAGCCACTGTGAAGATGCGAACGGAGAAAAAGGAAATCTGTACTCACACGATGTCTCTGGGTGCCGTTTTGGCCGCCACGTAGAACCATCGAAATCGTCCTCCGGACACTAGATACGCGACGAAAACGACCACGACTAATTGAACGAGGAATATCGGTCCCGTGTATATGGCTAGCAAAGCCAAACAGGCGACCGTACACGCTAGCAGAAGCATGATGAATGCCAGGCGGCAAAGCGAGCGGCCGACTGCCTTCCACCGGCTCGTTTCCGTTCCTCTTCCCGTTCGTGTTCTCGTCTTCGATGTTGTCGTCGCTGTCGTCTTCTGCGTCCCCGCTCCTGCATTTCAAGACCAACGTTCGTCCAACCGTACAGCGTATACGCGTCGTACATATACCTTCAACCACTGTACTGTATATAATACAGTATTTGTACTCACCTATCGGTTCATTGTTCGAACCGATTTCCACATTCACCGTGACGTTGCTGTTGGCTGCATTCGATCTGTTGTTGTTCCTTACTGTGTCTTCGAGCTCGACCCTGCTCTCGGCCGACGTCGTCGTCCTCGACGAAGACGTCGGCCGTGAACAGGCCGACGATGCGAGGTCTACGTTGAAATGGAGCTCACCTTTTTCTACGTCCTATAAAACAAAAAGAAAAGAAACACGATACATTCGAACTGTGCGACCCAGTGTTTATCGACTTATGTATGTACTGGGTGTCCCATGGGAACCGGTCGAGATACGCTCGGTGATGTAATTGGGTTTATCTGCTTGTTCTATCATATTATCACAGCTAATTATATAACAGGCATCGGCAACCTACGACCCGCGGGTCACCAAGTGACCCATTCGATAGTTTCAAGTGACCCACTTGAGTTCCGCAAATAAAGTATAATATACAAGAATAAATTATTAAACATCTTTGAGATAGTGTAATTTTCCACAGTGCAATTTCCCCTAGTGTAAACAATCCCTAACGTCTATATTTCCTAGTGTAGTTATCCCTAGCGTCTATATTCCCTAGTCTTGTTATACCATGGATGATGGATAATCCCAAGTTTCAATACTCCCTAGTGCAGTTTTCCCTGGTGTAATTATCCCTAGTGTAGTTATCCAAAGCGTCAATGCTCCCTAAGTGTAATTGTCCGTAGTGTTAATACTTCCTAGTATAATTTTGTAGGTTGTAATTTTATACCTTAGACGAATAATCCCAAGTTTCAATATTCCCTAATACAATTATCCCTAGTCTTATTATACCCAGAGTCAACAATCCCTAGTTTGAATATTCTCTAGTGCAATTTTCCCTAGTATAAATAATTTTCCCTAGTATAAAAAGTCACATTTCAGTTGAATTTGACCCGCAGTCAAAAAAGGTTGCCGACGCCTGGTCTATAATATAATATATCAGAGTATCACCACGGGTGCAATATAGTATTAGGTCGTCCCAAAAGTTACTTTCCCTATGTACACACAACGCTTTGACTGGCAGTGTTAAAGAAATATAGTATTATGCAGCTTTTGGTGAAATGGACGAAGATAATAGGTGAAAGTGAATCGTACACAACTCAATAACGTGACGTTAAATATAAAGTATTATACATCCGTTATTTCTTAATAAAGCGAAAGGAACTTTCAGGACAACCTAATATATTGCATTATCACGGTTATAATATAGTACTTCCATTTCTTTAACCCTTTGCGGACGAATCACATTTCTATTCACTAGGTCGAATAATGCCGTCAATAGATATATACATATTTGTGTATTCTAAAATAATAATTATTATTGTTCTTTAATAAAGTCTAAAATTCCATTAAACAAAAGTACATGATATTAGTTTAGTCACATGATGTCGCTTTCTTCAACAAAATTTGTTCGACCCAGCGCTCGACCGCAAAGGGTTAATATTATCGTGGCTATATTATACACTGCATATCTAGCAGGATAGGCTTCCCTAGGGAAAATGGTGAGATAGAAAAAGAGTTGCCACGCATTATGCCTATATTTGGTTAGTTCGAACGTGACTAATAATTATTTCAAAACGCTTAATAATCATTTGGTAATAATTACTAACTTTATTGGTTATTGGTTATATTGGTAAATTTAACATGACTGCCACAGTGAAAACGAACGTACGTAGTCAGACACAATAAAATCTTAATTATTAACGATGCAGTCGATTAAATTTTCAAATTTAATCTTTCAATTCGATAGCCAGCATTGTTAGCTTAATATTAACGCCATCCGTGGTTTATTTCATAGTTCTTTTTGTCAATTACTTGATTGTAAAAAATTTCGAGTTTCAGTTACCGGTGACTGACGTGGCGCTTAACGTGTTAATAATAGCAATTACTTAATCATTAATTAGTAATTATCAGCGACTACTAGATTAGTAAATGATGATGGACTAGGTCAACCATCATTTCTAAGGATAATGTGGTAACTTCTCAGTAATACAGCTAATAGTGTGGATACCTTCTTCTACTCTATTTTCCCTAGGAAAGACTACTATGCTCGAGAGTGTACAGTGTACAGTACACAGACACAATATATTATACTATAGTATAACGACTATAATATAATACTTTCACTGATTTCGATAATATTGTCATGACTACAATATTATACATACATAATATATAATTTATATCTAAATTATGAAAGTGATTTATAAACCATAGAATAAATTTATTTTTATCATTATTATTAACAGTTTTGTTTTCGAAAAAATGAAGTTTGAAAATTTTATTTGTAAAATATTTGTTTACAATTTTTTCATTAATTCAATTAATGAATGTTCTAAATTAACAAGTGTAAATGTTGATACTGCTAAAATATATTAAAATATGAACGTATCATTATTCTAAAATTTATTATATTTAACTCGAATGTTTCGAGATGTTAAGACAATCGAGCTGTTATTTTTAAACGTGGTATAATTTCAATTTCTTTTTATAAATATAATAAAAGGATATCTATATCTTACTAAAACTACCATTAACTCATTTTTTCTAAAAGTGGACTTATACCACTTGAAGAAGAAAACAAAAAAAAGGCTCAATTATTGAACTGTAGTAATTGAAAGGTAGTAAATTAAAAAAATTATTGTCTTAGAGGTGATAACGTTTAAAGTTAAATCATTCAATTAATTACTTGATTAATTGTGTGACTGAATATGATTAAAGATTAAATTGTTAACTGTGCGACTGAATTGTAATTTTATAGAAAAAAATTCTCACTTAAAAAACAATCCATACTAGTAACGTACAATTCGTAGTTGAAATTGTAGAACTACTGTAAACATGTTAAGCTTTTTCTTTTTTGATTTTTTCCAAATATTATTTTACACGTCTGCTAACGTTTCTACACTTTCTACTTTCTCTTGTAGTTTCTCCCAGAGTATGATCTTTAGATACAAGGCAATCAAAAAAATATATTTACATTTTTTTGTATATACTTTGATCTTAAACTTCAATATTCAGGACACAATTGTTCACTTTTAAATTCTCGTTCTTATTTTCACCTTTCCGCGGCAAAAAGATGTTTTATTAATTGAGATATGTATTGTTTTCTTTTATAACCATGTTTTTCCACGCACGTTTTTTCATTTTAACGTACATTATTGATCAACCTCCTATCAAGTTTTTATCCACATTAATATTTCATCTTAATTCCAAGCATTTCATTTTCAATTACAATGTACAGATTCAAACAAAAAGATCATTTACGGCTTGTTTAATTATTAATTCAAAAATCTGATAAAGAAAGAAAAGAAAAGAAAAACAGATAAATATTTGTTAACTGATTTGTATAGTTTGTGATTATTTTTAATTGAGTCTGAATTCAATAGTGTAATAGTTTAAGTAGATTGTGTAATTTAAAAAATAGAATGATTTATTCTTGGTATAATTATATATTTTATGTTAATATAATTCATAAAATAAGTCGTATTCTCAATGCTTATATATTTATAAAAATTTAATTAATACAATTCAAACAACATAACAAGAAAGATAGTGCAGCTTTTGAATTACCGATTGTCGGTAAAAAGGGCTAAACAGATTCAAATTTTATCTTACAGAATTGTATGTATTTTCAAAAAAGTATAACAAACATTATTTATTGGTTTTGTAAATATAGTTATCAGGTATATGTGACTTTATATAAAATATGATTATCTTGTCATTATTTTATGTTATATTTAATCATGTGATAGTAACTATACTAAGAATGGAAAACATGATTCAATTAATTAGATATTATAAATGCTTGTGTTCGCATTAACTGTACGTATACACAGTTAGTGTAAAATAAGAACTATTATTTTTCATTTGCCTTTAGAATTAATATGCTGTAATATAATGTACCTGTACATTTGAATATGTATATCAACGCTTTCTAATAATATTCATTTCCTTCAACTGTTGAAAACAATTTTTAAATCATAGTTATTATCATTGCCGATAACTCTTTCTAAAACAAGTTATTATTACCTTCCCTTATTGTTTGCAAACTGCCTTTCTAATTATTATTTCAATAAAACATAATAACAATAACTTTGCTTCCTATTATTATAATTACTTATTACCAACTTGATGTTTAATGTATCATATAGTCGATTATAAAATCTCTTATCAAGATCAAAATTGTATAAGTACTATTTTATTATTTTTTTACATAAAATTACACAAAAAAAATGTAATTAACAAATTATACATACAGTGTTTGTACAAAACACCTTATCGACATGTATATTGAAAAGTTATATCCTGCATAAATATTTATTTGTACGTTATAGGTGGTAATAAAATGCATTTAATGTAGCACTGTGATAAAATAAACAAATATATCCTAATTTTAATTTTGTTCTACCTATTGTTCTTGTAATACTATTATTTTGTTTAAATGAGTATTTGAAATTAGAACCAATAACACATTTTGTTTTTCTCAATTCATTTAACATTTAAAAATAATGTTACCATTAATAAAAATCAGAATAATAAATTAAATATTATTGGATAACTCCTGTTCTTGGAATTTAAAGTTTTTCTAAAAACCTTTAATTAAAAAATAGAAATACAATACTT
Source organism: Stelis phaeoptera (assembly GCA_943735885.1). NCBI lineage: Eukaryota > Metazoa > Arthropoda > Insecta > Hymenoptera > Megachilidae > Stelis > Stelis phaeoptera. The sequence goes on from OX030930.1 coordinate 8,529,749, forward strand.
CCACTACTTTACAGAATACACTAATTTTTATCAAAGTTTTTATAAATAAATATACATAGTGATTAAATCTCCGATTAATAACAAAATAATTAGGATAATAGAAAGAGAAGTAAATGTTATTATTTTAATACTTTAGCATTAGAACATTTTTCACTCACCCCAAAAAGATATTTATGACTTTGATTAACGGTTTGATAAGACGCTAGAACACATTTTTGCAGAACTCTTTTTAACCGCGTAGTTAATGTACACGCTGTACACCCATTAAATACATTTTCTCTACTTTCACAATTTTACAATAATTATTAAATCACCCTTGAACAATATTTAGTTATTTGCAAACGAAACTTAGGAAAACACAAATTCTGACATTCTGCAATCATCTGTAATAGAGGAACTAAATCAATAACTCTATAGTAGCGCCACAACGCGGCAAAATTCAAAAGCTATTTAAAACCGCACCACAAACGTATATTAATAATATGAAAATGAATAATTAATTTGTATATTAATTTTTAAATGATCCGAGTTTTAAGTTAATTAGATAATTCATAAACCATTCAGTTATTTGTAAGTATTGTAAAAGCTTAAGTAATTTACAGTTATTTATCTATCCAACAATCAGCCTACAATTTACTCAAAAACTTATTCCTTGTTTTTTTTTTTTAAGTACAAATTTCAATCAATTCTACAATATTTTATAACCACAAAAAGTAACTATAATTAGAAAAGTGCATTATAAAATACAAATCTGCCTGAAGTACCAATAAATTTGGTATTTTACCACTCACGATTTTTTTGTGCATCTACTAAATTGTACAAAATTGAAACTTAAGTTCTGGATAACATCACTGTCGGTGTAATTTGCACAGTTATGTCGTACATTCTCGTGCGCAAACTACAACTTGCTTTATGCTAATTTAGAAATTAAAATTCAGTGTCAGCCATAGATTACGAAAAGAGATCGCGACCCTAGACACTTACATATTCCTATCCAACAATAAATTTTCTTTACCAAAGAATCTACGAATATTTTTCAATTTATTTCAAAAACGAAAAGTTCAGAAAGAAAAGATAATAAATATAATAAAAAATAATTAAAACTTATAAATAACAATGTAATTTAAAAATTGAGTTGTAAATGATCATTTACAAAATGAAATATTCCGCTTCGTTTTCTTTTTTCTTTTTATTTGCAAAACATACTCGACGTCGTCTTCAACGAACGACTAAATTATTTAATAAAATTATACAATAAGATATAATTTTACGTGACTACTGGTTCACTGATAAGACAAAGAAAACCCACTTTCACGTGACCACTGGTTAAGCGATAACACAGGGAAGACGTGTTAAAGTGAAACGTGTTAAAGTCAATTTAAATATCGAATGATTGCTGCAAAATAAACTCGTGGATGAAATCACTTTTTTTTTATTCTACGTATGGTACTGTATTTTAAATAATCGCGCAGATGTAAGGATCTAAAATTTGAAATAACCGATACATTGAAGAATAATTAACTTAAAGCCGTGATAGGGTAACCTCGAGCTGGTACGTCGAACTAGAACGAATCACGGCTGAGCGTGCGCTCTACACGAGCTCTGATTGGTCAGTGTTTTTCGTTAATAATTCAAAAACGAAGCCAAATCCGACATTTTTGCAAAGGAAATTGTTGTTCAGAATCGTCTCAGCTACCCCCCGTTTCCGGCTCCTACACTAGTTACGGCCAGCTCTCGCTCTAGCGGTTACGTCGCCCCGGACAAAAAGACAAATTGCCGCCCCTTAAGATATTTCTTAAATAAAGGTACATATTTTTTTAGCTTTTATACATAAACAATATAAACACGCTACGCATTGTAAATTTTTAGCGAACGAAGAAATCGATACGTGAAATTTTCTATTAACTGGGGATTTAACACATCAATATGTTTCTCACACTTACAGTCAAAATGGCGCTCCGGACAAATGACAGGGTTGCCCGCTCCTAGAGCGGGCGCTGGTTACGGGACACCCTGTATAATTGATAGTAGATTTAATGTTTCATTCAGTTCAAAATTAGAAACTTTCATATCTTTCCTTTCCATAACTATACAGCCGATGAAATATGCAACGAGATGCTCATTCAATCAAGATTTCTTCTCATTAGATCGCATCCGAGTCCCGCCAAAATACCAACGAAATCGCGGTCACTAAGAAGTTCCACAAGAAAAAGGAACTATGTACGGTAAAACCAGTTAATATGCCCCAGTTACCGCACAGAAATGCATACCGTTACACGAAGATCCGATCGTTTTTAGCACTAAATATTCATGGAAAGCGCTATCGAGAAAAAGGATTGATTTTGAACCCTTTCGTAGACAACCGATTTGAATGGACGCTTAAATATTCAAAATTTGTGGCGTGAATCTTTATTCTCTAAACGTAAATCGATTATAGCGTCTATAAAGAATGGGATATCTTAAACGAACCGATATAATATGAGAAAATGGACGCTATTACTTCATAATTTAAAACAGTAATTAAGAATTAGGAGGAGCAAGCCTTACTTTCGATTTTTCCTGAATTGTAACGCCAGAAATAATACTCAAAGGTTTACCAATTGGATTTTAATTAACCGATAGCACTGAAAAGCCTAATAATAGGCTTTCACTAAAAGTAAAGTGTTAATATTTCAAAATGTTAGTAAGATAAGGAAGATGAAATTCCGTATAAATAATATTTGGTGATATTTCGTTGCTTTTCAGTTTACGTCTATCAAACACGCATTGTTGCACACTTTCTATTACACTCGACGTAATCGTACAGAACCTAACACATTCCTTGCCCAATCATTTTCTGTTCTATAATGTATACGTTCACTTCCTGCTTTTCATTCTTCGATTTTCGTAACGTTTTTCTACGTTATGTTTAACCCTTCCTTGCATTGCGTTGCAAAAATGTCCAACATGTATATTTTATTTTAAGTTCCTTTTCTCGTAGCCAAGATTATTTTCTTATGAAGGATACGTTCATCAGTTTCAAGGAATTTAAATAAAAAACGTTAATAATCATAATTTCTGTCATAATTTCTTTAATTTCTAAAATAATTTTTAATAAAATTATCCATTTCGTTTCTTGTATTTTGTAATTATAATTTTTTGTTCGACGTTACACAAGTTTTCTTTCGATAAATTTCTGATAATAAACAATGTTTTCACCAATTACTCCCTCCCTATTATTATCGTTTGTGAGAATTCAAAAACTGTATCGTTTCTCTTCTTGAATTGAAAAAATCATGCAACGAAGGATTAAAAAACATTCTTGTACCTTTGATCGGAATTTTTATTCGAATTAACGACGTTGATTAGAAAGGAAAGGAATTGTGGAATGGTCAGTCTGCTTCTCTGGGTCTTGCTCCGTTAAACCTTGCTCGCCCGATACTAGGTCACTTTTGACCCATGATTTCTCACGTGATTAAACAGAAACAATTACGACCGGAACGGTGTGTAGCTCGACTTTGATTCTAAATAGAAAAAAAAAAGAAACTAACAGAGAAACTTCTTAAGCTTCGCAGGTTTCTAGGAAATCTGAAGACGATTGGTCGTTGAAACACTTAAAGGTAGCGGTTTCAAACTATAATAGATACAACAAAAAAATAGAATGGTTTTTTTATCTCTATTGCATCGGAAAAGGGACAAGAGTATATTGCAAGTATTTTCGATTTTTAACTCTTTAAGGCACATGACTTTAAAGAAAATAAAAACCCAAGTTGAATAGAAAGAAAAAAAAACTCATTTCAATTATTTAATATAAAATATTACTAAAAATGAGTAATTTCAACTTTTTCAGGTGGGACATTTTTTAACCCACCTAACTCCAAAGAGTTAAGCAAAATAATTATGATCATTATTATTATGTTATTATCTTGTGAATAAATATTTTCGAGAGTTGTAAAGAAACTGAACAAAGGCTTCCAAGTGTAAAGGGTTGACAAATACTTGAATCAGTGTTTAGTCTTGACGAAGCATAAATACAAAATAAAATCGGGCAGTTTTAAGAATATCCCCCGTTATCTTTTGCAGTCTTTTGATTTTCACTTTTTGTAACCGGTGATATCGGCGAAATATATGCATATGTCCCACAGAATAATTGAGAATCCGTGGACGCAGATTAACAGACTGTTTCAAAATACCCGTCCTCTTAATAGTCACATTGTAGTTGATTTTGACCCGCAGCCAAAAAGGGTTGCCGACGCCCGAGTTATACTTTAGCGATTGCATACTTTTGCTCGGTGTTGTACATCCTGTCAGTCTATGTACGAATACATTAAAGTGCATGCCTTTTGGCATTAAATATGTAAAATTTTTTAATAAATTACACAATCGTTACATCCTTGGCATTTATAGACTCTTGAATTGATTACAGTATGAACAGACGGGTATATATTTCAAAAGTAGGTTAGCGAATTTCTGTTAACGGTACAGCGAAATTAATTTCACCTAAACATCTTCTTTCTTTTATAGACTTTTCGAAAAGAACTTTCGATACAAATTTTAATATTTGGAAGCAATATATCTGTGTTTTTTATTTCTTTTTATTGAAATCACATATTTGGTTAATCCTTCGAAATTTAATATATTGTTTCCCAATTAATTTATGAGATCGTTCAAAAATCTGTGTCATGTAATTTCAAGCGGAATAGTACAAATTTGGGTCACGATGGAACCAGGAGTCCGTCGTTCTATGGTTAATCTTTTAATTAACTAGTGTGATATATACTTCACACTGAATATAAAAAAAAAGGGACAATAATGAATAACTTATGGTCCCAAATTTGTTAAATTTTCCCTATAGCTCCGAAACAGAGACATGTTAATAATATTTGCAATTCTTAAGAAAACTGTTATGGCGAAGGTGTTCCCGTTAATTGCAAGAGATAATATTTCTTCTGTGGTTGATATCCGGGTGTTAAAAGATTAATTATAAAACAAATCCAAAATTCGCAGCGAACTACAGACGATATCGATACATAAATCATATCCGATGATCAACAACTTACGTATGTTTTATTCATATTACTCCTGATCGAATTAAAGCACGTATCTCAATAATTTATTGTTAAATATCCTGCGGTGTCGTTGAACGAGTTGGAATTCACCTCGCAAATTGTAAATCTAATAGAGCAAGATATAAAAAGAAAGGAAATCACTAAGTTACCCTTTGTTTTATTCAATATCAAATTTAACGTTTAATGACTTTTTTTTTACAAAATTCAATCGTCACCTACCCTACAGCAGGACGAAATCTTTAAAGTAAGTTTATCCTTAACTTTTACTGAATAAATTACTCATCTCACAATAAAATATTGGAATATTGTTAAAGGGTGTAGCCGGATAAGGGGGTGAAAAGTGCCTTCAGACTAAATTAATCAATGAAGGTATCAATTAATAGACCGTTCAAAGAAAATCATTTTTGTCAAGTATCAAGCCGCTACTCTAATACTGTAAAAATATATTGAATTGGAAAAGAAAAAGTACAAATTTAATTCTAATACGTGGAATATGAGACTCGTTGGTTTGTTACGATATGTACTACGGTGTTTATTATGAAATCTAACTAGGAAAGTGGCGGAAAATCACGATAGTTTGTATGTGTAATTGCATTCGATGAAGACGGAATAACCTTGATGATACCGAGATAAAAGACGAGTAAAAGTAACGTATGCCGAAGAAATAAGAATCGTAACTCGATATCTTCCAAAAGAATGCATCTCTCAACGTGCGTTAGCGAGATTACATAAACAGGAAAAATGATATTAAAGTGGCATTTAAATGCGTACACGGTACACTGCGTAGCTATCTTAGGAAAAAGTTTTATTGAAAACAAACAAGAACATGAAGAAACAAAAAAAAAAAAAGAACAATTCGACGAAATCGGAAATTTCAAATTCGTTATTCAAACAATCATTGCGAATGGATAACGAGCAGTTTTGTCAAATAAAAACGAACCATTATTCGTTTTTGAACAAAATTACATAATTACCTATAACTTTGGGAGAAACTTTTATTGAGAAAATATTCGCGCAAAACTGGAAATTTCAAATTTGTTAATAAAGTGAGTCCATTTGTATAATGAAAATGAACCAGTATTAGTTTTTATACAAAATCTTTATTTGTATTCGTTAACAATACTCACTGCCCGCTTATGGCTTTTTAAACAATGAATTTGAAATTTCATATAATTATTATTCAATTAAACTGATTACACTTTGATACACGTTACAAGAATTAGTTCAAACGGCACTTCGCACGAATCACGTGTAAAATGAGTCGAAATCGTTGAATAATTATTTTAATTATTTCTCAATTACCTTTTAGCATCATCACACTAATAATAAGCATAAATGTTCTGTTTAATGATCTAGAAAGGTTATCGTGTTAAAAAGGAATCCATGAAATACGATTATCCGAGGAGTTACTTTTGAAAATGGCGTTAACACGATTAAGAAGAAAAATGAGCTCAAATTAATTTCGGCTGTGATCCTGATTAATTAGTAAAAAGATTTTCGAAATATCAAAAGCACAAACCGTTAGCGCAAAAAAAAACCCACTACTCAAAACTCAATAAAAAACAAAAGAAAACAAAAATTAAACAAGATAGATATCTTGTATCAAATTTTGTATCTTTTGATATTCTTAATTGATAAAAAGTTTGATATAATTGAACTTCTTTATTATATCTTTAGTTTTATTTTTAATATTGAAAGAAAATTTATTTCAATTTATAAGACTGAGAACTTAATTATTGTTTTAAAAGAGAAAGACAAAAATAATTTATGAGAACGGATAAGGTACTTTGTCACCGGTATTTAATATAAGAAATTATCATTCAAGAAATCGTAATTTACAATCGAATGACGGAAATGACACGCTAATACATTTCGATGGATTCGTTTCATTAAATTCGAGGTTTCATCGGAACAGCATATAAATCGGATTTTGTTAAACAGATAATAGTGATTAAACAATGCATTGCTGGTTGGTGTTAATTAGAAATGGCACAAACTGTAATCTAATTTTATTATGAAACATTTGATAAAAATGTTTTACATCAAATGCTAGTTGTGCATAAAAATAATATATTAAGGAATTTTGTTGAATATTTGATATTCATATTTAATCAAATAATAATTTATAGGCATTCTGTGATAATAAATGTGTTAATTATAGAAAAGGTAAGGAGGTTGATATCATTTTTCAAAGAACTCCGAATGTTGATCAAATTTTATATATTTATGCAGCAGAAATGATTGTTGAGATATTTTATAACAATACAAGCACTGGTTTAATCATTTATTTAACACAGATTATTAATTTTTGTTGATGTGAATAATTCAAAACACAGATTAGCACTTTTCATGAATATGTATAATATGATAAATTCGAAAATTCACCAAATTGTGCGAAACAAATAAATTGTTATTGATTACTATGTAATTTTGACGTCAATTCTTTATAATAACTATTACATAACAATCATACACGGATAAAATAATGCACAATTTATTTAAAATTAAAAATAAAACTTTTTTATCATATGAAACATGATCTACGTTGCACTATTGCAATTAAGCAAGGAAATAATAAAAACAAACATTCTGCTTTGTTTTATCAATTTTTACCCCAGCACATATTATTTTGTAATTCTGATTTTCAATTTTTAATTAAAAATACATGAGAATTGAAATATTACTAGATCGTAATACCGTCTATATATTTTACTACAGCAATTAAATAACTAAATAATAGAAAAATATCCTTCCTTACTTTATAAATCTACAATATCCTATTATCAGGCGCAGGGAAACATAAAATAAAATATTCAACAAAATATCAATTCCCGCCTGAACAATGAAAAATTATTTCACCGATTATCGTCACATCGAAAAATAAAAATAAAAAAATAAAACAAAAACACTTACACGGTCCTTGTCGCAAATTGCATTGGTCCCGTTTCCGACACTGCTGTTTGAAATCTTCGAAATCGTGGCTGACATGGTTCCAACTAATCCGTCCTCAGCGAATCGTCAACACCGACTATTAAATCCCCAGTCTTGTTTTCATAAAGTAATCTTCGGTTGTCTCAAACTTATCCACGGTCAAAATCAAAACAAACTCCAGGTATTTAGTCACTTATTTTTGACGTACGAAAATCCTCGCTTCGTTCTTCAAAATATTATCCCCGTTAAAATGATTTGTTCGTCTCGAAGAATATCCTTCGAATAGAAAGGAATTTTTACAGATTTTCCTTCTGTGCCGTGTACCATGAAAGACTTCCGTTGCTTCTTGCTTCGGCAACGAACGGTAACCGGATCGTTCACGACGGACACGAAAACTCGTCGAATCGTGGAAAACAATCAAAATAATGAATAACCGAAAGGTAAATAGAAGGTACACGTGTGCCGGTAGCGAGAACTGATGTCGATTTGTCCGCGTACTAAAGCGGAATACCTACGAACAGTGAGCTTGCTAGGTCGATCATGCAAGCCGATCTCCCTCCATCGTTTCACGAACAACCGAGCAGATACCGGTACCGAAACGCACTTGTTCATCTTCGTTCGGCTTCATCTGATTTAAAGTCCCTACCCGTTAAATTAAGACTATGCGCATAAAATCAAGTTTTTTCGAAATGCAATATTACGTCGAGCCTATAATATTCTGAAAGTGGTTTACGTCAAAATTAAAAAAAAGAAACTGAGATCATCAGTTGTTTCGCATCACATTATTTTAAATTAAATGAATCCAATGTAATTTTTACGATCGGTTAGATAAAACTTGTTATTTCGATATTATATGGAATTCATTTTGTATTAATTATGAAAGTGGTCTGAGTGGGGGGGGGGGGGGGGGGGAGGGAGAACCACACACGTGTCGAATTGAGTAACCTCCTCCTTTTCGAAGTCGGTTAAAAATATAAAAAGATTAGTTCATCAGTTATTACAAATGCATTCACTATTGCAAGAGTGAATCTAAGAAGAGTAAAAAATACCACGGATAAAAAATTCAATGGATGGGATTTTTAAAAAATATACCTTTAAAGATGTTCTATAAAACTTCTTTAGATGATTCTGAATTGCACGTTTTGGATCTTTTACCTAAAATGAGAAGACCAAAAATATGTATATGGAAATTTACTTCCATTATACACCACCAAAAAACCAGTAACGGAAGAAAAACATAAAAATATGATGAGTTTGCTACGCTACATCCCTCCAGTTTTTCAGGAAGTTTACAGGCTTTGAGGGCGAAATTATACATTTTTTTGGTTTGACGAAAAGAATCGTCTGTTTTCTGAAACCAACGTTTGACTTTAAGGTGCTATAAAGATTATTTAAAAAGAATTTTTTAACAATCGTTTTAGTTCACCTAGAAAAGAATTTAATACTGAAGAGAATAAGCTTCGGTTTAAATCAATAGATCGCATAGTTATTTTGCTATCACGCCCGCCAATTTTAAGAAATCGTAAAAATGAAAAATGGAGAAAACGTGTTTTAAAGTTTTCAGACTTCGGCCGACCTACCTGCTCTCAGTTCTGTATCATTCGAAATACTTTGAATTGGCCTCTATAACTTTGTGAATATATTCTGGAATAATTTATCTATAGATTTAGGCAATAAAAAAGAAGATCAATTTTCTGGACCTCATAAAGCAGGGCACTCCCTGAAGAAGATTTATTTAACTGTTTGAGGTACACGATTTTAAAGGGAATAAAAAACCAAGTTGCACGAAGTTAATAAAATAAGATACAAAAAAAAAGTTAAATAAAATATTAACTTTTCGAGGTGGGTTAAAAAGATAAGCAAAAGGTGGGACATTTTGTTAACCAACTGTAATAACATATAAAATTATAAATCAGAGATGCCATAATAACTTCCCCCTAATTCGGCTCTGTGCCGAGCTTTGCCATTTCAAGCAACTATACCAACTGAACACGCACTCTACAACGCTTGTAAACCAACAATTATTAACCGCAGGAAGTTATACAATAGTTTTGTTCGACAGGTTTTTCGAGCATTTCGACGTCTTAAACGTGCTAAACACTTTTTACACGGCTTTGCGAAGAAGAAAATAACATTCAAGGACCTCCTAACTTAAATAATACAAAAAACGGGGATTTTTATGTTGTAAAAAAAAGTTTGTAGCGTTTTCTTTTCTTTCAAATTAAAGAGAATGGAGTTCCAAGTCTCATCTTCGATACAAGTTCATGTTACAACCCGATGGTTAACCTTTGAACAACGGATGTCGGGTCAATCGTGATTCAATTGTATACGACAATATATCGACTAAAATCGAACGTTAAAATTCGTTAACCAAAAGCTTCCGTACATTATTGGAAATATAATATCTGAGGAAATATTTTAAAATTTGCAAAGAAACTTAGTAAGTTTAATAGCTTTTTAGTTAATATGTGTCATAATTATGACAAATTTTTATATATCAACGTTTATTTTTCGAGAATGTATACAGGGTGTTTCTGAATTATTAACAAAACACACTGACCAATAAGAGCGCGTGTAGAGCGCGCGCTCAGCCGTGATTCGTTCTAGTCCGACGTCCCGGCTCGAGGTTATCCTATCACGGGCGCTCTGATTGGTCAGTGTTTTTCGTTAATAATTCATAAACGAAGCCCCATTCGATATTTTTGCAAAGGAAATTGTTGTTCAAAATCGTCTCAGCTACCCCCCATTTCCGGCTCCTACACTAGTTACGGGACACCCTGTATAATACGCTCTTTGGACCGAAGCACAACAATTTTTAATTATAAAAAGAATCGCAGAATGTTGCATAATATGCAACTTTGTATATGAATGTGTTAATGTCGAACCACTGAATCTATTTTTCGCGATATGGCTATAATTAATGGCTGTTACAAACAACACCGTTCAAGAGAACCGGAACCTCTCTTCGCCGGTTGTATTTGAAACACGTAAGAGGAATGACAAAGACACATCACCCGTTTCAGAAGAATCTTGAAATTTTCACAGACCTGCTATTAAAACTTCAACAGTTATGTTCATAGAAAATCTTTAACATTTATGCTTACAGATCATTTTTCAAGTTCTTTGACTTTAAAAAACTAATTGACTAATTATATATAAACAGATTAGTTAAATTTTGAGTAAACTTGTGTGCGAATGTTGTATTTATTTATGGAAATTACACAGTAGCGTTAGCACAGTAACGTTTTTTTTTCCAAAAATACTCGAGGAAGTAACGCAACAAGGTTGGCTAATGCAACATTTCCAATTATAAATGTTCAATTTCATTTTATATTAGGTGTGACCCCGAATATTACTTCCGCTTAAAGAACCTTCAAAAGTACAATTTCCCGCTGTTTATGATAATAAAATGAAACTAAACAAGTTCGGAGAAAATGTAATACATACATAACATATAAAAAATAAGAGAATTAAAAAAAAAGAAGAAAAGAAAAATGATTAACAATCGTAATTAAATACAATATTATTAAATTTCAAAAATATTGTTAAGTCTATTGTCTAGTCTTGCACGTTTATATGTACAAGTACAATATACGAGTATACAATGTGTGTATTTGAAATCTTACAGGTTCTGCAGATCTGTCCTGCTTTCTCTTGCAATTATCTCCGGTACGTAAGTACCTAATGCTTTAATAGGCAACAGGACGTTTTAAATAAAACCAGGTAAATGTTATAAATGTATTCTACATTTACCATTTACGGTGTAAAGTTTGTAAATTAACGAAATATGTGTATATGTTATATTCATGAACAAATATTCAAAGTTGAATATTTAAATTATTAATAAAGATAGTAAATCCTTAATTATTAAAGTGTTGATTATTCAAATTATTCAATTGAAAGTTTCTTGGTGAATTTACAACAAATTTAAATATTAAACACTTTACGAAGCGTTTAAGGTGCAATTATAAGAATTTGAGTCATAACTGCGTTAACGATGTTTTTTCTTGTATTCGTCATTAGAAACTACGTATGTTCTGAATAATTATACGCACTGAACAGCTTACGTATTCCCACAATAACAAATTAAACGAAAATAATTACTGTTTTTATAAAACAATTTGTACAAAATTCATATTCAAGTTTTGTTACTTGAATATGTTAATTATTCTATTAATTAAAAAAATTGAATTTTGTCAATTGTTCTAAAAAACTTTTACAACATTATTTCTTAAAGTAACTTTTATTAAAAGAAACGAGTTGAAGTTATTATTCATATTTATAAATTAAGAGCATAAATGCTGAAAGAATGCTAAATATTATTCAAGCAAAGATTTAAACAATGAATTGTATGAGTAATCCAACTTCTAATGTTTGAATCAATTGTTAACATACTATTAGTAATTCAAACATTCCCGCGTTATTGAAAGCGCTTTAAGCGCCTCAAACAGTGAACTATGTTCAGAATGTACCAACTTCAAGTGGATCATGGTTACTATAACGACATAGAAGCCCGCGGAATTTGATCAATGATCTCCGAATACACTAAATATATTCGTTTAAATACAGTTACAAACTGATACGATAGTTATTAGAATATATATAATACTTTTCATTTTGAATTCAGTCGTGCAATTTAATAGAGACTGTTGCGTCTCGACGAACTTTTCTAAATTTATTATAAAAATTAGTAGAACAGGGCCAGCCGGCGTGCTTCTCGATTGGCGCTTGCGTCACGGAGTATTTCTTGTCAAGAAGTACAACGGTTTGGCGGAAACTTCATAATTGAATAAACTGCTCTTGTGGATAGTTGAACTTTGTTATAAGATATTAATTTGTTTTTACAAAATTATTAACACCAATCAAATGTATGTTTTAATACGTTGTAATAATTTCTAATTCGTGGTTTTATATATTTCGTATTTTTAAAGCAAGCGTTTATATCTATACAATGTTTCCTTTCCATATCAACACAATTGATATTTATTTAAATGATTGATTGTACAAACTTAACATTTGAAATGTAAAAAATATGCTATAATCTTCTTCATTGCTTAGGGCTCAGGTGATACTGCTGCGCAGTTTGAATTTGGCGCGTTTGTTGTTTCCTTAAATATCCGCTAATGAAAGTCAGCGGGACATATAACAAAGCAAAAGTCGTGTGTTCTTCTTTCAAATGTACATCACTGATTTCTGACCGTTGTCTAGGCAACGCGTCATGATGACAGTTATTGAAATATTTTCAAGTTCTGTCGATTATAAATACAAAAGTAAAATATGTTCTCTGAGTTTCTTAATTGTATCGTTTTTCATCATTTTGTCATTATTTACACCATTTTTTATTATCTATAATGCAGGAGGTATGTATTAATAATATTTTATTTCAAAATATATGTATACATACGTACGTACATACTTTGTAACTACATGTACATTTGTAATTTGCTTTTTAAAAATTTTTTGTGATAATAGAACGTAACATGTATCAATTTTGTTACTTTGTATTGTAGCAGAAACTTATATATAATTTTTTAGGTTTCTCTTTGAAAAATCGTGTATATGCAGAAAGACCAGATGTACTGTTTAATTACAAATATATATTATTAGCAAACAGGGGCTACAATATTAGTCCTATCATTTGTTCAGCATTCACAACATACAAAAATAATAAAATTACAGATGACTGTATATTAATAAAGGTTCTGTTTTTACATTATATATTATACATAATGGTAAAATTATTATATTATCATATATTTTTTTCTAACTATTAGTCATTTTTTAATTACTTAAAATTAGGTTCAAGAAATAGATACGCGCAATGATGGTAAAAAGGATGCTATAAAATTTGAAGCTCACTTTTATACGAACATACCCATTAGATCTTATAAGCTTCTACTCTTTTTTAATTTCCAGTTAAAGGTAAAATATGTTACTATAATTTTATTTTTAAATACTATTTCAACATAGTGATTTTATTGATTTATTGCAGCAATTGTTTAAAATAGCGATTGAATCTATTGCATTCTTTTCTCATGTATTAGAAGAAGAAATACAGATGGTACAGGTCTATGGAGATTTAATATTACAACAGAAGGGCCTTCTTACCAATAAAGATTTATATGAAACTTACAATGAGAGTATAGAAATAGCTGATTACTCATTAGAAGAGTTATTTTTACAAAATTCTAAAAAAAAATGTTGGTAATAGTTTTAATATTGTCATTTTTCCTTAGAAATATAAATTTTCACATTTAAGTGTAATATAAATATTTATTTTAGTTGCAGCTACAATAAATAATGAATACACAACAAAGCAAGTAGTTCACTCAAGTGAAAATACAGTGGTCATTCGTGCAGAAATAACCTATAGGGACAGTTTAATTTACTATCAGCCTAGTATTTGGGAAGAATTGAAATGGGCATGGGTTCAATATTTATCATTCCTTATCATTTTAATTTACATAGTAAAACATATGTTGATTTTCTTATTTTCAAAACGATATTTGAATAGTTACGTTATAGTGCCATGGAAAGAAAAATAGCAAATATAAAGTTTGATATTTTTAAATGTTTGGATACTAAAATTTCATACATTTGTTTCCCTATTTAAAATCGAACTTTTGAATAAATTTTAAACTTATAATTGTAACATAGACCATGATTTTACACACTAGTGGATGTAAATCTACTTATATAAACTTTTTAACTTAAGCTAACACAATAAACCAAAATACTCGCCCAGCTATAATCGATTCTTTTACTTAATTCAATATAACTTAAATATCAAATATCTAATTCAAACCATTTGTATAAACCAATAGGTAGTTGCATATAATTTATTTAACAAACTTCTGTAACGAATTTACAATTTAATTACTATTTTCTTTTATATGTATAATAGATATGTTTTATTTGAAAGAAACAAGTGTAAATCATGTTACTAAGGTATTCAACTGAAACTGATTGGATCGCCAAATATTGTTCAAAATATTACGATCCAAATTAATATATAAAAAAAAAAGAATAATAACAATTACTTCGAACTTCAACTAGTTACACAAATAGTTTATTTCAATAGTACATACATACACTCGAAGTAAAGTGGCGTCTCTATCGGAGTGAGCCAGAACGAAATTTCGAATTGACTTTGGAGACTTCACGCCAGACAAAGACAAAGAGGGAGGTATAATGATCGTGGGAGAGACAATGACAGAAGCTGCGGAAGCAATATTTTCTCATGATTCTTTTTTTAAAATATTTGTTGGACCATTTCACAGCATGGTGTAGATCCCGATTTTGCAGTCTCACTCTCAAAACTTGATACAAACTAAAAATGTACGTTTTTATAAAATAAATTATTGTGTGTACAATTTTCCCAAAATAGAGCTCTGTACCGCGCTGTGGAATGGTCTAACGAATACTAAAAAAAAAAAGAATCATGGGAAAGTATTGCTTTCTCGGCTCAGAAAGCTGCATAAACCGTCAGTAAATCATATTGTTCTGTTTTTGTCTCTCCTACAATTATTATATCTCTCTCTTTGTCTTTGTCCTAAGTTTCTTGGTTTGTCCGCACGAGGCCTCCAAAGTCAATTCGAAATTTCGTTCTGGCTACTGCGCACCATATGTAAGCTGTTTTGATGAGCTTTTCACAGAGCGCGGAGCGGGATGAACGCCGCCATATTCAAAACGTGATTTTGTACACATTGGCATGTATGTCTATGAGCATTTATTTACAATTGTGCGAAAATGGCATAAGAAAGTAAATCGAGTACCGCTTATTTCGATAATATGTAAAGTTATATAACACATACAATACTGTACAACACAGGATGGCGTTTAAAAAATAATACTGTTACTAATTATCTGTATAAACGCAGCGTACGTTCCAGCACTGGTATAATGCACAGTAGAAAAATAAGCATGAACGCAATCTCATTCCCTCTATAAGTACATATGTACATACATAGCTCAGCTGTTCCAGTAAGCTGTGGCGGCAAGATCGCCCCATATGCATTAAAATGGCGGAACTTGTTCTCCCCTAACTGCACTTTGGGCCCATCTTTGAGCCCTAAATTTGGACTTTATGTACCGTCCCTGTTATTTTTGCGTCCGTGTCCGCACCCCTGAAATACTTATGTTTATATTTTGCAAAAGAATGAAAAAGAAGAAAAAGAATATTAATATAAGATTAAAAGAAGATTATTAAAAAGGAAAGAATTCTGTTTATTATAAAATCAATTGATTTGTTTTGTTCAGCAAGTATTTCATAAACGCAAATTTTTTCGTAAGACGGCCCTGGAGGTAGCAACCCTTCCAAACTACGCGCTTGGCCAGTTCAATGAGGTTAGAGATTGCGCCGTATCATGTGTTGCTTTTAGTTTTCATTTAGCGTACGCTTGCAGTAATTCTTGCAGTAATTGATACTCGATTCTATTACGAACTACTTATTTCCTAAAATACGTAACATTGTACGATAGTGATATTTAAGATGATATTCGAAATAGTTCAATTTGTTTTTCTAAAGTAACCCATTATTAAGTGAAGAAAAAGGTGAGTAAATATATTAGAAACCGTTGCGGATGCTGCTACAATGTTTACTGATTTTTCATACCGAGATTTTACCATGTTTCTGTTGTAGTAATAAGATATATATTTTTTATTATTTTGCCATTTATGAATGCTCTTTTCCATGAGTTTAGAAATTCCAAGAGTAGCATTTATCAAAATTAGGTTTTTTGACAACAATTGATAATCTATTTTGTGACTCCGGTATTAATAAATGGATGGAGATATTGTTTGAATAATTTAAAATATCATGATTTATATTTTCTATGAATAACTGCAAACAATAAAAACTGTAAATAATTCAATCTTTTGTAATTAATTAATTGAATTGCAAATAGTACGATCGTGTTTTTCTTGTTTTGTGTTTAAAGATGCAGGCACCTCAAGAGATGTTTTTTTTATATGACAAGTGCCGGATTTGATTAGACTGTTAAGTTGAAACTGTTGATACGTATTATTTTTATAAAAAGTGAATTAACTGCACGTAAGAAATGATTTCAATGTTGAATATTGGAACAAAAAAAAGAAGCGCAATCTAGTAAGTACTTGTTGACATTTTTCAACATAAAAGAAAAGCATGATCGCGATATTTGACATTTTTCATTTGCATTCTTTTCACCGCCTTTATCATTCGAAGAGCTTCGATTATAACTTTTAATAAATAATTTAAAAAATTTCAACCATCAATAGCATATTATTAAAATCATCATTGTCATCGGTATTATAATCATTATTATTGCCATAAACACGATCGTTACTATCATTATTATAACTATTATAATCGATATAAGTTCCGTGATAAATCGAAAAATAATAATTTAAATAAATTTAATATTTCGATTGTAGCGTATTCAAAATATCGTTAGAAACATGTCTACTAGATCAAAGGAGAAAGTTGTCGCAGCTTTTAGGAAGTTTTTCCGATCCTCGGAGAAAATTTCGGAACAAGACGGAGCAAGTAGCTCAACAAATTCACCATCGAGGAAGCTTTTAAGTCGGCATTATCGTCCTGATGTAGTTACACCAACCGATGGTGCATTATCAGATAATCCAGGTACCAGCAACTCCAGTCATGGGAGCTGCTTTTTCAAATCAAAAAAATCTGCAGGCAGCTCCACTCAGGTACCTCAGAATTGGTTTTCAAAGTAATGTAATTAACGTATCTTATACGTAGATTTCTACAGACTGAGAAATTATCTCAATAACAACTAATTCATTTTTTATCATTTGTGGTTAATATTAATTATTCGTGAAATATGTAGTATAATTATGTATTAATATTACAAAATATAATGTAACTTTAAAACTTTTTTAGGGAACTGTTGCAGTACCAGATAAAAGGGTTCGTTTGCGTAGATTAATGAAGGAGCTTAGTGAAATTCAAAGAACGCAGCATCGATTAGAGTCAACCTTTACTGCCGAACTAGTCAATGATAATTTATTTGAATGGCACGTGAGAGTGCATAAAATTGATCCAGAAAGTGAATTAGCAGCTGACATGCGAGAGCTCAATATACCTTACATACTTCTTCACATAGTGTTTCCAGAGAATTTCCCATTTGCACCACCATTTATGCGTGTTATATCCCCTCGAATTGAAAAAGGTTTCGTAATGGAAGGTGGTGCTATTTGTATGGAACTCCTCACACCTAGAGGATGGGCTAGTGCATATACTATTGAAGCTGTCATCACACAGTTTGCAGCTAGCATTGTTAAGGGCCAGGTGAAATCATCTGTATTCCAATATCATTTATTAGAACAGTTTTGAATTATTTGAGAAATAAATTGTAATATGGACAAATTTTTCATTACAGAAAGTAATTGCAATAATGTTAAATTAAATTACGATATAATTTAAGTTCATACATAGATATATTTTAAGTTTTGTATAGAAAAAATTATATAATAAATGTTAGAATATTTTATTGTTGAATTTGATGTACTTTTTAAGTCAGTTTTTTTATATCTTTCATTACATTGTAAAATTATCAAATCTCTCTATAAAGCAGTATTATTTTTAACGTTATTCAATTTTTTTAGGGTCGCGTGACAAGGAAGACGAAGACAAATAAAGAATTTAATAGACGTTCTGCTGAAGAATCCTTCAGAAGTCTTGTGAAAACTCATGAAAAGTACGGGTGGGTCACGCCACCGCTAGCAGAGGGTTAATTCTGTGGGTCGATTGAAGAAACAAAAGACTTCGTTGTTATTTAAAATACTGCTGCGTACTAATTTTGAGTATGAATTGTATGAGTACTGTTACTGTCTCTTTCTGAAGAAATACGTAATTGTACTACAGTTGTATTGACATGATGCTTTTATAAGCAACTGACTATACAACAATATTTAAGAGAGGAATAAAAGCAAAATTTTTAAGGATTTAAAATTCGTTAATTCGATTAAAATAATAACAATAAAGCGTATGGCTGTTTTATTATTATAGTTAGTAATTTATTTATTAATTTCATAAAGAATAAATCACTGTAAAGTTACCTATAATTATTGTTCTAAACAGTAAACATACCGCACTTAAATATCTTTTGTAATATTTGAATAGTTGCTCCAAAATATTTGCATGCGAAATGCCGAATAAGAGTATGAATATTTCACGGATCTCGACTAATTAGGAATAGTCATCGTATTTGTCAAGTACTGGATAACAAAATGGAGCATATCTGTACCTGGAAGGTAGACTAACTTGAATCTATTTTCATAACTTTTCGGTGGAGCAGAAATAAAGAGCCGCCACACATTTTTTAATAATATACTTGAAGTGATCAATAAATGTTTTCTGTTTAAAACGCAATGTGAATAGGTCCCTAAAATCCATAAAATAAAAAAGAAATAAGATGATACATATTTCTCAGTTAAAAAAAATAACTTGGGTTGGTCTAACTCTCAGGAACGGGTCTAATATAAGTAGTTACTTATTATGATACTAAATGTGAAAAATCTGAATTTATACAAACACTGAATACACAAAAATTGACTGAAATTATTAAAGTATTATTTTGCTAATAAGATATTAAGTATTATTACATCATTGTATAAGGACAATGATTACTTTAATAATCACACTGTGTATGAAGGCGCCAGAGTTACTAACGATAAGTTAGTAAATTAAAGAAATAAATAGGTAAATGCGTAAAACAGACAAAACCTATTAGATCACAGTCATACTCTTATTTGGTACGTAGTATAGGTATTTTTATTATATTAGTGTATTATAAGGATACATCTTTCATCCATTAAAAAATATAAATTACAATAAAAAAAGCTTGAATTAATAATTAATTTATATTATAAAGTAACAGGATATGATATAAAATAACATCATTGAATATGATGATAAAATACATATCTGGATCTCACAGCCAGACTGTACTAAGTCCAATTTTGATTAAAAATGACATTTCACATATTTTCCGTATCAAATTGTTCACTCTCTCCAATGGTAAGAATTATTTTGTTCTTATAGTAGTTTAGCTTTTAATACAATAGCGTAAAAATGATACAGCAACTATATGTTGTTCCAACGAAGTTTATACCTCTAATTTGTGTCCTATAAAGTTTGAAAAGTTGTGACTTGGTATACAATAGCTCTGGGGTCCAAATATATTCAGCGTATTAAAGATTCATATTATGAAGTACATAATAGTTGTTATTAAAGATGTATGCATACATATTAAACCACTTACTATTAAATACTCATTTTTTATGATGTTAAATTTATAACTATAAATTTAATAATTTGTTTGTTTTAATAAACAGAAGTAGCAAGACGTAGTTTTTAGTGTTTTTTGTTTGTTTTATTATAACATTAATTCCCTTGAAGATATGACAGAAACATGAATAATTTATATATTGCAATGATTCAAATTAATAAAGAAAATAAAATCAACGTTAGTTCCAGTATCATTAATGTTTTGCATAGTACCTACAGTATAATGGAATTTTTAGCGTTTTCATATCGCTATACAGGGTGTTCGACAACAGGTGGGCATAATTTCAGGGGGTGGTAGCTGGGGTGATTCTGAACCGCTTTTTCCTTTGTCAAAATGCTCGTTAAGGCTTCATTTTTGAATTATTAATGAAAAACCCCGGCCAATTGGAGCGCGCGAATAGCGCATGCTTAGCCGTGATTCGTTCTAGTCCGCCGTCCTGGCTCGAAGTTCCCCTATCATGGCTGAGCGCGTACTCTACGCGCGCTCTGATTGGTCAGTGTATTTCGTTAATAATTCAAAAATGAAGCCTTAACGAGCATTTTGGCAAAGGAAAAAGCGGCTCAGAATCACCCCAGCTACCACCCCCTGAAATTATGCCCACCTGTTGTCGAACACCCTGTATACCTATATACCTGGAGTACCACAGTACTTTATTACTGATATATTATAACAATTGGAATTTTTCAATTCAATGTATAGACCATTTATTTAACGTGCTATTTAAGATTTCATTTAATAACTTCTTAAGGATACAAAGGATGTTCAATTGCGAATATTGATACAATATAGTAGCTCTTAGCTCGATATCGCATTCAAGACATACGTAAAGACAATGATTTTTAGAAGATTTCTTGAATACGATATCGATTACCAGGTCACACTACGTGGAGGTGGCTACTACACTGACCCGCCTTAACAGCGCGTCTATCTTCCAACCCCACACACAGGCACATATTACAATAAATTACCTAAAACTATAATTTCTAAGTAACGCTTCAGCAGATTAAGTACAAGGGTCTTACTTGCTACTTTCTATTCTCAAATTGCCGTTCTCCTACTTTGAGCGATATAGCCACTCGGCGAAAACGATAAAGAATAGAAAAGAAGAAAAGCTAAGATCTAATACGCGAAACCCGACACGACGCGAACAATAGGGCCCCAACGATCGCCTTAGAAATCAAAGTATGCCCCTTACTGTACTGCGCACTCTCGGTACCCCATAAATGCTCAGTAATCCACCATTTGCCCAACGCCCCCGAAACGTCTGCCAAACAACCATTCGTGCAAACAGCGCGGTAAACACCGTCGGAGCAGAGTGAACGGGTTAAAGTCGAACGAAAGAATAACGAGAGACGCTAGCTGCGAGCTCGCGAAACTTGATCGGGTAGCTAGTCCGTCCAAGCTTGCATACTCGCAACCAGCATCAGACGATATTCCGATTCAACAGCATCTCGCCACCCTACAACACGGCCGATTCCGTCTGAACCAGTCAGGAAGACCCAGGAAGGGTACCGTTCAGTTGGTCGAACTCCTTTACAGGCCTAGGAGATAACTGGTTGCCGGACACCGCACGGAGTACAGATCGAAGTCACTCTGACCCGAAGCGAAGATTCAAACTATAATCTAAAGTAGCACTCTTTTGGTGCAACAAAAAGAAGAAAAGCTTGAAACTAAAGTATTCTCGAAGACGCAAAGTATTGAAGACGCGAAATAACGCAAAATTAGGACAGCAAGTCGCATCACATCGAGTACCTTCATTTACGAGCAGAACCCTTTCCAGCGATACATATTGATTTAATCAAAGACTACGGAAATCTAACTTTATAATCGGTAGCCAAAGATAGGGAAATGAATAGAAAAGAGAAAATTTTGAAAATGCAACAGTATTTAAAATGATAGAAACAGAAGAAGCTAAAGAAAGGGTTACACTTCGCCTTATACAAAGTCCCTACGAGCTACTCTTTATTCAAACATTACACCTCTCTTATCTCGACTGATTGCCATTAAGGAGATTTAGAAAAGAATTAACGAAACGATTAACCAGAATTAGTACAGACTTAAAGAGGAACACGGGAGAACGCGAGCAAAGCAAAATAAAATAATTCACTTTCATTCGAGAGTATCTCCCAGCATTCACTACGTACCCCCGGCCATTCAACGACCCCGTGGCCAGCACCTTTCATCAACAGCACCCCACCCTCGTAGGCCAAAGGGTGGTTAAATCGTGTCTTACGTGGAAATGAAGTGCCACACTAAGAGCTGTACACACGCAACGGGCACTTGCCAGCATCTCAACCCAACTCCACCCCATGCCCACTGCACGATCAACCCCATTTTGGACTACTCAGGTTTGATACTAATTGGTGGAAGATGTCTGACGTCTACGGAGCTGCTGGATGACCGATTACCCGCATGCAGCGCGCCTACACGCGAGCGGATACGCAGCGTCCAACATAGAGGATACTGAATGAAAGCGAACCGAAAGAAAAAACTTGATCAATTTTATATAAAATTAAAGTTACTTAAACGAGAGCGAAATAGAATTTGGCATATCGTCAAGTAGATTGGTGCAAGTCGAAATAACAAGCGTTTAACATCGTGGCGAACAACTCGCAGTCCGTGCCCACCCTTCATCCCACGCACGGTATACATATGTTTATATATAAAAATGTACTGATTTTGGACAAAGAACCCGTGTCATACATTCGGATACATAGTGATTTATTTTATTCATTCTTATTCACATACATACACAGTGCCGTCCTAAGATAGTTGGCGCCCGTGGGCTACTAACAATAAGGCGCCCCTCTTCATAAGAAAATATATGGGAGGGGAAGCGGGAGCGCACAAAGCTCTAGCTTCAGATTTTTTCTCGAGCGTTGTCAACGAAAATCACATATAGTAACGTGGTCATAGGAACAATATATGGGAAAAGGTATGGTGGGAGGACTCCTTCTCGGGTGCACACGCAAACTGATTTGAGGATTTGAGTGCAAGCAAAATTGCCGCCCCAAAAGGCTGGCGCCCTGGGGCTATAGCCCGTTTAGCCCTGTGGTTAGGGTGGCACTGTACATACATGGATAAAATTAAAACTAATGAATCGTACGGTGAAACTCTTCGACTCGGATGATGATTATACATTCTAATTAACACGGTGACTGCCACGGGGGTCACCGGTGACCGGCACCAGAAATTTTTTACAATCAAATAATTAACAAAAGAAATGACGAAACAAACCACGGATAGCGTTATCATTAAGCTAATAATGCTAGCTATCGATTTGAAAGATTAAATTTGAAAATTAGTTGATTGTATTCTTAATAATTAGGATTTCAACGTGTCTGACTACACACGTCCGTTTTCACTGTGGCAGTCAACGTGTTAAATTGATAAACGACGGGGGATCGTATCTCTAATTGTGCAAGTTTCGATGATTAGATTATTAGATTAGAATATACGAGACTAGAATTTTATACAAAATGGTGGAAGTGTATAAGATGAAATGAAAAATTTCAATCGAATATAAATCAGTCAATGAAGATAATTGTGTATCTGTAAACGAAATAATTTATCTGAAATGATGTTGTAAAAAGATGGAAAAGATTGACACTATAACGCAGGAAGGAATAAATGGGTTAATTTATTAGAAATAAAGCTGTAAAAAAATGTGAAACGTTAACATCATAATACCGAAAGGTTTAAATGGAATAATTTATTTGAAATAAAGCTGTAAAAAAATGTGAAACACTAACATCATAATACCGAAAGGATTAAATGGAACAATGCATTTCGAATAAAACCATGAAATGGAAAAGCTAATTGATAATGATAATCAACGAAATGATAACTTAAATAATTTCAGAAAAGAAATGAACAAAATAACAATATATACACACAGTGTAATATTTTAAAATACCTATGAAAATCTTTAAATTGATTCAAATAAAATAAAAAAGAAAAAAAAAACACGAAAGGAAATCGATGGTCGACGAGCTCGAAATTTCGCGGTATCGTTTCAACATGAAACGAGATAAAACATGTAAATCAAAGACAAAAATAATACAAATTAGCGGGCATAGTGACATTAATAGTTCCCCTCTTCTATGACAGATTTGCCGGGGCTCTTCAGCATATAGCTTCTTCTTTCTTCGGCTAAATAAGCCTCACAAATATCACTCGCGAAAATTTTACGTCTGGCTTAAACATTCTTTACTTTCGTGAAACGAAAGAATAAGTGTTAAATTAGCAACTAAATTCGCGAATAAATTTGACCAAAAAATTCAATTTATTGACTCGTAAAAATTAATTTTCTAAGGAAAAGATATAAAAATCGCAAATCTAATTGCCAATCTAACATTTCAGTTTTCACGAATGTTTGCTCTCTTCATATTTTACAAAAGTAAAACAATGTTCAAGCATAAAAATGTATTTCTTTAATTTTACACTTCACTTCGCTTCACTTTAATACTTCATTTTTGTAATCGAGTCTAGTACCACGACTACGACTTACAAACTAAGGCTTGGCCTTACGAAAAATCGAGACTAAGAACATTTAAACACAATCAATTTGCATTTGAATATTTTCATTCGATTTTTCGTTTTCTTCAAACCCCAGATACAAGTTTCTTTTGTATTTTACCAAAATACAGATAGAAAGCTTGTCCTGGCCCTGCCTACTTAAAAATTAAGCTCAATCACACCAGAAGTAAACTACCTGCCTGCCTGATGCTATATTTACAAAATTGGCAAAAATCATGTACACCAACACAAACACTCCACGATTCTCACACACACCACCCGGGTGCAAATAAGTCTAAACCTAGGGAGAACGTCCCGGGACGTCTCCGACACCCGAGTTCAAATTTTCACACACACACACGCTAAATATATTCCTGAAATCGATCAACAATCGATAGTAAACATTGTCCAAAAATCTAAATTTAATGAATCTTCGATCTAAGTTTTTCAAATATAAAATAAGATAAAATGATTCTAAATAATTATGTTACTTTGAAATAAATTTGAATTGTTTTAAACCCACACAAGTTCCACAACCTAACCACACACACACACATGTGAAACTTATGAGAAATTGGTTCACTATCAGATTGTCAGTCGCAAAAATATTATAAACCGTGTCCACCTGCCCTCGCTCATGCGAATACATCTAAGTATCCGCATGAGTTTCGGGCATAAAAATGTACACAGCCAACAGAATCTGTACTTACTGTGTTTCTTCGTGTTTGCTGAAAATCCTAAGCTAAAATATATGATTAACAACACAGAAATAAAAGACAGTTTCGACATCAAGAGCGATTACGATATCAAAGTGAATGATCTAAATATAATCAAAGACATATTCATACTTGGTACTTTGATAAAAAAAATCTACTCATCGCGAAATTCTTGTACACACGGTTTGTTCAATCTTTTGACTCGAAATTTGGAAGTTAAAAAATGTATTCTGAAATCGGAGGGTCATCCGACTTCTCTACATTTTTATATTTAAAATGAGTTAAGTGTACAAGAAAACCCTAGCCTGATCTAAGAAAGGAAAAACAATCTGCACAAATGTCGTTGGATAATTTTATACAACGATATTCGTGGTCACTATGCTCGCTTCAAATGATAAAATTACAACCAGTCCCCGTGTCGTTTCGGACCATTCGTCCTACGACATGATGGGAACTGGAGGAACCGTAAAGCATGCGACTCACCGATCGCAGAATCTCATTACAGCACTCGATTCATCAAAGATTTGACCCAGGATTTGACCCATGGTTGACCAGTCTGGCTTTTGGAAGGTTGTGGGCACCCCTTTCCTTGGATATCATCGGAAGGACACCCCTCATTGGACTGAACCCCAATCTGAAATTTGAAATCGCACAATTTGAGATTATTACCTTATCAATTATTGGCAAGTATAATTAAATTCTTGGAATAATTGTGTGAGAAAACGTGTGACTACATATATTAACACATGCATAATTACATAAAAATCTACACCAGTACACGTATGAGTGCATGCACAATCACATAAGAAATCATTTGAAAAAACGTGTAATTAAATATGCTAGCACATGCACTACCACGTAAAAAAACACATGGGCAAACATGTGGACACATGCACAATAACATAAGAAACCACACCAGAAAACACACGATCACATATGCTATGTACATGTCCAACCACCTCAGGTGTCACACCAGTAAATGTGTAAACACACCAAAAAACACGATAAAACACACTAACCACAAGTGAGGTCGGATGTATGAATTCTCCAGCTGTCAGCTCGGTTATCGGTACGTGTTCGATATTAGATGTTCACCCCGACGCGGTTGTAATAGAACTGACAGGTAGTCTTTCTCAAGTTCAACGATAGAAACAAAAAATGATCACAGTGGCTGGCGTTGCCTGTTGACTCGATAATGCTCACTACTTCGTGACGCTATTGTATCGAAATCTATTGACATTGGGTTCACGCCTACTTTATTATGTTTTTGTTGACTTTTTGTTGTACAGTTGTAAATATTCAAATGTTTATGACTTCTTATAGATATATTGCAATTATTACTTTCGAATCGATATGGCTAAAGTTTTATTTAGCTTTTATGCAATATTCCGTATTTTTTTATATAATTTTTAAATATACGCATACAATCGGCTGTTAATATTTGACATTTGTATAAGCTACTTTGAAAATACGGTTATTATTATATTTACACATTTTTTATTTTTAACTTGTTAAATGTTATTTTTTTTAGGATTTACAATTTACTTTCGAGTGAAAAATCAATTTATATAAAAATATCAGCATCAATTATTACGTTTACGTTACGTTATATTATAAAATCAATTTATATTTCTAATTTCAGTTTATTTTTATTATTTTAGTGATTAATTCCGTATCATCTTTCTCTAATTAGTTTTCTAAGAAAGATATCCTGTCAGCCTAAATTTGAACTCCAAAAACCACGGACCCTTTATCATATTCAGTGTCACGTATGACGCATCATATACGTATTTCAATGCAATCTATGACACACCATGTGTGTCTGATAAAACAAATCGTAAAAACTTATCCAATACATGGAATATGTTTTTCGAGTAAGATTAAAATATGGGAAGGGTTCAACGCGTTTATTGCAAAGCGTGCGAATATCGATAAAAGATATACAGAATTATACCTGAAAACTCAGCAATACACATATGTGTACTCATGCTAAAGCATATAGGGAGTCACACCAAAAAATCGTATAAAGAACCACACTATAAAACATACTAATCTATACATATGCACACATGTCAGTAGAATGCAGGTGTATTTACATATGTCCAGTCACATGAGGACCCATAACAAGGCAATGCAGTACCACAACCCCATAAAGATGTGCAGTAGCATGAGAATACATTAGACACACACGCGCAACCACATACGGTAACACATACATGAATACATGCACGAACACACGATTTGAAAATTCGTACCGATATGAGATTCTCAATAAGATGTGAACCCTTCGACAGACGTGGCAAAAAAGGATCAAGGTGCTCGGCGATTTGTTTACCTCATCGGCTTATCGTCCACGCATAACTGCCCTACCTGAACCCGACCGTTAGATCACCCTATTCAAGTTTATTTCAATACAATTTCTGACATCATTCTTATTTATCGACCAAATCTTCATTATATTTCGTATATAATTATATTTTGAGTTTCTTTTTCAATTATTAACCGATTTCGAAAAGAAAGAGGTTACTCAATTCGATTAGTTGTTGTTTTTTTTTTTTATGTTCACCGATTACGCCGAGATGGACGGCCCAATCAGAACGAAACCTTTTGCATCTTGTAGGTTATGAGTCCCACTACAATCGGGATAAAACACATTTCGTATCTTGTCATTGTTTTCCCTGTTTTGTTGAAAATTGTTGCAAAACAAAAATTCACCGATTATGCCGAGATGGACGGGCCAATCGGAACGAAACCTTTTGCATCTTGTAGGGTATGACTCCTAGTTGGTCCCGTATAAAAAACATTTTCCATTTTGTCATTCTTTACACCTTTTTTGTCGCAAAAATACAGTTTTGTACATGCTAGGTATGGTCACCGATTACGCCGAGATGGATGGACCAATCCGAACAAAACCTTTTTCATCTTGTAGGCTATGACTACCAGTAGAAACGGGATAAAACACATTTTTTATTTTATCATTGTTCACCCTGTTTTCCCTGTTTTGTTGAAAATTATTGCAAAATTAAGAGTACTGTTTCGTCCACGTCATGTATGTCCGCCGATTGCTCCGAGATGGATTGACCAATCGGAACGGAACCTTTTGCATCTTGTAGAGTATGACTCCTAGTTGGTCCCGCAACAAACACATTATGAATTTTTTCGTTCTTTCCTACGTTTATTGCAAGAAACGTATTATTTCATGTATATTCGGCCTGATATCGATGAAACCTGGTATTACATTTTGCGGCCGGAGACGTTTCCACGATGATCCCATTTGCAACATTCCCTTCACTTTCCTGCACTTCCCTCCGCTGCCCTTCTCATCCCTTCCCTTACCGGCATCTTCCGCCCCAACCCCTTACTTTCCACCTTCTGCCCTTCCCCTCCTTGACCCTTCGCTACTCATCTCAACCCTACCCCCATCCCCCTTTCCTTCCCATCCCTTTGTTGCTAACTACTATTCTCATTTGGAAAATTCCTATTCTTTGATGCTACTCTGTAAGGAATGCTCCGATCGTCACTAAAAAATGTTAAATAAAAAAATTTTTGGAAAAAAAAAATACAAACGACTTCGGAATGCACTAAAAAGGGGCGTAGCTAATTTAGCGTTCGCTAAATACATCACATCTTTATGTTAGTCCTTTGTATTCAGAACATGACATTATTAATAATTAGCTGTTCGACAGTATCACATTCTATGGAAGAAATTTATTCACGTAATAATTCGTGCACAATCTTACAATTAGTACGGGTTACAGAGGTATTTCTGGAAGGCCTTAATACAAAATCTTTTTTACTAGCGCTAGATATGTGTAAGGCACATTAAGAATAGCTATTTTCTTGAACACATTTGTGAAGTATAATCTCTTTTATTATATTTATATTGGGGTGTATGCATAAAAGCAAGTAAAAGCTTTTGCTAGTAACTTTTTAAAAAATACTCGGTTCCATATACATAAACGATTAAGCATTTACTAAATTTTCCAGTAAATATAGCTAGGTCCTGATTAGTGTGAGTCCAAATAGTATAATGTTCGGTTTAGTGTGAATTATAAAATGATGCTGGGTCGCATTTAATGCGAATCAAACACTAATGTAAATATAGTGATTAACTTATACATATAATAGCTCTTTTAATATTTTAAGTATGCAAGTTAACAGGGCCTTGGGTAAAATACTGCGGATCTAGTACTACACGTACGAAGTTACAAAGAAGCAGAGAAAGTGGAATCAGCCTAACAGAAAAAATAAAATTAATTAAAAAAAAATATATATATATATATACTCTTGAATGAAATTTATTTGAGGCCAAAATCATTTAGTGTTACATGCGAAAAAAGCCGATGGCGGTTTCAGCAAGGGCGCCAATACACATACATTTCAAATTTAAAGAAAAGTCGATTTAAGTCAAATCTTCTTATTCGCGTTTTATTAATTATATATAACGCTTAAATTAATATCTATATCATAAAAATGATAAAAAAAAAATTTGGCTTTCATAATTTCGTAGAACACTTGCAAGAAGCTCACGGAACACCAGTGTTCCGCGGAATACCGGTTAAGAACCACTGGTTTAAAGCAATAAGGCATTATAAAATAATTTTCTTCTTCTAAAATCATCTCTTAAATTTCCTCTGATAAAATTTGTATTCTTCTATGGGATACCCAGCATTGCTTAATATAATATGTCAAATATCATTCAGTGTTTTTATTTCTAAATAAATAATTTCATTAGATATATTGCACAGTGTCGACGAAGATAGTTACGAGTAAAAAAGTTTTGTATTAATATAAAAACGATTTTAGTAAAGCATATCTTGCTTTATCAATGAATACATATAACTAACAAAAGTAGTATGGCAGAGTAATTAGTATCATTACTTGATCAACAATGTTAATAGCGCTTACTTACTAAATGAAGCAGTTCACCAGTATATGAATCATGATAAATAAGTTATAATTTCTTATATTGTATATACAATTAAATAGCTTAAATATGTATGATTACAGTATTTATATTACAATATTATGCGTGTGTAATTGAGGGGCCGGATGCAATAAGGGGATACGCGCGAATTTTGGAGAATAACTATTGTCCGCGAGGCTAATTTTGAACATTGTTCGAATTTGGATTTTGACGACTGATACTTGTAGAGAATTTCATAATACACGTTTTTTGTTCATAAGTCAAATTTGTAGCTATTTTCGTTTTTGAATTATTAACGAAAATGATCGTTTTTAAGTAAAATAGATTTCAATGTACTTTTACGTTCAACTCGTAATATCTCGGCCGAATATGAATATTTATCTTTGAAACTTACACAAAATAATCTTTAACATATTTCTCGAGGTATAACAGCTATACAAAGTTTCTAAAATATTTGAGAACCAAATGCTAAATTTTTCAATACATTATCGCCGAATTTGTTGGTTTATTCATTCGATCGCAAAAGTTGTGCTACGAAATTTCGAATCATAAATTTGGACCTATACTATAATCTTGTGTATTAGTTAAGGAAGTTTTGTGGAAAATGCTAGATCTTTAGATATTGAGGTTGCAAAGATATGGCGATTTATAATCGATGCGTTTACGTATCGCTCAAGGAGTCCGAGCCATTCGTCATTATACGAGACGGAGGCCGCAACAATGTATTAAAATTAACGATATTTCTTTAGAGAAATACATTTTTATTGTGTTTTAGTGACATTCAAGAATTAGAATATCATTGAAAATCAATAAAAATTTATTGTTCATACTTACTGTGTTATTTGTCAATGCATTAAGATATGCTAGTACGAACAATAAATTTTTATTGATTTTCAATGATATTCTAATTCTTGAATGTCACTAACACACAATAATACAAGAAAACACAATAAAAATGTATTTCTCTAAAGAAATATCGTTAATTTTAATACATTGATGCGGCCTCCGTCTCGTATAATGACGAATGGCTCGGACTCCTTGAGCGATACGTAAACGGATCGATTATAAATCGCCATATCTTTGCAACCTCAATATCTAAAGATCTAGCATTTTCCACAAAACTTCCTTAACTAATACACAAGATTATAGTATAGGTCCAAATTTATGATTCGAAATTTCGTAGCACAACTTTTGCGATCGAATGAATAAACCAACAAATTCGGCGATAATGTATTGAAAAATTTAGCATTTGGTTCTCAAATATTTTAGAAACTTTGTATAGCTGTTATACCTCGAGAAATATGTTAAAGATTATTTTGTGTAAGTTTCAAAGATAAATATTCATATTCGGCCGAGATATTACGAGTTGAACGTAAAAGTACATTGAAATCTATTTTACTTAAAAACGATCATTTTCGTTAATAATTCAAAAACGAAAATAGCTACAAATTTGACTTATGAACAAAAAACGTGTATTATGAAATTCTCTACAAGTATCAGTCGTCAAAATCCAAATTCGAACAATGTTCAAAATTAGCCTCGCGGACAATAGTTATTCTCCAAAATTCGCGCGTATCCCCTTATTGCATCCGGCCCCTCAATTGATGTTATTTATAATTATTTGATTCAACAGTAATATTTGCAAGTACTTATAAAAGAATAGAAATTATTAGAAGAATTATGCATATCAAATTTTTGATATAAAATCTGATTATAATTTAAACAACTGGTGGATTAGTAATTTTCTAGTACATTGTTAATCAATCTTACAATTAGTAACCCTCTTCTTTCGTGACCTTGCAAGAAGAATACTTGCAGTTTTACAGATTATCTACAAAATGCAATAAACAATTTCGAGATTAAGAGTGTAAGGCATTTTTAAAATTACTTATACATTTAAATCAATACATATATAAGTAACAAATATAAATTTCAATATAATTAATTAAAGTTGAAGCAAGCTATTAAGTAATGGCTTGAAGATGTACAATGTACATGATGTCTGTTCTTACGTTTTAGCATAAAATTATGAATATATACAAAATTAATCAATGTAAATAAATCTCATACAACTATCCGTTGTGTTGTAATTGTAACCGCATAATTTTATTTAAAAAAATGAAAAATCTTTCCTTTCAAACACAGTATCGTTTTAAAAGTTGACCGTTATTCTATCTTAACACGCTGTAAATATCCATAAAAACTCAAGCTGTTCAGATAAATTTACATAAAAACTTTTCATCCAATATTGTAGCAAATGAAATTATTAAAATATAAATACAGTGGAACCTCGATGTGACGAACCAATGCGGGCGAGGGGGTGTCCGATATAGCCAAATGTCCGTTATATAACGGATAAAATAGAAATACATATAAACGAAAGTTTACATTCTAATTACACTTTAAAATTGCACTTTATTCGCAATGTTTGTTTTTGAATTTCTTGGTTTCAGTGACACTGGTTTGAAAAATGTACCAATTCTTGTTTGGATTTTTCAAGTCTGTTGTTTCTTAATTATTAACTCTCTAAAATTCCCAAAGTACGTGTAATATAATTGCTTTTCGCTATCTGTCGAATCTTTACGATCGTTTACATACTGTCCATTATATCCGAAGTCCGTTGTATCGAGGTTCCACTGTATCTTAAAAGTAGATGCAAGGATTATGTCTTGCAATTCGATGTACATATCACCGTAAAAATGTAAAATTTAGTAAAACATGTGCTTACTAATTTATTTATCAAGTTAATGTATGCATATATTGACTAATAAGTGTTACGGAATTAATAATTAATTACTCACTTAATTGTTTTACTGTAATATACAAGGTGTCCCGTAATTAGTGTTTTCGTTAATAATTCAAACACACTGACCAATCAGAGCGCGCGTAGAGCGCACGCTCAGCCGTGATAGGGTAACCTCGAGCCGAGACGTCGGATCAGAACGAATCACGGCTGAGCATGTGTTCTACGCGCGCTCTGATTGGTCAGTGTTTTTCGTTAATAACTCAGAAACGAAGCCCCATACGACATTTTTGCAAAGGAAATTGTTGTTCAAAATCGTCTCAGCTACCTCCCATTTCACGATAATACACTAGTTACGGGACTCCCTGTACGTCATTCTTTAATGCAAGTAATTGATGGATTCATTAATTGACATAAGATAGTCCATGAAAATCACGCACGATTCATTCGTTTATACACTCTGTGCAACGCGGCACATGTTTTACTTGGAATGTTACGTTCGGTATATGTGAAATCGGGTGATTATTTGTTTTTCTAAGCAATACAATAATTGCTTCTGTTTTTTCAATTTTCCAACGCATAAATCGTCGAATTCGACGTAGTACAAAGTACCACAAAAATTTTGTATACAAATTATACATATAACATTAAAAGGGCACTTGATGGTCAATCGCTTTTCTCTTCTTGCACGCACATAAACAGTTTCGCACACGCCATGTTGAGATTATCTATAACAAAAACAATAATTAATTATTAACAATAATTTTTAATCTGACCAACATTTTAAGTTGATCTTCAATTCTTTTATTGCAGCAATTAATGTCCAACGATTCATTATTTTTTGTTTATTGTAACAATCAAACAAAGAGTAAATATAACTTCTTTTGTTGGGCAAAGGGTTTAAATTTGATCTGTCGTTAATTATCATTCGCCAGTTTAGCTGAACAGCAATAAGATTGGGAAAGTAAGGGGTTGCATGAATTTCCCAATTTTGAAGAAAAATATGAATTTTTGAACTCTCGCAAGTGATGAAGATAAAAAACATTTAAAACAATTTTTGGCGTCTTATACCTATATTACACGTTTGCATATAAAAAAGACAAAAGATATTTTTCATAATTTCATTAATAACGAAATATGCAGTTCTTATACGTTTAACGAAATAACGGAATTTAAAAAAAAAAAAAAAAAAAAAAATAAGATAATCACGAATAATTATTTTCCTGTTATTACGTTTTTAGTTTGTTAAAACAGAAGAAATCAAACAGTTTTGATAACGGTTACGTAAATTTTCTGGAAGTTGACAATCGATCCTTCA
Source organism: Stelis phaeoptera (assembly GCA_943735885.1). Lineage (NCBI taxonomy): Eukaryota > Metazoa > Arthropoda > Insecta > Hymenoptera > Megachilidae > Stelis > Stelis phaeoptera. The sequence goes on from OX030930.1 coordinate 8,564,243, forward strand.
TGATAAAATATTGCATATTTGAAATGCGATGCATTAAGTAACTAATAAAAGATAATAGCGGCACTTGATGATTACTTACGAGATATTTTTGAAACCCACTTAGGCTTCTTCCTCCAACGAATAAAAATCCAATACACGGGAATGCCGGATAGAATAATTATCACTCCTACTCCAACTTCCCATGGCGACACGTAACAAGGGAAGGTAACCAGGAAAGCACAAATTACGAAAAATATAATTGGTAATGCGAGTGAAACCTGTAATTAAAATGTTATATTAAAAAAAAAAAAAAAAGAAAAAGAAAAAAAAAAGAAACGAACATAATAGCTTTCCGAATATTTAATTTGTTACGAGACCTCCTTTTCTTTAAATATACAGGTTTTTTTCCTATTTCATTGCATATTATTTTACTGTGGAGATATTTTTCTAATTTCAAATTGCATTTGCTCATTTCGCAATGATGCCAATAATAAAAATAAAGATGATTCTTTAAAAAATTTATAAAAATATTTGTACTCTTGTGATAACCCCACAATTTTTGTTGTTGTTGTTGAAATATAAACTTGATACTACATTTTTAGTACAACTAAAATCGGAAGGGTCTGCAAATCAACAGATATTCAATCAATTTATTTAAACGTATAATATTATCATTAAATGTGAACTGGTCAGTTTAGCAAAAAGTTTACCAAACAAGTTCCTCCGATTATTCCGAACAATATTCTCGATTGTAAAATGTTTGCTAAGAGAAAATCCTGATAAACATACCGTTATTGGCCGTTCACGTTCCGGGCTTTTGTAACGAAGCCAGAGAAGGCCAGAGACAGAGAGTGTGGTGAATAGAGCCTCAACGAAGCTGACATAATTGATTAGCACGTAGACATCCTCTATGATCAGAAGTGCCAGGGTGATAATGCACTAGAAACGGAAATTATAGTTTAGCGGTTGGAGCTCGAGCTCGAGTGCAAGAGCGAAAAAAATTAAGCTTGTACATTTGTTAGTTAATAGCTATTTCGATACATGTGTCTTTAATTTTATACTAATATACAATTTTATTTTAATAACGCGTACCATAAAAAACGAATTGAATAATTAAATTAAAAGTACATAATACAATAACGAATGGAATATTTATAACAAAATGAAAAGTCGATTCTTAAATTAAATAAAGTTTATAAACATATATATATATATTTTTAATTGATTCGTTTTCGTCAAATTTCAATAATCAAAGTGACAGTTAATAGAACAACAAGTTGAATTTATTGTTTTAATTTGTAAATGCAAATTGAAATGATGGATGGCTAAATTATGTTTGTTTATAGATCTTACGATTAGTTTGAAAAACGTTTGTACTTATAATTATTAACTAAATTAATGTAATTTACATTACAGGCTATAACGCTTAACGTTTAAAATGAAATAATTGAATTAAAAAAAATAAGAAATCGCAATATTTCCAATTTTATGAATTCTCCACCGATGAAGACTTGAATCAAATTGATCAAGAACAAGAATTCTATATCTTTGATCGTAAAAAATTTTAATTCCTAATATCTTCGTAATACAAGTAAAAATAGGATATAATCCGCCATGTGATCTATGTGATAGCAATAACAACTTATCATACTTTGTACAAATACAGGTAAATACATTCGCCAATTTTTTTATGTAGAATGAACAGGGGAAGCGATCTGTGCAACAAAAGATATACATTTCCGTTTAAAGAAATAATGCAATTGTTAATTGCACATGCACTGTTGCATTTAAAAAAAAAATCGAAGGGCCTACAGATGTAGTGCTCATCGAGCCATTTATCTTTCTCCTTTGGCATTTTTTCGTAAATGCATTAATGACGGTGTTATATCATGATACAATTGCGTGGATCACCCTGTATAGACGCTAGGGATTATTTATACCAGGGAAAACTGCACTAGGGAGTACTGAAACTAGAAACTATTTATCCAAAGTATAACAAGACTAGGAAATATAGACGCTAAGGATTATTTACACTAGGGGAAATTACACTGTGGAAAATTACACTAGGGAGCCACCTTAATTTATTTTTATACATTATACTTTATTTGCGAAACTCAAAATGGGTCACTTGAAATTATCAAATGGGTATCACTTGATGACCCGCGGGTCATAGGTTGCCGACGCCTGGTTTATACTATTAACCCCTTGGCGTACAAATAAAACGGAATTTGATGCGCTTCAAAAATACTATTTAATTTGGCTCAACTGAACAGTTATGTGCAAGCTTAGCAAGCTATCAATGTGCTTCTTTATAATTTATTGGTTTTATTGAAAATTAAAAAAAAAAAAAACCAGAATCAACGGACGAATGAAATAATTGAATAAACTAATAATATACTGCAACGGCGCGCGACGTCCGCCGGAGACAGTTCTTGACATCTCGGAGACGTCAAAGTCTATAATGACGGATCCCAGATAGCACAGAAACATCTTATGTATGTCCATAGAACTTCCATGCCGGACGTTTCGTACGTTCGGAGGATGTCCCGTTAATGTCCATACGTCCCCTACACGTCCCCGTTATGCTCTTTGAACGTCCTAGGAAGGTCCTTGTTACAAAGTAGAACGTCCAGAGGACGTCCTGTGTAGACATTCTCAGGACGTTATGAAATGAATGACGTCTCCCAGACGTCATTGTATGTCAAGTGGTTAATATATTTATATAATTATGAATGAATTAACTTAACACCCAAGTGTTGAGCATTCCTCTTCGAATAATATGATATGTTGTAATCCAAGTAAGTTATCCGACTTTGTTTAACACTAAACCTACCGAAGCGGTCAAAATGACCGATCGAGTGTTTTTTATTTTGACTAACAAAATTTATTACGATGCTTTTATTGAAATGCGTGTTAATTTTTATCAGCATAAAGTCTTGCTGTATATGTTAGTATACGTTTCATTATTTATTTATTTATTTTTCTATTTTATTTTCAACTTGAAAGTAAATGCGTATGAAACGTTGGTAGGTTTAGTGTTAATCAGTAACTAATACGGCGGTCATTTTATCGTTCAGAAAGTATAGCGGGCCCCATAGGGTCCCAAAGAAATATACATATGTTCAGAGATTTATAGGTGTCGACCGAGCCCCTACTAGATATTCTATGACGGTCCCCTTTACCCTCGGTCCCAAACCACGCACTCTCCGTTTTCAGGTATTTTATGTATCCTGACCCTTTTTCCTTCTTTTCCGATCAGATATCCTTAGAAAAAGGTCCCTCGTATCCCATCCTCCAGAAACCTCGATATTTATGTATCCGGGACTGATTCCCGCATTTTTTCCAGAAAACCCTCACTGCTCTCCCACCTACCCCTACCACTACTTTCCCTACCAAAAACCCCTTATAAAAGGAGGACCCAAAAAGCGTAGGTCAGTCAGTAAAAGTCAGTAAAGTCAGTAGAGTCAGTACAGTAAGAACACACAGTATAATCAGAACTTCCGTCGAGACTCCGCAAGTCCGTGCGCGTAGTTAATAAGATCCAGTACTTGTTTGTATAATCTTCGAAGCATTAAATAAAGAACATTTCTTACACCAACTCATCTTGTGTGACGTTGACGACATAGGTAATTACGATAGTTATTTTGCGGATATTTAGGACACTAAAAGCGAGCGACGGTAACATTTATTAAAAAAAATGATCGTTTACGATATTGAATTTTCCAACACATTTAAGTTTTATCGAAATTTATTATTACTGTATTTAAAAACTAGTTAAGATATATTTTTCGAAAAACTTATCGTTGACAGATCCTACCCTATCAGTTATAGATTAAGCATCTCAAAGAACACTTGTTTGGTTTATAATCCATCAAGCTATATCAAAAGATTATTTCGATAACCATTTAAAACGATTTGGAAAATCAACGCATCATGAAACATGATTCAAAGCACACATTGTCCATCATGTTTCTTTACGATTCATTTTATGCTTCCATTAAGGAGAATAAGTAGTCAACAAAAGAAGCTTACAAGAAAGATGAGAGATGGCATCGGTGTCAAGTTCCGGACATTGATAAGAGCAATAGCAGCGGGTAGATGACCATTGCGGGCTCCAACGAAAAATAATCGTGACGATGCGAATATCGCACCGTTCAATGCCCCAAAGGTCGAACAGGCGACAAAAAATGGCATTATCCAAGACATAACACCAAGTAGTTTATCCCCGAACGTCTGAAAAATAATAATAATAATTCGTCTTTTAATTTGGTGAAATAAATTAAAAAAAAAAAAAAAAGAATATACAATAACCAATATTTTATTTCTAACGGTTGCAAATTAAGATACTCATGATTGAAGGTTGATTTACTACTTACTTGTACGCGTACAATCTATTATTTAAAATATGAACAACTGAAACTGCGGTACAATCGTACTTTTTTAACACGTTGACTGCCACAAATAATCAAATAATTACCAACAGAAATGATAAAATAAACCATGGATAGCGTTAACGTTAAGCTAATAATGCTAGCTATCGAATTGAAAAGTTGAATTTGCAAATTAGTTGATTTTATTGTTAATAATTAGGATTTCAGCGTGTCTGACTACCCACGTCCGTTTTCACTGTGGTAGTCAACGTGTTAATATTTAGTGGATACTGATGAGTTCTATTAATTCGTAAATAAGCGACCGGCTTGCGTTTGTTTCGACCATTCTTACTTATATGAAATACATATAAAGTGACATACCATCTTATTACAATATTTTTGTCACAATGACAAACATTTATTCATTTCGGATGGGTCAACATTTTTTACCTTTGTCCCGCTAGATTACTAATAAACAGACCACTGTGCAATGGGTTGAAAGTAACCCAGCCTCGGTCGCTGAAATGTTAATCTCGGTCTATGTATTTATTGAGTCCTTTGATATCTTAATTAATCTTAATCCTTATTCTCGTTAAGGTGATTTTAAATCAGGTTAGTTAACAGAAAACAAGTGTTTAACAAAGAATAGATGGTAAAATTACTTACAACGGCCACAGCATCTGACGCAAGGATTTCATCCTGTGTGAGCACTACGAAGTAGGCAACGTTCGCCAAGACATAAATTACAGTCACCAGTGGCAGCGATATACAAATTGCCTTGGGAAGGTTCCTGAAAACATGATGATTGTTGCCTGCATATCTACGTATGTTATTAGCAAAATAATTTTCTTCGTTCGCATTATGTTCCTATTCTAATTGTTACTTTGAGCTCATCAAGGAAAACATGATCTACAACGGTACGATAACTTCCAATAGATCACATTATCTTTAATACTAAACGTACCGGCACTTTACTTACACGGGTTGTCCCGTAACTAGTGTAACATCGGGAAATGGGGAGTAGTTGAGACGATTCTGAGCAACAATTTCCTTTGAAAAAATGTCGTATGGGGCTTCGTTTTCGAATTATTAACGAAAAACACTGACCAATCAGCCGTGATAGGTTAACCTCGAGCCGGGTCGTCGGACCAGAACGAATCACGGCTGAGCGTGCGTTCTACGCGCGCTCTGATTGGTCAGCGTTTTTCGTTAATAATTCATAAACGAAACCCCATCCGACATTTTTGCAAAGGAAATTGTTTTTCAGAATCGTCTCAGCTACCCCCCATTTCCGACTGTCACACTAGTTACGGGACACCCTGTATTGTCTTTTATTTATAAAGCATATGATAAATTCTTTGTTGGGGCATTTCGTAAATTCTTCAATGTAAAACTGTCCGGCTTAAATCTATAGCAACAATATGTTGCAAATAGAATTATACAATAACAATTTAAAGAGTTTAAGTTTTAATTTATCACAATAAAATCAGCGGCTTGTAAAATTGAATTTTTCTAGAGCTCTCCGCAATTCGTGTGAAAGCTAAAAATAGAAATTGTAGTAAATCTTTCTAAAAAATATAATTGCACGTATTATTGTCGTGGCAGTTATGAATGACTATGTTAAGTCCAAATCTGTTGTTTGTAGCTGTATATTTTTATTTGTGTGCCTAAAATAGTGGTGGGGCGTTTTGTCAACCGAGGCGTATTACTCAGTTTTATCCTATATTTTGGAAAGAAATGACTTACTTGTATGGATCTTTTAATTCTTCGGTGACGAAGTTCAGGTAGTTCCATCCAGAATATGAAAATAGTCCTGAGTAAACAGCCAAGGCAATGTAACCGGGTTGTGTGTTGGTTCCATCCATGGGATGGCGGAAATTTTCTGTATGACCCATGCATAGCCACCAGAGACCAGCAGCCATGATGATCACTAATGCGAAAATTTTGGTCCCAGTGAAGATGTCCTGCACCCTGGTGGCCCATTTTACATTGTAGCAATTGATAGCAGTCAGTAAACCTGTTGGTATCATTTTGAACAACTAATCTTTAATAATTTCATGAAATTTTTAGGAAACATGAAAAAACAATTTCATAATTGAAAGATAGAAAATATACTATGCTTCCAATATTAAGACTGGTTAGTTATAGCACCAGTATTATATTACTATCATTGAGATTTGAAATAAGAACACATTTATCAAATTCATATGGGTCCCTAGCCACCTTGGCCTTCGTGACAATGAAGCTGCTGACAAAGTTGCTAAAGAAGCTTGTAACCTAGCACCTTGTGACTTAAACTGCAAGATCAGCCTGCCAAGCGCAAAATCATCTATTAAACAATCCATCATGAACCTATGGAATACCAACTGGATCAATGGTACTCGAATCAAACTCCATAACCTAAAATCTACTGTCCACGAAGTCCCTAAGTTCCCCTCGCTATCCAGAAAAGACCAAGTTGCAATCAATCGGATTCGTACCGGCCATTCTATAGTTATCCATGAGTTCCTCATAACAAAACGTGATCCCCCTGAATGTCTACCATGTAACGTACCCCTCACCGTTCACCGTATCTTATTAGAATGTCCTAAATTTTCATTGGAACGAATGCGATTCTACATTAAGACTGACCTGAAGACGAATCTAAATGTAATCAACATCAGAAACGTCCTCTTCTTTAAATCAGTTGAGTTGTATGAAGCGCTATACTACTCTCGTCAAACGTGTTTATAATGAACTGTATATTCGATCCAATTATAAGACTACTTATTAACTTTCGGGTTACACCCGAAATTCGATAATATACATATGTATCTTACGCACCGTAGTCTAATACAGGGGCTCCAAACTACGGCCCGCGCTAGCAGACCGAACATACTTGGCATCCGACCCGCCATACTTTATTTTTGATTACATTGTAAAATTTACAATGTAAGTAAATCATACAAAATAATAATCAGATGTTTTTATTTAACGACCAATTAAGAAACACAATAGCTGACATACATAATTATCTTAAAAACTTACAATAAGTGACATACATAGATAATTCACATAATGAAATTAAACATCAGAATTATGATTAATGAGATTTGCGTAGCATTAATGAAAATTTTTGTTTCGTTTTTGATTTAGAAAAGTTATAATATGTTGGTAAGGTGTGCTAGGTCTTGGTGGCCCGCCTGACTTTGTAAAATAGTCAGTATGGCCCTTGGTCTAAATAGTTTGGAGACCCCTGGTCTAATATGAGCTAATATTCTATTTGTATTATCTTACATTAACACGTTGACTGCCACGGGGGTCACCGGTGACCGGCACACGAAATTTTTTACAATCAAATAATTACCAACAGAAATGATAAAATAAACCACGGATAGCGTTAACATTAAGCTAATAATGCTAGCTATCGAATTGAAAAGTTAAATTTGAAAATTAGTTGATTGTATTGTTAATAATTAGGATTTCAGCGTGTCTGACTACCCACGTCCGTTTTCACTGTGCCAGTCAACGTGTTAATCCTGTGAAATACGTGGTCGCTAATGACTCTATTGTTGGTGCGACCACAATGAAATAAACAATTTACACAAAATAAAAAAAGTAAAGTAATTGGAAAAGAAAAAAAAAATACAACCGACTTCGGAATGCACTAAAAAGAATGAAATAATTTTAATTCATATTTCGGAGACGGCGCAAAATTAAAAATTGTGTAAATGAAAGATGTTGCTGATTACGCTGTGCAACAAATTTTAACTTTCTTTTAGGCCACTAATAATGAACAGACAATTGTCGTAGATTTTTGTGCGCTGAATACGAATCCGCAAACCGTTTTTCCCCTACACGTACAGTTTTTGTTTTTTGATTTTGAAAAAAAAAAAAGGGAAATTCTCAACTTTGAAATCATTTTGTGGCTGAGCGATAAGAGTTTCTCTTGAAGGTGTAGTGTCAGAACGTACAGTGCGAAATTGGTTTGTTAAATTTCGTTCTGGAGATATCAGTCTTCAAGATGAACCTAAACCTGGATGATCAGCTGATATAGATGACCATGCTCTAAAGGTACTGGTGGAACAAAATCCACGGCAAACGACCAGAGAATTGGCAGATAAGACGGAAACATCCCAGTCTGTAACTGTCTTAGAAGACTAATAAAGTTAATTCGAGAAAATGGCAATTACTTATGACTCAACCCAATATCTCTTTAGCAACGTGTCATTCGACATTTAGTTAGAATTTCTTAGGAACTAAAATGTTTAACAATGTAAATAGTTTTTCTTTTTGTTTAAGTTACATTTCTAACAATGTGCAAACATACTACGAAACATACTACAAACATACAGATAAGATAAATCAATACATTATTTTTCTTTAACTTTAAAAAATCGCAGATAACAAAAAAATACTTATCCATTGTGTACCAATTTATTGAAAAAGAGGAAACGGCGAGACACTGATCATCGTTTACTTAACTGATAAGTATTTATCAAATATAGTCTACTTTGAGCAAAGAAAGGAGCCAAAGCAAATGTGGTATTTCGAAATAGAAGACGAAGAATTGAAATCTATTTATTGATATCTATGTACATTCATAGAAGCTATTCATTTGTTACAGTTTCTCATAAATATTTTTTTATGGATACTCATTCTTTCATTCATACAACTCAATAAACCTACCTCATACATCGTGAAATAGCTTTCTAACTGTTATATTTGAACGAACCGCGCATATAGATTTTGTTTTTCTCGTATATGTATGTATAGACGTGCACTTTGCTTTTTCGATGCCTTGCGGAACGTTCGTTGATTACGTTATGTGTCATGTCGCGTCGTGTGCAGTTGCATTCTCTGTACTTTTTATATGTTCTAATTAAATATGTATTATTCTAAGATTGGACGTGATTCTCCACCTGCGCCTCTTACTCCTGTTAATACTAACGTAAAGAAGTCAGCGTTAAATTTAACAGTTTCATTCTCTATTTGCTTTCGTATGAATAAATAAAATAATTGTATCCGCCGAAATTAATTTGCCATATGCATTTTTATATTTACGTGTAATTTTTAGATTTCCCCCTAACGGGAAATGGGGGATAGCTGAGATGATTCTGAACAACAATTTCCTTTACAAAAATGTCGGACGAGGATTCGTTTTTGAGTTATTAACGAAAAACACTGACCAATCAGAGCGCGCGTAGAGCTCTAGTCGATTCTTTCTAGTCCGACGTCTCGACTCGAAGTTACCCTATCACGGCTGAGTGCGCGCTCTACGCGCGCTCTGATTGGTCAGCGTTTTTCGTTAATAATTCAGGAACGAAGCCTCGTCCGACATTTTTGCAAAGAAAATTATTGTTCAGAATCATCTCAGCTACCTCCCATTTCCAGCTCCTACACTAGTTACGGGACACTCTGTATATGTATAGTTACAGTGATCGTTTCGCGGTCGGTTAGTAAACTTTTTCTTGAAATCAATCAGTCACCTTTTGATTATTATTTTCTTGTCTCTATAACAGTTGGAGCAGTTGATGCTGGGATATACTTGAAATTAATGGTTACTTTTCCCAATTTTTAATTCTATTATAAAGTAATAGTACTTCTTTTTTCGTTTCAGAGCTATAAATAATATGTTCACAAACATAATTAATATCACGATTAAAGTTACATGTTTTTGATATCGTCCGTTTCATAACAAAAAATATATTAATTCATACAAGCTAAGAAGAAAAATTTAATCAACAATGAGATATATAACGCTTACAAATGTATGTATCTGAAATCGATATGCACGAAGTTTTCCCTGGTATATTGTTGTTTTCACCTTTGCCTCAATTGTATTCCATGTGTGTTTCATAAAATTCAAGTCGAACAATCATGATGGTCAACAGCAGCGATTTTATGTGCTGGTTACCAATATTTACCAATCTTTTATCACTGTCATATCGTAATATCCTATTTATAGGTATAACACTTTTTTTAACACACAGTGTACCTGAACACGATTGTATTAGATTGTTACATATGAAATGTCCGATTTATAATGGCAACTTTAAATAATAAACATACATTTTTTATATTAAACGTTAATAATCAAAATAGGAACTATTAAAATCTGTACATTTTTTTCAAGGAATTACAAGTTTTTTCTACTTTTGTTTCATCGATTTTCGGAAAAATTACGATTATTCGTGCTTCACACAAATCTGAGTAAGAAACATTTATACACGTAAATCTTAACACGTTGACAGCCACAGTGAAAACGGACGTGGGTAGTCAGACACGCTGAAATCCTAATTATTAACAATACAATCAACTAATTTTCAAATTCAACTTTTCAATTCGATAGCTAGCATTATTAGCTTAATGTTAACGCTATCCGTGGTTAATTTTATCATTTCTGTTGTTAATTATTTGATTGTAAAAAATTTCGGGTGCCGGTCACCGGTGACCCCCGTGGCAGCCAACGTGTTAACAAATTCGAATGACAATTTAACATAATAAATTGTAGTCATATTTTAAAATAGGAATCGTTCAAATCTGCGCATTTTCTTCAACGAATCAAAACCCTTTATAAATTTTCGCAAAAATCATGTTGAGACATATTTCATAAAAACTTGAAAAGGATGCGTAAAAATAGGTAAATATTGAAAAATGAAAATTATCCGTGAAAGAGGAGATTCTAAGCTTTGAAACGATGTATAAAATATTTCAAGGACCCGAATGTTTATCGAAGAAGTAAAATTCATGAAACGAAACCGGACATTACATATGTAACAACCGAATACATTAAGTTGAAGCGGAAAATCTTCTTGTTTCGAATGAATTTAAGCTGTGCGCTCACTGAAGTAACAACAAGGAAATTTTTTAAAACGTTCTATGTCTCTTTGAGAAGCTTCTACTTGTCAAATGCTTCGCCAGATTTCTTCGTGCCTCTGTTACTAGCGATAAATGTAGTCACTTGTTTTATGTCTTCATTCGGAGCAGTAAAGACAAACAAAACGTAGAAAATATGCAGCATGCCGCATAGCGACCGAAATAAATGTTTATAATTATATTTTTATCACTGAAACAACATCCAGGGCCGAGTTCAAAAATTTTGCGGGGCCTGAATACACATTCAAATCCTACAGCTAAATTTTACAACGAGCAATTATTTATTTACAAATGCTGTTACATATTATATATTCTTTATAAGATGAATACTAAATAATAATACAATCCAATTGGTAAGTCTTGTCTCATATGATGCAGATTATTATTTTTTTTTTTTTTTATTAATTGTTTGTAGGAAAACAGAATGGACAAAAATTTCTCCGATTCACTAAATGAGTTTAGTAAACCCATTAATGTTTTAATGTCAAGTTAATATATTTTCTTTTAACACGGAACGTATTTTTCTTGAAAATTCAGGAAAATAGTGAAAAATTAACGAACTTTCTTCTTACATGTTATAACGGCTGCAAGTAGTCTAACTGCTTCATAGGGTGGCACGCAGCCTGGCCAAACTGGTTGTAGAATGTACTGTGCGAATGTTAGAGCTGTGATCGCGTTCCCCGTTGGAACCAGGATAAATAACGCGACCCAAAGGTACAGGAACGCTGGTAGAGGTCCAAAAGCGTCGCTGATATATGCATAATCGCCTCCAGACTTAGGAATCATCGTACCTGAAAATGTATATATTATTCTTATACGAAACAGCAAATTTTGTTACATTTCGTTTAAATTCTTCCCCCTAATGTATTTTCTTAACACATTCGCGACCGGCAAATTTTTTCCGTTTCTAATACTGAGTACCGGCGGAAATAATGAAATTCTGAAACTGGCTGCCGTAAACTTGTATCGTTAAAGCAAGGATAAGAATGATAAAATTTATTTTGAAATATCAATGTTGCAATTGAGGCGTTGGATGGAAGAAGGGCACATACGCCGAAATGCCGTTTCGAGATAATCGACTTCAAAGTTTTCATAATTGAATAATTTAGTAAGTATCAATACTTTTAAGTCAAATTTTTGTAAGAATGTAGTTACATGTCTTTAAAATATAATAAGCATACAAGTCGAAACGATTTAAACGATTTACGGAAAAAGGGCACATAAGCCTATGTGCCCCTCTTCCATCCAATGCCTCAATTATGTGTTGTTTAAAATAAAAAGATTTTTATAATTTGTATACTTGCTTTATAGGTAGACAATAGAACCAGTTGTTATTATTGTGCCGAATTTATTTAGCATTATATTACAGGTATTTCGGAAAAGTCGAATAAAAACAAAATTTAATATTTCTGGTTAGTGTGATAAAAAAAATGGAAAAACAATGATTTTTGCAATAAAGGAACTTTACATAATTTGCAACTAAGCAGAACGTGAATTCACGTCAGCGGTCGCGGATGTGTTAACAACAAGCAATAAAATGTGAATAAAACTTAAGATTAGTTTGGCTAATCTTGATTGAATTTGCATACAATGATTTAAACTTTCTTTTTCAAACCATACAATATGATGCTTCTATTTAAAGGTGTTTCTCAACCTTTATGAAACCGTGGCCCAGTAAATTCCTTTTTTATGATATGGGGGCCCAGTCTCGACATAAATACTTCATACGACTATTAACCCTTTGCGGTCGAGGCATTTTTCGATACGTACAGATCTAGTCCGCTTTTCCAGCGAAACTTCCGAAAATTAAGCAAATTATTTTAAAAGAAAAGAGTTACAAATGCCAATGGATTTATTTATTTTCATTTCTTTTCTTCATTTCCTATATTTTAATAGGAATAAAGCTTAAATTTCACATTTCAAAATACTTTAGTAAATTAAATAGGTCGCCTCAGAGGCACCACTCGAGTGCAAAGGGTTAATAATGACCTTAGTATTAGTAATTATTAATTATGGGATGTGTGACATACGTGGGCTGATATGAGGCCCACGCATGACAATGGCTGCGGGGTAGTTGGCTACCGACGATGCAAAGTGTATGTGTGTGTGTTTGCGTGGTTGGCCGCCCTGGCGTGTATGGCGAGGAGATCGGGGCTTGACACTGGTAACGGCACAGCTCGGTTACGCTCACGAAGCGTCATGGCGCAGTTTTCCCATTTTGTACTATTATTAATAAACACAGCTATAATAGGTATTCTATCCCATTACTCAGGTGTGTCTCAAGTTATTTCTAAAGACATCACCGCATGATCATAAAAAGTATTGATTCACATAGTGTAACATCGGGAAACGGGGAGTAGCTGAGACGATTCTGAACAACAATTTCCTTTGCAAAAATGTCGTATGGGGCTTCGTTTTTGAATTATTAACGAAAAACACTGACCAATCAGAGGACGCGTAGAGCGCGCGTTCAGCCGTGATAGGGTAACTTCGAGCCGGAACGTCGGACTAGAAAGAATCGCGGCTGAGCGCGTGCTCTACGCACGCTCTGATTGGTCGGTGTTTTTCGTTAATAACTCAAAAACCAAGCCCCGTCCGACATTTTTGTAAAGGAAATTGTTGTTCGGAATCGTCCCCGCCATTCCCCATTTCCTGATGTTACACTAATTACGGGACATCCTGTATACGAGGGAAAATTGTCGAAAGGGAGAGTGTTTTGTGAGATGCCAAGAAGGCAGAACCCCTAGAATAGCGTGGAAAAACTAGCCGATTGGGATTATTATGATAAGTAGTAATAAAGTATAGTTATTAGTTATTCTCGCTGACTCGCTCCATCACTTCCAATCACCAATCCTACATTACTAATTTAATTTTGTAATTTTTCTTATACTGTAGTGACAAGTTTTGAAGGCCATCGATCTTTTCCGTCGTATTTGGAATACATCATTCATAATTTAGTATTTCGTGATAAATCAGAAGAGATATTAAAATAAATTACAATCAAAGTATAACACTGTAGTAATCGGTATCGTTAGTCAGTAACACATAACATTTCATGAATATTCTTATATCGATACATTTTCAAAAATTCCTTCCTGTTCAGATAATAACAGTCAGCTAACTCCTCACGGACGTCGAAACTGTGGAATGCGAAGCCTTATTCTGTTCAAATATTAGGGGAAAAAAGATAAAGAAATTTTGTGCCCCATACCACTAACAGTTCAACGATCGGGTAAAAATATATGTACACTAGATCACCACTGCAAGGCTATTTACGCGTGGAACTGATCCGCCAAAAAAAAAAAAAAAAAAAACGATTAGCTATTTATATCGCGCGATCTCGAAACGTATAGTAAGGAAGGAGGAAAAGGGGAAAGGAAGAGACAGATAAAAAGAAATGACTCGTGTAATATGAAAGTGAAATAAACGAAAAATGATTAAACATGAAAAATGTGAAAAACAAAAATTTACTCTTTGCTTACTTTTAAAAGATGCAGCTATCTTATTATTTTAAACGTTGTATCTTATAATTTTTATTACCACATGTTTTTCATTGCAATTCGAGTACTAATCGACAACGCAACACTGATTTCTACCAATGTGCCAGGTGCTCGCGCCATAATTAATGAAAGAAGATATCGCTTGCTGAGACTTTGATGCCATTCTTTTAAAAGAAACCTGAGTTACGTCACATGGTTCCTTTAACAGTTTGTCACTTGGACGAGTGATAAAATACGACGATAAAGAAATTCGACCTCAAATAAAGATCAAGGTTAATTTTGCGGTTATTTTTTTGAAGAAAAGTTGAAATAAATGAATACCTCCTGAAGCAGGTCAACATACAAGGTTAAGAAATTTTTGTCGAAGGACACAATTGTATTGACAGTTGTTACGAGTCGTTGAATATACAGGATGATTCTCACGCTACAGAACACAAAGGAAATGGCGACAATGGACCCGTTGACCGCAGCATACAAAGGTTCGCATTGTCAGGTGCCAACGGGGACCTCTTTATGGTGCAGCCAAGGGGTTTATTGTCTTGTAGCGAGAAAATCACTCTGTAGCTTAATTTTTCACCACTCGACACTTTCATCCTGATTTATGTTTTTCTACAGGTTTTTATCGATTTAAATGTGTAGAATCACGTTATTGTGTCAGCGACAAATCATTTCCTAATACCCTGTACTTTAACGTTCTACCGCTAGGATTTAATGTGGAATCTTATAATCAGGGACTAGGTTGATTGTTTTTTCTAAGTTTTTTCTCTTCTGCATACAACTAACAATTAGTATTCGTAACTCATCTACCTCTTAAAAGCTAGTTTATTAGCTTACACGCAATAAAATCTAAAAAGAACCATCTTGGTCACAGTGTAACAGTTTAACGAACAGATGATCACGATTTTTATCATGTTCAATAAAATAATAAGTAGAAAAAAAAAAGGAAAATGAATGACATAAGTGGTGGCGCTATGTAAAAAAAAAACTTTAATAATTATTAATTAAATTTGTTTTTTAGTGCTGTATATAATAATATACAGGGTGTACAACCTGTGAAGAGATAATTCTATTTGAAAAAATAAGTCGAAAATGTGGAATAAAATTTTTTGTTATATGTGGCTTTGTTTTCGAAAAATTTGGGTTTGAAAATTTTTTGAAATATTTATAAAAAATTCGTTTAACACGTTGAGCGCCACGCGAATTCTTAAGGAAATCCCCGTCAGGCCACGCGCGTTGCTTAGAAGTGCTGGTTATTTATTTAACCGGTTTTATGTTTACCGTGTTTCAATAAAATCCATTAAAATGCCTTAATGATATAATCCTGTAATAAATAAAAATTAAGTAAATTTTAAATAAATTTTCAGTAATTACTTAAAACAATGTACATTTTTTAGTTTTATATCATATTTTACAGGTGGCCATATTATTAGGGACAGTACTCAGATTTTTGCATTTTCTAGTTTAGCTGGATTTCTCAGACAAATAATCGGTTGTAGGTTTCTTATGTATTTTTCATTTGTATCTGTATTCTATTGGAATCATAAAAACCACAAAAATGTAGGCAAAAGTATTAATTATTTTTCATAGGAGTAATGTTAGCAGTAACAAAAATCTAATAAAATAAATTTCAATATTTAGTAATGCCACCCTTGCATCCATGCTCTTTATACACGTCGCGTGATGCCTGATCAGAGTTCCAATCAACTGGAACGATAACAGAATGCGAAGAAACATCACATAATTGACAAATGACGCACGTTTCCAGTGCTGCCACTTGTAAAAACCAATTATAATGATACCAGTAGCAATAACAAATAGAACAAACCTTTGAAAACCACTTTGTTAGCTCAAACAGCTGTTTTCAATCAGGAATTAGATAAATACGAGCACTGTCCCTAATAATTTGGCCACATACTGTATACTCAGGCGATGTTGTGACATACGGTAACCATAAGATCAAAATATTATGCATTAATATTTTAAGTATGTACTTCACGAAGGATATTGAACGATAACATATTTTAACAATGTTATTATTCTTAATTAAAGATTCTTTGAATTCTCTGTGCGGTCAGCTTCTATGTACATAGTACGCCGGGCGAAGGTTAAAACACCCACGAAATACTGTTAAAAACTGCCAGCCTTACGGGAGATTGCATGCCCGAAAAATTAGCTGTTTTCTACCGCCCTCTAAGATATATTGCAGGCAGAATAAGAAATAGATACTGTATGCTGACGGAAAGATGGGACTGGTCCTATCGGCTAAAATGGTCGCCGGGGCAAGGGGAATCTTTCTGTCTCACTTTGTCACATTTTGTTTCGTACGCGTTCCTTGTTACTGACAAACGAACTGGGGGAAATAAACTGGGTCGGGCAAAATATGCCACTTTATTACTAGCCATGCTTGAAGAATATATTGCAGTGATTAAAGGCACCGAGCAGCAAAGAGATAACGTTAGATTTTGTAAAAGCTAGATTCTTTGGACGAAGAATTGAAAATAATGAGTAAAGTGCCACAAGTTGAAAGAGTTGTAATGAAAAGGTAGCATTTAAAGCCTTTTCGGTCACAAAATTAGAGATTGTCGAGTAAAGGATTATAAGGAATGTTCAGGAATACAAGGTACATTAGAGGTAGATGCAGAGGATATAGACAGACGAGACCAGAGGTGGCTAATCAACATGATAAACAAGAAATCTCGTTCGAAGCCTTAAACGGTAGTATGAAGTGTACAGAATTTATGACAGTGAACGGATTGGAGGATAGCTAAGTAGATGAAGGTGAACTGTGTCATAGAACAGGTTTGGAATTAACTACTCTTTTCGGCCGATTATCAGATGCAACCTTGGATTTCGCGACGACCGTAGCAGTTTAGTACGCTACCTCAATAATACTAAACTGCTTAGCATCTGATTCGGTTGGAACATACTCGTACTACAATGTGGTACTGAAGTTTAAATCATGAACATTTAAAAAAATGCTGAGTGTCTATGCATATAATGGGGTATACCAGAGGTGGGGAACCTTTTTACCATTAGAGGCCACATTTAAATTAAGCGGTAATAAAGGAGGCCGCTATAATTTTTTATATTTCACTGTTGGTATTTTTGTTTATTTAAGCACATATCAACTATATATTTAACACGTTCAACCCGGCGTGAACCACCGGTGATTCACAGGCATTGCTTTCATCTGGCGGCGTGAACCACCGGTAGTTCCCATATGTTTCTAATTTTATTTGAAAAAGCATACTTTAAATTGAAAGGCTCGGAAGAGACTAGATGATGATATATGTACAATGGAAAATAAACATTATTTTTACAGTTGTTTTCAATATACAGAAAAATTTATTTTTCATAGCTTTTTCAATATAAACAAAAAACAATGTCTGACTTCTGACTCAAACCACTGACAACAGAAAAAATAGTGAAATAAACAAGCGCCGCCAGACGAATAAACAACTGATAATCTCGAGCCCCCCGACCATACGAACTTCGAAAAAATGCGCCGGGTTGAACGTGTTCAAATAAAAATAATATTAGTAGAAGTATTTTTAAATAAATTTATTTCATTTTAAAGAAATACGATAGAAAAATAATAATATTAAGTCGTGATCTATATAATTAAATATTAATTAATACAAGAGCTAGCTTTTATGAAGGCCGCACAAGAAACTCACGGAGGCCGCAGGTTCCCCACCTCAGGGGTATACAGTCAATCATGGTGAAAATTATACACTGCATATGTCTTAATTTTGACTGTAAATTGAACTGTATGAGCATTACATTTCTGTAATGGACATTGTTTGGTGTGTTGGGTTTATTGTACGCACACCCGTGGAAGGTTTACAGGAAATCTTCCTCGTCACGCGTGAAATTAATACACGGGTGACGCGTTTGAAAAATGTAATTAAGATGCACAATGAGTTTGATTAAGAAGACTTGGCACTTTATTGATTTAATAAAATTGGGTAGAATAAGATTTATAAATGAAGTTGAGAGATGCTGACGGTTCGAACGAATTTTTTGTTCTAAGAAGCTACCTCGAAGAGCGAGCGGAAGCGAATATTCGATCTTCCGGTTGCTATTAGCAGACCGAAAAATATTCGAAGAGTCGAATACGAGAATCTGATGTATCGAGACGTACTATTGACATATGCGAAAGATCTTCCCATTGTATAACACGTTGGCTGCCACGGGGGTCACCGGTGACCGGCACCCGAAATTCTTTACAATCAAATAATTAACAAAAGAAATGACGAAACAAACCACTGATAGCGTTATCAATAAGCTAATAATGCTAGCTATCGATTTGAAACGTTAAATTTGAAAATTAGTTGATTATATTCTTAATAATTAGGATTTCAACGTGTCTGACTACACACGTCCGTTTTCACTGTGGCAGTCAACGTGATAAAGTTCTTATTGAATAAATCACTGTCCAGTGTCGCGTTCTTTTTTTAAACTACATATGAGTTCTTCACCAACGAACACTCCCCGGCGTAACAATTGATACATCATGTACAGTGAATATGATCCAAATTATGTTTTGTTTCATTTTAATGATAATTCGGTTCAGCCAGTTTCGATTACATCGAGTCTTTACCGTATTTTTTTTTTATCATCTCCATGCATGTTGGACGACAAGTGTTCTTGCGGAAAGAATAATGAATAGCCATCATACAGGCTGAATTACATAACAATTAACTTGACACACACAACATAATTGAATGAAGTATCGTTGACCTTCTTTTCTGAGTTCAGGGATCAGGTCAGATTGAACGAGTTCTATGACTCACTTCAATTACGTTCAATTATTGCCACACTTCTACAACTAGTCAAATGTTATTTTATGAATAACCCTTTTATCCAATGCAATTAATCCGCTTAAAGTTGAACACGTTAAAAATAAAGCGATAAGAATACAAATTTTATTAATATGATCAAAAGGTGTTCATGGAATCAATTTACAAATAACGTCTGTCGAGCTAGCCCCTCCACCTTGCAAAAATAAAAAAACAAATATGCAACAATTAAAATTGCCGCGTAAGGCAAACACGTGCGCGAGCGCCACCGACCGAGATGCGCGAAGGATAACGACGGCGAACACAGTCGAGAGCCATTAATCGCGAAAGACGGATAGTATTGTATAATAATAAGCAGTATATCAATAATCAGTCACGTATATTTTTCAACCATCGAGTTAATTTACTAACCCAACCGCATTGATTGTTACAAATACATGTAAATTATGAGCTATTTATGAGCTTTCAAATTTTTGATTTGCAGAATATGAAAGCTCATAAATAGCTCATAATTTACATGTATTTGTTTATTTATTTTTGCAAGGTGGGGGGGGGGGGGGGCTAGCTCGAAAGACGTTTACAAATACCAAGTTGTTCGTCTAAAGTCTAAATACACTAACCACTCAGCGTACAGTTGGTCTTAAAAGTATTCGGCCACGCTTTAAAATAAAATAACTTGGTTACAATTGGACTAAACGACTTGAGCTTTATCAGCACTGGTACCAATGGACTCAATGGATCAGAAGTGCGGCATTTATTCATCCAACAAAAGAAGTCGATATGATAGCAGAGGTGTGCGGGTTCTCGATATTTTGGGTTCGGGTCGGGTCGGGATTTGTTTGCCGGATCGAGGATGATGTTGTGATGGACAATATTTTCCGTGTTTCTTACTTTTGGGGCCTGCCGTTCAGAGCGTAGACCCTTGGTATTGGTTTCAACAGGCAGAGTCAAACACCGCAACAATAGGACCGCTTTTATGACTTGCCACTCAAACCGAGACGTTTCCGTCGAAAATCAGTAAAGTTGTAAGCGCTATTGCCTCGTTTACACCTCGTTTACACAGTGGCCCACTCGGCCGAGTACTCACCTGGTGTGAACAGTACTCGGCCGAGACAACTGGCGAGTAAATGGGCGAGTGAATCGGCGAGAGACTGTTTTCGGACGAGTACGGACCCAGCCCGAACGCATATTGCAATATTTGGCCGAGTGACTCGGCAAGAAAATTGGCAGGCGAGTGAATAGAAGCTGTGCCGATTCACTAGGCCGAGTATCCCCTCTTTTCGTTTTATGCGAACGCATCAGTCAAAAGTGGCTTGATCAACACGTTATTGACTGCCACAGTGAAAACGAACGTATGTAGTCAGCACGTTGAAACGTGCGATGGAGAAGCGTTTGAGCATCTTCTGTAAAAGCCGCTATCGGGGTTTTTGCTGGAATTGAGATATGATGTGGTCCGTGTGAAATGAAGGAAAAGGGAGGGGGTAAGTCATCATTTTGCTGGTTTCGAGTTTGCTTACAAAATGCACACCTTTGAAAGGGCTAGCATTTTGCCCTTTTTGACCCTAATCTATAAAGGGTCGCCCTACAATAGTGATGTTTCTTTTTATTTAAAAACGGATTTTATAGTCTCAGAAATTGTAAACCGATCGTTTCTTGGTCGGTTTGATCATGACGGACAGGGAGGATCACAATAATTTAGACCCCAAAAAAGGTATGATTATATTCTTTGAAATCTTACCTACAAAATGATCCTTTTTGCAGGATGGGGTCTGGGATAATAAAGTTACGAAAAGCTGTAAAAGCACACGAATATCGCCGTTTCAGGCAAGCGAGCTGCGCGCTCTGCTATTGCTGGTATAGGGTATAGGTACCGGACTGACTCGTCCGAGCCACTCGCTCAATGTAAACGGTCACTCGGTCAAAATTTTGACTCGGCCGAGCAGGACGCCGAGTGACTCGGCCGAGTCACTCGCTAGGTGTAAACGAGGCATAAGCGCTATATCTTGAAAATTAATAAAAATCGGGTAAATACATTAAAGCTTAATAAATTCGTCTTGAAAAGCACTACCGCATGATCCAAAAAAAAAAAAAAAATATATATATATATAGTTCCATTTAAAAAACGAGACTTCACCATCATATCTTTTAAATTAATAACATAAAAAAATTTTCGTTTAAGCCAAAACATAGATCCCATTTTATCCTGCAATTTCCATATAAACAATTTTTCGTGTCATCAATAGTTATTGAAATATTGCGACTGTCACACTTTAGGGTGGACACCCTGTAGAAGTTGTTACAACGTAACAAGATCTATGCAACCTACGTTTTGAGTGTACGTCAAACGATAACTATGTATATATATGTATAAAATAAAACCTTATTAGAATTATTAATTTTAGACAAGCTGGAGGATAGATAACATGTCAACCGCCACTGAAGAAATTACGCGCGTCGTCTTAGTCTATCGCAAATAAGAACTGTAGATGTGAGCAAAATGAAGTGAAAAAATTTAAATAACTTAACAAAAGTATGATATAAACATACACAAACTTTCAAATTAGTTAGTTACTAAAAATGTAAAATAATCGATATTTTCCACGAAAATAAAAGAAACTCCCCCTTAATGGGAGACGTTCTCCTATAGCAGAGCGAAGTGAATAAGTGAGGATTGTAGGAAAAATGGCCCGTGAGCCATCACCTGGGCAGTACTGGGTTAAACTAATCAAAGAAATAGGAAAAAGAAGTTTTCCCTGAAAAAGCGGGCAGACGATACGTCTCCGTGTCGACGGTAAACGCCACGCTTTTTATTCTAATTATGAACAGCGCGTATCGAGGAAATAAATAAGGTTTTTAATACCGAACCAACACGTACTCCTAACCCTTTAAATACAAACCCTTTGCACAACCAAAGATAGTCACGAAACAAAATTTTTTCAGTGTAAAACAAATTCACTAATTCTAACTAATGTAGCCGCGAGTCGGTAATCGCCGAAATTGTAATTAGTGGGCATCGCCCTCTATCGGTAAATAACGATATTAATGTTTTCGCAAGCAGAATGTGTGAGGTGCGAGAGCAGAGGAGAGAGTAGAGCCAGCTCGTGAATACGAAGGACGGACTGATCGCGTTTGGAAAAGAATATCCGTTGTAAGCCACGAAGGACTGTAGGCTATCCGGGTGATTGTGAGAAGTTGTGCATATAATATTATTTTCTTTTCTTTCGTTTATTACTATCTGTGCGTTTTCTACTATTATAATAAAATACAGTTTATAAATCGTTGTCTACGTGTTCCTCACCGATATAGACACTAAGCCCTCTACTACACTATTTAGAAAAGTAAACAGCTAAGATAAAGAATAAAGAAAGAAAGAAGAAATTAATTAAAAACTCGAACGAATGTTAATTAAACATTCCGACGGAATTTCTTTGTAGTCATTGGTAATTTTGTTTCGGAATTTCTGAGCCAAAAAGCTTCAACGAACATTAACAGGTCTATCAACGTATAGTATGTTACATTATTTAAAGAACTATGCGAATACGTATACCAGTAGTCTTATTCGAAAATAATTTGGCACCGTGCTCCACGTACGTCGACTAATTTAGTCAACTTACGAGCATTCATGACAAAGCAAATATCTTGATATTCACAACTATCCAACCACTATTTTGACTCACTGATATCTGAATCACATGTTTAAATTTGGCTTTTTTTCGTTACTCATTGATGCTATAATTTTCATTATTCCTTCAATTCTTCTTTTATGCTTTTTCGACATTACTGTTTAAAATTCTAAAGAATTGTAATTAGCATCTTGAAACGTTCGTATCGCACTCAATTGTTAATATTAATAACACGAGGGACGTCCAGAATGTAATACCCGTTTAAAGCAACATACAAATAAATACAAATAAATACAAATATATTTTTATCATTTTCGGGTAATTCCACGTCGAATCGATCACTTTTTTTTGGCGATATCTCGGATTTTGTTCTAAAACAAATATATTGTTGTTCATGTGAAATACAAGCCTTTAAATTTCGCGATTGTTGCCTGTTTTCGTGAAAATGGGTTGCACGACTGCATTTTTATTTCGGGAACTGTTTATTCTATTGACCTACTCTTTATTTTATTTTATTAGGGAAGGATCACTCTTTTAGAGTATATTTTTGTTGGATGAAAAACTGATTTTTACATCATTGAAAATTATATACAAATTCTTCTTTTGCAAAAATCGCTTCAAGGTCGCGTTTTTAAAAATCCCAAAAAATTACTTTCGTATTCCTAGCAGTTTTTTGTATAAAATATCTAAATTTCACGATGTTGTTTTCCCTATTAACCCTTTCGCTACTACGGGCCACTATAGTGGCCCTCCATAAGATGCCACTGAGGTACTGTGGGCGACTAGCCGTTGAACATAAGTATCTCACTCTGGACATGCACTGATAGTATTTTATTTTGGCGTCGCGTCGCGTCGCAGCGCTCCGTTCAACGGAAGTACCGCGGCGGAGAATCCGCCGGTAGCGAAAGGGTTAACGTTGCAATAAAATGTTATAGACTGCCGGTACGCACCGTACCAGGTAGACGGGCCCGTTGTTCGGTTCCTTAGTATGGTCGGCGTTTGGATCTGTGCGACGTGCAGCTACTGTTGTTTTGATCGCAAACAATATTAATTTTACATTTTGATGTATAACACAAATACAAACAGAGTGTGTTCCACTGGCACCAGTTAAAACACACTCCTTCGATCTCAAGCTTGTAAAGGTACTAAATCATACTTTAACTCTGGAATGTTGCTCTTTAAAAAATATATACATTTTTTTTAAATTTCTTCGCACTAATTATTGCAACCTATGTATTGGCGAGCCGAGTGTTTGACATGCCTGTTCTAGCTGCTCGTTCGCGAGCGGGGTTAGCGTCCTAGCTGGTGCATCAGCTGCCGCGTCGCGCATTCGATCCTCCGATGCTTGAGACTCCTCTTGAGTCAGCGATTCAATGCCGTAACCCAGGGGTGGCCAAACCGTGGCGTATTGGATGATTACAAATTTACTACCGTGGCGCATGCGCCAAACATGGCGCATTGGATGATTACAAGCGGCGCATTGCATCCTTGCACCTACTTATTCTTTTGAAGTAAACTATCTTTCATTACATCCAACAACTGTGGTCCAGAGTTATCTTCACCAAACGAGACTCTCCGGCAGCTGTAGTATCATCAGCGGGTCCACCATAACGATCACCCTCTCGTCCAAGAGATCATTTCTGACTATTGTAGATTGGTGCTCCAATAAACGTGTGTTTTTTGAACTGGCGTGAAGTCCTTTTTCAGTTACGAAAACCGCTACGCTTTTCCGGGCGTACTCCCACTCCCGTAAGCGGAGTGGCTCGCCCTAATTGGCCAAACCTTGACGACGTCCGTCAAGTCTAGCCAATCGGTTTAATACCGATCACCGCTTCTCCACTACGCCCTTAGTGTGCTTTTCCAGGAGGGCGAGGGATCTGGTGGGGATGCGTGCGACGAAGAAAACTGACCCTGTCGCCGACTTTCCTCCGGGCCCCAGGGGTCGGTTCGTTACTCGTCAACAAAAAGGTACTTGACCCTGTCTGCAGGCCCTTCGGAACGAGACGATTTACAACATCCGCTGCTCTCTCTCTAAACCGTCGAGATTACATTCTAAGAAACGTTTGTTGTAAATCGTGTTCGTCGGCTCCAGGCCATATGCTGCTTTCTTCCGTCAACACCCGCCACAACTCCTTCCGGGTACGAGATGTTGAATGCGGATACGCGTACTTGTCGACTCGAACTAGAACAACCAGCTTGGAAACAACCCCGCCCCGTTGCTAACGTAAACCTGCTGAGAAACGTTTTCCTGATGTTCCCACGAATTCCTCCGACTGCTCATTTCGTATCTGGGCAGTAATTCCTTGAACCCTGACTATGCATCCCGTTGCTAGCGACCGCGACACGTGGATCGAGTGCGGGTAGCCTTGGCGAAAATACCGATGCTCCGCGAATTCCTCCTAGCCTGGGAACACGACTCGTTCCCAGAGACAGCGGAGCAGCGAAAGACGAGCATAGACCGGATGCAACAGGCACAGTGAGTTCACTGGCGCGTTTGCGCATCGACGTTTTCGCCTACCTTTGAATTCAAGATACAAGGCTCATCAGTATGGCTGTCTGCCATAGAACGAGGATATTGGGTATTCCCAAATCCCTTTGACTTTCGTCTTTTGGGGTATCCGATATTTATAGTGGAGGAAAGAATTCCCACTCTACTCAAACTACCGTCTGAGGCTTGCCCGGAAGGGCGCAGTTTCACTGAAGAGCACCTAAACGGTCGAAACGGTATACTGGATTTCCACAGTGAATTCACTGGCGTGTTCGCGTATCAACGTTTTCGCCTACCTTTGAATTCAAGGTACAAGGCTCATCAGTATGGCTGTCTGCCATAGAACGAGGATATTGGGTATTCCCAAATCCATTTGACTATCGTCTTTTGTGGTATCCGATATTTATAGCGAAGGAAATAAATTCATTAGTATTCGCAAGAAGACCTTCAAGAGTTTCAACAACACATTATGTTTCCCCTAGAAAAAGTAGCCCTATTGAATGCAATAGTCAGAGCCATGCTATGGGAGGAGAACGTGCGAAGAGGATTAATCAATAACCTTTATTTTATCAAAAAATGTATCAAGTTTGGTTCAATAAGCTCAGCGATAATGTAGGATCGGGACCTCCATACCCAAAACACAAGAGTCGTCGTGGAGAAATAGAAGGACAGTCGGACGGTATAGCCTAGGAAGTAGCGCGGCCGCCTACGAATCCGAGGTTCGAGGGTTCGATTCCCGGTGACCGGCGTCCGCTTTGCGCCTACTTATTCTTTTGAAGTAAACTCTCCTTCATCACATCCAATAACTGTGGTCCAGAGTTATCTTCGCCAAACCAGACTCTCCGGTAGTTGTAGCATCATTAGCTGGTCCACGATAGCGATCACCCGTCCAAGAGATCATTTCTAACTATTGTAGATTGGTGCTCCAATAAACGTGTGTCCTTTGAACTAGAGTAAATTAATTAATTTAATTGCGTGATTGAGTTATTCCTTTTCCTCCCCTAAACGAAGCAGATCCTACCCCTATCCCTATTTCCAACTCTAACCGTGAACGTAGGAAGGTTGAAAAGGTGCTTGTGTTGTACGGCGCATCTGAACTCATCTATAAAAAAAATTGGCGCATGGTGGGTATAAGACTGGCCATCCCTCTACAAAATGAACTTCTTTTCACTGTGTTTTGTGGTTTGTGTGTGTTAGAAACCATGGGTTTGGCAATTTAGGTTCGCTGCGCCACCTGTGGAAAACCTAGCCTAGTCGGGGATCTATGTAGGTTTGCGGCGATCGAGGATGTATGGCGAAAGCGGTGTGTGTTATGGCGTCCCATTGCGTATTATAATCCAGAATAAATTGTTTAACTTAGGGGTAATCTGCGTTTAGTTTATAATAAAGTTAACAGTGTGAGATCAGTCCTGGAACTTTTTGAATACACTGTGTACTTACAGTTACAATAAAAATCACAAATAATTATCTTGGGTTTTTTGAAGCCTGAGCAAAATTTAGATAGACCGTTGCGTCCAAGAATAACTGTCTCGTGCATCCATGAACAAACGACTATCACAATAAATGAATGTTATTTGTTTCAAATATCAGAAGGAGAGGTGCCCCACGAAAAGTACACTTGATTTGGCATACACCTTGCAAGATACTTGTATGACTCATTCCCAACGTCTCCCCTAATATTAATAATGGTTAATGGTAGCGTACGATTACTCTTGTCTTGACGAAATGTTAGCATACATAAAATGGTACATCAGTTCTAGTCGTCTATATTTGCTAATACTAACGTTACTGTACAACGTAGAATCAAATGTATCTTAACACAATTAATAATGTAGAAAATACATTGTAAGTTAGCAACTTAACACTTTATTTACCGAACGAAAATAAAATGGATAAGCACCACCATCGCGTAATTTAACACTAGAATTACCGACGTTCAGTGTACCCTTACTGTTAAATTGAACCTAAATAAAACGTCAACTTACATACAGAATAATTCATTGCTTTGATGAGAGCGGACGTATATTTCGACAGAAAACGTTTTAATAAATTTTATAATTTAAAATAAGAAATCTGAAGCAAGTCATTTTGACCTCTTTGGTAGTTTTAGTGTTAATAATAGTTAAAGAAGTAGAATATCTAATTTACATTATTTCGACCGAGTTGTAGCCGAAACAATAATAACAATTAAAGGTATATTAAATTGGTTTTCAGTCAATAATCAGTAGTATCAAGAAGCCTATTTAAATAAACTGTTAATGAAAACATAGAGGAAAGGACAAGTTACCTGACACCTTAACTGACAAAAACAGAAGAAACGAAGAAACAAATTTGGACAACACTATATCATACGAATCTAAGAAGACGAAAGTCCGGAAGAAACTAAACGAATATAATCACAAAATGTCCATCAATCAATTAATTTTTGATGCTGTAAAGCCTGTGTATGGAGGCCTTGCAAACAAAAAAATATTAAATCGTCTAGGGGGGTTATATCCAAAATAACGATAAGTTTTAACTCTGTTGTTTGGTCTATCGCATTTAACATTCGTTCCAGTGGCAAAATTGTATTTGACATTGATACGAATATTATAATTTGCAATTCTAACAACGGATTCTCGGGTATCATGCAAATTATGCAAGTGTCGGATATGCATATTAGCACTGAATGCTGTAATTTTTGCGTCGAAATTGACACTCGCCGCGCCAATGCGGCAGAACAATTAATGACCAATGCGGCTAAAAAGATCCACATCGATCAGAAAAGAAGAACTTACACAAGAACAAGCATCGCATTAACATTGTTAAAATACATACACAATATACTTTAAATACAAATATATATTAAATGTGCTCTGAGCTTACAACTGGCTTTCCAATAAAGCGAAGATGAAGTGTCTTTTTAACATAAGTCAATTATTCAAGGCTTCCTTTTTAAAGAAAGGAACGAAAGCTAAGGATTCAACCTGGAGTCGTACTCTGGACGTACTTTGTTCCACAAGGGTACAAAGAAGATTGAATCCAATCGTGCAATCGTCGTCATCAGTAACTCACAGTTACACGACTCAGCCTACAGTCTCTGCACCTGGCACATTGCTTAACCCACTCTTCATGGTTTTAAAAGAACCTAATGGAGATTTTGGACCTAGAATTCGAGAATCTCTTTTTAAAGCCCCAAATGTTCCTGTGACGGCATCGAAATCTGGTGAACTATAACGTCTGACCACCTCAAGAGATATTTAACAGAAGTTTTCTTTCCTTTCCCAATGTGGAAGAGAAATCGGTATTATTGTTAGATTCTTGGAGTGGTTAATGTGAAAGAACCGTTTTGGTTTTTGTTCATCTATTCCAAAGGGTCTGACCGGCCAAATACAGCCGTTGGATGTATACGGCTTTCGATATTGGATCGGCTACCGCTGAATTTTGTTTTATATTGTGTTTCCCATCCTCTGCATTCTGTCCTCTCAAATGCCCCTATAACACCGCCCCAAGTGAAGTTACAAAAATCAAAAATAGACCAAAAGATTCATGAGGAAATTCTCTATTTTTCTATGTAATTGCCACTTATATTTAAACATTTATCATACCGAGTAACAAGTTTTTCGCGTCCAAACTTTCCAGCCACGCTGTTACCGCTTCTTTCAATTCGTCGTCGTTTGTGAATCTTTGGCTTTCTAAAAATCTTTTGAGTTTCGGGGAATGATGAGAATCAGATGGCGCGAAGTCCGGGGAGTACGGTGGGTGCTGGAACACCTCCTATTTGAATGTTTTTAGACGTGCAAACGAATCACGGCACGTTGCTCATAAGAACCGGACGCACATTTCGACGGTAATTCCATTTTAAATCAACGCAACACGAGCACTATCGAACTGAAGAAAACAAAACTTCGTATACAAACTCGAAAAATTCTACTGAACACAATGAGCGGTCGGTCGTTTTCGTAGGTCTACTAAAAGCGGAGTTATAGGGGCGTGGCTATGACTTTTGAAAGATCCCTCGTATGTATAATATGCGTCATATTAAAAGGAAATTAATTTTGATTCATTTTTCAGAACATTCTAAAATATGATTGGAGTTATTATGTAAGATTGCTAATTTTGTATAACAGATTATAACTTTTCCTTATTCTGAACTATAATATTCAATGTGAAAACCCTTTAAACGTTGGTTTTCATAAGAAAAATACCTGCTCTGTCGAAAGAAATTGGTACTCTCAATTAAAAAATAAAGTTAGTCAGGAAAGTACCGGAGAAGTTTCTTGGAAAGAGCACGAAAAGAATAAAAAAATGTACATACAGTGAAGAATACTGTCTGGTGTCCGCCGGAGACACCTCGAAGTCGTCACTAAAGTACGCTGATTGGCTCCTTTTGATTGCCAATCAGCGTGTTTTTGACAAATTAAAAATTGGTGAACGCCCTTGAGCCAGCCTCTTACCGAGTGGGGCGAGGGTGCTGTCCAGGAATGGGGTTTTCCTGAAGGCCCAGAAATGCGGCCGGGATATCCTCCAAGTTGACCTTTGAACGTATGGTTTGGCCGACCCTTCGGAAACTCCGAGTTTATGGCATGGTCGGTTATTAGGACGAACGAAAAAGTGAATTGTAAAGCTATTGTATGAAAAACTCGAAATGACTAAAATAAACTCTAATATCGCGAAAGCTAAATTGCCGGTCATAGAAAAATAAACCCTAAAGCTTAACGAGAAATAAAAGTGAAAGTAAACTGTCTGTCCCGTCCAGGTCATAACCTACCTTCGAAAATTCTTTCGATATATTGTTCCGCATCGGTCGGAACAAATACTCTTATATTAACACTAAACCTACCGAAGCGGTCAAAATGACCGATCGAGTGTTTCTTATTATAACTCACGAAATTTATTACGATGCTTTTATTAAGCATATTTTTTATTGCTGTATATGTTAGTATACGTTTCATTATTTAATTATTTATTTTTCTATTTTATTTTCAACTTGAAAGTAAATGCGCATAAAACGTCGGTAGGTTTAGTGTTAAATACAGAGTACTCGAAAGAACGAATTACCGTAGAATGAAACCACCATTAGCAGCCAAAAGAATAGTAGTTCGGATCATGTTAGCAGAAAGATAATCGTCGCTGCTGTTTTTAAAGCAAAGGACCATCCATAATCTATAGAACGTATATATTATCTAAAAGCTACGATTCCAACGTATAATTTAAAAAAATATTCATCGTGATTAACACGTTGGCTGTCACGGGGGTCACCGGTGACCGGCATCCGAAATTTTTTACAATCAAGTAATTAACAAAAGAAATGACGAAACAAACCATGGATAGCGTTATCGTTAAGCTAATAATGCTAGCTATCGATTTGAAAGGTTAAATTTGAAAATTAGTTGATTATATTCTTAATAATTAGGATTTCAACGTGTCTGACTACACACGTCCGTTTTCACTGTGGCAGGCAACGTGTTAATTAAATTTTTAAGCGTTTATTTTGATTTGAAAATGAGCGATGAGAAAGTCTATTTTCGCACAGTCATGCTTCTCTATTTTCGCAAAGGAAAAGATGCGGCTCGAACGGTAAAAAAGATTACTGATGTGCATGAAGAAGGTGTTGTTAATAAAAGAATGGTGCAGAGATGGTTCGAAAAGTTTCGGGGTGGAGATTTTAGTGTTATCGATGAGAAACGTTCCGGCAGACCAATCAATATTAATAAAGATTAAATCTTCAGTCTAATTGAAAGCAATCCACGTTATACCACGCGTGAGATTGCTGAAATGTTAGTAATTTCGAAATCCAGCGTTGAAAATATAAAATGATTGAAAATATATAATGTTTGGGTTCCACACGGTTAGAATAATCCGACATTACTTATTGGCCAACCCAATACATACAGACCTATCATGTGCTATGCAATAGAAACGAATTAGAAGCTAGAAAGTACATTCTGAAGGATTGCCTTCACCACACTGACGTGAGAACGGAATTCCTTGCGATCAACGACTGGACTGACATAATACCAATCGAGGAATAAAAGAAAAATATAAAACCTCGTAAATTTGATAAAAAAAAAATAGCACAAAACTGTTCGAAGGATTACTAAAAGAAGCGAAGCTAAGATGTCATAATTGAATAAGTTTTATTTAGTAAAATACATAAGTTAGTTGATAATATAGTACAATTAATTCGTAACACAAAGTTAGAATTATTCCATTGTTAAATCAGATACCGAATATTTTTTTCAATATTCATGATCAAAGTTTTGATGCTAACTTTAAATGGAGTTCAATTGAAAAGGAAATTCAAGATCTCTGTGAAGCTGGCCCCTCATTATCAAAAGTTTGAAAAATTGATAAGAGTTCTGAATGCCTTCCTATGAGTTCTAGAGTTCTCTGTAAATTTAAAAAATAGTTCCGTCGATTACAGTACCGAAAATAGCTATACATTCTTTACTATCAACTTTAGTACTTCGGTTGTTAAGGATAATTGACTCTTTGAGGAGTTATCGAAATTCTCAATAAAATTGTCGATTACCAAAAAGAAATCTGCTTAATTTTAGGGGTAAAAAATTTGTGTCGATAGCTAGCAGTTCTATTGACAGTTCTGGCAGCCTCCGAAGAGTTCTATCGATAAGGCGCTACGATGCGAAATAAAAAGGTTCTCGTTGCTCGAAGTTGGACTTAGAAAATTCTTTATAATTAATATTTTTCTACAAGTATAAATGGCAGTAGTTCGGCATTAGCAAAAACTTCACAATTTTATCGACTTAACATCAGTCCGACGAGCCAACCGTAATAGCGAACTGACCTACGACCCGTCTACCTGTTACGGTGCATAGCGGCTGTCTATAACATTTCATTGCGACGTTAATAGGAAAAACAGCATCGTGAAATTTAGATATTTTATAGAGAAAACTTCAAGGAATAGGAAAATAATTTTTTCGGATTTTTAAAAACGCGACCTTGAAGCGATTTTTGCGAAAGAAGAATTTGTATATAATTTTCATTGTTGTAAAAGTCAATTTTCGATCCAATAAAAATATACTCCGAAAGAGTGATCTTTACCGAGTGGTCACCGAGAAATATATCGGAGTCCCCTTTGAATTTTCTTCTATTTTTATATCTTGACAAACGTTAGGAAAAAATTCAACCATGAATATCTAAAAAAAATATTGAATCTCTGCCCCAAAAATAGAATACATTCACAAACGGGAGGATGAATTCTAAGTACTAGCATTCGTGGATTTACTGGAATCAGTGAAGCGAAGGTCTGTAATCTTCTTGTAAAACGTACAAATAGAAAGATTATGCTAAGCGACACGCCTTATCATAATAACAAAGCTAATAATAGTATGCAGTAGCATCTGCTTTATCCTGCGTTGGATAAAACAGATTAAATACTTTGCTTTTAGTATTTAATTTTTCTTTCAGTAACTATAACTTACAATTTAGTCTGAAATAATATTTAATAATCACAACCACAGTTTGTTCAAAATTACGCATTTTAATTGATAGTTGTTGCTTATATAAATCGACCATACTAAAAACTATTTATATTAAACTGCCAATAATCTTTGATGCGATACTGCTTGTAATTGACAAGTAGCTGTTTTCTATTAAGGATATATTTAAAATGTTTGTCTAATCGTTCTCATCAAATTTTAGACTTCAAACCGACAAATCATAAATGCCGTTTTACCATTGAAAGATCCATGAATTGGCTTATAAACAAAAAATTCGAAATTGAATACACTCGGTAAACTACAAATCTATAAATCAATCATCAAATCCATATTATTCGGTTACGTTTATAATAAACTAGTATTTTAAGCAGAACGAGAACTTTATTATCAATATAAACAAAAGCCTAAATTACTAGAAATGTTTGATATATGTATTTAAATAAACAACACACAAAATATGTAGCGATTTCGTAGATCGCATTTTCGGGACGCGCACACCACCGAATTACGAGGGAAGAAGGTGTGTCCAGGTGTTCTTGGACGTCTTCAAGAGTTTTCAATTCTGTATCAGCTAGGTGGTTCTGTAGCGAGCGGAACAGATGGTAGTCTGAAGGTGTCATGTCAGGAGAGTAGGTCGCATATGGAAAACGTTCCCTACCTAACAAAAAAATCACTTCTTTTGTCCCTGCAGCCGTATGCGGGCGGACATTGTCGTGAAGCGATATGAATTTGCGTCTGAGTGAGTTGTCCAGATGTTGGTGGGGGGTAAGGTTAATTCGGTGAAAAAAAGCATATCTTTAAGAATTTTTTTAAACGCTACAGATAATGAAAATTTATTTAATTAATTGTAATATAATAAAACAACATTTGAACTATATTTTCCTAAATTTTCAAAACGAAATATGTATAAATCAGTCATTGGCAGCAAATCTTCGCAGGCGCCTCGAGAAACTGCGGTGAACTTTATAATTCATCATTGGATCATCTAAAATAAAAAAATCAAAATGATTTTATTAGCTAATAAGTTTCTCGAAGTAACGCTGTCGAGTTTATTTTTTTTACAATTATTAGTTATTTTACAGTAATAACTTTGCCGATTTTCTTAGCAAAAATCGATGTTTTCACTTCCAAGTGTTACCAAAAATTAAAAAATCAATGAAAAAAAAACTCGACAGCGTTACCTCGAGAAACTTATTAGCTAATAAAATCGTTTTGATTTTTTTATTTCAGATGATCCAGCTTTTCAGAAAAACTTTTCTTTCGAGGCGCTTGCGAATATTTGCTGCCAATGGCTTATCTATACATATTTCGTTTTGAAAATGTAGGAAAATATAGTTCAAATGTTGTTTTACTATATTAGAATTAATTAAATAAATTTTCATTATCTGTAGCGTTTAAAAAAAATTTTAAAGATATGCTATTTTCTCACCAAATTAACCTTACCCTCCCCATAATGACCTTTTTCTTTCGATGGCGTCATTCAATTTCAGAAGCTTCTGTTGATAGCGGTCTGCAGTCACTGTTTCACCTGGATTAACACTAGAACTACCGAACCAGTCAAAATGACTGGTCGAGGATTTCCAAAATTAAATCACAAAATTTATCAGATTGCTTTTATTCAAATATGTGTTAATTTTCATCAGGATAAAGACCTAGCGTATATGCCAATATGTACTTCATTCTTTATTTATTTATTTTTCTATTTTATTGTCCGCTTGAACGTCTGCATACATAAAACGGTGGTAGTTCTAGTGTTAAGCATCTCATACCATATGCAGAGTAACACATTTTTGCAGGAATATCTGGCTTTGCGGTTGATGTTGTTGGTTTGCCATTCTTTTTCGTTTGGGATTCCTATACAATATCCATTTTTCATCAGCGGTAATGATCTGATTGTAGGAAATCTTCTTTTTTTTTTATCATAGCAAACGATTGAAATTCGTCGGAAAGAATTTATTTCTATACCTAATACAAGCTATAACCAGTTGATTCCAAAGATTTGTCTGCACTCGTTAGCGATAAAGATGTGTTAAGACTACGCAAGTAACTGTAGTTAGCATAACTCGAATAGCTGGGTTTTCTGCGTTGTCTGTACCAGCTGTACATATTTTTATCGTAAAAAAAAAATGCTATTTTCTTATACAGGAAAAGCAAGAAACCTCGCTGCTGGATTAATAAGTGACATCGCTACTAACGGCCGTCACTTGTCTAATCTCTGAACGTGTTTTAACTCGCGTTCTGTTCGCACTTATCGATCTTGCTTCTACACCCAACTAACACAAATATGATTAATTTCAATTAATTTATATAATATATTAGTGATAAACTTTGCCCATTCACATAAAACTAAATTAAACGATTATTATTAATACTCACACGTCTAACATTTCCACAATTATTTACTCATTCTTGTGTGCTCACAATGTAAGAGAAAGTATAGTTATAAAACTGAGCGTAAACTTATATTGCTATTGAAAACTAACCAGAATATTATAATACTTGCCAAATGATGAAATAATTCACTGATAAATGTGAGCCGTATAACTAATCGTTTCAAAATTATAAACCATTTATTGTAAGCGTTAAACTGTCTTTCCTCTCCTTTTTCCTCTCTTCGCGTAAGGAATAGTGTTCCTTCTCGAGAAATTTTGTAATTGCTTATTTCTCATTTCTTGAGAAATTACGGTATTTCTCGAGAAACTTAGGTTTAGAAACGGCAAAACATATTCTAAGTAGGCTTTTGGGAAAATATGATAATATCCATGATTCTACTGAAAATACCGAAACACTTACACATCAAAATGAGGAATTATCATTAAGAAAACAAATAGAATTAGCAATTGCAGATAGCCTCCAAGAATTTAGCCACAATCAAGAAGAAAGAAAATTTCAAACTTTAACAAAGGAATTTCATATTTTTGAGTCAACTGGAAAAAGGACATCTAATTTGCAGCAACTTTTGAATGTTCTATATACAATCAAGCCAACATCCACTTAAAATGAAAGAAATTTTTCCACAGCCACAGATTTTATTACAAAAAAGAAATAGATTATCTGTTGTTACGATAGATGCTTTATGCTTTTTAAAAAATGATTTTAAAACAAAAAAGTAATTTTTTAAAATTTTGCATTAAATAAATAAATGTATCAATTATATTTAATGTCTGTTTCTTTATTTGCACTATGTAGATTAGACGGGAATGAGCATTTAGTTAAAGTTTTGTTGCTTTTAAATATCATCAACCTTATCCTATAAATATAAATTTTGCAATATTTATTTAAGTTCTCTTAAATTCTCGAGAATTCTCGAGAATTATAATCTAATTTCTTGTTTCTCGAGAAACAAAATATATCGAGAAATCAGGAACACTAGTAGGGAAGTTTCTTTGAAGAAATAAACTACAAGGTCTAGGAAACGAGAAATAAAAGAACTTTCATGGACCGCTAAATACAATTTTAGTATTGAAGCAGTCCCCTCGTTTCTTCTATTTTTTTTTTTTGTGTACCTCTTTGCATCCCTTAATACCACTATTAGGTTGGCAGCTAAATTCGTGATCCATCGGTGAATTCGGTGTCAAAATTATTCGAATTTTAACGCAAAAAGAATTGAAAAGTTATCACAAATTCCAAGAGATTAATTCGAACGATGTTAGCTTTAATTGGGAAAATTGTTATTTGCTGAGTTTTAATTAATAACTCTGTGAGAAGGTCGCGAATTTAATTGCCAACCTAATACCTTATCTTTCAACTGAAGCGAATAACTTTCTATCTTCGGAAGCTATCGTACCATATGGAAACAACAGATTACCTTATCATTTCTAGATGTTCTATATATGTACGTGTCTAGAGTTGAAAGACAGATAATAATCCATTGTTTACATTATATACTGTGAGTAACTACAGTTGTTACTAATACAAAACCACGAAGAAAAAATTGTTTTCCGGACAATTCCTTCTTTTAAATCATTCAAATTGTGCCGCAAAACATTTTGTGTACAATATAAAACGAAAGAGATATTTAACGGCTTTGTTTAGCCGGAATACTCTACCAATGCGCCATTGGTAGCTTTTGTATTAATTTTCTAAAATTGTTTCTTTAAAATATGTTAATGTTTCATTTTATTCGTTGTGTGTCCAATTCCCCAATTTTCTATTGAACTTTCGTCTGTAGCGTTTAATAAACTGTAAGTACCTTTTGTTCTTTTAGATATCAGATTTTTTCTTATCCTCTCCACTAGTCTTCTTTAGATAAAGTTGAAAACACCGTTGTCAAATTTTTTCTGTTAATTCCTCGAGTTATTTTAATTTTTCTATGATTAAATCTTTGAATATCCAATAATAAATGTGTCCATCACGAACTGTTTCTTCATACCGATAACTATATTTACAGTATCTTGTACTGCGACAGAACTATTGTTCTATCCGTTTCATAAAAAAATTGTTCTTCGCAATACAATTTATCTTGCTTACTACCCATTTTACTGGTAACAGTCGAGAAACAAATAATAAACAATTTTGTATTTTTAGTTTCGTAGCAGCCATATATAAAAAAATATTAGGTTGTCCCAAAAGTTCCTTTCGTCTTGTTAATAAATATTATCTTCTTCCATTTCTCCGAAAACTGCATTATACTATATTTTTTTTTATCACTGTCATACAAAGTGCAGATTGTGCGCAGATAGGGGAAGAAACTTTTGGCCCAACCTAATATTTCACAGGATTTTCTCTTCAATGGTACCAACGTTCAACTTATACAGACTTGCATCTGTAGTTAAATACGAACAAATTATCAAGTAATTAACACGTTGACTGCCACAGTGAAAACGGACGTGTGTAGTCAGACACGTTGAAATCCTAATTATTAAGAATATAATCAACTAATTTTCAAATTTAACACGTTGACTGCCACAGTGAAACCGGACGTGGGTAGTCAGACACGCTGAAATCCTAATTATTAACAATACAATCAACTAATTTTCAAATTTAACTTTTCAATTCGATAGCTAGCATTATTAGCTTAACGATAACGCTATCCATGGTTTGTTTCGTCATTTCTTTTGTTAATTATTTGATTGTAAAAAATTTCAGGTGCCGGTCACCGGTGACCCCCGTGGCAGCCAACGTGTTAACAATACGATCAACTAATTTTCAAATGTAACTTTTCAATTCGATAGCTAGCATTATTAGCTTAACGATAACGCTATCCATGGTTTGTTTCGTCATTTCTTTTGTTAATTACTTGATTGTAAAAAATTTCAGGTGCCGGTCACCGGTGACCCCCGTGGCAGCCAACGTGTTAATACGATACTAATACAAATATTCAAGGCGACCATTTCACACATTGTTTGCATATATTTTCCTTAAATTATGCATTCAATTTTATAACATATAAAATTTGCATAAACTTCCGCAGTGTAGTTATAATAGAACATAAGGGAACAGTTACTTGTTTAAACTACATACTCGTTTCAAATAAGCCTGGATTGTGGTAAAAACTGCAGACATACAAATCGGCAGGTATATATCGGTTGAATGTTGGAAAGCAAAATATTTATGTTTAAATATGTACGTGCAAATACATTCACTGTTGACAGGTTTATATTTTCTCAGACTCCTTTAACAGCTATATAAACTATAATCTGAAGAAGAAAATAGATGCAATAAAACACATTTATAAGGTCAGTTGTACTGACTACAATATTCCGTACTTTACATCGGTCTTTCACTATAATAACGTGTCACACTCGTGACGCACCTTACATTTCGGATGTGATTTCTGTCGTTCAAATTTTGATCGCAATTGAACATTAAGTTTAATTCTGATTACAATTTACACAGTTAATGTTTGCCAAGTACGAAATATGTGTAATAATTCAATTTCCTTGATTCGTTTTATCGCCGAATTGATAAATATTTAGCTCTGGCTGACGCACATGTCTGGAAAATGGTAGTGCGAGGGGTTGAAAATAATAATTATTTTAAGAATGTTTTCGGAAAAGGTCACCGAGATCAGCAAATTAATCGCTCAGAAGATTAATCGCTGTTTTCGTTATGACTAACCATTATTGGATTTTAATTACAAATAACCATTATCGATGACAGGAATTTTATTTTGGTTATCAGCAACCATTATGGAAATTTTGTTTTTACTACCTTTGACCATCGTCAATTCTTGATAACATTACTGATAACATTGTACAACAGGAATTTTAATCACACGATTCTTATAGAGTTCCTCGTTCGAAAATCGAATCCGGTAGCAGACTTGCTTTATCACGCATCGTTTATGGAGGAAAAAGAAAAACACTTTTCAAATTTAAATCAACTTCCCCGGAGAAACTATTTTGTTTCCTGACTTACCAAAAAATCGACTTTGCAACTTTTTCTGGGCGTTTTTTGCAAAATAAATCTGCTCTATCCCGTGAAATAGTTTGATTTTGTGTCAGGCAGTGTCTTTTCATATCAAATCATTGTTTAAACATTTTTAAACAACATCTTTTACAGTCGCGTCACAAAGTTTGTTCGAACTTGAAAAATATGTTTTTATTTTTTTCCGCAACATCCCTATAAAAAATGTATAATGCGAATCGGAAAGTAAAGAAAAAGTTGAAATTCGTTGGACGATGTCATTTACGACCAACTGACAAAGAAAATTATTAACAAAAATTTATCGGTATCGATTGTATAATCAAAGGCAATAATAAAAATTTCAGAAATAGATTGTCTTCGTCGCGAAACCAAAGTCACCCTGAGTATTTCAAACAGGACTAATTATTTTTCTTTCCTTCAAAGAATAGGGGACAATAACACGTTGGCTGCCATGGGGGTCACCGGTGACCGGCACCCGAAATTTTTTACAGCCAGATAATTACCAAAAGAAACGATGAAATGAACCACGGATAGCGTTAACATTAAGCTGATAATGCTAACTAACGAATTGAAAGGTTAAATTTGGAAATTAATCGACTGCATCCTTAATAATTAGAATTTTATCGTGTCTGAGTACACACGACCGTTTTCACTGTGGCAGTCAACGTGTTAAGACGAATTCAACGAGTATAATAATATCATATTTTTATGAACATAATATTATACGAGGTCGGTTCAAAAAGTAACCGAACTTTTGTAATTACGCGGCAATGGATCGTCATAACGACGAGCGGTTCACAGCTTTTCGATTGTCATAACCTTCCGCGTAACATGCATTTCACACATTCTTTTTATCTCGTTTAGTTCCCGAGTTATTGCTATTTGAGAGTTCATGGTGTTTCAGTGTGCGCGGCGTTTTTCGAGGTTGAGGTCGAAGGCCTTCCTGGTCGAGGGTCATCTTCAATTGATTGACGACCATTTTTAAATCTGATAAACCATTCGTAACACTGCGTGCGAGAAAAGGCATCACCTCCGTAAGCTTGCTTCAAAAGTGCAAACGTTTCCGTGAATGTTTACCCCGGTCTCACGCAAAATTTCACGTTGCATCGTAGCTCTCGTAAATCAGACATTGCGAAAATCGCCGCGCACACTGAAACACCATGAACTCAAATAGCAATAACTCGGGAACTAAACGAGATAAAAAGAATGTGTGAAATGCATGTTACGCGGCAGGTTATGACAATCGAAGAGCTGTGAACCGTTCGTCCCTATGACGATCCATTGCCGCGTAATTACAAAAGTTCGGTTACTTTTTGAACCGACCTCGTACGTACAGTAGTGGAAATAGCTTCTTTTATGTTTTATGACATGATGGTTTTTTATGGG
This sequence comes from Stelis phaeoptera, assembly GCA_943735885.1. Taxonomy (NCBI): domain Eukaryota; kingdom Metazoa; phylum Arthropoda; class Insecta; order Hymenoptera; family Megachilidae; genus Stelis; species Stelis phaeoptera. Next base: position 8,605,060 of record OX030930.1, read on the forward strand.
ACCCAAAATGTACCAATTTTTACTAAGGGATTTCAATTTATTTCAGAAACGAAAAATTTAATGACTTTTGCGGTGAAAGTAAAATCATTTCCAAACGGAAAGATTTTCAACTTTTTGTTGAAAAAAGTTCATTCTTTCAAAGACTGTGGATTCTAGAAAGAATAAGTCTTCAAGTTTGTATTGAAATTACAAAATTCTATAAGAACTTCCTACTAAAGGTTACTAGTACTAATAACAACTGAGAAAGGTGGAAAATAAATGAAACAGAACATTATTATTGATAACTAAAAACAATGTTCACTCATCGATAGTCGTTATCGTAACCACAAACAATAAAATTGATGTAACCAATAATAATTATCTGGAACCAAAAGCAATTTCCGTTATCGATAGTAATCATTCATACGTGAAAACGGTTTCCGTCTTCAATAATGGTTACCGATAACCACAAAAATTTTTATCATTTAGAACAGCTATTTCTAACTAGGACAATTATGAAGTAATATCTTACAATTATTTTATTTCTTTTATTTTCGTAAAATTTAATAATGACTGTGTATAATTTCGATAAAAATTGACTGCTTTTAAGTCATTCTTTTCCGAAAAAATATTCGAAAGTTGTTTTTAGTGTTTGATTCCATTTAGTGTTATCACTAGATAAGATCAAGAGACTGATAAAAATGAACAAAGAGCATAAAGAAAGTTGACCTTTCAATTATTTTATAATTTTATGTATTCATCATGGAAAGAGAGGCATCAAATCTCGTTATATAGTTGGTCACAAAAGTATTTGGCCATCCTTTAAATTGAGGGGTCCCAACCTTTTTCCTACATCGACCCCTTCATCGACCCCCCTTACATTTTTCTCTATACTATACAGCGTACAACATAATCATAATACTAATAATTGCACATGAAAAACTTCAAGATAGCAATTTGACTAAGAATATGAACAGAAAATTAGAAAAAAGTGGCTTATTAGATTTATGTTCTATTGTTTTTGTACTATTTTCAGTTTTGATTTTACAGATATAAACAAGATTTCAACAGCACAAATTGTAATTGCACAATAATTCGATCTCAATTAATGTGATGGTTGTGCTTGATGTATTGATACAATCTTTTTAACCCTTTGCACTCGGAGCATTTTTGGATACCTTCGAACCCAATTTACTTTTCCACCAAAGCTTCCGAAAACTAAATTCACTATTTTAGGAATAAAGTGTTATAAATGCGTATGAATCTATTTATTTTTATTCCATTCCTTAATTTTCTATATTTTGATACGGATAAAACTTGAATTTTGTATTTTAGAATACTCCGATAAATTAAATATGGTGCCTCAGACGCGCCACTCGAGTGCAAAGGGTTAATATTTGGCCTGAAATTGCTTATCGTCGTATAGTCACTATAACTAACGTAGTAAATATGTATAAATATATATTTTATTATACAATTTCTCAATTTTACTCATTTATATGTAATGTTATCATATTTTTATTATATTTATACATATTAAAACGGATATTATTTCTTAAAAATTAAATATTTATCATCGACCCCCAACAGACCCCTTTTTTAATCTTCCATCGACCCCCAAGGGGTCCATCTGGACCCCGTTGGGAACCCCTGCTTTAAAACAAAGTAACTTTGTTAACACTGCAATTATTGACATCCGATGCACCGTTACTCCTAATTTGAAATTAAAATAGAAACCAAAATAAATACATAATGAACATAAACATTCATGTACCATAATTATTTATTTCGTTAATAGCCGACATACATTTCGACAAAGGTGTTTTAATAAATTACATATTTAATGTAAAATCAAAAACTTGAAGCAAGTCATTTTCACTCGATTGATAGCTATAGAGTTAAACTTGGCTCGAGCGCCTTTTTCTTTCGGTTTTATTTTTGCTAGAAGGATTAATTGACTAAATAACGTGGTTTAGTGATTTAAGAAAAATCATAATTAGTCAGAAGCGTGCAAAAAAACAGTGAAAGATGTTTGAATTTCATCAGAATCGATTGCTGCAAAAAAAATTAAAGAAATCGAAAGATGTAAGAATCTTTAGGTTACACCTACGCCGACAATTGGGAAAAAGTGCAATTTTTCACCACTGCCAGGGGTCCGAACTCTGATTGTTCGATCCATTGGCTATTGCGCTTCGAGCTGTCTAATTGTAAGATCAAAGGACCACCTACTGTTATAGGAATAAATAAAACACTGAGGTTTGAATTTTCTGAACATCTACCGGGTTGTTCTCGGTTTTAAGGGGGCAGTAGCGACTCAAACACCCTATTTTGGCCTATGTTTAAACCTTTCCCTTCACTCCCCTAAGTAACCTAGAGGGTTGGGCCTGAGTTCATCAGAAAGCATGCATCTTTAACTTAAAAAAAAAACCTTCACTCCAATTAGGATTGAGAGCCTGTGCTGTAAAAGCTTGCAATTACCCCACCAGAAACATGTCATCACTGTGCGCAGACTTTTTCAAACACCGTTTAATATTATGAGCTAGGATTTTTTGTGGTAAGTCTACAACCACATGGCTTGAAATTGAACCACTTTAGTGAATGTTGTTTAACTAGAAGTGCTCTGAAACTTAAGTTAAAAAACTACAAAAAAAAGTTGAGTTTTTACATAAATTTTGATTTTTTAACAGTGTTCTAGTACTTCAATCTTAGAAATAGTGGTTCATTTTAAGGACCATATAGTAAACTTAGTCCACAAAAAATTTGAAGTAGATACGTCAAACCGTTCTCCTGAAATCATGCGCGCAAGGTTGAAAAACATGATTTTGAGAAAAACAGCTTTAAAGTTAAAAGTACATTTATTTTCTACTCATTAATGCAGGGTTGCACACCGAAGCCCACAGAAGCAAAACGGTTTCGAATATCGAAAAATCCATTTGAGGGGAGGTCAGGGAAGGTTCAAAGATTTAGCAAGAAAACAAAAAATCGATTTTTATCGATTTTGAGTCGCTACTGTCCCCTTAAGTGTTTCTACCGCTGTGATTAAAATTATTCTGATTTCTCGCTCACAGTTTTGGCTGAGTGAGTCTCGTTTCAACCCTATTTCCTCTCATTACGGGGTAGATACGAGAGGACCTTAAAGGCAGTTCCTCATAACGCTGGACGGTCCATACTTGACCAACCCCGTATCATCAGGTCAAAGTCGACACCGTGATTCTAAAAAATCATTCCCCTAGTCTGGAACTGAGACTTCTACAGAACCCTTTGGAACACGACTTTATGACACTCTTACTAACAAGCAGAAAACTGGACAATAAGTAATTTCTAAATGATATTCTATGTGCCGTATATTTGCTGCAAATGTCTATGAATATTTGACCGTATCATAAAGGCGTACACTTGTCATTCTCAAACAACCAATTTTAATCGTTTGTAACTTACAGCTATGTATTGAAAATTTTAATTAAATAACTATTACACACCCAGACGATAAAGTTTCAAAATCGGCGTAGACTTTGTTCTTTACGATTCCAACCAATTGCAATTTTTCCTAGCTTTAAAAAAAGTCAAATCGTTCGTTCCAATATTAACAAAGTCACTCTATTTCATAAGGTACTCGAATACTTTTGGGGCCAAGTGTATGCAGTACTCCGACGTGAATATTGGCGAATGAAAAAATAACCATCTTAACCAGCCACCATTGTATATCTTGAGCCAACAAATTGATAGTAGCTGCGGTCTGTAGAAGACCATCAATGACTCAATTCAGCACATTTACTGTGAACGTCTATCACTGGTACAGATTGAATACTTTCAAAAACATAGTAACGTTGCCAAATGATTCATAAAGAAATATTAACTAACAGAAGTCGGGTGACCATATTATGAACGTAAACCCGGTTGAGTAATGAACAACGATCAAACACGGGTTTTGTAGGACAGAGTGATCGCCACTGACAGAACAATTGAAGTAAGCAAACTTGATATTTTTCTGTTCGATAAGATATACTAGTTATAAAAATAACGATCGTCTTTGCAGTTCACACAGTTGATAGCCATCCGTCAATAGTTACTGAAATTACGAGGAAATTACTCGAAACTAAGTACTGAATTGAAAGATGTGTAACGAATTACAGGAAGTGAGAATAGCTCCAGTGGCTGTTATGTGCTAATGGATTAGTCACGAAAGGTTGACAACAGGCTAAGAAAGGAGAGTGCACGGGACACCGATTTTGTTCAAACTTCGCACAATGATAGATTCTTCTTTATTATGTTTCCAATTATACCCCGTGATAAGCCGAAGCAGTCAGTATTTTTTTTAAATATTCACAGTTTAAGTTTCAGCGGTATATTAAAGTGAACATAGACTGAATCAAATTTCAAAAAATGTATTGGCATGGACGTAGGGACTCCACAAAACCTCGTATTCCAACAGTGTTTCTATGGAGTATGGGGCCACGTGCGTACGTGTGTTATTTTCTATATTGTAACGAAGTGATATTTGACACTTGTGATAACAATTCTTATTTATTTCGCCCTCTGACGGAGCCACTTTTTATGTGTATTTGCCGTCACTGAGCCTCCTCTACCTGGTAGCCGGAATTTCGGTATGAATTTCGAGAACCAGCCGTCCTACAGAATAAGTTTTCGCGAGTACAAAGCCGTCGTTGAAGGGTTAATGTAAATTATTTAAGTATCAATATTTTGTTGTGTCTCCACGTGTACGTATCACTGCTTTTATACGTTCTGGCATTGAATTAAGAAGATTTTTACAATGTACAATTTTGTTTCTTCTTTTGCTTTTTTTTTCACAACAAGTGGAAATCTGTGTTATTTTGTTGTTATTTACTACATACTAATTGTAAGCTTAATTCCCCATTACTTCTAGGCTATGTGAATCTGGCACCCGACTTTCAAAAAATTTGAAAACGTTTGAAAGCGTTCATAGAAATTTAATTAGAAGAACAGAATTATGTATTCGGCAGAATGGGCAACATTTTCAACAATTTCTGTAATAATAAACTTTATGATTACTTCAACAAATTATTTCATTACGTGTTCCTCATTTCCCGTTATGATAAAAACAAACAAACTGCGATAATATCCATCGAGACAATGGTCTACAGTCTACAGAGAGATCTGTTATAGCGAGAGATGATCAAGTGCACGCGTACCGGGCGAAAATTCAATGTCGTTTTTCTCGAAAACAAAGCCTCAAACAAAAAATTTTTATTCTATGTTTTCCACTTATTCTATCATGTAGAATCACTCCCTTTTCGCTTGTACCACCAGTTACCAAACACCCTGTATAATTCTTCGTGCAAAATATTTCCAATTCGTTCTTTTGAGATGCCTATGGTCTCAGCTATTTCACGCACTTTCATTCGTCGATCATCTAACACTATATCATGGACTTGTTGAATGATTTGTGGTGTTGTCGCAGTTTTTGGACGACCTTCGCGTATATCATCTTCGAGGTTAAAACGACCAGATTTAAAAAAAGCAGCCCATTTTTTCACAGTGGAAAGTGAAGGTGATGCATCCTTATACACTTTTAACAATTTCAAAACAAAGAATTTAATCACCGCACGATATTCAATTTTTGCTATTTTAAAAAATCAACGACACGTCAATATTCAATGGCTGCGACAACTCTAATGGATTGACAGACGAAACAAAATTTTACGTGTGTTTATACGAAGGATGGAGTTTTCCAATACAATTGTTATTTCACAGTTTCTAACGCTATCTACATATACATATATCAGGCCGAGAACTTCTCAGACTGCTCTCGTACGTATAAGTACAGACACACTACAGTTTTTTCAAGGCGGGGAGGGCTTTGACTATATACCTACATACCTATGGACTGCTAATGGGCCGCCATTGTGCGTTCCATGATCTGTAGCGCAACCATGTCCCAAAAGCAGCCAAAGTAAGAACTAATAACTGTGTGGTTCAGTGTGGTGTGATCACGGACATAGGAATATGTCCGTGGGTGTGATACATACAGGGTGTCCCACGCTAAGTGTTATGGAGCTGTTATTGCAAAACTATTGGTCCTATAAAAAATTGTTAGTATGGAAATTGCATGGTAAAATGGGAAGCATGTTTTGGTAGAAACGAATATTTTTTTACATTGTTATTTTACGAGATATGATGGTCAAGTTCCGTTTTTTAAATGGAACCATATATTTTTTTTTTCAGACTATTTGATAATGCTTTTCAAAACGAATTCACTGACCTTTAATGTATCTACCCGATTTTAATTAGTTTTCAAGATATAGCGCTTACAAATTTACTAATTTTTGAAGGAAAAGGCTCGGTTCGTGCAGGGTGTACCCCGGGCGGTCCCATTGTTGCGGTAGTACTGTAGTACTTTATAGGACCAATAGTTTTGCAATAACGGCTCCATAACACTTAGCGTGGGACACCCTGTATACATACACGCGATCGAAATGAGGGAGGGAAATATACAAGTGCTAGAAAAAATATAATGGTTCGTTATTGTTTTTCCCTCGTTTTGGGACATGGTGGCGCTGAGATCTTCGCACGCGACCTTATACATTGCTTAAATGGGTTGTTAGCAGTCCATAGGGATATAGTCAAAGGGGGAGGGTGATTGTAAGGTGGGCTGGTGGTGGTAATGGTCCTTTCAACTTACGTGGACAGTTGGCGTACCTAACCCTCGCATTGTTCCAGGGAACATTCAGTTCGTTTCGCAAGCATTTTAAACCCTTTTGTGGACGAAGCATTTGTAGGCTTGATTTATATTATTTATTCAAAGTAAACTAAGTAATAATCCCCTTCATCAAAATATGTATTACAATGGAACCTCGATATAATGGACTTCGGACATAAAGGACAGCATGTAAACGATCGTAAACTTTCGGCATATTATACGCACTTTCGCAATTTTAGAGAGTTAATAATTAAGAAACAACAAACTTGAAAAGTCCAAATAAAAATTGATACATTTTTCAAACCAGTGTCACCGAAACCAGGAAGTTGAAAAACAAACATTGACGACTCTCCTCAACGGGCGTATAGTGACATATCATCTGAAGACGAATAAAGTGCAACTTTAAAGTGTAATTAGAATATAAACTTTCGTTTATATCAGGGGTGGCCAAACCGTGGCGCATGCGCCAAACATGGCGCATTGGATGATTACAAGCGGCGCATTGCATCCTTGTGCCTACTTATTCTTTTGAAGTAAACTCTGTCATCACATCCAATAACTGTGGTCCAGAGTTACCTTCATCAAACGAGACTCTCCGGCAGCTGTAGCATCATCAACGATTCCACGATAACAATGACCCTTTTGTCCAAGAGATCATTTCTGACTATTGTAGATTGGTGCTACAATAACCGTGTGTCTTTTGAACTGGACTAAATTAATTAATTTAATTGCATGATTGAGTTTTTTCTTTTCCTCCTCTAACCGAAGCAGATCTTACCCCTATCCCTATTTCCAACCCCAACCGTGAACGTAAGAAGGTAGAAAAGCTGCTTGAGCTGTATGGCGTATCTGAACTCATCTGTGAAAAAAATTGGCGCATGGTGTGTATAAGGTTGGCCACCCCTGGTTTATATGAATTTCTATTTGATTGTTAATAAATAGTTTATTCGAGAAATTTATTTTTATATAACGAACATTTGGCTATATCGGACACCCCCTCGTCCGCATTGGTCCGTTATATCGAGGTTCCGCTGTACACTACCGACCAAAAGTTTGGGTACATGTACTAATAAAAAAAATATTCTTAAATATTTTACTCTTATTAGAAATATGCATGGGGAAAACAGCTTGGTTCGTAGCGTTTCATAAACACATTTCTAATGTACAAAACTATACCTCTGCAGCTATACATTTTTGTGATACTAAAATCACATGGAACTCGTTCCAAAGTTAAGAAACGATGAAATGTTGCATGTTGCAATTTGTATTTAACACTTCAAGTATCATGTCACCCATATCTAGGTAATGTATAAACTTTTATAAGAATTTATCATCTATGTTGATAGGGATTTTAATTAGTCAATTACAAGCAATATTTTCAAATACTTGAAAGTTTAATCAACCAAGAAACTAAAACGGTATACCAAATTTATTCCAAATAAATATTGAAAATAAAATCACTAACTAAAAGGATTTTGTATGTACAATTGTAGAATGAAAATATAGTAGATGTACCCAAACTTTTGGCCGGTAGTGTATATTATTTTTACTATCCACATAGTTGTTCTTGTGTCAACAACGCAGTACAATATTTATCGTACTTTTGTACAAAATTATCATAATAATGTTTCTGTTTGGTCGTCACTCGTCCACAATGGATTAAATGTTTGATTAAAAAGTTACAATAAAAGTACGATATGATAATGAACTGTTATCGGAAATTAATAACGGACTGTAAATGATAAGATAGCATAAGAACACATTGTCCGTATTTATCTGATATATTTACACAAAATCTAATGTTTACTTGCTGGGGTCGATGATTCGGACGTTGGCTTGCCTTGAAATTAATCATAAATTACGTATTCGCTACAATTAAGGAAAATGAACGAACGATTGGCAATGCAATAGATTAATAGATTCTATACTCCAGCGGTTCTTAACCTTTTTCACAATGCAGACCCCTTCTTATCATATTATTTTCATACCCTCCCAAGTATTAAGTAATGTAATTTAAGTTTTTTTTTTTAATAAATTATAATAAGTATATATTGAGAGCCGTCTTTGAAGTTACTATCAAATTTGGAGAGTAGAGAAAAATAATACATATACTTCAAATAAAGATAGATAAACGGTTCATGTATACTTCGTGTGATTGTTTTTACATTACTCCCCCAATGATGATTACACAATAAGTTCGTAAACTTCGTGTTCTTTCCGATATTTTATCGAGCTTTTATGGACCCCCTGTGAGGACATCGCGGACCCCAGGTTAAGAACCGCTGCTATATTCTGTATGTGCCAGTCTTCCATTCGTAATGATGGGGAATTTGAAATTGAATTATAATATAAACCGACAATTATTTCTACATAATATCGAACAAGAAAATAATCCGTTATCACTTCCTACTTTTATTATAATTTTGTAATAAAGAATTTAAGAGCCTATGTTTATACAGCATTCATTCCGATCTTCGTTTATACATACAATGTACTGGTAAAGTTTTGCGGAAGAGAATTGGAACAACCTACACAAATTGTGTTAATAAGAAAATCGAGAAAAAGATGTTCCACTTCCTACACAATCACTGTTCTTTTACATAAATCAAATGTAGAAATTGAACATTGAGATTAAACATGAAAAAAACAAATTTTAATTAACATTATCAGTAGTTCTCAGCTTCTTTACCTCACACACTTTTCCATCGTATATCGATGTCCCTCCCCCCTCTAAGATTTAGACATTTTTGTATTCCAAAAAATAAGAAATCTAAAAATCTACTTTAGGATAGTTGTACTACATATAAATTTACTCGGATGAAATAAAAATTCAACAATATTTTATTTATCTTTCCCAGTTTTTACTCTATTTGTCTTTTCATCCTTATTATATTTTATTAACACTAGAACTACCGACGTTCAATGCACCCATACATTTAAATTGAAGCTAAAATAGAAAACAAAATAAATAAAGGATGAAACGTAAACGAACATATAGAATAATTCTTTACCTTGACAACAGCCAACGTATATTTCGACGTAAGCGTTTTAATCAATTTTACAACTTAAAGCAAGTCATTTTGACCCCTTTGGTAGTTCTAGTATTCTTATTTACATAAAGAACATTTCTAGTCAATCACTTTAGATTCAAACATGAATGATACTTCAAACTAAATGATAAACGCGGGGAATTCCCACCTGGTTGGGAACCAGGGTTGCCAAGTGGTGTAGGATTCACTGAAACGGCTGTATTTGGAGTGTTACAAATTATTTGAGGACGCTTCTAATAGAATCGTGAAGTTTATAGCCTCTCGGGCGACGCAAAATGTTCGGGACTTTACCGATTTTTATGAGAAGTTGAGTGCAAGATTCCTACTACCTAGTGGCAATCATAGCAACATATATGTATAGTTCTGTCTCTCGGTAATGGAGGATCTATTACTGTTGTTTATTTTTTTGCAAGGTTTTCAATGGAATTTGTATTATTTAAATAAATATGTAATTATTTCTCCGAGGGAAAAACATAATTCGACCAGATTTTCTACTATATCACTAACTACCGAATTCAATCACTAGATGGGGTTCTCAATCTACCAGATTTAATGGAAATTACACCAAGTTGGCAACACTGTTGGGAACTCCTGCTCTATATTTTAAGCTCAACGTCTAATCCATTTTTGTATGATATTTTATAGGCTTTATTCTAAATCCTTCGTATTCGATTATTTAAATTAAATCGCCTTCAAATTCTTATTCATTATTATGTGCGTTAATGTTCTCGGTATAATTCTGAGTTTACTGTAATTAATAAGAATTTAATTAAATTTATGGTATCGATATTCACGTTTTAATGTTTTCTACTCTGACAATGAAAACGACTGAAGGATTTCGATTGTTCAAAACCTACACTATTTTTAACCGACTTCAAAAAGGAGGTTACTCAAATCAATCAGTATTTTTCTTTGTTTCTGATTTTTGTTCGCCGATTACTCCGAGATAGATGGACCAATCGGAACGAAACGTTTTGCATCTTGTAGGGTATGACTTCCGGTTTTTTTATTGCAAAAAAGCATACCGTTTCATGTATGCTCGGCGTTTACTCTGCAGAGAATGTACCAATCGCGATGAAACCTTCCACATTTAGTAGATGTCTTAGCGATGATTTCATTTGCAAAAATTTATGGATATTATTATTGTTAATATTATATTGTTAATATAATATTACTCTGCAAGGAATGTACCGATCGGGATAAAACCTTTCGCATTTGGTAGGAAATGTTTTCGCGATACATACTCCTGTTTGCAACAATTTTTTGTTGCGATTGTTTATTGTTATACTACTGTTATACAGTCTATGACTATTATTCTGCAAGCAATGCACCTATCACCACTAAAAAATGTGAAATAAAATAATTTTTGAAAAAAAAAAAAAAACAATTTCCATCGACTTCAAAATGCATCAAAAAGTATGAAATAATTTTGATTTAATTTTGTATGAATTCTCTCCAGCTCTTGATAAAATTGATTAATCATTTCGGAGACGGCGCAAAATAAAAAATGTCCCACATTGAAAATTACCGAAATAGTTTAATTCTTCAACGTTTTCACATATCGATGTATTTTTTCTAAACGCCCATTTAATACCAAGTCTTCCATACCCAAAACAAATCATAACCAGCAACAGCTTTCATTTACAAAATTGTTAATTTTGCGCCCTCTCAAAAAAGATTGCATTGTATTTAATATGTTATGTAATATTTTAATCAATTTTGTAAAGTGTCGGAGAGAATTCATACAAAATTAAATTAAAAATTATTTCATACTTTTTAGATCTAAATAAACGTATTCGATATTAATCGAATACAAAAATTCAATTTGTATTTTTATTAATTCATCACTGCAGTTTGAGTATCTATCATACTTGATACGCATATGTACCATATGTATGTACAATTATTTGTGTTTCGATATTCTAATCGGCACAATATTTTATCTGATGATTTCTTCATTAATTTCGCGAATAAAATATATATCTTATTTTATTTATACGAATCATGCAAAACTAAGATTTTAGCGTAAAAATATTCAAACTTAGAATAAAATAGTATCTTAAAATTTTAAGTAAAATAAGTAATCTCAATCATATTGTCGATATTTGAATGAAAAGAAAGTTCGATCCTGACAACGATGAACGAGGGCTGTTCCGTTCGAAGAAAGGTGATGCAAGAATCGAAAATTCTGTCCCTAGCCAGACAGTAAGAACGCGAAAGTGCGAAAGATAAAACTGAAATACTTATTTCAACGCAAGTAACAAAAGGTAAATATATCAATTTTGTTTTATTAGCATTGAAAAACCAATAATGATGGTTAAATAAACTCGACGACGTTTTAATATAAGCACCGAATAACAATGCATCTTGAAACTTTTATTACATATGACAGTGTTATACAATTTACGATCGATATTCATAATAAATTTCAATCAAAAAAGAATGTTGCAGTAATATAACATACAGCTCAACCATTAAACATGAAACTTTATTCCATTTAAAAATGTAATTCTTTTCTTTTTTATTAAAGATAAAATTCTCAATTATAGAAAATTATTTGGTGCATTTTGTTTTGCGCAGAAAATACGTAAGATTTAATGCAACGTAATCGACCACGTGGGGAGTTTATAGCAGCTGGATAATTTTTAGAACTTACCTAGTTCCGCATAGCAAAGCGCTCCGATTAGAGACAAGACACCGGAAAAGATCCAAACGATCAAAGCTTGTCCAACACTGCCGCTGTTCCGTAAAACACCTTTTGGCGAAACAAAAATTCCGGCGCCAACAATAATACCGACGATAATTGCCACACCATCTAACAATCCCAGTTCTTTTTTTAATTTCACAGTTTCCGTGTCATCGGTAGTTTTCACGGTCCTTAAAACCTGCCTTTCGGCCGGTGCAACCTTGTCCGGCATTGTGTCGTATTACCACTCTCAAATATGCACTATTCGCGAGATACTTTCCCGTTAACAGCCGAAAAAGCACTGAGCGATACGAACATGCCGGGCAGCACACGTCTGGGTACACGTGAGAAAACGAAGAAGAGGGAAAAAGAAACACTCAAACAACATTGGCTGTGACCGCGTGGCGTCGTTCACTCGGCGGATACACGTGCGCGACTGCAGTTCCATCTGTAACAACAAACATGGCGCCGCCTATCGGCTATGATCAGTTCTACAGTTCAGATGCGCCGAGTAATCCGTTACGATATGCCGGTATACGGCTCTGCAGTTCGGCTTCGTTTCATTCAATTCATAATCAGCTGACGTTTATTCTGATAGTAGCGCGGGAATTTGCACGACCTACGTACAAAGGTCTCTACTCTCTGTCTCTTTCTTCCTCTCTCCCTGAGCTTCTGTTAATATTCATTATCACTGTGTCGCATTTACATTATCAGTCACAGCAGATTTTCAATATTTATAGCAGCAGGGGCTAGGTTTTTGATGTGCAGTGCGTGTATGCATAGTGCATTGTAAGAAATACAATTAAAAAAAGAAATATATGAAATATTTTTGCGAATATTTTTATCCCTGTTAACTGTATGAAATTGTCATAAAAGCATAGTAATAAGCTCTTATAGGTTGGGTTAGATTAGGAAGCTACTTGCGACCCGTATTGATAGGGACGACCAAATATGTTATTTTTAACACGCAGGCGGTTTAATAACCCATCACCGGCCTTGTATAGTAATGCTTATCAAAATGTATTTCAATCAGAAAAAAAAACTTGATTGGAAAATGGGTATGTTAATGATATCGAAGCATCAATTTTCTGATACGTAACAATATTTAGGAACTGTAACGCCATCAGGACGATTATAAGGTATATTCTTTCGTTAAAAGAATCATTACAATTTTAGAATTATAACACCAGAAGAATTATTTTAATGTAATATACAACGATGTTATTAAAATCGTTTACACGACACACACAAACACATGAAACGGACGAATTATGTTTTCCATTAATGTGAACGCGTGTGTTATTTGTATGAGATTTTTCACCACTCTACATTTTGTAGATTTTAATAATTCATTATGCAACCACCTTGAATAAGTCTAAAAACCATTTTCGTGCATATCTATTGTGATCGATGTTTTGGTAAAGTTTGTATTTTGCTTTGACAACATTTGTCTTATTTTTACACGCAATCGCGAGTAAGAAATAAAAGGAAAAACACTGAGCTTTCATTTAGTAGAACTGCACTGTACGATATTGCCACCCATACTGCGTGCTAATGCATTGCGTCGAAACCCTCGGAACGGGACATCGCATTAGCGTCGGCTTTACATTGAAAACAACGTATAAATTTGTTAATTGTTTGAGTGAAGATAAATGTTAACAAAAATACTGATACACTGAACAATGATTACCTGAAACTGTGGCTGTTAGAATAAATGAACTAAATGCGTTACATCTATTGTATTCCGAATTAATTAAACCGTTTCTTTTTTTTTTTTTTATAGACGTATTACATCAAACATCATATTTCTTAATTGCATATTGCACGCCTTTTATTTTAAATAAATTATTTATACCTACAATTTGTATTTTTAAAAGATCTATACAGTAGATTGGTCATAATCGGCACTTTATCGTACCCGAACTTTGTGGTCTACACCAGTGTCCACGTCCGTTGTGCCAGTACTAGATACTTCCTTTCACTTTTTTCGATATTAATGAAACAAGAAATTTATGTTTTATTCTATAACACATTTGTTCACATCCGTATTTATTTGCGGTAGAATGGATATCTGTTTTATATATAAGATTGTAATCATTACTTCATGAAAATTAATAAAATTTAAATAATTTATGTATTTGTTTACTTCAATTTTATTGTTAATTTTAAATATTTGTTGAAGACTATTTAAAAATTGTCGGTAACAAGAAGTTCATTTGGAAAATTTGGATAAATTTACACATTTTTTTCAATAAATTTAAAGAATTTTTTAATTTTAATTTTCGAACATCTTTATTTTACAGATTTGATAATCACTATACTATAGGCAAAACATTATGCAATATTTATAAATTTCTATTGCAATTAGCTACTTTTAGAGCTGAAATAGCCCGTTGTCGACATCTGTTAGTGAAGCGATCTATTAATTCAAATATCGATCGATAGATCAGTTTAAAGTATGCATACAAGGTGTTTCAGAACATCGGGGACATTTCAGGAGGATCGATACTAGAAGCTAAAATAAGTGAAAAATCAAAAATACCAAAATGCCGTTTGAGGTTTAGTTTTTAAATTATTACCAAATTAATTTCCGCCTGTAGGATGGCAATCTCGTTGCACCACGGTCGACATTTCGACTGCTAACGGGGCCTGACCTACGTCACACAGTAACGTATTCTAATGTCGTTGCACCCCCAGGCGAGACAGACGATATTATCGTGTAACGTCATGTACACGACTCGTTATACTGTTATTAACTGAAATTTCTACGTAATGCAAGCAAAACGTGTATACCATTATAAAAAATAATGTTTTCATCATCTATTATTTAGTACAATAAAATCGTACCTTGTGTAAGCAGCGTGAAATTTTACGACAGTCCTCCGACATCTGATTACAAATTATCGTTGAATGGACATTCAATCTACCTACTTGTCGAAATCAACAAGGGTAAATTAAATATCTACCCATGGGATTCCTGAGTAGAGAGGGTGACTGTCTTTACCTCGTACAAGTCATATTATTCACTTTAAAAATACACACACACTTTACGCCTTACGATTGTCCCCATAAAAGTCCAAAAATGTCCACACACACGCACAGCGATTGTCCCGGTCGCGAATGTTCACACAGAAATCCAAAAATATCCACTTTGCAAAAAATACACCGATCGCCATTAAAAAGTGTGAAATAAAATAATTTTAGGAAAAAAAAATACAACTAACTTCGAAATGCACTGAAAAGTGTGAAATAATTTTAATTTAATTTGTATGAATTCTCTCCAGGCCTTTATAAAATTAATTAAAATATTACATAAGATATTAAATACAATGCAATTTCTAAAAGGCAGTTTTCGCTTGAGAATTTGGATGTACTGGAATTTGGTAGAAACCTGAAGCTAAATCAAGTGTACTAAAGTATTTCGCGCCACCTAACTGATCTAAAATCTCCGTAATATTCGGAAAAACCATCATTTTTATCAAAAAACAAACTATTCTCAAAATTTCAACTTCTTCGGAGCATGGCGGTTTTCGGAAGTACACCCAAATTTCAACCAAACCTGAGATGTCAGCTTTTCGAAAATATATATTTACAGCCTGAAGTGTTTTATAAAAAATAATCAGGAGGTAAAGAAAGTCACGATCACGATCGTGATCATTATTTTGTGATCACTATGATAAATCATTAGTACATATATGTGGCGGACTTCATACGTTGTATATAGATCTCCTTTTTACCAATAATTTTCGGAATTTTTAATCGAAGGCTATAAATATTTTTTTTTTTTTTTTTCTTATTCGACGAGATTCAATAATAAATAGTTAGCTACAGAATTTAAAAGAGAAAGGATTACAAGAGTATAAAAATTTTAGAAACCCCTACAAGTAGTGATTTGCACGCCATCTCTAGTATTCAGTCATACATATCAGTGAGCTAAATTCACACGATAGATACCATAACAGTGATGAATAAATGTCAAACACTTCGGTTTAACTATAAGCAACGATTTTAAACATTTCCATTAGCTTAGAAAATGAATAACATTGAAATAGAAGACTTCTATCACCATGATTTTACTACAGCTTCAGAATGGGAGGTATTCATAGCAAGATTAGAAGAAATTATGCACGAATGGAAGTTATCCAATACAAAAGTTGGACGCTGTTTAAAGTCAGGAGACTTTGTTAACTTGCAGTGGGAAGAGAATTCAGAAAAACTTCATTTTGCTGGTATGTCTAAACATTTGTTCAATTACATCCAAATAAATTTAGCCTGTAATTGATATGGTTATTTTGTCACATACTTAGAAAGTATGGTGGGGACTACAAGCTTCAAAGAAATATTAAAAAATTTACAGATAATTAAAAAAATATATATAATATCAATTCTATTTGTTACTGCATTTAAAAACTAACTGAATTACATTTTTTAATAGTCTTTGTCCGATAGATCCTACAATACCAGTTGTGGGTTAATACTCGCATATGTTATTTATAATCATTCAATTACAAAGTTGATGCTAATGGGGATGTTTTTGTATTTCAGATACAGAATTTATACTTAAGCACTTCAAATTGATATTAGAAGATAAAGATTTTCTTAATCCTATAGAAGAAAGTGAAGAAGAAAAGGTACAGTGTCATAAAGATGCATTAAATGCATCTAATGATTTTGCTAGAATTGATGGCAATCATTTGGAAATAGCTCGTTATTTTGGTATCAGAGAATTCCTTGTATTACAATCTGTCAGAAAAGAATCTGTAACGGATGAAACCAAAATTAGAATTTTACTTAGTTCTTTTGCAATTGCTGCTACTAATGCCAATTGGTAATTGAGAAGACTTTTTATTTAACATTAAATAACTTTGATAAGATTTAAGTAATTAAAAAATTATTATTCTTTAGTGATATACCTACATTGGTGCAAGTTCAAGAACCATGGCAAAAGATGTATCTTGGTACTAGTATCGGTAAAGGAGTATGCACCCATTTCAACATGGTGCACTTGAAAAAGATACCTCCTCACTGCAAGTACCTAACTGGTACGAATATAGTTTATAAAACAAAAGTATAGAAGTAATTATATTAGTTACATAGCTTATTAATTGAATTGTATGTTATTAAAATTGTATGATATTCATTATAAATATATATATATATATGTGTGTGTGCACGTGTTCTTTTTAGGCTTACTTGCATTATTTAAACAAAAAGTTGGAGAAGGCTGTGGAGTGAGACTTGATCCAGTAATGATATCTGTAAGATTTTCATATTTATTAAAAGATTGGACTAATAGTACATGGACTCAGGAGCCTCCAGATTTTGATTTTATGCAAGGAGAAACATTAGGTGTTGCTGAACTTGGGAAACTTCCATTTGGCGCGACATATGATCCAATTGCGTAAGATTTCTACATTATAAAAGAAATGTTATTGACTTCGTAAAATGACATAATTATATTGTTTCAGGGAGCTTCATTTATTTACTACATGGCCCGAAATGTCAGAAAACGTTGTTGTTGATAGTGAAGGTTTTACAGATTTAGAACCACAGTTAGCCCCTGAGTGGTCTGTTCAAGTAAAAATGGTTTCCTCACCGGCTTGTTTACTTAGTGAATATCTAATGGATTTTTTGCATCTTTGCAATAATCAAAAAACTATAGTAGATTTACTTGGAGATGCTGTTCTTTATGCCCAACAAGATGACCAATCATTGAGTTCAGTTTTTAACATATTAACGGAATCTAAAATACCAACAATTTCAACAGTTGTCAGCAAAGCAACTACAAAAAAAAGTAAGAATGTAGGAGGGCCAATACCAGAAGAAATATTATTATCTATACTCTATTTTTTATTTCCTGATGCGGAAGAAAATTCGGTGAGTAATATTTTATGTTTCACGCCCGCACGGCCGTCCCTAAAATAGTTACACGAACATTACTCGGTATCCTTAATGGTACAGTTTTTGATCGTAATATATACTTATGTAATAACACTTATGATGCATAATATGATAATCATGATTATATTTGTTTTACGTATCCTTTAGAAGATGCAATTATTCTAATACTTTGCTAAACGTTTCTCATTTCCCTTTAAAAGGCAACGTTGAATTACGTATACAAGTTCTACGTGTTGAAAAAACATTTTTCACATATTTTCACAAAGATCACTACTATTTTCGAAAGTAATTAAGTTCTCGTACTTTTTCTCCACATTTAGCATTTTAAATCTTTCTAATATGCTTTCTACATTACTTCACTGAATTTCATTCATTTCGCATAGAAAACTAATATTTAAACATAGAAAATAATAACTGATATGACTTGTAGTAGATTTGATTATAGACTTGGAGTTACATTATTTTGAGAAACCAATTGATTTTAAAGGAGTATGAAATATATGGGGCATCCAATACAATTAAGTCAAATTATAGTTATAAAAGTGTAGAAAATATAAACAAAATTTCATTAGGTAAAATTAAATGGTATTGAATGGAACATCATGTGGTGCACGAGTCAGCTCCGAAAGTTGAGGCATTTCAAAGGTTTCAAAGTTACCTTTGTTTTTTGTTAATGCAATTACATATACTTTTTTAGATGAATCTATTTTTCACAATATTTTGCCAAAAAAATATTAAGTTATTAAAATATTTGTCATTCAAAACTGAGATGTTCCATATAAAATTTGGAAATATTTTACAACTTATTAATGTACAGTTGGCAGCGTACCCTAATACTTTTGTGCGCAGAATGTTTTGAGCAATCAATTCATGTAAACAAATATACAATATCACTCTATTTAAAAAAAGGGCGAAGATGACTTGAACATTTTTAAAACACTTTAACTTCCGGCACCGACATATGCCGCGCGTGATGCTCCATGCGATACCATTTAACTTTCTACTTTTTTACTTTTTTAAAGCTATAACATAGCTTATCAGTTGTGCGAAGTACTCTGTGTACATTATCATGAACTGTATAAAACATGTCGGAAACTATAGTGCCATAAAATATTAAAGAAAAAAGAAGAAGAGAATGAATGAAAGATAACTAATTTTTGTATTTAAAAAGATTCACTGACGGCCGTGTGAGTGTTCTTTTTTGTAGTTTTTTTTTTCTTTCCAGGAAAATAGGTATGATAGGTATATTGCTATTTAATGTTTCAGAAAAGTATGTACGGCGATGTGACCATATGCAATGTGGACGAAGATCAGTGGAAAGGTGTAAAAACGTGTGCAATGGACAGTTTAGTATGGCGACTTGCTATTGTTGCAGCACACTGTACACATAATCTTGGAGGAATGACAGCACTAGCACAATTATGGTACGAGTTTGTGCAAGAAATCAGATTCCGATGGGAAAGAAACATCTGTATACCTGGGTAAGTACTACACATATAATTACAAATAATTGGTGTTTAAAATAAATTACTGTATGTCAACTAATAAATTTCACAAAATGTTAGATAATCGAAAAATGAAACATTGTTTTACCGTTTCTTCACTAATATGAAATTAATTAGTACACGTGTTACATGATTTTTTATTCTAATACTGAAACTTACAAAATGGTTATTATTTAAAAATATACAAAATCTTTCTATTTTTTGGCAGAGGAATCTCTTTACCAGTGCATATCACATGTTATGAAACACGTATGTTAGTACATTTCCTGCAAATATGTGTCTATGAGCAGCACGGCCATTAACACAATGTATATTTTAAGGGACAGTTTTTTATGATACAGTCTTTGGATAAAAGCACATCCATCATTCATACACATTAATCTTGACTCATATTTATGACTTGCAGTCATTTCAAGAGATCGTATGGTCGAATTAATTGAGCTTTACTTTATATAATTCAAGCACACAAAGTACATTTTTAAAAACGTGCACTTTAAAACACTATATTAACCTTCCTAAAGCTATTCGTCTGCAACATTCTTTTCATATTACTAAGTTAATACATTTATTACATGGTAATACTTGTAAAAACGTAGATTCAATTGAATACTCTTATAAATGCTAAAGTATATACTCTATATCAGTGCCGTTTTAATGCATAAGCATATCGGGCAGTTGCCAAGGGTGGAAAAAATTTCCTGATTTTAAAACCTAAGAAAATAATGATAACAACAAGAAAATTTTTACAACGTACAGTTACGTAGCATTATCAGGTTGAAGTAGATAGTATAACAACCTTAACATTATATTACTCGAAAGTTTGAGTCGATTAATCTTCGCTTTATGATAAGTTATTTTGCATTTTTTATTTTATTACAAAATAGATTTAATTTTATTAACGATTAAAATCTGTTTCCCCACGAATGAGCAAGGGGCCCTGGGCGTTGTTTTGCTCAGGACCTTCAATGCTGTTAAAACGACTCTGGTTTATATATTCTAAAATGTAATGTTGTATAGTACATCTATATAAATGAGAAGTTCAGATGTTCCAAAACAATGTCACTGAACACGTTTGAGCAAAACCATCTACACATAGTATGTCAAATCAAAGGGGCATGAGACCAGTCCTCGTAGTTGGATTGCGTGCCATGTATATGTCCATGTCATGATCAGTCCAATTGTTTTCTTCATAATTGTTGAGGGTATGAGTTGAATCGGCTATGCTGTATCTGCTACTTGGTCGTGGTGGGTTTTGCTCCAAATTGCGATTACACGATCGTGGTCTCTGTCTTCTGGCTGAGGAATGAGGTGGCATATGACTTGGTGAGAAGTTTGTTCGTGACATTCTGTCAGAAGCTGCAGCCAGAGACTGACGGGATTGTCTTAACTCTGTACAAAACAAAGCAGTATTAAGCTAGAAATTTACAAGAATATCTATTCAATATAATTAATCGTTTACTTATTTAATATATACTAACCTGATCTTGTATTAGCAAGATTTGATGACATGTTATTTCCAAAATATCTCGTCGAGGTATTGGAGAAACTGTGCTGCGATTGACCATCAACTACGGATCGAGTTGACACTTTTCCACCGTAATGCCCTGTTTGAGATCTGATGTCGTCAATGCAGGAAGCTCTAGTTATCGAACCTAGGAATGAATGATTCTAAAATATCAAATCATTTAAGAAATTGTTTCATCTTATCATTCCTTTTATAGTTAGCTAATCGCAAACTAATGTTAAAGCAAAATATGTACTTAAGAATTAACATAACATTATATTGTTTAAACCTTGGCGATCTATGGGAAATATCCTTGGTCTTGGTATGCTTCTATTACTGTAAGCAGACACTTGGTCCCATTCTTTTTGAGCATTGTAAACACTGAGAGTTGCCATTGATGATAACGGCCCACCAGGGCTGGGTGTCGGACCAACATTAGAGCAACAATTAACGGGTAGTCCAGCAATCGGTCCACCCATTTTTGTCTGATCGATACTGTGGAGAGTGTGGAGTTTTCTCGCCCTTCGTCGATTCGCCACAATAAATATTATTACAGCGACCACTATCGTTGCGCATATAGCCGCACTGGCGGCAATGGTAATTTTGTCCATGTTGGATGTAGGTGAATTCTCTGTTCTCACTTCTTTGCACTGATTGTAAGGTACGTTTGCTGGAGTAATATTGGTTTCTTCCAATGATACTACACAGACTATGATGCATTCCTGTAATCAGCATTGATATAAATAATTATTTGTGCATACACATATACGTATGTACGTAATTTTATAAACTGCTTTATAATTCTAGAAATTTCAGGCTTTTTATTTTAAATTCGTACAACTGTTATTCGTTATGGTAAAAAATGTTACCTGTGAAGGTACGTTTTTAATTTTAAATTCTCGTTCGCTGGCTTCGAGCGGTGGCGCCTGCTTAAAACTGTTATCTCCGAATAATCTATATACCACTTTAAATCCCAGAATATTCGTTGCCTCGGTGTCCCAGTATATGATTACAGCGTTGTCTTGTCTGAGCACATCTTTAACTACAATGTCTTTATCGTTTGATTTCGATTTATAAAGTGGAGAACCAAGAACCAATGGTGGTCTTGGTTGATGCTGTTGTAAGTGATCTTGAGAATGTTTGGATGGAGAAGGTGTGGTTCTCATGATCACCACATTCCCTGTTCTTGCAACGGTGGGTCTGTTAGTGATGGTTCTTGGAGTGGTTGTATATGGTGTTTCAGTTTTTGGCTGTTCAGTCGTAGAGGACACCATGGTTGTGGTTATAACAGTTGTAGTGGTTGTAGTTGGTACACTGATGGAGGAATGAGTAGTTGGGTTAAGATTGCTTGCCGTTTCAGCAGACACTGTAGGTTCTCTCGTGTCCACGCTTTCTACTGTACCAATTCCAATAATCTCTGGAGTCCTTTCGCAGGTCATTTCTAAGAAAATAAATAATTGTTATAACAAACAAAGATTAATTACAATATATATTTTGTATACAATTGTTAGAATTCTTAGATTTTGCAATTACGCAACAATTATTTAAGTTTCACTTGTTTATACCATATGGCTTTCTGTAAATAATGCAAATGGAAAATTCAATAGAAAGGAATAAAAATCAAATTAAATCTCAAGAATTCCTTTCTTTTTACTTCAATATAAAATTTTTAATCATAAATATAAATACAACATGAAGGTTAAGTGATTGAATTATTGTTGCTATTTTTGAAGAAAAATAAATTAATATTGATGTTTTAGATAGAAACCTTCCGGGTCGATGTTATAAAAGCTTTTGTCCTGTAATCTTTGTGGACTTCCACAGAACTGCGGTTTTCGTTCCCGACTGGTTACTTGCAAGTCCCTTGTTTTAATCCAGTCCACAATCCATCGTAGTTTACAATCGCAAATCAAAAATCGACCTCCCAAACTCAGTCCACGAAGTGTTCCGTTTAATTTTGCGAGGGCTTCCATTGGGACGGATGACAAAGGATTACCATCGATTGCCAGAAGAGTTATCGATGGATTTTTTTCGAAAGCGTTTACTGGCAATTCAGTTATCAAGTTGAACCCAATATCCAGTACCTAATTAGAATACAAAATAATTAAAAAAATTTTTTTTTAATACATCCATAATGTTTCTTATAAATTTATCGTAATTGTTTTACATTATCAAATTAAATTGTAAGCTAGAACCTGCATATCGGTAAGTATAATTGTCTAACCCGGGAATGCAAACATGAATTTTTGAAATCTAGGTTGTATAAATACATAAGAAATATAAGTGCGTTCGCATGGGATGCTTGAGTAGGATATTTATTTTGCGTTATGTAAACATGTTAGTTTTAGGGTAAATAGAATTGCGATTGTTAATCGAAAATCTTAACGACGGAAAATTTTACAACCATCCGTTACACAAAATCGATTGGAATGATATACAAAATCAATAGTAATATAATTTTGATTAAATATTATTAAGTATTGTATCACTATTATTGAAATTTTGTTTTTAAAGTATCTTCGATAAATGCAAAATTAACCTTCGGTGTATGAACGGTGGGCACTGATGACTGAGTTAGACACAACCCACGATAAAACTTTAAAGATTTAGATTATTTATTAAACAAATGGTTCCGTTGTATAAGATACGGAAAACAAAGTAATAATCATACAAATTATAAATAAATATAAGTATTTATGGTCCTTTGTTTGTACTTTTTCTTTTTTTATTTTTTGCTCGTAACATACATATGTTGATATTCTTCGTAGAATTATAATATTTTTTCTACAAGATAGATAGACCTACTTTATTTACACGATTTCATTTTTATACGGTTTTTAAAATATGGGATTAAAAAAAAAAAGATTCTGCAGTCATTTTTTAATTCCGTTCGCCTGGTAACATTGGCGCTTATATTTCTAGTCATTTTTTAATTCCATTTATTCTGAAGCGACCGTCTTCCTAGCGGGTATAAACTTTAGGGTTGTGGAGTGTTGTAATGTAAGCTTTCAAAAAGCTAATCGAGAACAACTACATATTCAAATACCACTTCAAATAAAAATGATATTGGTCGAAGTATTTTTAAATAAATTTATTTCATTTTAAAGGAATACGATAGAAAAATAATAATATTAAGTCGTGATCTATATAATTAAAAATTAATTAATACAAGAGCTAGTTTTTATGAAGGCCGCACAAGAAACTCACGGAGGCCGCACGTTCCCCACCTCTGATCTATACCTATTATTGTAGTTATGAAAATACGTCTAAAAAACCGTGGATGATCTAAAAATTTCGAAAAATATGATTCCTCGAACCATTAAAAACAATTTAAATATTAGGTAAATCACCCTGTATATTTGTTTATTTGGATATGTACAGAATAATTATTTTACTTTCGTTTATGTGTTTTTGAGAAATCATATTTACGGACGGTTACTAACGTGCTCTACTTCGTATTCAGATCACAGTCTGTATATAAAATAGTGCAATTACGCTAAGTACCTGAATTATCCGTTATTTTTAGGTATACGAAGAAAATTGTATATTTTGTTCTTAACAAAATATTTTTAACGTTTTTACTTTGATACGCGTTGGATATTGTTCAGATTCGAAGCATCTTGAATCGTATAGAAATTAACCATTTGCACTACTGTCAGAGTTAAATATTTCTTACTTCAGCGTTCAAACAAATCATGGAAATTGAAATATTACATATACTTCGTATTTGACAAACGTTAACTGTGTAAATTGTAATCAGAATTAAACTTAAAATTCAATTGTGATCAAAGCGTGAACGATAGAAGTCACATTTGAACCGTATGGTGCGTCACGAGTGAGACACGTTATTGTAGTGAAAGGAATTAAAAAAAAAAGTTGATGGTAACACTCAAATAACTAAGAATAAGCTATAAGTTGTATTTCTTTCTTGCCTCGTTATGTTTACAAATTGAAACACAAAAAAAAGAGCATGTATTATATTCATGTCCGCAAATAAACCCAATCCAGAGTCGGGATTAATACTTTATTTATCGGAAGCCGATTAGTAGGCTTTTCAGTGCTATCGACTGTTAACACGTTGACTGCCACAGTGAAAACGGACGTGGGTAGTCAGACACGCTGAAATCCTAATTATTAACAATACAATCAACTAATTTTCAAATTTAACTTTTCAATTCGAATAGCTAGCATTATTAGCTTAATGTTAACGCTATCCATGGTTTATTTTATCATTTCTGTTGGTAATTATTTGATTTTAAAAGATTTCGAGTGCCGGTCACCGGTGACCCCCGTGACAGCCAACGTGTTAACTGCAATCCGATTAGTTACACCTTCGATTACTACTTTTTCGTTTACAACATTGTTGAATGAAAGTAATGGAAATTAGGTGAAAATAAGGGTTGTTCCTCCTAATTCTTAATTACTGTTAAGTTATGAAGTAATAGTGCCTATTTTCTCATTTTAAAGCAGTAGATAATGTGTTAATGTAAGTTTTACACTTATTGTAAGTTTTTAGGATAATTACGCATGTCAGCTGTTGTGTTTCTTAATTGGTCGTTAAATAAAAACATCTGATTATTATTTTGTATGATTTACTTACATTGTAAATTTTACAATGTAATCAAAATAAACTATGACGGGCCGAATTGATGATGCTCGCGGGCCGTAGTTTGGAGACGCCTGTTCTAGTACATACATATGTACATTCAGCAGTGGCGTGATCGAAATAGTAAATGAAAATAAGATTTCGACTCTTTTAATCGTTCTGTCGACAGTTATTGTCGTTCAGTAATCCCGGGATCACACAGCAATCGCAGAAATGTTCATTATAATACCAGAAATTACGTATTATTATTTACTTATATCTTTAAAATTATTAAACATCCATCGAACATCGTTAAAATTCAAATCAAACTATCGAAAGTTCTTTAGACAAAATCAACCAGATATTTATTATCTTCTAATATTTATTGAAATTCTGATGTATTATATTTAAACTTACTCTTAGATCCTGAACGCTGTTAATAGCAGCCGTCGGAAAATCCGGAATAAGATTATTTAGTAGACTCAGTGAGCTTAAAGTGTGTTTGATGCCGTGAAAAGCGTCTGGCCCAATATTCTGAATCAAATTCCTCTCTAGATTCAATCCAGTTAACGTTTCGAGTCCTTCGAAGGCCTTCGTGCCAGCTGATCCAGGAAGTTCCCTAATGCTGTTTTGCGACAGATCAAGGAAAGCTAAGGTTCTGAGACCTCTTAATGCCTCCGGTACTTTTTTCTGTCTGGTACCCTTCAGATTTAAGTTTTTCAACGATCTTTCTAAACCGTGAAAGGATCCCGGCGCAAGGGTTACCTCGTTATCAGAGAGCTTTAGCGTGACCAACTTCAGGCCTGCAAAAGCATTGTCATTAACTCTCGTGATCTTGTTCATCGAAAGGTCCAGCACGGTGAGATTCTTTAAAGTTTTCAGAGTATCGCTAGGTATTTCCGTGAGGTCGTTGTCCTTTAAATTGAGACTCTTCAACGAATTCTCCTGGCCTTTGAAGGCATCTGGTTCGATCGTTTTGATTTGACAGCCGGACAATTGTATGTTGTTGATCTTCACTGTTGTGAACGAGTTATTCCTCAGTGTCCCGATGGTGCTGTTATTCACGTAAAATAAATCCACGGTGCTTTTGGAGGCATAACGATGTAAGGCGGATAAAAGCTGTTCGTAATCAACGATATCACATTGGACGGACAGTTCTTTGGCCAGATTATAGTCACAAATACAAGAACTTTCCAAATCGACCACTTGTTGCGCCCATGGACAACTGGAGGTTGCTCCCACCTGGTTGCCGGCAATTATGCCTGCCAGTAGCAGCAGCGGCACCGTCGGATGTATATCTGTAAACAGTTATATGAGGTTTATAGTAGGAAATGATCGAAGAAAAGAAAAAGTGACGAAACTTTTGAAATTGTTCGTGGATCGATTTGACTGAACTTTTGAGGATAGATTCTTCGTAGAAATTGTTGTTGATCCAGTATTTGAAAGATAACTGTGAAACACGTTTGTACTGATAAGTATTCGTAAAAATGTTTAGACTAATTCTGAATTATGAACGAAAGCAATAATTACAAACAATTTAAATAAAAAATATCTTGAAAAAGTGTCTTAACCTTTGAGCTGCCAAAGTTCTTCTCTTAAGCATTGTTTTTGACTAACGAGAGACCTATTCTCAAAGTTTCACTTACAAGAGCACTTTTACTATAAGATACCCTTTGATCTTTCCTATTTTCATATAAATATGTATATTGTATTGTTCAATCTCCTGTGTAATCCGACTGATTAATTATGGGCCATTTTTTTTTGTCATTTCGGAGAAATTAGCGATGAAAAATAATTCATATTTACGTTTAAGTTATGTATTTTCTTTAGGCATAGTTAAGAGACTCCAAATCTAGCGAACTAGAGTTCAAATCTCTCAGAGATCTCTGTTTGCTTCTTTTTTTATTTTTTTCTTCTAACTAGTTTATTTGATCGCTGTTTAACGTATTAAAACAGACAAGAAAATAAAAGAAAAAGCAAATATAGAATAAAGTTGATTTCTGAGAGAATTGAACTCTAGTCGATAGCCACTTCGCTACGCCAATTTACGTTCAACTATACCTAAGGAAAATACATAAATCAAACGTAAAAATGGATTATTTCTCCGAAACGATAAAAAAGTGGCGCGTAGTTAAAAAGTCAAAAGTATCTTATAGTAAAGTCTCCTTATTAGATCGTAGCGCGAATATTTTTGAAAGAACAATCTAAAAAACTTGAACCATGTTCGAGACTGTAGGATTTCCGAATTATTTTCTGCGTTATATTAACTTTGACTTATAAATCACTTCCCAGCTTTTGATTAAATATATTTAATCGATAACAAGGTGTGTTTTGATCGTAATTGGAGAAACCATGGTTTAAAATAGTAAGCATTTCGAAACTCAATATCACACCAAAAAAACATTTGTTTCATTAACCCTTTGCACTCGAGCGGTGCCTCTGGAGGGACATATTTAATTTACCAGGGTATTTTGAAATGCGAAATTTAGGTTTTATTTACAGTACAATATAGAAGATTAATGAAAGGAATAAAAAATAGATTCATAAGCATTTGTGACACTTTGCTTCCAAAACAGTGAATTTAGTTTTCAGAAGCTTTGGTGGAAAAGTAATAAATTAATTTCGAAGGTATCGAAAAATTCTCCGAGTTCAAGCAAATATGAAATTTATCCAAGTGTCGCAATCTTTGATTGCCTAAGCGTTTGTTTATTTCAATGGGATCGGTGAATTCTGGGAGAAAGTTACAACGACTATGCGAGAGACGTATACGTAGTTTCGAAACGTGTCGTAATTCTCTTGTGTCCCCGCAATTATGTATATACATCTTCGTCTTATGACGGTACACGAGGCTCAACCTTGGCACAGGCCACTGCACAAATGCGAAATATCTTGTCACTTTATACTATGATGTATGCCGCGGGCGTGTCATTTAACTTTTCATCGCCTGTTGCTCGCTCTATTGAACAATTGCTTCGAATATAGAACTCTTCGGATACACCGATCACCAAGTACCGTGACATACACCAGCCGACCAAACTTGTGCAGCCTAAACGAACCGCAACAAACCGGGGTCCATAGAGTGAACCCGTTACGAGTCAATGGCCGGAGTAAACGCATGTCCTCGCCTTGATGTCTCTATCGATGGCAAGCGACGAACGGTATATACAAATTCCTTTCCTCAGAAACTCTCTGACTTTTGTTTCTTCGTATTAATCGTTATCAAACGGTACGTTGATTGTTCATTAGCGGTTACAAATAGGATTTATACCTTTCACCGAAACAGAAGTCTTTCTTTGTAAGCAGCTCGTTGGTAAGATACTGTTTTGAAGATTTAGTGGACGGGCGAACAATGATTATGTTTACTGTATTTTGTATGAATTCTTTGGTTCGATAACTAAACTTGAAGTGCCTAGCTGCTAATTTTATAACGGAGTAGTTAAAGTTTTCTTAACTATAATAATGTTGTCAGTTTTGAAAATCTGAGTACAAATTTGTAATTGGTAGCTGGAAGAACTCCTAGAAACAGTTTTTTTTTTTTTTTTTTTTTTTTAACCCATTTGCATCCAAGCGCGGAATATTCCGCGATCTACGACTGTCTGCTATCACCGAGCGCGGAATAATCCGCGCTTATTATAATTTTATTTATAAAATAATTTTCGTTTTTTCATTTTTATAAAAAAATAAAGAAAAAATATAAGTACCCTTAAGTAGGGTCATGATGCAAATGGGTTAATCTGATGCGTTAACGAACTTTGACCTCCCATATTTTAGAAACTAATTATTGTCGATTGATCTTGAAAATTTACCGTGACTCGTATTTTACCATAAGCTAGTATTTGGTAGAAAAAGTTAGTTCCAAAATGGTGGAATCTAAAAGCGGCGAATTTTCAGGATATCTTTTACGTTAAAACAAGAGGGTGAAACGAGTCGTTGGAGGGACAAAATTTGGCATGTCATGAATTGCCACCTTGCTTTTGTTTAATTAGAATATTTTGTAAAATAATCATTACAAAGTTCATAAGACAAAAGTTATTTAAATATAAATATCACAATTCCAGTTTTAGATTAAAAAAAAGAAAAAAACATGAAACTTCAAACATTGTTAAGTTATATTTTATGTTCTCAGGATGAATTCAGTACATTTACAAATAATATTAGGTTTTCTTTTTGAATAAAATTTGTTTCCCTATGCAACTCTATCGTTCGTTCACTGCAATATTTGTTTAATTTTAGTTAAAGCTAAGAATTTTTAAATCACGAAGAGGTCCTAAGTTTCTTTTTCGCTTTGCATTTATTTATGTTACGATGTAACAGTATTTAATTCCTTCTATGCTTTTTTTTTTTCTTAAATATTCCTCGAACTTTCTGTTTAACTTCACAAATATCGCAACATTGTGAATTAGTAAGTTATTTGCTTTTACAACATAAATTTTACCGGCTTTCGTAAAATAATTTAACGCCTGAGAAATTATTCCACAATCTAATTCGTAGAATTTCATGTCTGCTATCATCGCCGATTTAATTCAATTACAGATTGAAAGAAAAGTACGGGTAAAATCGAAATTTCCCCCGCATAATCATTGCCTTTCTCATGCTGTACTTTCCAATGGCTTCAAAGTGAACGAATAATTAGTGGCAATCTTGATTGTGTAAAAACTGGAAGAACTACGGTTATCTGTTGAACTAAAAACTTCTTTTACGCTGTGATAATTCAATGTTAAAAAAAAATAGATCTTCGTGAGGAAAGTATGGTAGTATATTTTATTAATTAACAACGAAACAGCAGAGTATACGAATTCGAAAACTATGATCACTTAAAGCAGACGTCGGCAACCTTTTTTGGTTGCGGGTCGAAATCAATTAAAATGTGACTATTAAGAAGACGGTTCGGGTCGATGGGTATTTTCATTTTGAAACAGTCCGTTAGTGAATAATAAGATAAATTTTATTGAGAAAACTGTTGCAATATGCTTCTAAACTCGTTTTAAACTAAACGCGAAGAAACAAAATTCTAATTCTAATTATTATAAAAACAAATGTAACTAATAATATATGAATAACTAGTAATAATTTACGAACTTTATTTACTAGCGTTCTCTTCGTTATCGATGGCTTTAACGAAAATATTAGGTTAATTAATTTGTGTTTTTGATATTGGGATTGGGGCAATGTCGGGTATGATAGGTTACCCTAGGGAAAATAGTGATATAGGGGAAAACAGATTTTACCGTTTTGAATAATATTATAAACTAGTAGGGATTATTAAAAATCGGGGTATTTGATATCAGGGATTATTGGAACTAGGGGTAATTACGCTGGAAAATATTTACACTAGGGATATTTATAATAGGGATTATTTTTACTAGGGATTATCGATCCCGGAGAAAATTGTACCAGGGAGTATTGAAATTGGGGATTATTTATACTAGGGAACATTGCACTAGGGAATATTGAAACTAGGGACTGTTGACCCCAGGTATAATAAGACTAGGGAATATAGACGCTAGGAATAATTATACTAAGGAAAATTACAACCTGCAAAATTACTAGGGAGTATTGACACAGGGGATAATTACACCAGAGTATAGCTAGGGATTATTTATCCAAGGTATAATAAGACTAGGGAATATAGACGCTAGGAATAATTAAAACTAAGGAAAATTACAACCTGCAAAATTACTAGGGAGTATTGACACTGGGGATAATTACACCAGAGTATATAGACGCTAGGGATTATTTATCCAAGGAATAATAAGACTAGGGAATATATACGCTAGGGGTAATTATACTAAGGAAAATTACAACTTGTAAAATTACTAGAGAGTATTGACACTGGGGATAATTACACCAGAGTGTATAAACGCTAGGGATTATGTACACCAGGGAGTACTGAAACTAGGGATTTTTCATCCAAGGTATAATAAGACTAGGGAATACATACGCTAGGGGTAATTATACTAGTGAAAATTACAACCTGTAAAATTACTAGGAAGTATTGACACCACGGACAATTATACTAGGGAGTATTGTCGCTTCGGATAACTACACCAGGGAATATTGACACTTGGGATAATTACACCAGGGTATATAAACGCTAGGGATTATTTACACCAGGGAGTACTGAAACTAGGGATTATTCATCCAAGGTATAATAAGACTACGGAATATATACGCTAGGGATAACTACACTAGGAAATATATACATCAGTTACTAGAAAGTATAGGCATATTTCGCCTACGTTCGTTTCTGCAACTTTCTGATCCAACCAAAATGTTAATCTATTATTTTTACATTATCTCAAAGCGTTTGTTTCGTGTTTATGTTTTATCATTTATTTTTGTATATTATACTTTTTTTTGACACTTGAAATTATCAAATGGGTCACTTGGTGATCCGCGGGTCATAGATTGCCAACACCTAACTTAGAGATTAATTAATCCTATATCGTATTACTAATTATATTGGGGTATAATTATTCTTGTGCGCATCCATGAAAATGCGTCCCGTATCTCGTACAGTTTGCTTTCACGTAGCTTCGCGATGGACTTGTAAGTTAACATAATGCGTGACTTTTAACCCCTTGCACTATCATTTCCCCGACAGGTGCGTCAGTCAGAGCTAAATATTTATTACTTCAGCGGTAAAACAAACCAAGGAAATTGAATTAAAACATATACTTCGTACTCGGCAAACATTAACTGTATAAATTGTAATCGGAATTAAACTTAATATTCAATTGTGATTAAAATTTGAACGACAGAAGTTATATCTGAACTGTAAGGTGCGTCACGAGTGTGACTCGTTATTATAGTGCAAGGGGTTAATTATCCATCTGTAATTATACAGCGCACCCCTGGTATCTTGTTGCTTTAATTTTCTTTTGAGCTATACAATTCAGATATTTGCGCGACATTTCATATAACTATTCTAGAATATGCATAATAATAAAGAATGTCATAAAAATACCTTCAAAATATTTTTTAAATATCTTGATACTGTCTTGATAATATTTGTTCTCAAAGATTCCGGAAGTTCTTTGGCCGGTACGACCATGGAATTTCTGGAGCAGAGTCAACGATTTGAGTCTTATTAGCAGTTGTAGAGAGGGAAAGAATAAGGACAAATTGGAATACTTAATTAATTAATGTGGTCGGTCACGGCATTGCATCTCGGAACACTTGTTAATGGGAGCACAAGAGCAACATCCCAGTTGGTATGGTACGCATTATCATGATCGCTGGCCAATTTACTCGATAATTATTAACAGTTGCTGTTACGAGCAATTCGTTAACATGATCTGAAGAATTCTTTTACCGGTATTTTGCTGCCGTAATTAAATTCAAAATATTTGCCAGTAAATTTATACGGAACAGATACGTGGAATTATCATGTTTGGAGCGAGTCTGATGAGAAAATCTTTGTAAGAAGAATATAATTATAAATAAGGAGAAATATAAGTATCAAGATAGTCTGAGCACTTCGAAAAGGATATACAGCCATACTTATATTTCTTTTCTTTTATTTAAAACTTTGTTTTAACCTTACAGTGCGCAATTTCTTTTTTATGAAATAAAAAAAAAGATTGTGCATAAGACATATATTGGAGCATGAAAAAAAAGTAATAAAATAAATATTTTATTATTTTTAATATTTATATTTAAAAAAAAATGGATCACTGCGCATTAGTGACTTATGAAAATAAAAATAATAAAATATCGAGCGTACCTTACTCAGTAATTACTAATTATTGTACATTCAAATCGGAGCAAACACGAATAACACTCTACCGCAAAAATTCTGATGGTAACTGTCAGATTTGGCGCCACAATTGCATGTTAAATTGCATGTAACATTTCAATTTTTCTGCTTTGTTTTAATACCGTAGCAAAAAATATTTATCCGTGTCTGACGCACCTACCGAAATAATGGCAGCGCAAGGGGTTAATAATATTAAATACCTGGCATTTTGCAATTTAGTAACAAAAATTTTTACAAATATACAAATTTAGTTTTGTAGCCCAACTTTCTCCGTTTCTTGCTTCTGTATTATCAACGAATTATAGGTAATCGAATTCGGAATTTTATGTACGGGCTTTGTCAGAAAACGGCTGTTTATCAAACAACCAATGCCACACGGTGAAAGGCTCATTGTGGCCACTTTTTCATCATCTTAGTCATCTTCGTTATTATTAGAAAGGTAAAAAGAGATAATGACATTTTTGTAGGCGGCGAATCTTCGTTGATTTCAAGGTTAACTTAACTCTGCTCTCCTCTTCTGTTTCTCAAATGCGACTGAAGTATTATGGAATGAAATTGCTTCCTTTTTATATAAATTGATTCTTTGAAACATCTTGCATAATATATTATTAAGATACAACGTTTATTATTAAGATACAACGTAAGATAAAACGAATGTTTTGAATTTTAGATGTAATATTTTAAGTACCTAACACAGTGGTTCTTAGCCGGTGTTCCGCGAAATTTTAAAATTCGGATACGAAATCCATTTAGCACAGTTTTGATAAATCGAGTTGTATCTTTTTATCGCAAGAAGAAGAATTGATTTCTTTGTCAATAGACCGTACGTTAAAAGTGAAAGTCTTTGAAATAATTCTTAAGGAATTTTGGTTTTTTGTCCCAATGGAATACCTGGCTCTCTCCACGAAGGTATTAAATTATTTCGTTGCAGTTTTTGACATCGTATTTGTGTAAGCTCGATGTTTCATCACTGACCAATATAAAAACATAGATGAAAAAATGAGAGTAGCTGTATCACACATTAGACCTAATATTGTTGAAATCTCCAAGAACCGACAGGCTCAGATATCGCGTCAAAATTAATTTATAAAAGTTTTATGTAGATATTTTAGTTAGGTATGGTTATTTTTGCAAGTGGTATAAGTCCATTTTTTCATACTGCGTTTGAATTAATTTAACCCTTTGCACTCGAGTGGCGCCTCTGAGGCGACCTATTTATTTTACTAGAGTATTTGAAATGTGAAATTTAAGCTTTATTTCTATTAAAATATAGAAAATTAACGAAAGGAATAAAAATAAATAAATCCATTGGCATTTGCAACTCTTTTCTTTTAAAATAATGTGTTTGATTTTCGGAACTTTCGCTGGAAAACCGAACTAGACCTGTACGTATCGAAAAATGCCTCGACCGCAAAGGGTTAAAAATATTGGCAAACGTTAATCAATTCGGGTGATGTTTTTAACACTATAAACCTGTTAAATTTTATTATGCAATAATAATTATTAAAACTGTTATAGAAAATAAACAATTTTTTAGCACCAAATGGACTTATACCACTTTCAATAATAACATATTATAAGCAATAAAAGCAAGAGGAGATTTAACACTAGAACTAACGACGTTTTATGCATACTGACTTTCAAGTGAAAAATAAAATAGAAAAATAAATAAATAAAGAACAAAATATATATTAATATATCCAGTAAGTCTATATCCTGATAAAAATTAACACACATTTTAATAAAAGCGTCCTGATAAACTTTGTGATTCAATTTAAGAAACATCAAGCAGTCATTTTGACTGTTTCGGTAGTTCTAGTGTTAAGTCCATATTTTTATAGTCATTGGCTTTACTGAAATGGATTTTTTAATATAAAACATATGGCCGAGGTTGTACCACCAGTTACGGGACACCCTGTATATATTATTTAACATAATAAGTAAATTAATCTTCACCTGTCATGGCTTTACCGCGCAAGAAGTTTTTTAATGATTTATTGAAACAGACTGTTCAAAGTAATCTGAATTTGGAAATGGGGGATTAGTATTTGTTTCATGACAACATCCGAAGGATAATTATCCGTAAATTCGGAAGCAGCATTCGAATTTTGTATCTAAATATTATAAAAAATAATTAAATTTTAGTTAAATGTTTAATATGGATGTAATTCAATTCTATTTTAAATGGATATCGAATTTTAGGTGATAGAAAAATGAAAGATAGATTAACTGTAATGACATGCCGTAATGGTAATGGTTTAGTTATCGAGGAATGTTGAAAGTAACGAACACCGAAAGATATACAAATTATAGAAATATCTGGCAGACTATCGTCAGTTTTAAATAGTGGATTAATAATTAGTTGTGTTATCCGTGTTGTTAGTTCTTTTAAATTAAAGAGTTAGCTATAGAAAGGTGTTTACTTTATTGCAAAGAAAGGCACGTTTTCATCAAAATGGGCAAAATTAATTTTAAACGGATTCGAAACCAATTAAGTGGAAGAAAATTCCTGACGTCTGTGTCAACAAGTGGTCTTTTTCGCTAATAAGAAAAGCTACGGTAATTTTTGCCCATTTTTTAAATTTTGGTCATTTGACCCCTTATGAAATAAACGTTGATTTTTAGAAAGATATTCTTTATTTATTAAAGGAAATAATTCGCAACATAACTTCTGATTTCTATAATAATAAATCAAACATATATTTTTATTTCTGAGGTATATTGGAATAAGGTTCGTTAGATTTAGGTAAGCCTGTATGTTATTCTGTGTGTTTGTGTATGTGAGTGTTGTTAGCGGTATTTGCCTCGACCTCGAGTTAGTTTTACCGCGGGCCTCTGCTGTGTAAGAGCTCGACTCTAGAATAAACAGTGTTTCAAACACTGAAACAGTGTTTCAATTCTTATAAATAATACATATATTCTACCTGTGGTGAGGGGAGCAGAATACTCCCACAGTAACCCCTGCTTGTCGTAAGAGGCGACTAAAAGGGGACAATTAGAAGAGAGTAAGGAGCTAAAAGAGAGAGAGTTAAAGGTATTGAAGAGAAGATAGATGTTAAAAGTATGGATAGGAAGAAAGACTTAGAAGTAGAAGCATTGTAAAGAATGTAAGATTTAAAGTATTGAGAGAAGGAAGAAAGACAGAAGGATTTGTAAAGAATATAAGATTTAACCCTTTCGCACCGGACGGGACATGTGCTGTCCCAGTGTTGGATGACCAACTCCATACTCATAGTATGATAACCACCACCGAATCATCCTATAACCACATCATAGACTCACCCTGCAGCTAACACCCTAATCTCTGTTCTATCTCGTTACTCATCCTAACCTTCGTACCTTCCCTTCGCATCATCTCTTCCTGACCGTTGCCCTGACCATATTACTCATCTTCATCACTAGGATATAAGACCACCCAAAACACAATAGAGTTTAGAATCTTGTAGCCAGTTCAAGAGTGCAGTCATTGCCGTTACGAATAAGAACCTTTTAACTCTTCAACGCGTGTTGTCAATTTCCACCATCCGGAATCCAACACCAGTCTGGAAAATTGTTGATATTACGGCTGGGACAACATATGTCCCAATTACTGAAAAACATCTAGGACAGAAAATTTGGGTTTACGGTGGGACATATGCTGTCCCATCAATGAAGCTTGTGAAATCATTGTTGTTGATGGTGCGCTGTTATGGAGACGTTTATGCGTCTCCAAGACCTTCAACCTCTTAGGCATAAAAGTTATTTTATCTAATAATCGCTTGGAGAAGAAATAACTGATCCCGGCAATGGGGCGCACTCGGACTGATTTTTCGCCGTATTGAAAGGGTTAAAGTATTGAGTATTGATTTATTCGTTGGGCAGGAGTGAAGCTAAAGCTTCAGAAGCGCCTTCTCGGAGGAGAGTATGGATGCGTTGCATCCATGACTTGCCGGGAGAAACTTAATGTAAATGTAAATAATATATTCGATTGATTACACACTTTTTACATATGATTGCTTTCTCCTTCATACATTTGAAATTTTTAAAGGGGTCATTTGACTCCGCTTGGTACGTTTAGTGTTGATAAGATCGATGTGCTCTGGTAGATCGATAAAGAATAATCGAAGGGATGGCTAAGGAAACAAAAATTTGTATTTTGAAATCGGAAAAGTTATCCGAAGGCATGCCGTATGAGGAAGGTGTAAACAGTAGCGTAACGAATATAACTGGCGCCCGGGGCACGACACTTTATTGGCGCGCCCCTCCAGAAACACATATAGTAATATAATATATAGAATTTACTCGTAATAAGAATATAATGCAAATAATAATAGAATGTAGTACCTACGTTAAAATATTTATAATACATTACGAATATATCACTATTTTAGAAAAAGTACAGTGTTCAGAAAGAAAGAACGTTTTGTATACGGAGATATTTGATTTTTTTATCAGACAAATCAACAAACGAAATAATTGATTATGTTACAATGATTTATTAATTTAAAATATATTTCCCAGAAATCGATCAAAATAACAATTGAAATTTTCCGGAAAATCTTTTTTGACTTGGAGACCATTTGGCGCCCGGGGCATGGTAGAACCCCCCCTCCCGCTACGATACTCTGAGTGTAAAGAAACAAAGGTAAAGAAGTTTCAGATATTTTGGGATTAATTGTATCAAATTCCTAAATAGGACGAATTATGTATGGTGTGTTTAAACATTTTCAGTGACTCAGTTTACACACCACGCTGAGCATTTTCGCTGTTTTTCTTAAGATACGTGAGAATACGTGGGAATCGGTTTACATTGTGCGATATAACAATTGAGTTGCATTAGATCTTATTCTTATGAATTTGCGAAGTGTTTCTTTCCATCGAATTCCGTTCTCCGTGCAACGCTAATATATTTTGTTTCCTTTCGTTAGTTGAAAATTCCGATTTTAGATATAAGTTTTAAGATTTGTATGCTATAATATCATATCATGCATGATGTATTCACAAAACATTCATTTTTGTAGTTTTTTACTTAAAAATACGATATATGAATAAAAAAACTATGCACAATATAGTTCTTACTTGATATATCGTACTATTTTAACAGGTCATCAACACGTTTACCGATATCTACTGGGTATACAGTATTTTTACCTTGCTCTGCTAGATTATCGTTGCATATGCAGTACATTTTACTTATTTAATTATCATAATTGAAATGGTGGAAAGACTTCTAAATAAAATTATCTCTGTAATCTACGTTCATCATACATATGTATGATCGGTCGGTTCCCGTTAGCACGTTGAATGCCACAGTGAAAATGGGCGGGTCATTCCACGCCAAATCGATCACTTTTTGCAGTCACCATCAGCGATTTTGTTCTAAATGAAATATGTTGTAGTCCATGTGAAATTTAGGGGGGGTTTAAGTCATCATTTTGCCGGTTTGGAATTTGTTTAGAAATTACAGGCCCTCAAAGTTTGCAATTTTTACCCATTTTGACGAAAACGGGCTCCACTTATTAATTTTTATCTCAGGAACTATTTATCCGATCGAGCTAAATGTTTTTTTGTTTTATAGGGAAAGAATTGTGCTATTATAAAATAATTTTTCCAACCCCGAGGATTTACTTTATAATGTTGAAAAATACAAACAAATTCTTTTTTTGCGTTTTTTTCGATGATGGGTCAGAGTGATTTAAATTTTGAAAAAATATCATCGTATTCCTTGAAGTTTCCCCTTCAAAATGAGCCCTACAGAAGGATGGAGAATTGAAAATTGGCGTCACAATGAGCTGGAAAAGTCGCGGTGTACCCCCGTTTCACGTACGCGTCGTGCGCTTCGCTATTATGGTCGGTTGTCTATGCCGCTGATCTCAAAGCAATACCAGTAAATGTTGTTTATAAATTCATCGCAGTGTACGTCATTTTATCACTACTTACTGAAAATCTATAAATCAGCTTCAAATTGTTAGTCCTAAAAGATCAACAGCCTAATCTTACTTATAAATAAGTACTGAAATAATTTTCTAATTATTCTGATTCGTATTGCCAGCACCTTTAACTAGAATAGGTATCGATTTATATCTTTACCTAAAAGCTGTGGAACTTTATCATTTGAAGCTCGCAGTCTAAAATCGTCTGGTATCATACCACAATCTGCGCTCGAATGAACTGATCCGTTCTGTTTCAGCCGCAACGGTAAGTAATGTGTTAAATGGTTGCGTGACTCCAGTCTAAAGCCGCATTTACGTTGGTGTAATATCTGGGTTAGTAACTTGTGCCAGTACTGCAGGGTGTCTTTTATCTCAGGCGGCACTACGAACAATAAATGCGTCGCACAGGTGAAAGTCCTTAACGAGTGCGTGCGTGTTATCCCTACGAATGTGTGTGTGTGTGTGTGTGTGTGTGTGGAAAAATCAGTTTTCGGGTGTCGAGGTGGAGGAGAAGCAGCAGTCAGTTGCTTGAGAGTTTTTGTGAGAGAGGTTTGCTAAGAAGAGTGTAGCGTTTTATCTTTTTATTTCATTATTAAGTACTTTAACATAAAAAATGTCTTTATTCGCTTAAAATCCCTACAGCACCTAGAAGTAAGGAAAAAGGAAAGAATCTGCTGTTCGCTTCGAGAGGTTGACAAGAGCTGCTAGCCTGACTACTTATTCAATGTAAACGCAGCTTAAAGAGTTTCATACGTCCTTTCTAGTAACTGACACATTCTAACTCCGGGGGATTGTTAGATCTCAGCGTAAGAGTCTCTTAACACGTTCAGTTCTGGGGGTAACATGATCCAGCTCAGTCGAGATAAAGAAAAGCCATAAATCATAAATTAGGGGGCTCTTTTGATGTCTCGAGCGCTCGGGAGCGGATACTTTGCGTTTTGAGGCTGCCGGGCATCAAATTACATGTTCTTTCGCACTTGAGTAGTTTTACGACCTCCTTCGAATCTCGACGGGAGTAAATTTACTCGGTCCCGGACGGAAAGTGTTAATTTGTCCCAATCTGGAAAGTATTTTAATTACATCGTGAGCTGTATAGAAGGGATGCAGACATTTGGATGAACTGTCAACCTGTTCATTAATAAAAAGCAACTAAAAAGCAGCATCATAAATTACTCGTAACAATCTATTAAGAAAATTTATTAAAAAGATTGAAATAAATCGGATCTCCCATAAAGCTATGGCCCGGAGTTGTAGTTCCACCTAGCCCTCCCCTTAAGCGGGTAAAGGGGTTCAGAACCAAAAAAATCGACTTATTGTTTTGCTTAAATCGATAGTATTCTATCCAGTGAACATATTTCTAAGGCTTCAAGTATGAATAAGCATCGGAA
The DNA here is from genome assembly GCA_943735885.1 of Stelis phaeoptera. Classification (NCBI taxonomy): domain Eukaryota; kingdom Metazoa; phylum Arthropoda; class Insecta; order Hymenoptera; family Megachilidae; genus Stelis; species Stelis phaeoptera. Next base: position 8,646,008 of record OX030930.1, read on the forward strand.
CAGTTCAAAATGGGCGCAGAACGCTGGCGTGTCCCGAGCGCTCCCAAAAACCATGTTTTCCAAACTTACGAGAACGATTGAGAGAAAACTAATCGACCGATTCACTTGATTTTTTTTTTTAACGAAATAATATAAATTTAGTTTCTATGTGAACGTACGATATTTGTCAAATTTAATGTTTAAAAAAAGTTATAAATAAAAAAAGGCGAATATTTTATGCGAACATCAAAAGTTTCACTTCTATCCGCGATTTTTTTTTTTTTATACAATATATATATTCTTGAAATTGAACAATTGTACAAGCTTGAAAAAAATTAACGTAGCAACACATATTGTTAAAAATCTGAATAAGATGTCTGATAAAAATATGTGAAATATTAAAAAGCGTCAGTGATGATTGAAGTGAGAAATTTCAATAATAACTGTATAAAATCAACTAGGAGGAATATATTCTTTGAAGCAGTGTTACATAAAAAATGATCGATATATATGATTGTTAATTGAACATTTTTCAGAAATAATATTATTTATGTAGTGACTTGATATTATAGCGATTAATTTAAAATTGTAAGACGGCAAAAAGGATTAGAAATTAACGGCATACGTATGAATGTTTCATTCGGTGAAACATTAGATTTAATTTAACAAATGCTTTAGATCGTAATTATTCACTATATTGTTATCAGCTTACGTGCACGGTAATGCTGATTATCAGACTGTGACAAGCGGCAATTCGAGCGGAATAGTTATTGCCTTGGCAGAGACCTTGTTGTTAAAGAAAATTGTTAATTGTATCATTATAATCGTGTGCAGTTATAAATGTAAGCAAAAGATAATGATTGAAGACACAGCGTGTTAGACAATTTTTTTATTATAAGAAATATTTATCATATAAACTTAAAAAGTAAAGTCAATTAACGATTGGATTATACCCAGAGGTGGCGAACGTGCGGCCTCCGTGAGTTTCTTGTTCGGCCTTCATAAAAGCTAGCTTTTGTATTAATTTTAAAATTATTTTATGTATTGTTGCTATGTTACTTTTCTATAACTTGATATTATTATTTTTCTATTGTATTTCTTTAAAATGAAATAAATTTATTTAAAAATACTTCTACTAATATCATTTCTATTTGAAGTGGTATTTAAATATGTATAAATAAATTTATTTATTTATTAAGCTTAAATAAATAAAAATACCAACAGTGAAATATAAAAAATTATAGCGGCCTCCTTTGTTACTGCCTAATTTAAATGTGGCCTCTAATGGTAATAATAATAATGGTAAAAAGGTTCCCCATCTCTGGATTATACTATGGTGTCAATCAATTATTGTTCCCTCTTCTCTTTTTTCACTGTTCGAATATATTAATAGAAAGAGAAAAACTTTTTCTTCTCCGAAGTTTATGGGCTGGAGCAGTTTTCATAGCAATGTCGTACAAGATTGATAGATAAACGTACAGTGTGTTCACAGTGGATAAAAACAGCTTATTATTTCCTCCTGTATAGCGTAGATGTACAAAATTACTTACATGACAGTTATATGATATAAAGAGATGGTTTTTTTTTCCAGATTATTTGATAGTGTGTGTCAAAATTAATTGATTAACCGATGATGTGTGCACCCAATTTTGATATATTAGGTTGTCCCGAAAGTTCCTTTCGCTTTATTAATAAATAACGAATGTTTTGAATGTTTTCACTTGGACCTATTAACTTCTTCCATTTCTCCGAAAGCTGTATGATACTATATTCTTTTTGCAACACTGTGCGTAAAATTCGATTTTACGCCCTACTTTGAGTGCGTAAAATGTCACTTTATGATACCAGTTTATCTGTATCATAGATACCGTGGACTTGCTCCTTCCCGCCCCTGCCGTTCCACCTTCCTTTCTTTCCCCATCCTAGTATTGTGTATAGGTATGTAACGAATTTTACGCACATAATTGCATAATATACTATTTTAACACTGCCAGACAAACCGTTGTGTGTAGATATTGAAAGAAACTTTTGGGACAACCTGATAGTTCCCAATGTTCACGGTTGCCAAAATTCTTATCGTCGATGGAGAGTTCCTCAAATATAAAATTTTAGCGTTAGCGAGACATTAGTTTCCAAGATATCAATTAAAGACTTCCGGTATAATCAAGCTGACCATACGTCCCGTTTGTAGGTAGCTTGTCTCGTTATCCTCCAGCACAGCTTCGGGACTGATGTCCCGTATTTATACAGAAAGCAAACCCACGGTAACAATTTTAAAAAAGGGCGGTAAAAATCTAAAAATCATCCAACGGTAGCGTCTAATAGCGCAACAATGATGGCATGCCAATATATCTCACATATTGTAAGGCTCGCTATCTCAATATACACAATGTAGGGTAAACAAACAGAACAACGTTTATTCTATAAAATAACCTCAGCTGGTGATAACTCGATACAGATTTAACTTAAGTTTTTAGTCGACGCGATAGGAACAAAGACAAAATCAAGAATGCCGATTTCGAGGTGTACACACGCACGCCTTCCGATCGTTTTGTTTAATTCGCGCGAAAAGCTCGTGTAAGGAATTAAAGAGTGTTGTAACCGGGGTCCTCCCGTTCCCTATTTTTCTAAAGGCACGATACTGGACCTTTCGTCTTTTGTACTAACCGTCGCCCTCCTATGGCGTCGCGTGCGTTGCCTCAGTCGATCGAGAGCTTCCGTAGTTTATGTGTCTAAATATTAAATATATGTGTAATCGGATCCGTATCACACCAACGCTATTTCACTGACATTTGTTTAAATTATACCGTCGATGAAAACAAATGTCAGTGAAATAGCGTCGGTGTGAATACTGTCGAGTAAGCCTTTGTCGGTCAAGTCTTTGACTATGTACCTATGGACTACTAATGGGCCGCCATTGTGCGTTCCATGATCTGTAGCGCAGCCATGTCCCAAAAGCAGCCAAAGTAAGAACTAATAACTGTGTGGTTCAGTGTGGTGTGATCACGGACATAAGAATATGTCCGTGGGTGTGATTACATATACATACACGCGATCAGATTTCTTAGCGGTCCGCAATGTATTAAATAATATTTAATAATCATTTTGTTATCCTCTCCTATTTGCAGGTATATTTAATTGCATCATATGTAGATTTATATAAATTATTGTATATTTCATCGTGAAAAATATTTTCTCGTCGAATCAGTTTTAAAGCAATTTAAATTTTTACCTCGTTTTGGGACATGCTGGCGCTGAGATCTTGGCACGCGACCTTATACATTGCTTAAATGGGAAAAGTGGGGGCTGTTAGCAGTCCATAGGTATATAGTCAAAGGGTCAAGTGATACGGATCCGTGTAATCTAGTATCGGTTAGTATTGCGCTGTTTTCACTTTGTGCCTTTTTTCCCTATCCACCGTGCGTGCTCGAAGTAGCCAAACTACAAAGAGAACAACTAACAGATATTCAGACTTGAAAATTCAGTCTCCCTGCACTATTACCTAAAAATTAGTAGATGTCTCGTTTTGAGGAAAAAAATAAATGGTCACGTTAGGTATGATACTCTGAATTCTGTCTAATTAGTACAACTGTCTTCGCTGTGTTGTCATCTTTCACATTGTCCGGTTTTCGTCGTGCGATTAAATACGAATGAATTCAACACGGCGACAGCATGAATGTTCGACAAGAATTGATTTTTAATCGGACGGCGAAAACTGGACAATGTGAAAAGGTTCTTACACTGTCCATCGTGCGATAGACATCTGATCCTCGGTATCCATAAGGTGTCCCACGTAATATTTCGTCAAGGCGACGACTACGGTGATTCATCATCTATGTATGTCATTAAGAATTCTATTACTAATGTAATAAGAAATACTTGTATTCGGTATTTAAAACTGTAGATAATGGAACTGACGAAATATTATGAAAACGATGGATCAAATGTTTTAAAAAGAAAAATATTAGCTAATGAAACTTTCAAAAGAAAAAAAAAAAAATTGATCTTCGCCAAGAAAACGTGTTTTTTTCTGAAAATTGCATTTTTCATATAAATTGAGTTGTTTTCGTTTGTTGCGAACACCCTGTACATTGTTGCTAACTAAATCAGACAGTTATTTATCAAGCGGATACTTTATGAAAATTCTCTTATAGAAGCATTTATTAAGATTCAACTAATAACAAATTTTCAAAATGAATGAAGTATATTAATCGAGCCGTTTTCTTTGAAAGTGGTGTAAGTCCATTTTATATTATATGGAGATATTTAAAGGTTTGCATTTGAATGGGTTGAAAAATATTGGTATATGTTTATTGATTTAAGTTTATAATGTGATCGTTTTTAAAGTATTAGTTAAAAGAAATTTATACTTTTGATGACCTCGAATGGACTTACACCACTTTCAAAGTCAACAAAATGTGAAAATCATATATTTATAAGATATTAACACTAAACGTACCGGCACTTTACATATACCTATTCCTACCATAAAGGGTCATTTGACCCCTTATGAAATAAACATTGATTTTTAGACAGAAATTCTAAATTTATTAAAGGAAATAATTCGCAACCTAACTTCTGATTTCTAATAAAATAATCAAACATATACTTTTATTTTTATAAAAAAATAATCAATTAATTGCACTTTTTACGTATGAGTGGTTTCCCCTTCATACATTTGAAATGGAACTTATTTTTTTATGAAATTGTTATTAAATGTCATAAAAAAAAATTAAAAGGCTTTATTTCAATATTTCATTTAAATTGCTTTAATTACAACTTTGTATTAATATGTGCCATTTTTTATTTTTATCATTATGAGAAAGTTTTTGAAAATAGTCAGAGTGTATTGGAGGAATATAAGGTAATAGATCCATCATATCATTAAATTTTTCGGATGTGATAGGCCTGGCATGATATTTTCAAATTTTCGTGGTCTTCCTCGTCCGGGGGATAAATGAAGTTTTATACAGCATTGAATATGGTTCGTTTTTTAAAACCCTTATCCAACATATCTTCAGCCAATTTACCTCTTCGCCATTAGTATCTTTTCGTCTAATTAGAATTTCGTCGAAACAAAATCATCTCGTTTCATTTCATGTTAAATAAATTTGTTATGTTTTCAACATTGTTGCACGATGGTATAATAATCTGTAGGAATATACAGTAAATTTTTTTTTGTTTCTTATGAATGTCTCGATAGTTTCAAAATCGACATCATTTGGTAGATAAGAATGTCTAGAATACACAAAATATTATTATGTCTTTGCGGAAAGTGGACTTACACCACTTTCAAAGTAATTATATTTGTAGTTTCATTAACTACGTTTTATATCGACAAAATGTTGAAAATTATGAAGGAATTTTTTTAGAAACTGTTTATAGATAAAAAGCTCATAACAGATTGCATTCATTGCAATCATTAACTGTTTGTCAAAAATGGATTTACACCACTTTCAAAGAAAACGGCTCAATTATCACTTTGCAATGTCCACTCAGAACAGATAAATGTTAGCTGATAATATTATTTCTACTACACGTGGATACACACAATTAATACCGAGAGAAGTCGATACAGGTTCACGTGGGTCGAACAAGTTCATTTTCTCTAAGCAACGAGAATGGTCATTAAGTGAAAGTTATTTTTTATTACGTGGCATTTGCAAATCCGGCTGAGATCATTTACTAGGATAGCATTCCATTGGTGTACTTGGCTGGTTGACCTTTCAAGGAATGTTCACCAAAATGATTACTCATGGCGACATTACAAAAACATCTTCAACCATCGTTTGTCGTTAACGCATTACTCAACTATGATAGAAATCGAATAATGCGTACAGTGGCTCGGGAAAGTATTCGGACACCTTTTGAAACACAATTCCCTCTTTTCATATTGGACCAAATGACTTGAATTTTTTTGAGAAACTAGAAGAACTAGTTTACTAGATGATAAAAAAAAAAGAAATGTTGAAAAAGTCCCAGTCGGTTGAAATTATGAAGGATACAGTGAGGATCATATTTCTCAACTTTTTAAAACATACTTTTCGTAGATTTCAGTAAGTTGTATGTATACACAGAACGTGATTAGTCCATGATCTTTATTATTATTATTAAGCATTTGAAGTCTCATACGAGACTTATTTTGCCAAATACATTTATCAGTATTACGGAATCTAGAAGCGTGATGCTTCCGTTTAGACATGAACCTAAGTTTTTCCTGCTACCTTAACACGTTGGCTGCCACGGGGGTCACCGGTGACCGGCACTCGACCTTTTTTAAAATCAAATAATTACCAACAGAAATGATAAAATAAACCACTGATAGCGTTAACATGAATCTAATAATGCTAGCTATCGAATTGAAAAGTTAAATTTGAAAATTAGTTGATTGTATTCTTAATAATTACGATTTCAGCGTGTCTGACTACCCACGTCCGTTTTCACTGTGGCAGTCAACGTGTTAAATCCTAAGTTTACATTTTTTCAAGAAGTTATGGATGTACGAACAGGCCGATATGTTTGGTTTGGCGATTATTACGTTTTATACTTAGGGGTAGGTTTAGATTAATTTTTTGCAGTTGTCTTATTAATACAGCTCGTTGTGCATCGTACAAGCTGTATTAGTCCATGTTCTTAGGTGAAAAATTGCGATTCTCATAAATTTCAATTGCTTGTAGTTTCTAGTAGATGCGTTAACCGATTTCGATGAAACTTTGTGTATACATACAACTTACTGAAATCTACGAAAAGTATGTTTTAAATTTTCATTGTTGGCTCGGATAAGAAAGTTGAGAAAAGTGATCCTCACTGTATCCTTCATAATTTCAACCGACTGGGACTTTTTCAACATTTCTTTTTTTTTATCATCTAGTAAACTAGTACTTCTAGTTCCTCAAAAAAATTCAAGTCATTTGGTCCAATATCAAAAGAGGGAATTGTGTTTTAAAAGGTGTCCGAATACTTTTCCGAGTCACTGTATGTAGATATTTCGTCGTGCGTCTGTTTCAATGAATAGACTGTTCGTGGACGCGTTGATTGCCATAATGAAACTTATTGTTAACATGTATGTTAATCCATATTGTAGTTTAAGTTATTCCTGTATTCGCATAGAAAAATTCGGTAACATTAAAAATGTTTAAAAATGTTTATTCATATTTACTAAATGCTTTACAAATCGTCCTTACGTGTTATTTTATTTATAAATTATGCACAAATTTTTCAAATATTATATTTAACACTAGAACTACAAACGGGGTCAAAATGACTCGCTTCAGATTTCTTATTTTACTTTCAATTGCAAAATTTATTATAACGCTTATGTCGAAATATACGTTGGCTTTATTTATATTTTCGTTTATGTTTCATCCTTTATTTATTTTGCTTTCTATTTTATGTTCAATTTAAAAGTATAGGTGTTGGTAGTTCTAGTGTTAAAGATAAAAATGATATCTTTGAAAGATATATCTCGCTGGTGTAAGTGATTTTAACTTTAAAAAAAATTTCAGAAAAATTTCAATACACAACATCGTTGGAATTAGAAAGTTGGGATAATAAAACTCCTTTAAACAAAAATTTGGAAAACACATATCCTGATCGATCAAATTAACTTGTGAAAATATAAAAAACAAATTAATCAACACACTAGCATGCAAATGAATGTAGGTAGCCAAATAAATAACGAAAAGAAAGAACGTTCAAAACAAGTTAACCTTAGATAAAAATACATTTGTAGGATGTTTTCAACCTTGAAAAGTTTGGATTATTTAAACCTGGAATTTACTTTGCATGCTAAATTTTTGTATTGCCTCATTCATGAAAGAAGATACACGGTGAAATACCTATATCCACGAAGTTTCCAAGATCTTGCGTGGATACCTGAATCTGCGTATAACAGCGGATCCTCTACACATTAGTACACCGGTTTCCAACCTTTATGCAACTACGCTTCCCCGAAAAAAACATTTTTTTCTACGCCTCCCTACCTTTTATCTTTTTAGAAGATATAATAATATAGACACGTTTTAAATAACAAAAACTTTATTACAAAATAAAACTGAAAACTATTATTAACACGTTGCCGCACACTTTTAATTTGACGATCGTGCTCACAAAGAGAGCTACCCAAGTGTTACGCTCACTTATTTATGAAACTTTGCCACCTTATAGAGCTTCTCCAGTTGAGTATTCCTGATACCCCCTTTTGGGCGTAGACGGCCAATAGTTTAGGACAGCGGTTCTTATCTGGGGTCCGCGGACCCCTGGGTTTACGAACTTATTGTGTAATCATCATTGGGGGAGTAATGTAAAAACAATCACACATGAAGCGTTTATCTATCTTTATATGAAATTATACTAATAAATATATTATAAAAGTATATGTATTTACTTATTTTTCTGTACTCTCCAAATTTGATAGATCTTTGATCAGTAACTTCAAAGACGGCTCTCAATATATACTAATTATAATTTATTTAAAAAAAAAAACTTAAATTCACATTACTTAATACTTGGAGGGGGGGGGGGGGGTTTGAAAATAATATGATAAGAAGGGGTCCACATCGTGAAAAAGGTTAAGAACCGCCAACGTGTTAAATTTTTTAACACGTTGACTGCCACAGTGAAAACGGACGTGTGTAGTCAGACACGATAAAATCCTAATTATTAAGGGTGCAATCGATTAATTTTTCAAATTTAACCTTTCAATTCGATAGCTAGCATTATTAGCTTAATGTTAACGGTATCCATGGTTTATTTCATCATTTCTTTTGGTAATTATTCGATTTTAAAAGATTTCGTGACCTCCGTGGCAGCCAACGTGTTAACAACGTGTTTACCTAAAGTGCGGCTCGCTGTAACGTTACGCGTCATCAAAGTGGCCCGTGAAACTATTTGGGTTGGCCAGACCTGATTCAAAACCAAGAGTTGGTATTGTTTATTGACATAAAGTTCATCAAAATCTTGGAGGCAATGTGGAGAGTGAAAATTAATATTTTATTAAAAAGTTTTGCCTCCTTCCAGGTTGGAAACCGCTGTATTAATACATAATAGTTATGGTAAAAATTGAAGATGCCGTAGTATACCTAGGGTATATCTTTTCGTAATTTGCTAGCTACTCTTTATACACACGTGTGCATGTTTCCTACGTCACTGATTGACAAATCGTACAACTATTACTGTTTTGTCGCCTCAATATCCTCAATGGCACTACCTTTGAGTCATCAACAAGAAATTTATCATGATACGCACATACAGTGTAACGCGTATGACTATCAATGGCTCGGCGGAAATTCAATAGTTTTCTATTGAATTTTTTTGTTCATAGCGTGGCTAACTACGAATACTTAATACAGTAGATACCGAGCACGTGGATACGAGGCTTTCGTTGTACGGAGAAATACACGGGCGCACATGGTCATGTGTACCAGTGGAATTTGCACCTTTCACTTTCGTTCTCTTTCGATTTACCGTCTTGTTTCCGTACACGTGACAGCGGGCCACGTTATTCATAAAGATTTAATGCAAGATATAAAACGGGGCTTGGAATGTCGATACTTGTTACTATTAACCACAGGTCGATTCAGTGTCAATGTTTAGCCGGTATAAATGGTCGGTTCTCACGGTACTGTTTTACATTTTTAACCCCGACAGAGTACGGCCAGTGTAAGCCGATGGTTGTGTCAGACACAATCCATGCTAAGACTAGAAATTTCGATTACGTATCAAATAGATAGTACTACTATAAAATATGAAAGACAAGGTAATAAGAATGTAAATTCATTATTGTTAACCGACTTCGAAAAGGAGGAGGTTACTCAATTCGATCAGTATATATTTTTTTTAGTTGTATACCGAAAACTATGAAACTTCATGCAGACTGTGTAAAAAATTCTACTAGGATCATTCCACGATAAATCGATCACTTTTCGACGTCACCATCGGCGATTTTGTTGTTAATGAAACATGTTGTGGTCCATGTGAAATTAGGGAGGGTTTAAGTCATCATTTTGCCGGTTTGGAATTTGTTTAGAAATTAGAGGCTTTTGAAATTTGCAATTTTTGCCCATTTTGGCGAAAATGGGCTTCGCTTATTAATTTTTATCTCAGGAACTATTCGTACGATTGAGCTAATCTTCTTTTTACTTTATTCGCAAAGAAGTGGACTATTGTAAAATAATTTTTTCAACCCCGATAATTAACTTTATAATGTTGAAAACTGTAAACAAATTCTTTTTTTGCGTTTTTCTCAATGATGTGTCAGAGTGATTTAAATTTTGAAAAAAATATCATCATATTTCTTGAAGTTTCCCCTTTAAAATGTGCCCTTCAGAAGGATGGAGAATTGAAAATTGGCGTCACAATGAGCTGGAAAAGTCGCGGTGTACACACGTTTCAGGTAGGCGAGTCGTGCGCTCCGCTATTATGGTCGCTGGTCTCAAAGAAATACCAGCGGACCTCGTATACGACTAAATAACTCTATTAATACCTCGAGAACTATATTTTCAACCACTCTTGGCCAACGACATTTTTTAATCATAACTTCATTTATAGACGTCAGTTTCTCCATGCCAATTGGGGTACAAATATTTTTTTCAAAATTTAACATTTTTCAACATTATAATGTTAATTATCGGGGTTGAAAAAATTATTTTACAATAACCCATTTCCTTGCGAATAAAGGGAAAAAAAGAGTAGCTCAATCGGAGAAATAGTTTCTGAGATAAAAATTGATAAGTGAAGCCCGTTTTCGCCAAAATGGACAAAAATTGCAAATTTCGAAGGCCTGTAATGTCTAAACAAATTCCAAACCGGCAAAATGATGACTTAAACCCCCCCTAATTTCACATGGACTACAACATATTTCAAAAAAGTTTATCGTTTATTTGTTATTTATTTCTTTCTTTTTCTACAAACATAAAAATGTAAAGGATAAGATCGAAGGTTTACATACATAAGTGAGAAACCTTAGAGCAAAAAGCTTATTAGTGATTAAGCAGTTTAGCCGTAAAACACTCACACCCGGTTTTTGAAACCAATAAAGTTTGCAAAATAAACCTATTTGTTCGTTAAATTTAATTATTATTGTCTCAAGAACAATGAAACTGAAACTAGCCGTTAAATTCTATTTTCTTCGTGTTATTCCGAATGGAGGTATTTTGGGATTAATCCCACCTATAGTGCACCAAATGTCATTAGAATAATTTTCTAAAATACAATAAAAACGAGCAAATCTCCAAAAGACATTTGTTTCTTAGTTTGTTGATTTCCGACACGCTCTAGAGATTTTGTCATATAAATTGAGGACACCCTATATGTATCGCACGTTGCTGGAAAGAAGTCCGGTGGAAGGAATGCAGGTTCTATCGATTATATTGCCGCAAGTCCTACTCTTTTCTGACAGATTCCAAATACTTTATTTACCAAAACATAAACGTTATACATATCTGCTGATCAGCTGGAATAAAACAACAGAACTACATAGTCTAGTAGATTTCATTTTAACAAGACACTGTATGGTCACCTTTACATTGAGTAAATAATAACCAGACTGGTAACTCTTGCCAGTATCCTGGAGTGAGGAAGCTAACCTTCCAGGTAAACTCTTTGCCTTTTCCTCGCTCTTGAGTACTGATACAGGTTACTAACCTCGCTACAAGTATTCCCCTTGGCTACTTCCCGCCCCACCACCAAATTTCAACCCAATTGGACACGCTCGGGGAGAATTCAAATTATATAGGATTGAAAAATATCAAAGAACCACCTGGCAATGAAGAATAGAGTAAGATATATTGCCAGATTTTGTTGAAAATTTAATATATTTCATACCAGAGAGATTGCAAATTATTATTTGTAAATCACGTAATTCGACGAGGTATTAATTATAATATTAATAGAAATGAATACTAATTAATGCTAATGAATTTGTTCACATGAAACCTTACTAATTTTTAATTGTTATAAATTACAAACTACTATGATTAATTATTGCTTCTTTATTTTATTATTATACGTAAGTCAGTATAATTAATAATATTAAGAATATAATTCTGTTTATTTTGATATTCTTTCTACATCAATTCGTTTATTCGCCTCTGTATATATAATATTTTGAAAATTCATAGAATAACAGTATATGAATAATAATCGAAGGTTTAAGCAACATATAAAAATAATTGGCCATTGGTGTAATACAAAATACAAATTTCAAACTTCAGAGAAGTGTGAAAATGATGGAGAATAATCGAGGGTGAAATGTTTAGCACTTGTCATTGTACCGCCTGTTTAACCCCTTCAGACCCGAATTTTTGTTCGTTTAAGAAAAACTTATTTTCATACTAAAATTAACTTAATTCGTGTGAATGAAAGCAACAATATACTTTCTACAAAAATATGTATTTATTTATAATTTGTAAATGTACATTTTAATGGACATATGGTACTTACGCAAAATTTGTAACATTAAGGAGATCCTGAGAAATATTTGTATACAAAAATAAAATTCTCTTACTATATTATAAATAATTGCTCTCGAACAAGTAGTTGCATATATGGATCGTTTATTTTGAAGGTGGTGTAAGTCCATTTTAAAAAAAAATAAAAATAAAAAAAAAAATAAATAAAAAAAATGAGCACATAATTTGTGATTAATTTAGTATAAAATTTATATTTATAACTAGAAAAAAATGAACCAAAAAATGGACTTGCACCACTTTCAAAATAAACGGTCCATATATTAATTATTATTTTCGACATTTGTCACAGTAAAAATGTGTTCTTCCTTTGCATAATGGCAACTTGCATCGTGTTGCTTCTTTTTTGTCATCAATTACAAACGTTCAAACCTATACGTAATAAAATACAGCACGAACAGTATTATGTACATTACAATGTGCACAAGGTCCGAAGGGGTTACACACCGTTCATATTCTACACTAAAATTATCTACTGTCGCGACGCGACGTCCCGGCTCGAGGTTACCCTATCACGGCTGAGCGCGCGCTGTACTCGCACTCTGATTGGTCAGTGCTTTTCGTGAATAATTCAAAAACGAAGCCCCATCCAATATTTTTGCAAAGGAAATTGTTGTTCAGAATCGTCTCAGCTACCTCCCATTTCCGGCTCTTACGCTAGTTACGGGACACCCTGTATGCAAGATTGATTTTATTGAATAGTGGACACAATTTTTCGCCAATACCTCGGAAACTAAAGCCGGCCGGTGGTAAGTCGCAGAGGAAAAAGTCGTTCAAAATATACCGAGTTGTACAACATATTTAACCCTTTCGTTACTACGGGCGACTATAGTCGCTCTCCAGAAAATGCCGCGTATTGTATTATACAGTAGACTCTCGTATAACGCGGTTAATACTTTACGCGTTGTAGGCATTCGCGTTATAGAAAATCGCGCTGTACGATAATTTTCTTCGTATAACGCGAATAAAAACAAGTGACATCTGTACGCGTTGTACGAGGAATCGCGTTATACGAAAACAGTGGCCGCGATATCTTTACCGCGTTATACGAGAGTCTACTGTACTTGCATACGACAAGCGATTGGAGTTATCGAACGTCGAGTATCTTACTCTGGACATGTAGCATCAGTATTTTGTTTTGCATCATTTTCTTTATTTTTAAAAATACCGTCAGAGCTACTCGAATTGCAACGGAGGTTTGTTCAGCGGAAATGCCTCGCCGGAGAAACCGCGCGTAGCGAAAGGGTTAAATTCTATCGAAATCCAAAAGGGCACCGATGTTCTAAATAATGACCGTTTCTTCTTATTTATTAAAATTATTTGTAATTTTTTAAATTTAGCTATCAAAGCTTGTGTATTCTTTTTGAATCTACTATTATTTGCAACTATTAGGAGAGAATTTGTAGTAAGCAGTTAAATGCCTTCATTGAAAATTGGTATCATGGAAGCTGGATTGGTACCTGTTCACACGAGTTTCATTCTAATCAAATCTGACAAACAATTTCACTGCTTCCCGTCATTAGAAAGCAATGAACTTTTTAGGCGTTAATGATCTTCCGTGTACGTTTTGTACCGTATTTGTACAACCTAGAACGATAACCAGTATTTTTACCACAAATGGTGCTAGTGCTGTTTTACTAGTTTTATGGTATGCCACCAGTAAAACCTATGATAGTTAAAGGCGATGTAATTGGATATTGGTCAGACATTTGAATCAGCTATTTGTGGTAAACAAATTTCGATTATTGCATATACCTATGTTGATAAACGGTAGATGCAAAATAGATTAACCCTTTGCACTCGGAGAATTTTTGGATACCTTCGAATTTAATTAATTTTTCTACGAAAGCTTCCGAAAACTAAATTCATTATTTTCGGAAGTAAAGTGTTACAAATGCTCCTGAATGTATTTATTTTTATTCTTTTCATTAATCTCCTATATTGTGCTATAAGTAAAACTTAAAGTTCTAAACTAAATACGTTTACGAGTAGTATAAATTAGGATTTTAATTGATTGATTACAATTTTCACTTTATTACGAACAACGTAATTAACACGTTGAGCGCGGCGTCGATTTTCTTATCCTTTCCGTTCATTTGACAGCAAGCGCTCAATTATATTATATTATATGATATTACAACATTTATTTTTTAACCTTGACACTGCCGGTCCCACGCACCGGCGCCGCCCATACGAAAAATTTGAAATTTGGAAATTTAAAATTAAGAAATCTGATATTTGGAAATTTGGAAATTTGAAATTTAGAAATTTGAGATTTTGGAAAGTTTGAAATTTAAAATTTAGAAATTTGAGATTTGGAAAGTTGGAAATTTGAGGTTTGAAATTTGGAAATTTAAAATTTAGAAATTTGAGATTCGGAAAATTGGAAATTTGAGGTTTGAAATTTGGAAATTTAAAATTTAGAAATTTGAGATTTGGAAAGTTGGAAATTTGGAAACTTTAAATTTAGAAATTTGATATTCGGAAATTTCCAAACTAAAAGTCCACCGTCAGTCCCCAGGGACTGATGCTGGCTGAACGGAAAGTTCACTGTCAGTCCCCAAGAATCGACGCGTCAGACCAGAACGAATCACAGCTGAGCGTGCGCTCTACGCGCGGTCTAATTGGTCAGTGTTTTTCGTTAATAACTCAAAAACAAAGCCCCGTCCGACATTTTTGCAAAGGAAATTGTTCAGAATCGTCTCAGCTACCCCCTATTTCTGACTAGGTATAATAAGACTAGGGAATATAGACGCCAGAGATAATTATACTAGGGAAATTCACCACCTGCAAAATTATAAGAGAGTATTAAAATACTATAGACAATTACACTAAGAAGTATGGACGCTTTGGATAATTACACCAGGGTATATAGACGCTAGGGATTATTTACACCAGGGAGTATTGAAACTAGGGATTATTCATCCAAAGGTATAATAAGACTAGGGTGTACAGATGCTACGGATAACTACAGTAGGAAATGTAGACGTTAGAGATTATTTACACTAGGAGAAATTGCACTGTGGAAAATTACACTATCTCAGTGTTTGTTTCGTGTTTATGTTTTATAATTAATTTTTATATATTATACTTTATTTGCGGAACTCAGGTGACCCGCGAGTTATAGGTTGCCGATACCTGCTTTGATATCTAGAACAGACCATGATCGCCAACATTAACCCTTTCGCGATGGGTGCCGTATATACATATACGGCAGTCACTTGGTGCATCACAGCGGCTGACGCCGTCTATATACGGCAGCCACTTTTTGGTCCACGATCGATGACAAAGTATGGTCAGTCGTTCCGTCGCGAAAAGTGGCGGAGTATAGTCAGTCGCTCTGTTGCGAAAAATAGCGAAGAATGGTATAGGTGCGCCGTCGCGAAAGGGTTAACACTTTGCCGGCCGCTGTCACGTACGCACGACTTCCCTTCGCCAACTGTTATCTGCCGCTGTCACGTATGCGTGACTTCTTTACGCCAAACTGAAAATCGCCGGCGGCTGCGTAACGGGCGATGCGAAAAATGTGCGGCCGGCAAAGTGTTAAAGATTGAGCCTAGTTCCGTCCGAAAATATGTCTGCAAGCGTTCGTGTAACAATGGACATGATACTTTCATAATTTCTTTTTCCATGGGGCAAAAGTAAAGGGTCACAGATCGGGCCTTGGATAAATTGCAAAATTCTCTTCCTCTGAGAAAGAAGAACCGCCTGAATTACGTAGCAGGAACGTAACGTCGCATTTTATTTCTCGCCGTGAGAATCGTGTTGAATAATGAGCGCCAAAATACAAAGAGGCGGCAGAAAAATAGAGGCACAATAACGAGGAAATGTAAGATCATCGTCGAGTCAATTACTGATTTCGAAAAATCCTCGCGGAATACAACAACGACTCCGTAACTGTGAATCGAAATCTTTTCTCCAAGAGCAGAAGTTTACATTACGTAAACGTGATGTCTGGAAACGCGACTGTTGTTCTTGATGTTACGTGGGTCGTTCAATAAGTCCTTAGAAAAAGATAGAAAAATAAATTATTTTAGGTAGATTTTTTTTATTATCAATATAATCTCCTTTTAGCTTTGTATACTTTTCCAAGCGTTTCTCCAACTTTTTTAAACCATCTAAAAAGTAAGATTTCAGAAGGTCCTCAAAATAGGCCTCTGTTTGGGCGATCACCTCCTCGTTCGACGTGAACGTTGTCTACCGAACCATTTTTTGTTAAGTTTGGAAATAAAACAAAAGTCACTGGGGACCAAATCCGGTGAATACGGTGGATGTTGTAATAATTCGAACTTTAATTCCATGATTTTGGCCATCGAAACTGCACAGGTGTGCACCCGTGCATTGTCTTGATGGAAGGGGAACTTTATCGTTTTCTTTTGCTTCAATCGACAATAAAAATGAAACCACGTGATGGATATAACTGAGACTTTGACAACTGTCTAGTGAGTCATGATGCTTACTGAAAACAAACCATTTTTGATGCTACGAGCACCAGCTCTTCAATTTTCTAAGGGCTTATTGAACGACCCTCGTAGTTATTATACCTACTTTTGCTCGTATATGTTGAAAATAAAACATGATTCCTTATGTTTTTTCAATGCTTTCCGTAGCAAATATGTCTGCTCTTCTGCCACGTGTTATGGTCAAATTTTTTCCTGTAGTCTCAATTTTGTAAATACATAAATCGGGAAATATCAGCGAAAATTTGCGCGTTTTAGGTATTCTTCTCACCTTCGCAATTTTAGAATACTCCGATAAATGAAATACGGCGCCTCAGCGGCACCACTCGAGTGCAAAGGGTTAAAACATTTGCGAACTTTTACGTAATTATGAGTTCAGCCACCCCCCGTTATCGATTATATCTTGGCAACATTTCGACATGCTTTCTATTAATTTTTCAGCACACGGGATACTTGAGTATCTACTCTTGAAAAATATGAGGATCACTATCTGTGCCTTATACGAAAAAAATTACATTAATGCATACCGTAATCTTACCAAGCAATCGATGATGGGACTTGTGGGACGAATTATGTCTTGCAATTAATTAAACACATTGGTGACTTTACCTTGAATTCATTTAGAATACCCTAAATTATTTATGATCATTGTTTCCATACCCCTGAAAACAATGTAACGTAAAAGGTTCGAATATACTTTCGATTTAATTGTGATAAACTGTTTGCAAATCTAGTAACTTTTTTTTAGAAATATCATCGTTACGCTTTTTTGGAACGGATTGTAAGTGTATTTTTTCTCCTTACATCATTTTCTTTCTTTCTCTTTTGTACTGTAACGAAATTCAAACAACTATATCTCTGAAATTATTGAGAATAACCATCAAGTTCAGTTAAACTTTTTTCTATAACCCTTTCCTGAAATGTTTCCTTTTTTTGAAACATGGCGATATAGTAATATTGGATTCCGAATATTAATTTTAACCATACTAGTGGTCCATTAAGTGGCATTCGTAACGAGCGATTTTCGTACGGAAATCATCGGATCGGATAATTAAGATTATTATCGTCCACGTTGATTATAAAAATAGGAAGACATCAACCGACGATATCAATGTATTTAGGCTGTTGTTTCATCAATTTTTGAAATCTGTTTACTCGATAAACATTCGTGTCTTTGAGATGTTTTATATGTACGTCGATTCGAAGCTTATTAGGATCTCCTCATTCACAGATAATTTTCATTTTGCGATATTTACCTATTTTTAACCGACTTCGAAAAAGAAGGAGGTTACTCAATTCGACATGTATATTTTTTTCTGTCTGTATATATATTATTTTGAAAACATTCAGTAACGATGCAGTAAAATTTACGAACAATCATTAACAGTAATAAAAAAGGATCCTGAGTAACTTCTTTCCTCAATTTCCATGATCATTCTGTTGGTATTTCGATTCAATTTCCATCAGTTCACTCCAGTAGGTCATCGCACGTTAAACGACGACAAATCGACGAATTTTCTATCGATCCGTTCGTCACCCGTAATCATCAAGTACCAAATGCGCCCGCAATTATGCCGCCCGTCCCATGACGGAAGTTAAGAAGCGGTTCCGGAAATGAGAGCTCTGACGTTTGCGCTTAACTCAGTTTCCCTCGACCTTCGTGGGATGTGGGTTAATATGCGCAAGCTTAGTTCGAATACCGTAGTAATTTTGTTGAAAATTTTACTTTTTTAATTATTCGGAATATATTCTTTCTGAATAAGTTTTTCACGGATATTAATAACTATCGACAGGAACAGGAGAAATCTTTATTCTGTGCAATCTTTCGCTGATCTTTCTTCCTTTGTTCTTTTTATACTTTGATCTAAATTTATAAATTTTCGATTGCATGCTCGAAAAGATTTTCTTCTTATCAGTGACTCTAGATATCGTTTCTTGATATCATTTTGAAATATTTTTAATTTATTACTTAAAAAGTATGTTTTATGTAGTTGTTCATTTATTTTCATATTTTTTGGCTATAAAATACACATTTTTTTCCTTTCCTTTCTAATATAAAAAAATGCTTAAACCTACTCTTCTCGGTTTCGTGCAACTTTCATTCAGATAAAGTTGTATTAGTTCATGAAAATACTTATAAAAATATATATATAATAAATATGTAATCTTTATTTCTTTTTAATTAGTATTATTAAGAATTAAAACCCGAACCTGAAATTCTTGATTTAGCAAAGTTAACATTTTACCACAAAACTATAGTGATTGCAGGAATACATTCGAGAAATAACCGTCACGATCTCACTGCTTTTCTGTACTTATGTTGGTTATTCGGTTCCGTTAATTATTATAAAATATTCAATTAACTTAGAATATTTCATATTTTAATGGAATAGTGCAACATTACAAAATCAAATTAATTCAGCTTACTGAACCGATATGGTAGCACTTTCTAGCATGAAATGAGAACAGTCAGATCGCTTGTTATATCAAAATAAATATGTACGCGTACGTGTTTTCGATTTGCATCAGATCTACATGGTGAGACATCTGTTTCAGATCGTGTTACAAGTGATAAATTTCATTTATCATGTTACGATATAAACTAAAATAACTTCTAAAGTTAACTAATATCGTTAAATAAAAATGGAAGACACCCCCTGAAAAATATCCTGAGAAGAAAAGTTAAGAACTTGTTTATTAGACATCAATTATTCTTTTATTTTGAAAAGGTAGTGCTATAGGGAGGTATAATCATTGCTTTTGGGATTTTATATAATTGTTTATATAACACATTTGCGCAATAGAAATTGTGCCTCTTATTTTTTAACGTTCAGATCACTTCGTACTATTAACCTTAGGAAAGCTTTAGTAATTGTCAATGAATTAATCGCAATAATTGATACAGTATCACAATTTCTATCGATCCAGAAAATAATATTCTGAACCATTCAGCCGATTCAAGGTTTCGCAGCGTAAAAGAGAAATCCCTCGTTTATTAACATTCATTTCTGCGGTTTATTTTCCCAAGTATGCGAAAAACTCGAGCATGGAACGATCGCGTACCTTTCTCTGAATACCGCAATTCCACGCCTAGCTTGGTTGGGCTTGCTTTCAGGCCAGGCAAAATCTGCCGGCGACCACGAGCATTTTTCTTCAACGAAGAAACAGAGAAGATGAAACGTTCGACGGGTTATGTACTTATATTTTCAAATGAAATGGAATTTGATGTGATTAATTGTTTCGCCAGAAATGGCTTCTTCGCTAAACTTCCGTTGAACTCTTATGAAGATAATATTTTAATATTATTAACTTTTGAAAGTTCGAAATTTGGGAATTTGGAAATGTAAAATTTAGAAATTCAATGTTTGGAAATTTGAGATTAAAAAGTTCGAAATTTGATATTCGGAAATTCGGAAATTTGGAAATTTGATATTTGAAAATTTAGAAATTTGATATTCGGAAATTTGGAAGTTTGATATTCGGAAATTTGGAAATTTGATATTCGGAAATTTGGAAATTTAGAAATTTGGAAATTTGAGATTAAAAAGTTCGTAATTTGATATTTAGAAATTTAGAAATTTGATATTCGGAAATTTAGAAATTTAGAAATTTGAGATTTTAAAAACTAAAGTTGTAGCGGCAAATCTACTTCTGCTGTGCAATAAGGTAGACATTTCTCTTATGGAAGGTATAAAAAGAAACTATTAATTTACTTTTATTTTGAATATAGAAACGAAATAACTAATATAAATATTTCGAACCATGATCCGCTACGAAGAAAACATGAAATACGAATGCAGGATGGCTTTTCCTTCCCATCGAGATCAGTTTTGTTTCAGATATTTAAGATAAGATATTTCATAAATTATTGAACACATATATTCTCTAAAATAGTACAAATTAAAATAAATAAAAACTGAGTGATATTCGTTAACGATTTTATAACTATTTTTAGAAACTTATTATACTTAAGGAAGTGTCCACATACTTTTGAGCGGCAGTGTACATACATACATGTTACCTATTACGTGCGTTGATCAGTTTTATAACGCTAAGCAGAGGAGAAAATTTCCGGTAATGAGTAGAGGAAAGTACCCTATTATCGCATGGGTACCTAATACCGCGCATTAGATTTCTATGAAAACTTCTAGCCGCCAAACCATAAAGTAATGAAATCTCAGAGTACATTTTTATCTAAAAGTCAATTTTTGGAATTGTCCGATTTTGTTTCATCAATTGTTTCAGTCTGCTTTTTCAATAAATATTCACGTCTTTGTGATGTTTTATACATAATTACATTACACATCACACACATCACAGGTAGTTTTGATTTTTCAGTATCTACATATTTGGACGCATTTTTTCAAGTTTTTATGAAATACGAATCGACATGATTTTTACGAAAATTATAAATCGTTTGAATTCTTATTTTTAAATTATACTATGATTTATTACAATAAATTATCATTGAAATTATTCTAGATTTGCGTGTTTAAACGTGTCTTCCTCAGATTTCTGTGAAGCATGAAAATTTTTGGGATGAAAGTAGAAAACTTGTAACTGCTTGAAAGAATGTACAAATTTCATTAATTGCTATTTTCATTATTAACTTTTAATGTAAAAAAAAAAGATATGTTTATTTAAAATTGTCATCATAAATCGGACATTTTGTATTTAACATCCCATTACATACTTTTCAAGCTTTGTACGCGTGCTATTGAAAATTAGTTTTTTTAGCCCAAAAAGTAGATACAAACTTTAGATTTTACTACATCGTCTTCAAAGTAAAGAGTCTAGATCAGCGGTTCTTAACCTTTTTCACGATGCGGACCCCTTCTTATCATATTATTTTCATACCCCCTCAAGTATTAAGTAATGTTATTTAAGTTTTTTTTTTTAAATAAATTATAATAAGTATATATTGAGAGCCGTCTTTGAAGTTACTGATCAAAGATCTATCAAATTTGGAGAGTAGAGAAAAATAAGTAAATACATATACTTTTATAATATATTTATTAGTATAACTTCATATAAAGATAGATAAACGGTAGCCTGAGATAAACAGTTCATGACTTCGTGTGATTGTTTTTACATTACTCCCCCAATGATGATTACACGATAAGTTCGTAAACTTCGTGTTCTTTCCGATATATCCTCGAGCTTTTACGGACCCCCGTAAGGACATCGCGGACCCCAGGTTAAGAACCGCTGGTCTAGATTATTGTTTGTACAAATAGAATTTTGATTTTTCTATATTAAAAGGTGATATACATTTTTATAACATCAAAATGCAACGTTCCTAAATATCACGTAGGGTAAATCTAAGTAATACGCCCCGGTTGACAAAACTCCCTACCACTATTTTAAGCACACAAATAAAAATACAAAGCTACAAACAACAGACGTGAATTTAACATAGTCATTCGTAACTGCCTCGATAATATTACGTTTAATTCCGATATAATCGTGAAAAGTAAAGAACATTTTGTTGCGATTTGGAAAAATGAATTAAGAATTACGAATGAATATTTCTTTTATTGGTGTTTCTTTAAAAGTGGGATGTTATATTTGGTTTTCTCTTACCAACCAAACTCTAACATCTAGTTTGTTAATTATTTTTAAGCGTCAGTATTGAAACTTTGATATTAACTCTTTGGGGCACAGAATTTCAGAAGAATTTCAGACCCATGTTGCACAGAATTTTTTTTTATTTTTAAAATTTTATTTTATTTTATTTTATTTATTTTTTTTTTTTTGAGCTATTGCAATATTTCGAGGTGGGTCTAAAAATGTCGCACCATGCATTACCGTGCATCAAAAAGGTGGGACATTTCTGATCCCACCGTGCCCCAAAGAGTTAAATGATGATTCGGCAACTTTTTTCGGCTATGGGTCAAAATCAACTAAAATGTGACTATTAAGAAGACGGTTCGGGTCAATGAGTATTTTCATTTTGAAAGATAAATTTTAATTGAGAAAACTGTTACAATATGTTGAAAAGGTTTTACCGTTTGAATAACATTTGAAAATTGCTAGGGATTATTAAAAATAGGGGTATTTGATATCAGGGATTATTGGAACTAGAAGTAATTACCCTAGGGATAATTATGCTAGTAGATATTTACAATAGGGACTATTTTCACTAGGGATTATTGACCACGGAGAAAATTGTATTAGGAAATATTAACACTGGGGATTATTTATACTAAGGAATATTGAAACTAGGGATTTTTGTCAGTAGGTATAATAAGACTAGGGAATATAGACGCCAGAGATAATTATACTAGGGAAAATCACCACGTGCAAAATTATACTAGGGAGTATTAACACTACGGGCAATTACACTAGGAAGCATCGACGCTTCGGATAACTACACTGGGGATAATTACACCAGGGTATATAGACGCTAGGGATTATTTACACTAGGGAGTATTGAAACTAGGGATTATTCATCCACGGTATAATAAAACTAGGGGATGTAGATGCTAGGGATAACTACACTAGGAAATATAAACGTCAGGGATTATTTACACTATGGAAAATTGTACTGTAGAAAATTACACTGTCTTGGTGACCCGCGGGTCATAAGTTGCCGACGCCTGATCTACATCTATTTTCCTACGATAAAAAGGACGAAAAGTGGATTTGATATATTATTTATTATAATTAGGGATGCTAATTCTGGTAAAACAAAGATTTATGAAAATAATCTTGTATAACTTATACAGGGTGGTGCACACAATTGTTTCAGGTCATAACACCGTTATTAATGCATTTACGAAAAAGTGCCAAAGGAGAAAGATAAATGGCTCGATGAGCACTACATCTGTAGGCCCTTCGATTTTTTTTTAAGTGCAATAGTGCATGTGCAATTAACAATTGCATCATTTCTTTAAACGGAAATGTATATTTTTTGTTGCACAGATCGCTTCCCCTGTTCATTCTACATAAAAAATTGTTAGGGTACCATGATAAAAATGTTATTATTTCTCGAGATATTTTCAAAAAATGTCTTTGTTGAAGAACTCTTTAGTTTTCGTACTCGGGTTACGATACATAAATTGCTTACTCATACAAATCAGTTTTTCTTATGACAATAGTTTACAACATCGTCATAAAGCGTTTGAGCACCTTCTTCAATAAAGATATTTTTTGAAAATATCTCGAGAAATAATAACATTTTTATCTTGGTACCCTAATAATTTTTTACGTAAAATGAACAAAAGTAGCGATCTGTGTAGCAATAAATATACATTTCCATTTAAAGAAACGATACAATTGTTAATTGCACATGCAGTGTTGCATTAAAAAAAAATCGAAGGGCCTACAGATGTAGTGCTCATCGAGCCATTTATCTTTCTCCTTTGGCATTTTTTCGTAAATGCATTAATGACGGTGTTATATCTTGATACAATTGCGTGGACCACCCTGTACATCTGGTATTATCGGCGACGTTGGCACCAAACGTGTCTACTTTTATCTGTCTACTCTCATCGAAAAATATGTAATTTAATTTTACAATAAATTACAAAGTGTTATATAAAATTGAACGATAAATGGGGGTACTTTTCTCTTTCACTACCAGCACCGCTTGTTTTACCAAACCATTTTGTTTCTATTTTGCAAACAAAAATGGATCAATAATTTTCTCTTGCGCTTTACGCAACAAAGATCCTTTATCGCATAACATAATTCGACTTTCTCTCAAAATGTCGTTCTTTGAAAGAAATTCGATGCGTATTGAGTGTTACTTTCATCGTTTATTGGGGAGAGTTCAAAGATAAAAATTTGAATCTTTTCTTTCCAAAATCAGATTTCTCAAAAACTAAAGCTAATGGCATTAAACGATTTACAGAATTAAATCCAATACGTAAAAATCTCCAAGAGACGTCTGTTGAATGTAAATGGTTCAAATATTGTGGAACACCGTTGCTATTGCTGTTACTAATTGATATCAGTTTCATAACGCTTGTCTTAGTTTCGCGATACTTTGATTAAGACCGTGATATTAATAGCTATCTCACTTTCATTTTACTTTTTAAACAAAATATCCAGGAACTTTATGCAATAGGAGGTTTAAAAAAATTTACGACAGAAATTTGAACGAAAAGAAATTATGACCGTAGAATTAATCTTTTGTGTATCTTTGCTATGATAAGTGTATTTAAAAAGAAGTATTAAATAATTAAGAAACGAGGAACATTTCTGTTGAATTTAGAAAATAAATTCAGTTGCTTATTTTTTTACAACGTTTCGACCACTTATGTTGATATTCGTCAGGCTTTCATTAATTATTTTATTATTCTGTTTTCTACAAAATTCTGATAAATGTAGTGAAATTTAAACGGATGGCGAAGAAACGAATGATATTACTTCAGTCAAACAGGCATAACGTTATTTTATAAAAATATTATAACGCTATAAATAAGGATATTAAAACTTATTATTTATATTAGGTAAAGCGAAAAGAAATGTTGTTTTTCTCCAATGCGAAATAATTTATTTACTAAAAAAAAGAAAGAAAATATATAATATTTATTCCAACAGATAATTTACAATATCTTGCCACAACTTACTTAGACAATTTTTCAATGCCTCTTTTATACAATTCTGACTGCTTCGACTTGGAAAAGGCATCCGAGTGTTAAAAAAAACGACATTTCTTTTCTCTTTACCTAATATTATAATTGGAAAAGATGAAGCAGTAATTAAGACCAGTATTTTTCTTTCTTTCTCATTCTTTGATAAAAAGTTTAGCACCTCAGTTTAAGGAAATGAAATATTGCTACCAAAAAATACTTTATATTCATTTTTGTATTTTTTTCGTTATCAATTTCGTACGTATAACAATTGTAGAAAAATTGAGTACAACACTTTTGAGTATACTTTTACTAAATCAAAAATGTAAATTTATGCAGTTACCAGTAATATACAACTGTGCCGGTAATTATTGAAGTAGTGTGAATTAAAATTTAAAAAATATTTAATTTTCCACTTATTCTGTATGTTCAAACGATATAATACAAAATAAGTGACAATTTTAATAGTTTTAGAATTTTCGCTTACACTACTTTCATAATTACTGGCATAATTAACGCTCTTACAAGTTTCTTTATAACACGGGGTATAATTTATTTTTGTACTGTTATTCTAAAAATCATAAATTGAACATTCAGTGAGCGGTTTCAATTCATCCTTTCTGGAATAAAAGCCTATTACGTTAAAATTAGGAATGCGGTTACACGTGGCGTAATTTACAGCTACCGCGTTCTAATAAACAACTAATTCTGAATGCGAAATTTCCTCATGAACCCCGTATGCGTTTAAGCAAACACTAACACACTTTTTCTTGTACAACATCAAAAATGTTACAGTTTAAATCACTAACCATTGCTTCTTCAATACCGGTTTAATTACATTATTTAAATTATCTTGGTTAATATTAATTTCTTTCAATAAAAAAGAAAGAAAATAAGGGGAGCAATGATGGTATTATTAGTAGTATTAAATAGTAATTTAATTACCATTATAAGTAAGATAATAATTTAACTTGATTATTTTGAAATTTCGGTAATAATTTAATTGGCTATTCTGAATTGAAATTAAAATATAATTAAATTGTTTATATACGTAATAAAAATGATAAATTACTCATTCGATATTCGTATCAGTAATAATACGAATAATAATTCAAACGTTTTTTATTGTATTATACAGTGTGTCTCACAAACTCTTTCCACTTAAATATCTTGATTAGTTCAAACAATACGAAAAAATGTTACTTACAAAAGTTATAGGGCTTAAGAAACTGCATAATCTGATATAAATGACGTTCTTGTAAGTGAAGGCGTGGAGAAGATATAGCGGTCACTTTTGTTTTTTTTAATGGAATGCCTAATTTTTCATGCTCGATTTCGATAGATTATCATATTCTGAGTGTAAAAGCACTAAGGTACATCCGTGCTAAAACTTACTGTTGCTGAGATATCTGACATTTTTCGTATTCGAGGATATGCTCCTCTCCCAAGCAACAGGCTTCATGAAAAAAATTAAATATCTCACCAACGGTCAATTTTAGGACAGATGTACCTTAATACTTTTATACTCAGAATATACTAATCTATCGAAATCGAGCATAAAAAATTAGGCATTCCATTTAAAAAAACAAAATTGACAGCTATATCTTCTCCACGCCTCCACTTACAAAAATATCATTTATATCAGATTATGCAGTTTTTGAAGCCCTATAACTTTTGTAAATAACATATTCTCGTATCGTTTGAAATAACCAAGATATTTAAGTGGACCTATACAAGTTATGCTACATGTACATTTTCGTGTTATAAGTATTTCATCAAAAAAAGGGTTAAACAATGATAAAATGCAAAATGTTTTTTATAAGAAAACCAACTGGAAGACATACTCTACAAGATGCAAAAGGTTTCGTTCCGATTGGTCCATCCATCTCGGCGTAATTAGTGAACATGGAAAAAAGTCAGTATTCTTACTGAACTAACTGAGCAACCTCCTTCTTTTCGAAGTCGGTTCAAAAAGGAATTAATCAAATTCATAGTATAAATAATAAATACGATTAACACGTCCAGTCCTGGGGTAACACGATCCAGCTCAGTCGTGATAAGGGAAAAGGCATAATGAATCATAAATTAAGAGGCGGCGCTCTTTTGATATCTCGAGCGCTCAGGTATCAAATTACATGTTTTTCCACACTTAAGTGATTTTTTCTTCCGACCTCTTTCGAATCTCGTCGGGAGTAAATTTACTCGGTCCCGGACGGAAAGTGTTAAATTTTAAAAGATGAAACCACATACGATTCATAATACAAGCGAATCATAATACACTAATTTGCTTCTTCGATTCTCGAACTGCTGGAAAGCTTTGTTCTCGTATATTTAAGATATAAATGCAGACACAGGAAGTGCATGTAATAGAATTGAAAAATTCAGCTAGGAGCATAGCATGGTTCGATGGTCATGGCGAGCAGGCAACTGGGCCTACTAGCCAGTATGATCACGCTTGTTGGACTTTGCACAAGGAAATCGTAGAAATTTCTTCGTAATAGTTGCCAGATAGGACAGAATTATCATAGACTCGGATTTTTAGCGTAAAACCGTGAATCACACAACTAGTTTCTTTTGTCTTTACCGTGAAATTGTCGCTTTTAATATTAACTAACACAACGTTAACCCATTAACTGGTAACACTTTTTTGACCGAAGAAAAAGAAAGACAAGAAAAATTCTGAGTTAAACACACAGAACTCCTGGATAGTAATTGTAGCGGTTAATGGGTTAATACGGGAGATTTGTTTTTTAACAATTTCAACCATTTCTTATTATTAACTCATTTATACTTACGGAATGATAGTTTGAAATAAAATTATTTTTATTTGTTTTTCTAAAACTATTTTCGAAATTACTTTCACTTGACTCTTCATTCCATTACAAAATTTTTTATTTGTATTTTTCTGCAATATTAATAATCTTGATTTCCGTTCAAACAATTGAAATTAACTTTAATCAAATGCTTTATCCTACAGAAATCTGTTCGTACATCGTATTTTTATATTAAAAGCTGTCCGTAAAGTTTTATTTAAAATAAAAGAGTAAACATTCAATGCACATTTTTGAAACGTGAAAGAATATGAACAAAAACTTTCAGTTTTTAGTTGTAACAACGCGTTATGAAGCACTCACGAATGTTGTCCAAACGTCAATCGAATAACAAAATACAAACACTAAAAATCTCGTCGATAGATCGTCGACAATTCAAAAATCTTTGAACTTTATTGTTTATAATCAGCATATAAAAGTATTTTGCAATTAGTATTGAGTCACAGTGATAATAATACGTACACAAGTATCCACACATGCATATACATTTTTGTGGTTTTTACATCGTTTATTTATTTGTACAAGAATTCACCAGATTTTCGATCGATTTCAAACTTTCCTTGTTAGTTTTAAAAATTGTATGAAAATAAATCCTACAAATGGGAATACCATATTAGATCAAATAAAACTATTAATCTTAGCTTGCAGTAATTTATATTTTACATATAATCAATTATTAAAATAGAATCGATCTTCGAAAGTTTGAATAAATAATCAGTTAAGAAAATATTAAGATATAAAAACGAGAAACCATGGAATTGAAACGGAACAACCGATTTTTACAATAAAACGTAACATATTTCAATAAAAAATTCTATCTAGACTCGTAATCTGTAAAATTGTCTAACACTGTATACAATCTGATATAAATAAATCGGACACAGTGTGTGGGATGACCAATTCGACAGATTCGATCTAAAATAAAAAGTGGGATTAAAAAACGTATCAAAGTTTTATTAAAAATTGTTTAATAAAACACTCGAAGGTATTTAATCGACGAAGTTTTCAAAGTGTTAGCTCCCAGAATTAGTACAATGTTATAGTCTAATTTAGAAATGACCGAAGCTGATTGATCAAAATGCATCAGTAGGATAAACTATACATATTATATATTCGTGATTTATCCAATTAAGAGCTCCACCAACCAATGACCTATTACTACTGGATTATTTCTATAAATTTTCAAATTTAATTATTTCATCGTTTGAAACTTATTTTTAAGAAAAGTTGTCGAACACTTCTCGATCACCCTGTATATATTGGCCTCGTGTAGTACATGGTTCAAGGTCGGCCAGTATAAGCTGAAGAGGATACCCATCAGACGTGTGCGTAGGTGCATTCGCCCTTTGAAACTAGCTGCTATAATCATTACAGTTGTTCAAAGGGTAAAGAAGATTCTTGGAGAATTTCTTCGGATTACACATACACAGTGTTCCCTTTCACATTTGTTTTTAATCGTTAGAAATTAAACGAACGTAGAGAAACTTAAAAAATTGAATTATAAATTTAGAAAACTTATAATCATGTGTGAAAATCAACTTCTGCTATTTGAGACATTTTGAAAATTTAAATTTGATAAAATTTCTATTAAGATAACTGTACCCACTATGACCTAGAATTCTATACAACCTAATCACGTTCTTTTGATACCTTAAATTATTAGACCGACTTTAAATTTCTTAGACACATGCTTTAAAGTCTACTTTTTAATTTCTTCCAAAAACATTCTAAAAATTTCCAGAGTTACTTTCAATAAAAAATTTGTATCTCGAACACAATTTTTAGAAAACTTATATAACACATTAACAATTATAAATCGCTATTATAATGAATATTGGGAAAGCTTCAATTGCTGTAAGCAAATGATTCAGAATTCATCGTCAGAGCTAGAAGTATAACATTTCTGGAATTCCTATTTCTAGTAAATGTTAACAACTTCAGTTCAAGAGCCTGTACATTTTATTATTATTATTCGTTTTGCCGTAAAAACAAAACCAGAATACTTTTAAACCTTTTGGTCTTTCATTTTTATTGTAAGAAGTGTAAGCTGGAAACCCGGCAAATTTTATCTGCTCTGTCCGAAGACTAATCGCAATTTTAAGATCACACAATTATGTTAATAATTCTCGTCATCGATTATAATTCGTTAAATCTCATTCGTTGCTGAAAACACACTTATCTACAAAGATCCTGATCGTATTAAAGTAACATTCAGCCTAAACATGTTTATCACGTAAACACCAAAAACCGAACTTAAATCGAGAAGGAATTCCCTCGTAGTCGCCCAATGTTTTAGAAACGGTAGAAAATTGAATGTAACGAAGAAAAAAAAAACAAATCCACGATATAGTTACTCACTCATATTTGTCAGCAATTCGTTCACAACCAGCGTTGACCCATGACGTGTTCCTGCCACGAAATTTGCCGCTAGGCAAGAAAGCAAAGGACGAACGGTCAACGAGGAACGTTGTCGAATTAACGAATACCACCTGTTGTTGTCCACGGCGGAAATTAAAAGTTGTTGAACGACCAAGCCGGAGTCGTAGAAAATCACGAGTGTAAGGTGGAAAAAAGAGTCAGCAAGGAACTCGCGAACAAATCGAGATGGAACGTAATCCACGGACAGTGACTCCTTCGTAGCCGAGAACCGTTAAGTTCGTCTTGATGGCATCACGGTCTTCGAGTAGACTGCAAGAATTCGCTTGGCGTTCGACCCCCTCTAGAAATGTTGGCTTACACCGGTACGGGCCAAGGTAGGGCAGGTGGAGCACAAGTTCGGAAAGAGTTGGTTCGTGTGCTCGTTCATTCGTTCGATCATTATTTCAACCGTGAACTACCGAACCAGTGTTCCGATTTTCTTCGGATTCTATATGTACAGGTTTATTCAGAAAAAAAAGGATTCTTAAATAAAGTACATTATCGTCCAAAAGTATCAATACGGTACTGTGTATCGTAATAATAATAAATATATGATCACTTTCTGATCAATTTTTCAATAAACTTTATTTCAACGAATGTATCAAAAATCTTGTTTACACGACCCAAGTATAAAGTGATCATTAGATTCAAAAATTGGTATTATACGAAACAAGGGACTGCTACAAAAAGGAACAGGTTCCAAAAATTACAAAACCTATACTGCCAGGGAACTAATTCCTGCCCAGCTCAGAGTATAAATACCGTGTAATAAATTACACCGTTTCAGTGATGTTTTATACATTTTATAAATCTCACTTTTCCAATATTGACTGCTGATCTGTTCAGAAAATCTTCTCAGAACGAGTTAGCTATCTTTGCTATCGTTTTCTTAATTTGAAAGTTAAATCACAATTTAATTATTATTATTACCGTAGTTTCTTACATGTAAAATTACACGTAAAACATAGATTTACTCGAGTAATAAAAAGTCTTTCGGATTTGGTTATTTTTTTCCATTTGCGGGTTACAAAAACCACGATGGTTACTCTTAAGTGATGAAGTAGTGGATTCTTGGTGATACTGTTTTCTTCTTATAACAATAAGAAAAGTAAGTAAAATTAATAGTAGTTGATGATTAGGAGCAACCCTTTACATCCAATTTCCATTTAATTGTATAGCAAACCTGACTTTTATTATTTCAACTGTGTTGTAGACGAAAAAATAATAATTAAAGATTTATCAACTGACTATCAGTTAACGAACTGTCCTCGTCTTGAACTGTTTCCTGCGACAGCTTATGGAATGGGAAGGCAATTCCATTAAAATTATTCCGGAAATTCTATTCTAAAATGCCTTCCGATTTTTTTTCATTTTTATACGTATTATAGCGCTGGATTGTAAGTAAAAAAATGATCAATCTTTATGTTTCCTTTGTTATCGTGCTTGCTTGTACAGGTGAAGCGCAGAAAACGAAGTTAACGTTTGTTTCTAATATTTTTTTGTTTTTTTCTTTTTTAAACCCTTCATTCTTTTATTTATTGGTATTCGATTACAATCGAACGCAGCTATGTTCTCTTCTGCTACGAATTTCGAAGTTTCTTTACTGATTCAACGCATTAAAGAATACAAGGTGTCCCAGGTTTTAATGTTCAAACTTTGTCAGTATATTTTGTGGCGCTAAATAAGAAACAAATGGTTGGTAAACACAGGTCACATAGAGCTTTATTAAAAAGTTATAACAAGAATACGAGATACAAGTAATATAGGAATAGTAACCGACTTGCTGTTATTGCGAGCAATGTATTTACTATTTAACGTCGTCACTTCCACGATTAACACGTTGGCTGCCACGGGGGTCACCGGTGACCGGCACCCGAAATTTTTTACAATCAAATAATTACCAACAGAAATGATCAAATAAACCACGGATAGCGTTAACATTAAGCTAATAATGCTAGCTATCGAATTGAAAAGTTAAATTTGAAAATTAGTTGATTGTATTGTTAATAATTAGGATTTCAACGTGTCTGACTACTCACGTCCGTTTTCACTGTGACAGTCAACGTGTTAATTAATACTCCATTTCAAAATATCTACCGTTCTTGATAATAGATCGAATTAATAACTGTACGTAATGCTTGCAGTACTTCTATTCTGTATTTTTGTCATAACTATGTTTACCTAACATTTGTTTCTTATTTAGTGCCATAGAATATACTGACAAAGTTTGAATATTAAACTATGGGACACCCTGTACATGTATTCTCTTGGACTGACAGAGGTGGGGAACCTTTTAAACATTAGAGGCCACATTTAAATTAGGCAGTAACAAAGGAGGCCGCTATAATTTTTTATATTTCACTGTTGGTATTTTTATTTATTTAAGCATATATATTGTATATACACTACCGGCCAAAAGTTTGGGTACATCTACTATATTTTCATTCTACAATTGCACAAAATCCTTTTAGTTAGTGACTTTATTTTCAATATTTATTTGGAATAAATTTGGTATACCGTTTTACTTTCTTGGTTGATTAAACTTTCAAATATTTGAAAATATTGCTTGTAATTGACTAATTAAAATCCCTATCAACATAGACGACAAATTCTTATAAAAGTTTATACGTTACCTAGATATGGGTGACATGATACTTGAA
This sequence comes from Stelis phaeoptera, assembly GCA_943735885.1. Lineage (NCBI taxonomy): Eukaryota > Metazoa > Arthropoda > Insecta > Hymenoptera > Megachilidae > Stelis > Stelis phaeoptera. The sequence continues at coordinate 8,679,402 of OX030930.1, forward strand.
GCGTTAAATACAAATTGCAACATGCAACATTTCATCGTTTCTTAACTTTGGAACGAGTTCCATGTGATTTTAGTATCACAAAAATGTATAGCTGCAGAGGTATAGTTTTGTACATTAGAAATGAGTTTATGAAACGTTACGAACCGAGCTGTTTTCCCCGTGCATATTTCTAGTAAGTGTAAAATATATAAGAATATTTTTTTTATTAGTACATGTACCCAAACTTTTGGCCGGTAATGTATAAATATTCATCCAGATCTTTAAATTTTAATAAACAACTACATATTTAAATATCACTTGAAATAAAAATGATATTTTTATAATTTATATACATAATTTATTTCATTTTAAAGAAATATTGGGTCATTATGTGTGAAACTTTACAGATAGGAAATAAACTATATCATTTTTTTTTCTTTTTTGACAAACAAAAATAATTTATTTTTCTTCGAAGTATGACCCCATATTATCTACACACTTTTGTTAATTTAAAGGTAATTTTTCTATACCGCTCTTGTAGAATTCTACAGTACGGGAGTCGATGAAATCCCGGAAGGATTTTTCGACAGCGTGTTGGGATATTACGTTTTTTTCTACCAAAAAATTATCCAAATTTCGGAAGAAATGGTAGTCAGTGGGTGCCAAATTCGGCGAATATGATGAATGACGAAGGGTTTCTAAATCCAACTTCTGTAGTTTTGCCACGGTGATTTTTGCGGTGCACGGTCGAGCGTTGTCGTACAAAAGGATTGATGCGGAATCCATATGTCCAACTTCTTCACCTTACCAATTTGAGCTAAATAAACCAAAATGGTAGGTACTGAAACATCGAATACCGATGCCAAATCACGTGTACTGTGACATGTGTTTGATTCGACTACTGCCTTTAGGTGATCATTATCCACCTTCGAATCCGGTCCTCCACGAGGCTCATTAGCGACGTTAAAATTCCCGTCCATCAATTTTTTAAACCAATCGCTCACAGTGGTTTTTGTAATAGAATCTTCCCCGAATACAGCGTTAATATTTCCAGTCGTCTTTGACACCACAGATCCATGGCGGAACTCATATTTGTAAATTGCACGAATTTTCGACTTGTCCATGGTGTCACGAAAAATTGTTTATCTCCCAAGCTATTAATGATATTATGACAAATAAAAGTGACAAATAAAAATCCTAGTTTCATGCTAAAATTCGGCATAAATCGAGAAATAATAAATATCAAAGTTCACGTTCCAACAGTTGTAAAGTTTCATACTTAATGACCCAATAAAAATAGAAAAATAATAATATCAAATTACAAAAAACTAACATAGCAGCAACAATACGTAAAATAATTTTAAAATTAATGCAAGAGCTAGCTTTTATGAAGGCCGCACAAGAAACTCACAGAGGCCGCACCTCTGTACTATGATATTTAACTATGGTCTCTAATATTGATGGACTGTTTATTTCTTGATTTCTATTCTTGAGCACCTCTGAAACAATTAAAAAGAACGAAAATTTAAATAAGCATCAAAGGGATTTAACCAGTTTCCAAACATTCTAGGGGAAAAGTTATCTAAACGAGTCCCGGCTACCCTACGGTTATTAGTAATGCTACCTTTTAACATCGATTTACAGTTGTTAAGGGGTTATATACGTTTAGAATTTTCAAAAAATCGATTTTTAAAAAATGACATTTTCTGAAAGTAGGTATTTACAAGAATATTCACTGAAAGTTTGAAAACAATCCGACAAGTATTTCCATAGCTACAGCCTTTTGTTTATCTGCACCTCACAGAGCATTTGTGACACAAGCTTGAAACTTTAAACACGTTTTTCTCAAAACTAGATTTTTAAAGTCGGTGAGCAAAATATCTAAAAAATTAATCAATTGATCTTTCTGAAATTTTAGACACTAATATCTCGTGCTCAATCGAAGGATTTATTTTTTGAATGTGTAGTTTTTTTTTATCAACGAGAAAAGAACGATTTTTTAGGTTAAAATCGAAACTTTTCCTTTAATGAGCCGCCATTTTATTTTTAATCAATCATTTCCAAAACCCAACGATTAAGCACTAGCTACTATTATATACTATCGAAATCTTTTTGGATTATTGATTTTAGATGAGTTCCTGCCAAGTTATGCTGCTCACCGCAAAACAACTTATTTAAAACACGTCTCGGTAGATCCGCCATTAGTTTGAGACTAATTACTATTTTTATACCAAAAAATTCTGAAATGTACTTTAAATATCATCTTTATGTGTATGGTTTCATTTCGTACAAAAAAAATGTTTAAAAATCGCTTATTTTTGGTCCTTCCAAACGTATGTATATAACCCCTTAAGTCGAAAAAAATCAACGACGCACCTTATGCGTATTATATTCTGTATCTCGACGTAACGACGATATACATCACTGAATTATGATCTCATGGACCCCTGGGTTTATCCCAAAGAAGGGGGGGGGGGGGGTCCTCTGAATCTGCAACTGAAAAAAAAAAAAAAACAGGTGTGTATCGACATGAGGAAAACTTAAGTCATAAATTGCTCACAACAATCTATTAACAGAATTTGTTATAATAGCTGTAATAATTTATAAAAATATAAATCTAGGGACCCTAATTCATTAAGGCCCGGGGCTGCAGTCCCATCTAGCTTTTTCTCCCTCAATTCGACCCTGGCGATGCGCCATATGTATTTTAAAAGAAATCGATGTTACATGTCAAATCACCACTCAGAAGGTCGTTACAGGAGTATTTTTATGTTTGGTTTATTGCTTTTCCAAATTCATAATTAAACGCTTTTTAATGTTCGTTTTATTTACCATCGGTAAGTATGAAAATAATATTGAAGCATAATTGTTTAAGCATTATGGGGATCATTTTATACACATAATGGTACAAAATAATCTTCAAGGGGGGATTCCGGTCTAGAAGGTCGAAAAAATCAAATTTTTTTGTTTGTTTGCATATTTTGCAGGTATAGAATAACTGTGTAAAACAATTTTCATGAGTTTGCACTAGTTTTGAAGATATAATGCGTCAGACATAGACGTAAGCTTTCACCACGTGTTTTTCTTCAAACAGCATTTTTGAAACTGGTACCCACGATTTTTCAAAATCTACACAACCAATCTTGCTCTAATTTTGTACGCATCAGAAGCATAGGTATAGTTCTCGTCTGAACTAGGATGAAGTTAAAAAGTTCATTTTTGCTAATTGTACAGCCTCTTTAAGAACAAAAAAATTGCAAAAATCGAAACTCAATCTTCAGAAGGACAGTGTCTATTTGTATATAGATATTTTTCGTTTATGTTAGTTCAAACAATAGTTATTAACATATATTTTAAGAATTTCTTTATAAAACGGCCACAATCATGGGTAACATGGAGCACTTTATTCTTTACATGCCATTGCAATTGTTGCTATAGAAGACCAATTTTCTGACACAAAGCAATAATAATACTCTAAAATATAGTCAACGTGTGTATTAATATGTAGGAGAGACACCTGTGTAAATAAACTTAACCAATTTTGCATGAAAAAACAGTAAAAATACCTCAAAAACCAGGTTTCTACACCAGAATCCCCCCTTAAGGGGTAAAACCACTCTAGAGGCAGAAAAAAAGACCTAAATTTGACAATTTATTTTGGGAGTATGACAAACAGAATAGAATTTCTTTTCAGAGGGTTGATTTAACACATGCTGAAGTATGAAAAACAATTTTTTTTATTTTCATTTTCATACAAAATGGCGGCGACAGAGCCGGTCGTCGAAAACTGCTTTTTTGAAAACATCGCCACGGGAGGGGCGATAATAGGGTAACTTCGAGCCGGGACGTTGGACTAGAACGAATCACGGCTGAGCGTGCGCTCTACTTGCGCTCTGATTGGTCAGTGTTTTTCGTTAATAATTCAGAAACGAAACCTCACCCGATATTTCTGCAAAGGGAATTGTTGTTCAAAATCGTCTCAGCTATCCCCAATTTCCGGATGTTACACTAGTTACGGGACACCCTGTATAGATCTTTCACATTGGATAGATTTTTCAGTGGGTAATAGTTTGTTAAAAAATTTAAAGAATGTGTATGTAGACGTAGTATCTTCGAATATTCTGGATTAAGATTATGTCCAAGATTTCAGCGAATAGTTTGTTTAAATATATCATATTGCGATTCCGTTACTCCGACGCGGAAGACACACATTTACACATTAAGGATCTAGGCAAAGAACATACCCACTAAAACACGTAGTATAATTTTTTCTCAAAAATTAATACCAATACAAAATTATAGTGATGTATATTTACGTCCACATTGCTTTTTCAGAGTCAGTCCAGGATTTCCAGATTGCGTGCGAACTTGCATATTACATCAGAAGCTCCAGGTAACATTTTTTCTGCCATTTTATTTGCTTTAATAATTCCTCTCTGTCTCAAACGAATTTATTTATTGTTTGTTACATTTCCAGATGATGAACTGTTGCATCGAAAAGAAAAAAGCTAGAGAAGAATCAGCGCATAAGTCTCAAAGCATAGATACCGATGATTTTGAAACAGGTAAATTTATATTTCGGTACAATTTTATTATCACGTTTTACTATGAATTTTATCTGTATAAATAGAAATGATAATCTTGAATCAATCCGGGAAAATTTTTCATTGTTAAATGATTTAGTTAATAAAGTCTGAAAGAATAACAATTTCCACTCCTTATGACGTTAACTTTTCCTTTGACGTAACAGAGTCGGAAGAAGAAGAGTTTTTCGAATGCACCAGCGAGGAACCAACAAACGAGGACGATCCGATGACAAGGACGCAGCTGAAAGCGAAACATCTATTGTGGAACAAACCAGCAGGAAGATTAGCCAAACATCCTTCGTTCAAGTAAAATCTACACAGATACATCTATTTTTCTTTAACGACATTTTTTTTTGTATTCGTAATTTGATGCATTATTATTATTTAGATTAATTCAAACTGGAGATCCTCTTTACTTGCCGATAACGCAGGATCCTGTACCAAAAACTGAAGATCAACTCGAAGAAGATGCACAAGTAATGATGCAGCTTGGGACTGATAAACACGCTTCAGAAATGCGGGCTAGATTAATGAGCGCATCCTTGTTATCTGATATGGAATCTTTCAAAGTAATAATTATTAATAATTTAATAAACACTACAAATGTCATATTATAGGATAATTATCCTATGACAAGTTACTAATTAGTAACTTGTATATTTTAGTATACAATTTGTACGGTTTAAGTAGAAACGTTTAAATTCAAATATTTCCAAAAGTGTGGGAGATATGGTACAATATCATATGGTAAACAGTGTTCATATTTATTTGCAGTTGCGATGATCTTGAATATATATATACAGGGTGTTCGACAACAGGTGGGCATAATTTCAGGGGGTGGTAGTTGGGGTGATTCTGAACAGCTTTTTCCTTTGCCAAAATGTTCGTTAAGGCTTTATTTTTGAATTATTAATGAAAACCCCTGACCAATCAGAGCGCGCGTATAGCACGCGCTCAGCCGTGATTCGTTCTAGTCCGACGTCCCGACTCGAAGTTCCCCTATCACGGCTGAGCGCATGCTATACGCGCGCTCTGATTGGTCACTGTTTTTTATTAATAATTCAAAAAGGAAGCCTTAACGAGCATTTTGGCAAAGGAAAAAGCGGTTGTAAGGTTGTATAAAAAATACGTTCAATACTAAAAGTTGTATCTGTTTACTTTCAAATTAAGTATTTTATTTGAATTTTTATATATGTATACGTACATATTTGTAGGCAGCAAATCCTGGAGCAGTTTTAGAAGATTTTATTCGGTGGTATTCCCCAAGAGACTGGATTGAAGATGATGGAACAGACGAATGGGGCCAACCTACAGGTTTTTTACAATCTTATACAGTTCTTAATGTTCAATAATGAAGCTATGTGTATGAAGTTATGTATGTTTCTTTGAAAAAAATTAATAATACCACTTAATACAGGGCATTTGTCAGCAAGAATGCTAATTCCAAATAACCCATGGTCTGCAACTTGGAAGTCAGCTCAACCTGTTCCTGCACATAGACAGAAAAGACTATTTGATGATACAAGGGAAGCAGAAAAAGCTCTACATTTTCTAAGTTCCAAGCGTTTAGGACAAATTGCACAACTTTTGTTACCAGCTTTAAATCACGCAGCACTTTATACTTTGAGCCAACAAAAACAAGATGCTTTACCAAATTTGCCCGACGTAACACTCAGTATACTAAACAAATTGCAGTACGCGACGAAGCCCATTCATCAAAAACTGCATTTGTATGAGGTACCTACAGTTTTATGTCTATAAATTCGCCACAAAGTAAATACAAACATCATAAATAAAGAGAAAGAATTCATTTTAGGAAATTACTCGTGATATTGAAGGAATTGAAGCTCTAGTTGCCCAAGTAAACTCCTTGCAACATAAACTGGGAGGAAATGATGATTCGAAAGAATTTACTTCATTTCTTGTCCAGTTGATGCGGGGGAAGGAAGTAGAAGTACCAGGTGGATTCAGAGGAAATATCGGCTCTCGAATTACAACAATGTTCAGAGATGCTCAAAAGGTACCAAATTTTATTCACTTTTTAACTCAGATATTTATTTAATACATAATACATGTAATTATGTATATTTTAGGCTGCTCTGGTAATGACTTCGCTTAACAGTAATGCTGAGATAGATGGAATTGGAGATAATAAACTCAGAACATTCCCCGAACCTTCGTGCAAAGAATTTATTTTACGCATTGTAACACCACGGCCTTCGCCAACCTCTACACCGCAACCACAAAGGATGTATGCATGTCTTAAACGAGATTATATTCGCCTAGCTGGATTCTTTTCGGAGGACTCGATATTTTTATAGTCTATATTTCTCGAGCGTTTTACCAGAATTTGAATTGATTTGATTCCTTAGATGATACAGTTAGAATTCCCTACCTGTTCTTTAGTTTTTTTCAGTCGCAGTGAAATATCTCCCCGTACATTTCTACTATATTTATAGAAGAAAAGATAAAAGTGCTCAATTTAAATAAAATAATTTCAAATAAAAATACGAGCATATATGTGATTGTTTCGGATGTGAGCAGTGTTTAAAGAAAAATTATTGTCAATGTTTTCCCAATACTTTAACTAGCTTCATCGTGTATTTGAAATCACACTGATAAGAAGTTAATTAAAATTATTTTCTATTCATATTTATTTGAAATTGATTGTGAAACAAACAATTCAAAACTGTACATTAAAATGCAAATATTAAATATAAATATTCTTTATAAGAAATAAATCGTGTAAAATATCTTCTCAAATCAATTACACTTTTCATCATGACGAACTTAATAATAATATTTTTTTCTCAAGCTTTGCAGGTGAGAATAAAAAGTCCCGCATAATATGATCCAATTCTTCTAAAGCTAGTTGAGCATGTAAACGTAGCACAGGGTCCTCGTCGTTATCTCGTAAATATTTAAGTCCACGATATAGCTCGAGTAAATCCTTACCAAGAGTGGTTAATGTATCTTTTCCAAGACCACGAAGTAACAAAGTGCTGACCATAACTGCAGCTCGCCGACATTCAGGAGCTTTATCTGATTTGATAATGCAGCTGATACAATAGATTACCTAAAAATAATTTTGAATTAAATTTTCTTTTGCAATCTTATACAAATTTAAGTAACTGAATATTCTATTATAATGCGGAACGATTAATTTCTTTTGTTTATCCGACAACTTCATTCTAAATGAAACATAGCAGTATTATAATTTTTAAGCAGAATATAAGTAGTGTAACGAAATTTTTAAACATACCTCAGTGACAGTATCTCCCAACCGAAAACCTAGTACTTTACATAGTTCGCCTAAACAAGAAAGACTAGAAGCACGTATTAAAGAATCTGAATCTCGTGTAGCACATAAGAATCCATTTATTAGTAGATTTTTATAAGCTGATGCTATTTCACCTATTGAATCATATAAACGGGTTAAAATTATTATGTAGAATAACATAAGTAAAGAGAAAGATATCCGGTTGTGAATGGATGAGCATGAAAATACATGTGAAAAGAGGTAGGAAAACAGGTACTGAGAATAATGGATAAAGTTTACTGTTACGGGAGGAGTTCCGGAAGAATGGAAAACGGGTTTGATAAGCCCAATATTCAAGAAAGAGAAGATGTCAGAGGTCAAAAATTATCGGGGCGTTACGCTGATGGGCACGGCGTACAAGATTTATGCCAGCATCTTGAACGAGAAATTGATATCGGAAATGGAGGGAAAGTACGAGGAGACACAATTTGGATTTAGGAAAGGAAGATGGACGGGGGACGCAATTTATGTGGTAAACTACGTGGTTAACAAGGAACTAAATAAATCGAAAGGAAAGGTGTTCGCTTTTTTTGCGAACTTAAAGGCAGCATTCGACAGGGTGGACAGGATGGGTTTGAAGGAGAGGCTGAGAGAAATAGGGATATAAGAAAAAGAGTCATGGAGACATATGAGGAAACCATAGACCTAAGAATATATGGACGGAACGTTCCGCCAGGGGTTTGCCAAATTTGCCGTAAGGGGGGTGTGTAGCTGTCTCTTTCTAGAATATGAACCGATCGGGTTTCTCCGCAGCATACTCGATGATTCCCGAAAGTCCATACAATTCGGCTACCCGAAGGTTGACGATCGGTGCAAGTTGAAGACAGAGACGACAAGCGAATGAAAAATGACGACATTCTCTCTCCCCTTCCCGCAAATTTGGCAAACCCGTTGCCCAAAAGCTTACTTTACGCTCCATCCAATGTATTCTTAGGTCCATGGAGGAAACTAAGAATATAGTGAGGGTAGGGGAAAACCATACGGAGGTGTTTTGGGCGAAAATGGGGGTCAAGCAGGGCTGCCCCCTGAGCCCAACCTTATTCAATATATTAATATGTATAGGAGATCTGGAGGAGGTGTTACGAAAGGGAGGAATAGGTGGAGTGGTGATAGGGACACGCAAAATCTGCAATGTAATGTATGCAGATGATATAACGCTTCTGGTGGCAAGCAAAGGGGAACTCAAGGTAACGATGAGAAGTAGATAGGTCTAGATTGTATGTAAATTAGAATGTAAGAAGAAATGTAAACCGGAGGGGGCATACTAAACCAAATGGCAAGGATTACTTATAATAAATAATAAATAAAAATAAGTAAAGAAAAAACTGATCACGTACCTAAAGCTCGCGTTACTTTTACAAGTATTTCTCCCAGTTTAGTCCTAGTTTCTACCGTAATTTCCTCTATTGAAACATGTTCTGGCATATTAATGTATTCGTGCACCAATATTTCTATAACTATCTGTGGATATGAAGTAGCTAAAGCACATAATCCATTGATTGCTGCCAAATATACAAATGAATCTTCATGTTTCAAATTTTCCTATAAAATGAAATACACAATACCATGACACACAATATCGATTATAAAAAAACTGAAATTAAAATTGATTTTCTTTTCACCAACTTTAAATAGTTGTAAAATAATTCCTTTTTTGGTAGTAACACATGGGTCCATGTTTTCTATCAACTTTGTAAGAGTTATGAGTCCATGTGCACGAACAGGAAGTAGTGGGTCCGCAAGATCTTTAAGCGCTTCTTCAAACTTGTTTGATGATTTATGATCCACTGATAAATCTTGATAATGTTTTTGTTCTGATCGACCTCGAGTCTCAATCAACTTAATTAGTTCTCGTGTTAATGACAATAACTGCACTGGAATATTTGAAAGAGAACAACATTCTTTTAAAAATTTTACAAAATCATTAAACATTGTCCAATCCAGCGGCTTTTTTCTTTCGTTTATGATCGTTTTAATTAGCATTAAACTAATGTATAAAATCTCACAATCATCTTCCTCTGATATACTGTTTTTATTCTCAATATATCGATGAAATAATGATTTTATAAAGGAAAATATTGCCTCTGGCTTTTCTAATTGTGTCTCTTGTACAGCAGATACGTTACATAAGTTTGATAAAAGTTTTACCGCAGCTAATTGTTTCTCTATTTTTTCTATCATATCATCTTCAGTTTGTAATAAATTTTCAGCTTGTTTTTCATCATTTGATTGTATAGAACTTGATATAAAATTTAATAAATAAGAAAATAATTCATTTGATAATCCTTTAGTAGTAGATGTTAAGTCAAATAGTGTATCTGCAAATTCTTCATATTTAGCAGTCTCATCTGTTCCTGTGATTTCAATTCTGCCTGTTGACCCAAACTTTGATGTCAAACGATTTCCAAAATTTTCTATGAAACTGTGCCCAAGAAATGCAACAAACAGATTATATCTTAATGATTCTTCATGCAAAAGACACAGTAGAAGTTGTTTAATTTTTAACTTCAATGCACAAGCACTTTGCCTAACGTTATTATACAAAGAAAATAATGGAACAGCTACTTTTGTTAAGAGTTTGCAAGGTAAATGTTTAAATCTTGGTTCTACAGTTATGTAACATTTTGTTAAATTTTCTATACAGTTCTCCACTTCATCTTCGCTTTTTTGTACATTCCTTGCATTTATAAGTAGTGGATCACATATTACGTCCACAATATTTTTAAGACAAATACTCGGACTATGTTCGTAAAGTGAAGTAATACAACAGTTTGCTACTGTTGTTGAATGCTTTATTGGAGTATATGTTAAAAGGTTCAATAACTGAAACAAATGTAAAGTTTATTTTAAAATTATAAAATATACAGAACTTATAAAAAACTAGAAAACTTTTTGCGAATAGTACTTGTAAACATATAGATGTGTAATATTTATCTGGATCATTTCCATGTGATGCGGCTATTAATCTAGAAACAATATCCAGTTTATTCCAATGTTCTCCAGAATCCAAGACATCTTCGCAAACGGCAGCTATGATTGAAATAACTCCACTCGGTTGAATCAATAGCTGAGTTAAATATTTACGAGTTTGATTTTGAAGCCATTTTGGTGCACCTTTCATACCAAGAATTACCATCAATTCTTTCATGCTTGTAGACATTGGACAATTACTTAATAATTGTTGAAACAAGTGAGTGAAATGTTCTTGGTCTTTTTTTAGCTGATTATATAAATCTTCTGTCATTTCAAATTCAGTTTTACTTGTACTTTCTTGTCTACTTGGTACAGTCTTTCTAACTGGTTTCATCAATGGAGCATGACATAGTTGTAAAAATGCAGCCAGTAGTGGACCTATTTGAGTAAGTATTGCTGGACGAAACATAATTTCATTATATAATTCCATAAGCGAATGAACAGCAAATTGTAATCTTTTATATTTCTAAAAGAAAAAACATGAAATTTTATTTCTTTTTTCTCATAGTAACTAATAATATTAAATACAGGATGCTTCATACTTGTAAATCTGTTAATTTCTCTTTGTGTATCTGGAGAGCTCGAGGACATAATTTAACCATATCAATTCCAACACCAGCTAAAAGTCCAGGTATAATTCCCATTGCTGTTATTAATTCTATACAAACTTTTAAAGTGTGAAACTGTTTAACACTAAATAAGGAATCACTGCTTACAATAGATGCTCTTATATTTTGTAATACATAAACAACTGTGTGTATGTATTGATACCTAAATGTACAGAAGATATTAACAATATTTTTAATCTAAACATTTAAACACTTTTATGTAAAACAGAAAGGAAATACTTTCTGTAACATAATAATAATATTACCTAATATCAAGAGGTTCATTCTCGTCTTCGTTACTATCTATTACAAATTTTGTATCATATTCTTTTAACACCAATTGTGCTCTTTGTAAAATATGTTGTAATCTAGTATCAAAACTTTGAATCCCTTCTGTAAAATACAGAATATTGTTAAACATTACAATACATAATATTACAATTACTTTTGCGTATATCAAAAAACGTCGTACCATAATCAGTTTTATCAATTGTCGTTAGATGAAGTAGTATTTCATAGTAATCCATGTTGTTCTTTTATAATATGTTCATTATAATGAAAAATAACAAACGTAAATATATATAGTATTTCGTATTTAGTATTTACTACACAAATAGATATATATTATGTATGTATATTTATTGTTACACTTTTAGCTACTTTTGTCACATGTATTTTCCTTTTCCTTTCGATCCTGAAGTCTGCAGTTTGTTATGTTTTCCTGGATGTAAATTTAATTCACAAGAGTATTTATTTATTTATACTGTTTTCCTCTGTCTGCACATTTGCCCTCCTGTGGTGCCAATTCAGTGCAGTGCAGAAGATGGCGTTCGCAGGGAGCATGTCTCCCTATGTTACCCACAGTTGGCCAAAACAACTTTATCGACTGTATTCACAAGAGCACCGACGAGCTAGCTTTATGGGAGTTCGCGTGCCCGAAAAATTTGCTGTTTTCTATCGCCATCTATGATATATTGCGGTTAAAATAAGAAACACTCACGAAAAATGTGACTGGTCCATTTCGCCTGAACGGACGCCGGGGTGAGGGGAAGTTTTCTGTCTCGCTTTGTCACATTTTGTTCCGTGTGCGATGCTGTAAGCCCAGTGATGTCCAAGCTCGCTCCGGGCTTCCCCCACTCTAAAGCTCTTCCCCTCATATAGGTTCTGACCCAGGAACAGCGCTCGTTGCGCTATGGTGCAGCGTCGATCGTGCTATTATTTATCGATATCGACGATGCAGTCGATAATTACGATTTCTCCAAGAACAACAAAGTAACACGAAGAATTGTTTTTTGTTTTATGTGTGACATTAGCTTTATTCAGAGATTACATCTCTTTGATATTCATCATTTGTCAATATATGTATGTCATACATTTACAATTTACACTTATCACATACGCTCATCACATACACCTATCAAATACTCTTGTTAGATTTGTGAAACTGCCCAACTTATCGTCGAAGAAGTCCTGAAATATTAAACATGAGTGGAATTATGGTAGATATATAGACGCTACGAATCGCGTTCACAAAATTTGAATTAGATATTGTGGAGACTATTAAAAATCACTAACATATCCAAATAAATGTGTAAGTTTGCATGATGAGTGTTTATTGTAAATGTATGACAAATGATGAATATCAAAGAGATGTAATCTCTGAATAAACCTAATGTCATACATAAAACAAAAAACACTTCTTCATGATACTTTGTTGTTCTTGGAGAAATCGTAGTTATCGACTGCATCGTCAATATCGATAAATAATAGCACGATCGACGCTGCACCATAGCACAACGAGCGCTGTTCCTAGACCAGAACCTATATGAGGGGAAGAGGTTTAGAGTGGGGGAAGCCCGGAGCGAGCTTGGACATCACTGATGTATAGCAAAATAATATACTCACATATTATGTTGAAGCAGTTATATAATGAATAAGTCAGAGATCTACATTTATCTCCCCGCTGGTGGAGGCGCTCATTTTCCTACCCTACTCAATACATTTGCCGCTTTACCATCATTGCTAGACGCATATACCGACGGAGCGCTAGGCCCATCAGAGCCCACTTATTGGCCCGCCAAAATACACAGGGGCTGGCAGATAATTTATCGATATCGCTTTCGTACAGATGTCGCCGCGAAGTGGCGCTACCTGAACCTTTTTAAAGGTTGCCAGGTGTAAAATCGAAAAATAATAAAAATTAAAGCGTGTATAGTAATAAGTCCATTATTTTATAGTAATATGATGTTTCCTCTTTCTACTGCTCAAATCAGACAACCATAGGATTTCGCTTTTACTTTTTCAAATAAAGTAAAAAAATAAAATCAAAATAAAGCTTAAACAATATTTCTAGCTTATTACTGTACTGCGTTATCGTTCAATCCCCTATATAAATGCTCTTAAACAGTTTCGGTATTTTGATTAATAATGTAGAATACAACCGTAGGAAGTGACTAAGGTTAATATACAAGATAGAATATAAAGAATCTTTTATAACATTAATCCTTTTTAATACAAATTTACAATTACCTGTAAGTGTTGTATCACAGACGAGGTTTAAAATAGATCTATCATCCAATGCCTTCTTTTGTCTCACGTTTCGGTGACTCTAGGTCCCCCATCCTGCAAGATCACTTGAATTTGGTATTGCATCTCACAATCAGTACTCTTCGCGGTGGGTATCAAAATTAAAAGCTTTTTTTAATTTCATTACGTGTCCCATAAGTGTATGTACATTATATAAATACTGTTATTATATTTTATTATTTTGTACGTGATAAGAAAATATTTGTCATTTTATCTGTAATTAAAGATATCACTTTTGTTTATTTTCATTTATTTTGCTTATTAAACTGAACATTAGAATAGAAATCGGTACAAATAACGCGCATATTCAAATTATGGTTGACATACTAGTGTAATGGGTGATATCTCGCATAATGCGATTTAATTGTACTTTAGACGATTGAGTATGAATGTCTAATATACACATACACTACAGATACAGATATTATATGTAATCGTCATTCTTGTAGAAATTCTTCATCCATTGAGAAATATAGACATCGAAGATGTAGCAAAATGTAACGTTTAATAAATCTGAAAAACATGGCCTGTCATCCCCTTTTCAACCTGTACTTTACTGACCAAGAAGGATCTTTAGACAGGGACTCGTTATCCATGCACCAGGACTTTATGCAAGATGCATCATCTTCAAATCGGGAATATATTCAAAAAATAGATATACATATTATGCTTGATGCAATTTCTGCCTTCCCGTGAATATGTTCATCGTTTTGTTAATATCTTCCTCCTTTTGTTCTTACTAATATGTACTTGTTTGCTTACACAATGAAATATAGAAACTACATAAAGTTACATGTAAAATTATTATTTAGGGTAATGCATACAATAATTGACCTTCATAAAGTACCCTCCTTAAAGAAATAGGAAATGTAATATAATGTTCACCTTACACAATAAAGTATAATTATATTTCGATTGCCCAGTTATTTATGCGTCGAATGCAATTAGACGTATTTTATTACTATTTTCTGCGTTTCTAGGGAAAATGTCAATCACTTTATATATGACTGACAATGAATGAAAATTCGAATGTCGAAAGCAAGTACAGTAGAAGTTGGACAACTTGTCCCAAAATGATATATCTTGTAAATATCTGCTGTTCAACTACACCACCGGAAGCGATTCTTTATGGTACATCAATATGTATTCTGAGCTGAACTTGAATATTGGGGAGACAACACTAATTTAACGATTAAACACTTTTATTTCCCATTAATTTTGTTATTAAAATTTTGTCAATACGTTTGGGAGAGTCTTCTGATTAAAACAAGATCGAACATGATATACTTCATTTCATATTTACTTATTTAATAAACGAAAGAGAATAAGTTATTTTCTTTCGTTAAACAAGCGAATATGGTTCGAATTACATCGTGTTTGGACGTATTTTAATCGGAGAAGTCTCACAATTACACTAGTAAGAGTTTCATTCAACCAAGGTAGGAAAACTCATTACTTTTATATTTCCCCGCGCCATATCTTCTGTTCATTTATTTTTACTCTTAAATCTGCCAAATGGTCTGCATGGTTGACACGTGAAAGATATCCAACGTGAAAAGGGTTAATTTAATCTCTTTTTGAAATGTAAAAAAAAAAAAAGAAATTGGTTTTGGAAGTGGGAAAAATAGCTCCGAGTGCGAATTTTTAACAGGTTTCTTTCTTGCGATTCGTGGACTAAGAGAAAGACGGAGAGATAACGGGATCAGACAGTGCTCGAGGAAAACTAGGGGATTGAAGATGAAAAATGTGGAATGGACCTCTTTGAATCAGAGATACCATTAAAAATCGATCGAAAGATTAAGAATCAAAAGAATTTCAAAGACAACATAGAAACGAAAAAGGACAAAACTATACAAATATCTCGTTCATACGATTTTCACTGATTTCTCTGCTCTCTGTTTTTGTATTCTCGAGCCGTAGGAACCGTTTCAGGATAAAAAATGTATATCCAAATATAGACTGTCACATAGCTGCTGGCTTCTTGAACGTCGACGAAATTTTCTGCCCTGGCTACTCTTCGCTTGATACGATCCTGATCCTCGTAAAAAAGAAATATCTACCAAAACTCGAGTAACATAAGGGTCGTTCAACAAGTTTTTAGAAAGTGATTATTATTCATACACAGAAAATGTGTTTCAGTGTTGTTTTATGACATGGAGGATTCTGGGTGGTCCTCAAAAAGAAAAAGAAAAAGTAAGTTTTAATTTTATGGACCATTTATATCTTTCTTCCCACAGATGGGTAGTGAGGACCTTGATGTTAATTTGCCCAGGATCCACGACCATATTAATACTTTAATAGCCAGTTCTTACACCAGTATTATTTATTACATTTCTATTTACTGCACTGTGTACTAATTACTGGGTGCGTGTAAAAAGTTTCGATGGATTTCCAACCCTCTGACTGCGGATATATAATACCTAAACTGTAACGTTGGTATATTGGAAACAAAATATGATTTTGTACCTTGCTTTGATGCTACTCGATCGTTCGATGTATAGTTCGATTTTTCAGATTTAGTTTTTGAAACGAATTAGAAAAACTTCTTCGCCAGACGTACATATGCGTCCGTAACAATCAAAGGGTTAAAGTAGAATAGAATCGATACCTTTTCATCAAAAATAAACAATCTATTGAAGTGAACAAACTTGACGGTTCCTCGCATGATTTTTACTTTCAAACGAACACGCACTACTGTGTCAATTTGGTAATTAAAAATTTCGAAAAACTTCTTGAACGTCCTCCTTCTATCTACCATTCTTCCTTTCCTTGTCCAATGGTGTACGACGAAATGAAAAAAAGAATACGGATGACGAAAAAAAAAAAAAAAAGAAATCCTTCTGTCTCTCTCATCTACTCACGAAATGTGTGATTTCTTTTCGTGTTTTAATAGCGCGCTAGATTCTTCTGAATAATTGTTCTTTGCTATACGTACGTTTTTTGTTGTTTTTAACGCGCATACATTCAAATAGACTTTTATTTAGAAGTTATACAGTTAATAAAATTTGCGATTAATTAATCGGTCTGCTGCGTTTATCGTTCGCTTGTTTCCTCCCATTCTCTCTCTCACATTCTCACGCGCAAACACTCTCTCTTTCGTTCGCTTTATCTCATTTATAATTATTACTTTTACTTTTTGTTACTTGTGTTTTTTTTTAGCATTTATTTATTAAAATTTACGCTTTTCTTTTCTTTCAATTTTTATTCTGTGAGGAATTGTTCTCCGTCGAGCATGGCTTTTGCTCTGATAATAATCGAAAAACGGTGAGTTTCGAAAAAATCGCTCACGCGCCTCGCATCGATTTCGTTCACTTCTTTTTACATCTTCGTTCCCCATGTTTCCATCGTTTACTTTAACATTAATAATTAATTAATAATAGTAATGATAATGTTGAGAATAATAATAATATAATAAGTAAATGGTAAATAGTAATAATGATTAATAATAGTAATAGTAATAATAATAATAATAATAGTAATAAAAAAAAAAAAACAATTGAATTTCGTTGAGGGACCGAAGGGAAGGAAGCGGACGCAAAATTTCATCTTTTACTTTCAAAAAGAAATACAAACACAATATTTTTTATTCCAATCTTCATAGTCTTTAATTTATTTCTCAGGACACGACATTTGCTCGCACATCTGATTCGAAAGGATTAAATATAAGATTAAACGGAAAACGATGCTAGCCGACGCGTGAGCGTTACAAAAGTGAAAAAAGACGCGCTCGTGGATCGGCGTCTCAGCCGATTTTTTCCTGTATCTTTCCAACAGCTTTTCTTTATATCGAATCGGTTTATCCTTGAACAACAATGTTTCCTTTCGTTATTATTTTTTATTTATTTTTCTTTTTTTATTTCGTTTCTCGTCGCTATTACTTTTCTTTCCGTGAATCGCCTGCATTCGTGAAAGGATCTTTCGCGCTTTTATTAACCTTCTTTTTTTTCTCTTTCGTCATCGTTGATGAACGGAAAAAAGAAATACAGAAAAAGAAAAGAAAAGAGACAAAAAAACAACACAACGGCATTTTTTCTCTACTATTTCCATTCTATTTTTTAACGCTAAATATGTAGGACAAAAAACTAACAGATTTCGGCATAATAACAAATCGTCGTCGATCGAGCCACCCGAGACGAGTACCGAGGATCATCGATAAAGGAATAATTCAAGATTCATCGTCATCATCTTCATCGTTCTTCGTTGAAATTCTTTCTACAATCCCTCTTTATTTCTTGCGATTCGTTTAATAGTCTTATTTCCGATCGTTTCTTCGATTTGATCTCGATACGATATCTCGGACGATTGGACGCGACGAAATATATAACAGGTTGTCGGCTCTGACGACTATCGTTCCTCATTTCTCATCGATCTCCTCTGTTTTTACGATGTACTTGATTAAACAGAATTAAAAAACAAAAATTCGCGACCGAAATCTCGTTGCTTACCTGTTGTTCGCTGAAAACAATTTCACTAGAAATTTCACAAATTCTCATACAATACAAAATACAATCGTCGTCGCATCGACTGCCACGCTGAAAGTTCATTTTTAACAAATTCTGTTTATAATTCTAACAATATTTCGAGTACCTGATAAAAATATTTTTAATTAACAGACTGGATATTTATTCATTTTTTTTTTTTTTCAGGTTCGAGGTATTGGGTTCTAACGTAAGTTCGAAGCGTTTGTTTCTTTATTAAAATAAAATGTTTTGCCATACAATTTTACATAACACCGGATAGCTACTTTATTTCACTACGATATTGCAGACATTTTAATTAAAACCATGAACTTTTAAATTAACGGAAATGGAGTTGCAAGTTTCTTCTTCGCTACGAACTTATGTTACGTTTAGGTACTAATCTTCTAAATGCGGTCTACTGATTAAATAAATAATGGCAGTCAACGCGTTAGCACTTACAGAATACAAATTTCGCTTACGAATCGTTCGATTATGGTGATAATAAATACCATATTTCTACGCGATTACAGGATCTTTCTAACGATACGTGTATGAACGCAAATGCTTAAAACAAGGATATCGCAGGTGTACAAAAAAAGGAAAAAGTTTCCAACGAGATCCGCTTGCTTCTCGAGAGAATGAACTCTCGCATAAACGAAGATCGGCGAGAAATTCGGAATTCCAGCTACTTCATACTATATACATCCAGAAGTGAGGGCGTCCGAGAAATCAGCAACAATCGGGAATAATAGAAAATAAAAACCGGAAGGCTCGATGGTTGCCTCGAACTCGGACGCGCTCGCCTCGACAGAGCTCGCGAACACAATAATTCTATTTCATAATTGTTTTATCATCACTATTTCGCGTATAACTATTTCCTATTGTATGAAAAAGGAGCAAAGGGTAGGACGAGGGATGCGTGTATGGATCATGGCGAGGGGGAGGAGAAGGGGGAAAGGTATATAGGGACTCTGAATGTGGTTCCTCTTACTCGATTTTACATTTTTATTTTTATTTTTCATTCGGCAACCGTACTGTGTGTGTGGTGTATCCGATGCTTTTCTTACTTGTCCACGTCTCGTTCGAAACGAATGAAAGAACGGAAACGGATCGAACAAAAACCGTAGAACAGTGATAGAATCAACGAGGGCGTAGGATCTCGAGATTTATAATGAGTTTCGCAATTTTGTTACAATCGAAAAGGATTTACATTATTATTCCGTACGTCCTCGTCGATCTCGATCGAGCAAAAATTCCGTGCGCGTATCCAAACGTCGACATCTCGTCATGTGTAGATGATTTAATCATTTTTCTATGATTCCAACAAAAAAATAAGAAGATTCTTAACTCATAACCCATGCGTTCTTACAAAAAGGAAATATTTCGGCAACAGAAACGTGGCACACACTCTCCCGCTCTCTCTCTCTCTCTCTCTCACAAATTCTTTTTCTTTCTCTCTCTCCCTCGCTCTCTAAATTCAGTTCCACTTAATTATTTCGCTATTAATATTAGTATTAGTATTATTATCTGTTTTGTTCTGTAAATTTATCTCTCCTGTCGCTGGTTAGATTCTCCGCGCTCTATCGTCTAATATGCGTGTAATCGAGGTACGGTATATTATTTGCGGTGTAGCTCTGAAAAATTTGCGAGGTAGTCTTGTGTTGGGACGCGCCGCGACGGTGGCCATCTTCTTTGGTCGTCGCCAAACGTCTGACGTTCTATAAACGAACGCCAATTAAGTAACTGTCGTTTCGTTGAAATCGAACGAGAACAAAAGAAATGGTTATGAAACGATGATGATAAAACGATCTCGTTTCCGACGAGACGACAGAGAACAAAAGGGTTGTAGACGTCCCTCGACGTCGGCGATACCGTTATCCGATGAAAAACCCTCCGACACGGCGGCGTCCTTCGAAAAAATCCCATGTATCATGTCTATTGTAACAACTATTGCACTTATGATTTGTATATCAATGTCACGCTTTCGTCGACGCGGCCACACGTGTCGAATCGTTACGAACGAAGTTACTGTGTGAAAATATTCATTCAACAGCGGCGTTGTTCACTTGTTCCTTAACAGGCACACGAACCAAGAAAAAAAAGAGAAATATCTGAAAAATCAAGGAGAAAAAGATCGGAGAAAGACTCCTGGCTATTGTGGAAACTCTCTTACGTTGAACGTTTAAAAATCTTACTATCAATATATATATATATTTTTTTTTTTTTTTTAATAATAGGTACCATTAAATGCCATCCGGTTTCTGTAATTATTATTCACTATTACGTTCCTGTCTCTCTTGCTTTCTTAATCTCTATATATGTACTCCGTGTCTTATTCATTTTCTGTCTCGTAAATCCCGTATCAATCGTACTCTCCTTCTCTTTTTCTCACTTAATTCTATTTTATCTCTTTCTTCTTCCCTTCCGTGTGATACTCTTTATATTTATAGCGTAAGAAAGAAAAAAAAAGAACAAAGAAAAAAAAAAAATAAACGATTGACAAAATATATATTGATGTATTACGGTGTAGGTAGATATATATAATAATCTATATATATCGATATATGTGTGTATATATATATAATATAGCTTTTTCTTTTCTTCTATGGTAAATCTGGTTAGTTAATAAACTCTTTGAACACTTATTACATGCGGAGAGTATCGGGTCTCATTTGTTCACCTTAATTTAATCCGATTTCACGTTTGCTTTCTTTTTTTCCATTCATTTCCTTGCGGGTGTATCGTTTACGTATCCGGGCATATATTTTCATACTGTACAGTGTGTACGTGTATATGTGTATGCGTGCCATGTGTGTATATATACATATATATTATATATTATATCGTGGCTATGAAAATGTGTTGTGCTGATTAATTTTCATTTGGAATAAAAGAAAAAATTATACGATGTTCATACGTAATGACGAAGTCTACGATAAGAATAAAAACTTTTGTTTTCCGATACATATATATGTATATACATATATGACTGGTTATTTGTTCCGTTTACACGCACGGGCTCCTCTCTCAATTTTCTCACCGCTCTCTCAATCATTGTTTCACCCTTTTCCCATATGTATACATATATATATTTTTTTTTTTAATGCTTTTCCATGTTCTCACTTCGTTTCATTCCTTTCCCGGCTTCCGTTTTCAATCGAATCTGTATTCCGGTTTTCATCTCGAATCGTGTCTGCGTTTTCAATGATACAGGGCAATTCCTCACGTTCAACCTACTAATTTTAAAACCAAACACACTTAGCGGGTACTCTCCCTCCAGAAGAGTAATGAGAAACGCAGCTTAGCTTCCTCTCTTCGTTATTTTTTCCTTCTTCCATTTTTTTTTTTTTTTTTTTTAGAGTCTCTTTATCGAACAGACTTCTTACGGGATCGAAAAAAACGTTGCAGCACTCCCATTCTTCGCTTTGGAAAATTGTCGCTTCCCTTTTGCAAACCGGAAAACGCACGCAAAATTTCTTCTCCCTCTATCGCAAAGGATATTTCGTGGCCGAAAAAAAGCAGAAAATTTAGCATCTGGAGGGAAGTCGCCCGCTGTTATAAATATATATATACGTATATGTATTTTTTTTTTGTTTCCTGCCTTACATGTCTATGTATTTTATCTCTATGCTTCGTGTACTTAATAATGATTATCCATATAGTATGTAGTAGTTAAACTTTAAATATTATCCACTAAAAACACCATCGAATTTTTTTTTGTATTTAATCCTTCGAAAGGTCGAAAAGTCTTTTTTTATACGCTCCGTATGCGTGTGAGTGTGTAATTAAATGTATGTGTGTGTGTTTGTACGTATGCGCGTGTACGTGTATATGTGAATCCGAAAGAATTCGCGATTTCCAACAAGTTCACAAAAAAACCATAAAAAGAGAGAGAAAAAAAAACAGAATTTATCGATTCTACGAAAGACCACAATAAGTAAAAGAAATCAAAGAAATTCGGGGAAAAAAGAAGTTTAAAAAAAAAAAATAATAAGATAATGATGAGGATGATGACGATGATGGTAACAACAGTAATGATAATAATAATAACAACAATAACTAACAATAATAATAATAATAAAACATAGAACGTTAAAAATTCCGAGCAAAAGATCCGGTGATTCGTGTGGAAAATTTGATTAAATCATTGATTAATATCGAAAAGGATATAATTGTCACGGATTCTATCGTCGCAAAAATGTTGTATTTTCACTTTCCTTTTTTCAAAAATGCGAGCTCTCGATTTTTATCGTTATATCATTATTATTATTAATTACACTTGTTATTATTAATATTATTATTATTATTATTATGTGCCATATCTTAATCCGTTCCCTCGTTATTCCTCCTCTTGTTCTCTCGTCCGTAGCCAAACCAATGATCGTTCCTCTACTTTCCAGCCGAGTTAACCTTTTTGATATCATTGTATAATTTTCAATTTAAAAACAAAAGAAAAACACACCGAGCCTCAATCGTGTCGCGTGATATGTTTCAAACAAAAAAGAAGAAAAAAAAAAAAAGATATGAAATCTTTAGCGTGGCAGGCATAACCGGAACAAGTTCTTTGAACCAAGAAAAAAAGAACGAGTTTTCCTTCACTTTTTTATGAATTTTTTTTTTTACACGGAATTCACCAAAATAGCAAAAAAAAAAAAAAAAGATAAATCATCATCAAAACACCGAAGACACAAAAATATATAGACGGTAGTAGTAGATAGTAGTAATAGTAGTAGTGTAGTAATTAATAGTAGTAATAGTAGTAAAGTATTCGATAGTGGTAAGTGATTATATAGTAGAAGTGTACTTTTTTTTTAATAGTAGAATAGTAGCAATTAAAGTAAACTAAAGTAGACAAAAAAAAAAATGAATTAATTACGGTGAAATTATCGTAATCAATGAGGGTTTGCCATCGTCACGTCTCGTCCATCGATTTCTACACGTTTATCAATTTCTCGAAATTGATCTCCTCCTCACGTTCACCCCCTTTTTGTTATCCTCGTTATTTTCTTTTCTTTTGCGTTCCTTCAATGGTTTTCTCGTGATTCGTCCAATCAATGATTTGAAAACAGAAGATCGCGTGGATCGAGAGTGACGACACGTTGGCGCAAGCCCTACAGTAGCGCAAAAAATATTAAAACAAAAAAAAAAAAATATGATTATCATATTATACCCAACGTATGCGAATGCGTAAATAAGATGCAAGCGCGGAGGTTGTCTCCGTCGGCAATGCGCAAACCTCTATATATTATTTTGTTTGTTATTTTATCAAGAAAAAAAAAATATAGTGTTTTTCCTTTTCGAGCACGTATTAACTTCCAAACAACGACTCTTTTCCATCTTCTCGCTTGTTTCTTATTAGTAAATCCATACGTATTTTCCATATTAGTTTCTTTCCCGTACTGATAAAAAAAAAAAGTAAAAATAAAATCGCACTCTCTCGATCTTTTAGCTTATGGTGTTTCGTTTTTTAAATCGTGATCGTGATTTCGTTTTTTCTTTTTCCATTCGGCCTCGTTGCCGTTCTATTTTTATTCATTTAATGAGAGTTACGATCAAGCAGTTGTTCGTTATGCATGCAATCGTTCGAAAATACGTGTATGTCTTGACTTTTGTTTATCTTTTTTAACGACACTTCACTTTCACTCATTCTTCATCACGCTTCCTTTTCTGCGCTTGATCCTCGATCAATCCCACGTACCATCCTCGGCGTGCGTATAATAAAAGTACGTATATATTTATTTTATATACACATATATAATGTACGTATATGTATACAGTATGCGTGTGTGTGTGTTTGCGGTATGCGTAGTAGATACGTTTTCGTATTTTTCTTTTTGGCTTTGATGTATTTTTTTTTTTTCTCGGTGATGAAGTAGCATTAAGGTTTTTTCAATATGGCCGCCCTAGCGTCGTGCTGAGGGTCGTACCTGACGTTATTTTTTCTTCTCCCTCGTATCGTTCTTTTTACTATACGTATAAAACGAAAGTTGTCCCTTCTTTCATTGCTGTCGAACTGATGATGAAGATTCGATTTATTTACTTCTCGTGGTTCAAACTCGGATGTTCTAAGACGGCAATGAAAATTTTGTCTTCTTTCCAAACGATTTCTTTTCTTGTTGTTTCTTTCGCGATCAGGGAAACTACGATGGACTGTCGTGTGTTTCAAAACGTGGTCCATCAAAATCGAGTTTGATTTGTTTGTCGAAAGGAATGCTCTGCGAACCGTTTCCTTGTCGTGAGGATATTTTGATAATTCATTCGTCGTTTTCATCACCAATTTCCGTTTGTTCCGATCGTTGCTCGTCAAGGTATCTCTGCCTGTTGCAACGTTGCGAAGATCGAAATGTTCGATCGTGAATTCCTTTTATTTCATTTTATTATTATTTTTTATTTTTTTTTATTTTTTATTTTTTTATTTTTTTTTTCCATAGTCGACCGACCGTTATGCGGTGATAAATCCTTCGTCCGGATCTTACGTGATTTCGTGGCGAAAAATGCACACACTATTGTTTCTTTCTTTTCCAATTTTCTTCAACGACGCATGGGCTGCTGTATATAGTTGCTTATCAGTTCGTTTACGATGCACAATCGCTGTTGTTCATTTTCTATACAGTTTCTACGAGTTTAACACCTACAGTTCCCGCGCGAAACGAGAACGTTCGAGGAGCAACGAGCTTCGAGTCCAGAGTTTTTTTTTTTAATTTTTTTTCTTTTTTGTCAATTTTCAGACGATACACAGTCGCGTTCAAGGCAAGATAGAATTTCATTTCTTTGTTAATTTTAACAATCTCCGGCGCGTGCTAACGATATCGCTAAATATCTACGCAAGAATGATAGTCCTTTCGCGACTTGATTAATTAATGTGGTCCCGTGGTCACTCCGACTTTGTGCAACGTTATTTATTCGTAGCATCGACGCCGGAACGAATTCTCCAAAAAACCACGAAAATACATCAGAAGAAACCGTTTTTTACCCAGAAAACTCTTTCGACCCGTCCGCCCGTGCACCCAAATACGTTATTATACACAAAAGTATTACTATATGCATAAAATTATATATATACAACGTACGTTATCGAGCTTTATGCTGCGAATGTTGGCCTGACCCAAAAAGAAGAGAGGAAAAAAAAAGAATTCGCTGCTATCTGTCTCTCATGGAGAAACTGAATATATCCGGTGGTGTAACGTCAATAAAATGATCGATTCGTCTCAATCGTTCATGATTTCACTATATTCTGTTTTGACATTGACAATGGTCTAAGTAAAAAAAAAAAAAAAAGAAAAGAAAATTTTTTCCAGAATTTTACATCTAATTAGTAATTATTGAAATTTTTATTCTTGTAGAACGGAACCATGGAGAATGACACCAACTTCAATTTAATTTCCTACTTTATTGTACTTCTATTTATCAAATTTTCTGTTTTACTGTTCAAAAATTGTTATATTTAACTTTTGTCAGAATATCATTGAATTATTCTCAAGTCTGCAATTAAATACAATGTTTTTTTTTTTTTTTTTTTTTCTTATGCCACCATCAAACGTCAGACAGTGATATTTCATCGATTCTGTTCTGGGTCTATTGCAATTCCTCTTTTCTAAGAAAGAATATGTGTTCACGTATACGTGTGGATTGGGATGCGTGTATCTTGCGTATATAACAGAGAACAATTAATACGAACATGTATAATAATATAAGCTATAAACTGTACGGGAGCAGGCTCTAACAGAACGACATTCACGAACGTGACAAACCGAACAGGAAAAACGAAGAACGTGCATAAACATTTCTATAACCAATGAAGATAAAAACGGAAATATAAAAATGGATCGCGCCAACAAAGTTAAGGAAAAACGAAAGAACTGAAATTCTTTCCCTTTTCACAAGATTCG
Organism: Stelis phaeoptera; assembly: GCA_943735885.1. Classification (NCBI taxonomy): domain Eukaryota; kingdom Metazoa; phylum Arthropoda; class Insecta; order Hymenoptera; family Megachilidae; genus Stelis; species Stelis phaeoptera. Next base: position 8,705,802 of record OX030930.1, read on the forward strand.
CGAACAATACTTATTCTCTAACGGACACAATTATCATTAATCGATACAATGTTCAATTCTCAAAACGATTTTCACCTGATAAAATTATTCAATGATAAAAGGAAAACGCGTACAACTATATATATATACTATATTTTCTATGGACCACAAAGGGTTACCCTTCATTCTTCTCATTCCCATCCTATCTGCTATCTATTTCTCCGCTTGCGATCGTCTTATTTTTCCACTAACTACATTAGAAACACGGTATATAATAACTGATGAGGTAGCGAATGAACGAAAAAACTCCCTTCTTAGACATCGTTCTACCATATTTAATTCTCGTTTTCTTCGTCTGATCTTGCCCAAACAAAAAAGGAAAAAAAAAGAAAAAAAAAAAAGAAAGGTAACGTGCCTCTTCTCTGCGTTTCTTGTTGAATTCCTTCGATCAGCCGAACTTCCGGAAACGGCTATTTTGGGTTTTAGTATTACTCATCTCGTACTCGATTTTCTGTCGTTCCCGATTTCGCAGGAAAAAGAGCGTATAAAGTAATTAACGACGGCACACGGATATGTAATCATGATGGTTCCTTATTATTTCGTTCTATTATTGTTTCTTTTTCTTAACGTGTCGCGTGGATATTTTCTAGAATCAATTACGGGAAAGTACGTTTGCCGAGTCGCTGGTCTCGCTCCGCTGGCAGTGTGAGCACAGCCTTTAATAGGACGTTATTTACGTATGCCATTTATTGGTGACCACAGAACGAGCGTTCTTGAACGAGAAACAGTCACAGTTTTCGTCGATCCACTGTCGATACGTATATCATCTCTTCCCTTTAACATCCTGATTTTAATTGTCACGACTCTTGATGCGGAAACCGTACATCACGATATCCCATGACGATCGTACTGTCCGACAGATTGACTTGCTCGTACATGCACATACGTTACAACTGTTTCTTGGGCAGTTTTAAGAGATTCCGTGGCGAAGTACGAGACAAGAGCGACGATGATGGACGAACGTTTCATAGGTTTGCGTGGTATCCATACGCGGCACGATCAACTTCATCTCTCTGTATGTGTCTTGTGTGTACATGGTTTCGTGTAACAACGTTCATCTTGAAGAAAATCATATCAAAAGAAAGGAAAAAAACACTTCATTCGCTCTTATCACGCATACGCGACAAAATGGTAAATGGATTGCGTCGTTCTTTCTTAATCCGGTACGTATCGATTAAATCTGCTGTCTCGTTAATAAGTTTAAGCTTTACATATAATATATATTTATGTACAACAAGTGTATAGCGTATATATGTGTGTTCCTTTTTATCTTTCACCATATGCATTAATACAAAGGTCATCTTAGGGAACTTTCAGGGGCAGGGGGAGGGGAGGGGAAGCGTAAATGCAGTGTAGAGAATAAGTTACATACCCGCGCGGTTTTCTCGATAATGCCCATTATTGGCAACAATAGGATAATAATAGATAATATATATTAAGACCTCTTGAAACAAAACAGAAAGAAAAAAAGATAATTCTGAAAGAAACGAAATGTGTCTTCTCTCTGTCTCTCTCTCTCTCAACGCTATTTAGCTTTCTAAAAACTCTGATTAGATCTACAATTAGATTATGTATCGTATCTCTGTGTTTTTTCTTCTTTTTTTTTTTTTACCTCTTATCATCCTATTTCTCAGCCGCTCTTCTTACACTCATCCTTAACTGTTCTCAAAATAACGTAACCACGCGTAAAGCTTACCCGATATATATTATTTGTTACTTTTTTTTTTTTTTAGCGATATCACTTGAATCTGTCGTACTTAACAACAATGCCCAACTGTATAGAATAAGGCCCTCGTTTAACCGCCGCGTATTCGTTACAGAACCGTTCGTTTCCAGAATCTGTGTTTCGACCTAGCATTTCCGTCGAACAACACGCGTATCATTCGTCGAGCAATCAAAAATAAAAGAAAAAGAAAAACACCCATCGATCAATGCCAGTCGATCGATCGGACAAATCTTTGCTCGCGAACGAAACGCGTCTCGAACAACGAAAACGTTTCAATCCATTTTTATTGTTTCGTTTCCCTGTGATCATTTCTGTTCGTCCTTGGCGGTCTGAAAAATTCCCACGATCCCACTTAGAAAGATCCAAACTGCCGCTTAAACTTCCTCTATTTTCGAAACATTAATACTAAAGCCCAAAATAATTTTACGACTCTGTCTATATCGTTTGTCGGTTTGCTTTCCCTCTTTCTTTTTTTTTCTTTTTTTATTTATTTTTATTATTTTTTCTTTTTTCTTTTTAAATCTCGGCTGGTTCTATTATCAATATACGCGCACGATCTCTCGTCTTCATCGTCGAATGACAATTAAGAACAATCGTTTGTACTACGATTAATTATTCATGATCGTCCCCGATAATTCGATATCCCTTATCACTATATTACTATTCATTTATCACTATTATTATTATTATTGTATTATTACTATTATTATTATTATTATTATTATTATATTATTAATAAAGAAATACGAAGTGCTTGATAACCTGACGAGCGTTCCGCGAGATCGATGGATACATCCTTCATCCGCGAAATCGCTTTTTATATTGTAAATCCAAATCCCGTTTACCATTGTAAAACCCTGCGCGGAATTGTCCACGTATCATATACATGTATATATGTATATATGTTTATAGTATTAGGATCGTGTAGATCGATCAACGAAATCGATCGCGTTGCGATCAAACGTATATTGTTTTGCCGTTATGCGTGATTTAGCTGACATCGGTGTGAATCACCCTGATGATATTTCGTAGCTTTTTCGCCGGTGAATGATGTACGTATGTGCAACGAAGACAGTCATTATTCTTGCTGCCATTTTGCAATTGATCAGTCCTTGAGTTTGCGAGTAATTAAGAGTACGTCGGTGGTGGTGGTGGTGGTAGTGGGGTGGTGTGATAATTCTTAATTGTTGCGTTGCGTAGACATCGACAATGGTAATATTATTGATGAAAAGCAAAACTGAAAGGATCGAGCTGCGGTTTTTAATTTCCTTTTTGTTTTTGAAGATCGCAAGACGACATGATCGAACTCCAGAATAATCCAATAAATCGTTTCTTCTTTTCAACAAAGAGAGTACACGATGTGCGTGTGTTTCTATTCCTCGAGATTTGTTCTCGTCGGTGAAAAATAAAATTGGAAAGATTGAACTGTGATGTTCATTTTCTTTCTTTGAAGATCGACTGAAGGGAACTGATTCAGTAGTCTTCTTCCTCGTTTCTTTTTTTTTTTCCAGAAAATTTCCTGCGATACTTTTCGAGAGTACGCGACGTGTGTATGCGCGGGTGTTTTCTTTTTATGTCTTCAAGATTCCTTTTGCTGATATCTTCAACTATGGTAGATCGAACTGTAAGAGAGATGTTTTGCATCGAATGGTCTACCTAAAATGGAAAATGGAAGATTCTGTTTAGTCTTAGCCATCTCGTCGTGAGATGACGAATTTTCGTCTTTTTTTTTGTTCCTCGTGTTCTAGCCGTTTGATCGAAAGTTTGTTCGCGAATCGCGTAGCTGTGTTACGCGTTAGACGCATTTCTATATCTGCCAGTTTTGGTATATTCCTCAAATTTTTTTCTTTTTTCTTTTTTTGCATTCTCTACACTTCTATCTAACCTTTGCAGGTACAACGTCCTTCGTCCTTGGTGAATTTTCTTTTTTTTTTATGCAAAAGATTACAAAAAGGTTTCGTTGTGTGTTCGCAGTCGATAGGAAGATGATAAAAGATCGAGCTTTGATAGAAGTTCGTCAGAGATATATCGACGACACGCGTTGAACGATCTGTACAAAAAGAAAGCTTCTTTTTTTTTGTTCGTTCTTCGTTTATATATATATATATATATTATATATATAAAAAAATTGCTGAAATTACGCACGTTTCGATAAAAATTTGTCAATTTCTTCGTCGACGGAGTTGATTTCGAATCATCCAAACGATTGATACGGATCTTTCGTTTCAATAATTTTCTTTTTTTTTTTTTGTGTGTGTATGTCTCGTTGAATATTATGGAGAAATCTTAACTTAAGCGACGAGCTTACTTTTTAAATTTCCTCAATTCTAAAAATCGATAAACCACGATCTTTTCACGGTAAAATATTCTAGAATACTAACATTTAGATTTAGCGATAAATCGATTTTGTACATTTGTTTTTGTTGGTATCCCTTACCACGTAGATTAAGTTACTCCTCGCCTCATTTAATTTACGCGCATAATAATTTATAACGTTAAAAATCTTCATTTCTCTTCTTTTTTTTTAAGTTATTATTATTTATATTAATAATTTCTATTCAATCTTCATTTTTCATTTCTTTTTTTTTTGCCTTTTAAAGATTTTCTTTTTTTTGTTATACTTTGATTTGTACATTCTTCTCGAGCGTGCGAGCGGGTTTTTGTCTCTTTCTCTCCCTCATTCTTTCTCTCTCCTCAAAATCTCTTATAATCTTTTCTTCTGTTCGCTTCCTTTCGTGGCGTTTGAAATGCTGAGGAATCGGCCGAAAAAGTAATTTTTCACCTTTCTTTCTGTCATGTTATACAGCGTCCTGAGAGTTTCTTTCTTTTTCTTTTTTTTTACCGCGTCCAGTTTTCATCCAATTCTTAACGTGTTTGTTGTTCCCGTGTTGATTAACGTTGACTGCCACCCTGAAGTTGCCGAACGTTTATCTTTAACAAATCTTTATCTATTAAGTTCTATTGCCGGGTATTTTTAATTAGATGAATGGAAAAATTCTTAATACAACACGAGTGTGATGAGAACGATGGATTTCTATGAAAATTCAAATAGTCACATAAGGACGACATGGCAGTCAACGTGTCAATCACTTCCGTTCGTAATGGAATAAAAACTATGGAGCGAGCAACCAAGTCGGAGGTTGTCTTCTTTTTCTGGATACGTGAGTGTATGCGATGTCTTCTTCCTACACTACCGAGTCTTCAAATACCTTATACATCTTCGTCTTGTTTTTCTCGTCTTCTACTTTTCTCTTGAAAAATTTCATCCTGAAAGTTTGCGCGCAACGAAAAAATGAATCAAAGATCGATGAACGAGCGAAAAGTGTAAAAATTCAAAGTGCGGGGCAGATTACAAAGAATTTTTTCGTTATAAAAAAGAGATATTCCAAAAAGGGCGGTGCGATGGTTTTCGTCGTAGATTTAAGTACGTTTCTGTTCTTCTTCTTCAACAATTAAATCCTGTGAAAAGAGTGGTTGTATCTCTGTACTCGCGTCGTGCTTCTCTTTGCGTTTTGTACTTCTTCCATTCTGTACGCTGTGTCTCGATCGTAGAGATTCAATATCAAGAAATTTTGACTCGTTTTGACCGAAAAGTATATTAAAAAAAAAAGAAGAAAAAAAAAAACGATTGATCGTAAATGCATCTTGTATGCATCGTTTCAGGAGAAAGGAGCATCGGGTGATTCTCGAAGTAGCGTAAATGATCTCTTCCTGATGGTAAAGTGAATTCCTTGTTTTATGCTTCGTTTTTCGATCTGCTATGGTAATAAACGTTCGTACGTGTTCCTATGGCTTGTAAAGATGATTAATTCAGCTATATTGCAAACGGTGTCTTTCAGCGTGCGTGTTCGTCCGCGTTCATCTGGTTTCCTTGGCACTTTCATCGTGTGTTTTTCTTTGCTATCTTTTATTTATTTTTCTTTCTTCCTTTTTCTTCTTTTCTTACAAAATGTTAATTCACTTTTCTCCTCTCACTCTGTCTCTCTCTCCTCGTTTCATTAAATATTTACGCTTGATAAATAAGCACGGGGGCGAAGGAGCGGGCGGGGATACGGGCGGAGGTTAAGGCTTACCAGGAAGCGACAAGCCGCGAGTTAATCGTGTCACATAAAACTGCGAGCCCGATCGCGTTTGTCGCTCGCCGTCGAAGTGACGTGTTTTCCTCGACCCCCCGGGGCTTTCTTCGCCTGTCACCGCCGTTTCCTTCAAATATATTAAATATATTATACAATTTATCCGACTAAAAAATCTCCTTTATTTACCCCCTGACGAGCGACAGACACGCACAGCGCAAAAAGCTGCGCGCCTTCCTGCCGTCGCAATCTTTTTTTTTTCTCCTCTTTTAAATCCTTCATCAACTTTCCCCCCTTCATCTTACATCCCCTTTCTATTTTTCTCTCCCACTCTCTCTCTCTTTCGCGCGCGCAATTTCCTTTTTCTCCTTTCATTCTTTCAGTTAATTAATCGCCCACAAAAACAAAAAACACTTCGCCTCGCTTCGTCTCTTCTCAACCACTTTTTTTTTTCTTCCTCTTAATATCTCTTATTATCTCTATTTAAAAAAAAATGTCCTCGCCTCTTCCCGCCTCTCTAACTCTCCCTCCTCTTTCATTTAATATCGTTAAAATTCATTAAGTTATTAAAAAACATCTAACAAAAAAATTGAAAAAGAAAGATTCACTTAGATCTCCCCAACAATGTATCAAAAATAAACTTATTACTCTTAGATTCATTTTCTCTCTTTCGTCTTTTTTTCATCTTCTCATTGTTCTCCATCTCTCCTTCCTCGCGTAATTCTCTTTTCCAGTTGCCGTCCATATTTATTCTTCTTTCCGTCCTGTTTTCGGTCGATTTCACGTGCTAAAACTCCTCTCCGGCGCTCTTCCTCGAGATGCAGCGAAGAAAAAAAGAAATAAGCGAAGAAAACGGAAGGCAATCGCGTCGACGGCTTCCGTTTATCCGTTTCCCCCTTTTTTTTTTTTGTTTGTTTGTATGTTTCTCTGCGTACCTTCATCGCCGATTCTTTTCGTAACCCACGATCAGATGATGGTATCCTTTTCCCTTTTGCGTTACTTTTCGCTCTTCCTGCCGATAAACAAAAATCCTAACACGCCCATATATCTCTTCATATGCCACCTGGTTCTACTACGCGTATCCACTCGCAAAACTGGATCATGCTTTCTCTTTCCTATCCGCATTAAACTCGTGTATTTTTGTACTAAACACGTACCGAATGCCGTGAGGTGAATTTCGACGTATCGACGATCCCCTCTTCCGCTCCTGGGACCGGAAACGATCGTCGACTTCGTCGTCGAACGCGAACCCCGAAATCAGAGTTCAACGTACTAGTACTAGAGTTGAGCATCGATAACGTGCCACGATTATTCATGAAAATTCTTCGAAATATGATTCAAATGTTTAAATATACACTGGAAATTCTATCGATGTCATTGAGAAATTGATATCCGAATGAATTAACGTGGCACATGATCGTGCTCTGTCTCGTCAGTCCGTTAATTTTTCATTCTTTTCATATTTTTGGTCACATTTATATAGATGATCGAACAAAGATTAGTCTGTTCGATCGAGTATGTTCCAACTCCAAGTCATACACGATCAATCGTGTGTACCTTCCACCACTTTTTGTCCCAAAGTTTTCCACTTTTCCTTATCTTCACTCTCTTTTCGTAATAAAAAAAAAAAAAAAAGTTCTCTTACGCGATCGATCTTTACGCTTCGATTAAAAAACATTTCCCGCCCGTATGTTGCACGTGCGAACTATCGTATTTCCACGAACATCATAGACTTGTTGTTCTTCCCTCGTTAAATCAGAACCTAAAGTTATCTGTCGCACGAAATCGATCACGAATATATTCTGTCGAAACGATTTACATTCAATCTTTTTTCTCATCGATACCAAAAGAATTTTATCCAAAAGGAGATATAAGTTTTAATTCTGAAAAATCATCGACAGAATCATCGTGATCGACGAGTACGCGCCATCGCGTCGGAGTCGTGACGTTGCTGCGAGTTTCTACGAACAAATTCGTAACGCGTTCAACATTCGCTACCCTAACATTTCGACTTTAAATTTTACGATTAAAACAAATAGGCGGCAGAACGAAATCACATAATTTATAAAATTCATCGATAAAAAAAGAAAACTGCGTTCAATCGTTGTTCCAGGGAACTCGCTGGCGACGCTCACGCTCTGAACGCGAGGCTAAGAGGGACGAAAACAACGTAATAAATAATTACGATGCTTTCGCGCCGAGAATTTTCTCACTCCTGTCCCTCCAGCACTTTACCGAAAATCATCTCGCTCGTGTTCTTTTCCCTCGATAAGCCTAAACTTCTACCTTGTCTGACGCTTTTTGTTTTTTCTTTCTTCCTTTCTTGCCTTTAATAATATGCCTAATCGGTAATTAATTACTTATCAATTAATAGTATTATTCAACACACGCACACTCACACACTTATTACATCCATGGTAAAGTAAAAATCCCTGAAAAAGTTTTGTGGCTTTTGCTTTCTTCTCATTTCATCTCCTCCTCGTTTCAGCTCTCTTCTCTCTTTGTATCTTTTTAAATTTCGTCTCCTGTTGTCACCACTCTTTCTATCTTTTTAATCTTTTGCTCGCGATTTATATCTCGCTCGCATCGCCACACACACATATATATATATATATATATATATATATATATGCGTAACCAACGGTCGCTTTTTCATTCTCTCCGAAACATTCTTCTCGTAGCACGAAACAGCGTCCGTTTTCTGTTTGCATCTCCGCAAAACGTCTCTGTAATTTTTTTTTTTATTTTTCTGAAATTTATTACTCGATCACTTTCAGCAAAAGCGACTCTACAGAATGATATACTTCTGTCGGTTTCCATCCTGTTGCTCCCGACGTGGATATAACCACTCGTCGATTCCCCGCGAACCGCGGTATATACATGTACGATATACAATATACGTTACACATATATACCGCGTGTCCGTGACCCCTCTCACTCTCATCTTGGCTCTTGCAAGGAACATTGAGGCGAGTTGAGCGTACACGACATGTGTGTGTCACGCGTTTCACTTCACACTAATACGAAAAAACTCATAATCGCTTCTTTGGTATTACACGGCGCGAGAGGGGCGTGGGGGGGTAGCCGGGGGGCGGGAAGGATGAGGGACGTCTCGGTTGACAAAAAGCCTTGCTCGGCTCTTTCTTTTTTTTTTTTTTTTTACTTTTTACATCCACCGCAGAACGTGTCACGATTCGGACACATTTTCGATAATTAAGTTTCGTTAATCAATGTCTCTCTGCGTTGTGATATATATATATATATAAAAAAGAAAAGACTGTATCAAGAGTAGTTTTCTTTTCGTTAAAAAGAAAGGGGGAAAAAAAGAAAAAGAAATAAAACCGCCTTCCTGTATAGAATTACTTAGTAGACGTAGAGTAGTTAATAGCAATAGTAGTAATAGTAGTAAATAGAAGTAGTAGTAGTAGTAACATGTATAACGTAATTGTGTAATCGTTACTTAACTTCTCTGTATATTATTATAACTTTAATATTAGGTAGACTTCTTTTTTTTTTTCCTTTAGATTAGTTGGTTTTATCCTTTTTCTCATTTCACTTTTCTTTATCATATTAAATCTTTAACCGTAATGAATGAGGTAATAAGGTTGTGTATGCTTATTTGTTTCTTAAATCATCGTATCCTGTTTCATCGACGAGGTGGTTTCACCGTAAACGGTAGATTTCGAGTTGTCACCCGTCGCTTCGACCTAGAAAATTCACAAGCGATCCCGCGACCAAACGATCCGCGTAGACGAGGTGAGAAATCGATCTGTAATCGTATCGAAGATGACACTCGAATTCTAATTTGATCAAGGACCATCCTATCTCTCGTCTCACCTCGTCAACTGTGACGCGTTTTCGTTAACTAACGTGCACTTCCCATCTGATTTCGCGCATCGCTTTTGATTCTTTTCATTTTTCTTTCTCTCTTTCGATATTCGAAATCGCAAGCCGAGTGTTACGATCGATGATAATGAATTGACAATGATAATTTTTCAAACGCTTCGCTACAAAAACCTATCTAAAAAGAAGAAGAAGCAAAAAAGAAAAGTAAAGAAGAAAAAACGCTACGTTTTCCAAATGCTTGAAAACCCATGAAAAATACTTTTTTAACTACGTACACGAATTAAAAAAAAGAGACGAAAAAGAAAACAAAAGAAACGAAGCAAAAATAATAAACGCATCATCGATCATACTCACTCACTTACCCTTATCTCACTTTTTTTTTCTTTTTTTTCTTCTTTTCTTTTAATCGAATGAAGACGATATCAAAGGATATTACTATTGGCTCCTGTTTTAAGTATGATATTTTGATCGATAGAAAGCTTTCGTGTGCGTACCCTTCGTGGTCTTGTTCCACGAAGGATATACTGTTCCGCGAGAAGAAGGTTGCACGTAGCTTCTTAACGAGAGAATGTCAAAGCGACGAGGTCCACCCCGACGAAAAAAACGGATCCTTTGAGGTGTTGGTCGGCGTCAGGTAAGTATCAGTGACGTTACTGATTTTGCGGTTGTTGCTGGCTGGATGGCGAAGTGCTCGGTTGTTGAGATGAATGTTGTTGCGTTGATACGCCACCCTGTTGAGACGCGGTACTTCCGTCTCTTCGGCTACGAGAACTACCTTCTTGGCTGCTACCACGACCAGCGCGAGAACCAGTACCACCTGCTCCAGGTGCACCAGACTGCAGTACCATAGAACGAATTCTTCTCTGTGCCGACTATGTACAACAAATAAACAAATTGTTCAAATTAATCACATATTACTCAACCGAATGTCTTTTAATCCGTAGCTGGTATGCTGGGATCAAATTTCTGCTTTTCCTTATTACTTATTTATGTAAATGCATTTTTATTATTAACAGAAGATAATATATACTATCAATTCCTGAGAATTAATGAATAATTGTTAAATACGGTAACTAAATTTAACTCATAATGATGTCTAAGAAATGTAAAACGAAAGGGTATGATGATACCTGTACAGAAAAGAAGGGACCAATTATATGGACGGTGGCCTCTTCGTCGGCAGAAGGTGATGCAGATTGTTGCTCCGATAGTTTTATGACGCTTCCAGTTACACGCTGCAATTCTCTAACGTTTTGACCACCTTTGCCTATGATTCGGCCAACTTGAGCACTCGGTACGAGAATCTCGATCGTCAATCGTACATCCTCTGTACCGGAAACGAATCCTTCTTCGCGCATCTTCTCGAAGATCAAGTACTGTGCCTAAAAAAGTACCCCAGAAAAATTCATTTACGTGATACAACCAATAATCAAATTCGTGCAAACAATAACGGTGATGCATAAAATAAAATTCTGTTGAAGGTTGTAACGGGACCAACTTGTACACCCAAATTATCAGCGTGTCATTGGTACGGGTAACCCTTCGTGTTAATTTGCCTGCTCTTTCAAGACGATGCTTTTGTGTAACGGCATCTTCCCAAACTCGAGCAGACCTGATAATCGTATACTAATGAATCGATAAAAAACCACAGGTAACACTTGGTCGATAAGCCGAGAGATTTGAACGCTGGATCTTGCAGTTTGAAAGTTGGCGTTCAACTTACTTGGCCACGAAGTGGCTCACGCTTTCAACCTGTCTTACACAATGCTATCGTTGAATACACGCTCCATTCACAATTTTCCTTATACGAGAACAAAATTACAAAATTTTATACCAATCGAACCACCCGCGATTCGTGCAATTAATTATCACGGAGCATTTAATGCTTTTACAACTTCTATCTTTTATTTTTTTTATTTAAAACGAAACTACTTACTGATAAATTAATATTTCGCGTGATATAAGAAAAGAAATTAATAAACGTGGAGTAAACAAAATTTTTAATATATTTGTTCCATATTTTTTGTTAAACGTTGTAATAATAATTCTAGAATTTCCGTTCTCTTTATTAACGATTCTAAGCAACCGAATAAAATTATTTTCACAATTTTACATAGAAAATGTAGAATTAATTAATTCTCTAAACGTGTCTCGGCTTCTAAATCATTATTTTCAATATATCACTCGCATATATCGACGATCGACTGGTTAAACGGCTAATACTGGCTTCACGTTGATCATTGAAAAACTCGTTGACCAACGAGGTTCACCTTGATGCATACGGAACGTACCTTCCACTGAGATTCTGGCGATCCAACGATAGTCACTTTCCTTTCGGTTTGCTGTTCCGCCGGCTTGTCTTGCTCGATCGGCGCGATCTTCACACTCGCGCCGGAAAATCTAATGATGTTTCTGATGTGTGAACCTTTGGTTCCGATGATAGCACCTACGCTGCTGTTAGGAATGTAAAGAAAGGCAGTTTCTTGAGTATCAGTCGCTGGGACACCCTGTTGAGGAGGCAGACTGGCCTGATACGGATACGGCGCTGGTCCTGACCCGTACAAACCAGGACCACGTGAACTGTATCCCATACCAGCGGTGGACATCATGGCCATCGGATGTAAACCAGGGAACATCATACTTTGAGGCTGTAATTCGAACGTTGACGCGTTTCATAAAGTTCTTTCGTTTTAAAAACAAATCGAAAACAGTGCTGTCCAAGATAAACGACATTTTCTATATCTGTATAATAGTCATATTAACACGTTGGCTGCCACGGGGGTCACCGGTGACCGGCACCCGAAATTTTTTACAATCAAATAATTAACAAAAGAAATGACGAAACAAACCACGGATAGCGTTATCATTAAGCTAATAATGCTAGCTATCGATTTGAAAGGTTAAATTTGAAAATTAGTTGATTATATTCTTAATAATTAGGATTTCAACGTATCTGACTACGCACGTCCGTTTTCACTGTGGCAGTCAACGTGTTAACTAAATCTGTAACGATGGGATAGACGTGATTAAGTTAAAGTACGGAAGATATGTGCAAATCGTGTGACACGTGTCTATGAAAGCAGCACAGAATGTTTCAATTGTATGTAAAATAATATACTTAAAAGCGGTCTTGAACAGAAAGTACTGTTTTCGCAGCTTAAACATAATATATATGCAAACGAGTAATTTTCGTTTTTAAATATTCTAATTTGCAAGTTATTGAATGCCGTTCAGAATAATAGTGGTGTATCTCTAATTATATGAAAAAAAAAAAAAAAAAAAAAAACGGTCAAAATAATTTTATATTTTATAACAGTTTATGTTCCCCGTAATATCGATAACGGAAGCTACACAACTATTAATCTGAACCATTTATTTGTCGTCGATTGTATGTTAGACTTACAGCCATCGCCTGTAAATCATTCTCGTAGCTCTGGCGTAATTTGCTGGAGATCATGGATTCGGCTTTGCTCATATTTTCGATGGTGCCCTTGACTGTGATGATGCGTTCGAGATTAAAGCTATTGATATCGTTGATACTGCTCACGGTGATCTTTGTATCTGTGTCCTGCATGATTCTCTTGATCGTGGTACCACCCTTTCCGATTATTCGGCCGATCAAGTTGTTGTGTGCAAGGATCTTCAATGTAATCTCGCTGTCAGCGCAGAAAACAACACGTTGAACAAATAATCAACAACAATGGAAGATTTAAGGAACTGGGATGATTCATTACAACACGATCGCCAAATAATACAACCCTTTCTTTCTAGACACGTTACATAGTCTACTAATTTTTCGCTATAACTTTAAATCAATTTTTTTTTTTTTATCTCTACATAAGTTTCGTATTTTCATCGGAATTTGGAGAATCGAAGTTAACACGTTGAGCGCGGCGCCGATTTTGCTGACCTTTTCGTTCAGCCGGCAACGAGACAGCACTTGACAGCGAGTGCTCAATTATGTTATATTATATTCGAACATTTATTTTTTAACCTTGACACTGACGGTCCCACGCACCGACGCCGCCCATACGGAAAGTTTAAACATTGGAAATTTAAAATTTAGAAATTCGGAAATTTTAAATCTAGCAATTTGAGATTTGAAAGTTCGAAATTTGGAAATTTGAGATTTGGAAAGTTGGAAATTTGAAATTTAGAAATTTGAGATTTGGAAATTTGGAAAATTGAGATTTGAAAGCTCGAAATTTGGAACTTTAGAAACTTAAAATTTAGAAATTTGATATTTGAAAATTTCCAAACGAAAAGTCCACTGTCAGTCCCCAGGGATTGACGCCGGCTGAACGTGTTAACTATAAAACATTAACGTATCTGATGGTATTCGATTTGACGTCAGATAGTATTTTATCGGTAAAGTATCAAGATACGGATTGATTAATTATCTTACCCCTTATTTATACTGTTAGCCTCTTGCTGCATGACCTCCAGGATTTTCTTGCAGGCGTTTGTGCAATTCTCCGGATTACCATAGATGGTGATAGCCTTCTCTAAGGAACCAACATTGTCCTTTCGATGAACGTCGACACGTGCCCGCGTCATCTGAGTGATCTGGCGTATGGTGGATCCCTGACGACCGATTATGGCACCGACCATGTCCGATTGTACGAGAATACGAAGCGGGAAGTCCGTTTGACGCCCGGAACCCGAGACCCCGGAATAGGTAACGCCGCTGCGTTGGCTGCGGCCTCTTCGTCGGCTCTCCGCCGTAGACATTTCCACTTTTAGCGGGTTACCCTCGTATTCGTGGCCATTAAATTGGTTCACAGCCCTACAAACGACGAGAAACTCCATTACTCGCAAAACAAAATCGTATGTATCGGAAAATTTTGTACGATACTCGTACACATTAATTGTACGAGTAACTAATTAAAAATGATTTTTTTCAATTTACGAATAATTGTACGTTTTCCGGCAATTTCTTTTTATAAATAAAGACTTGGCATTAATGCAATACAGGACACGCACAAAGAAAACTACGTGGTATTACGTATAAAAAAAAAAAGCTTTCAGGTCTACCTTTCGTATCTTTTAAGCTATACTAAACAAATGTTATAATTGCAGTCGTAACAAATGTGATCATTTATAGTACTGACTATTAAATGCAAAAACAATAAAACACAGGAACAATGCTAATTCTAATCCTAGCTTAGGCCAAAGATGAGTAATGTTATTCCAGTTCGAAGAACGCAGCCAATTCTGACCGGCAAAGAAATTGTAAGGCAAAGAGGTCAAAGAACGCACGAACTACTTCCAGCGGAGTAACGTACTCAAAATACTTCGTACACTTCACCTCGATGCCGAAAATATCCCATCAATCCGTGATATTTAGTTCACTTGTCGGCTACAATTCTGTACTCGAGAACCAAACTAACCCAAGCCCTAAACATTGGGAATTTATTTTAATTTAAAATAATGATACTTGTACTGATTACATCATCCTACTGCTTTTTCTTTATAAGAACTGTAGAGATATTCATATTGCATTTTAAATAAAGGAGGATTTAACACATTTGTTATGGCCACCTCCTCTCATTAAACGACCCCGTATGATGTTCTATTAAATAATTATATTAATAGATTGTATGTGTCAAAATTAATTTACAAGACATATTTTTATATTTAATTTTTATATTGTTCTAACGTTTCGTAACGAACGACTATAGTCGTCCATAGTAACGAAAGGGTTAATAGGGAAAATCCCCACTATTTTTCGCATATTTATTTTACCTAGTAACATTAATAATATTACTAACGATGAAAATATGAATTCTGAGGGAAGTGAGAAATTTCTCTTATGTCATTAACGATCCTACGAAATAAATATTAATCCAAACACACGATATGTAATAATTTTCGTTACTTTTCTCTTATAGGAGAGTTTTATAGTGTTCGGAAGTATACAGGAAACTGTGTCAATTCTTAGGTAGGAAATATATATATTTTTTTTCTTCTTTTTACTTACTGCTGTGCTTGTTCTTGCGTCTCATAGCTCACGAGGACGGTTTGTGTGTTAGGATCGCGTGAAGACAATTTCTCAACCGACTGCACCTGGCCGCAACCCGAGAAGAATATTTCGATATCCTCTAATCTGACATGAGCTGGCAAATTGCTTACGAGGACCTTAGATCCAGCACCGCTGTAACAGAAAATAAAAATCATCAATTACTCGTATTCACAGTATCAGTATTAAGTATCGAAACAATATATTAGATTGTTAGAATGTAACCCCTAACCCCTAAGCTGTATAATAACGTGGCGCAACAACCTATAGTTCAAACTTGTCTCGTATTTTTCACACAATCGAATTTCGAATTTGAATAGATTTGGCACAGTTTAAAGATTATCAAACATAAAGTATGTATGATATTTCAATTTTCTTTGTTTATTTCAACACCGCGATAATGAATATTAACCTCTAACGTGTCTGCCCAAAAAATTAATTTCATTAATTAACACATTGCGTACGGGTCACGAGATATCTCGTATATAGCAAAACGAACGTTGCGGCTGGGTCACGAGATATCTCGTTCTGAAGTGCTAACGCGCGAAAATGTGCAGGCCCTGAAAGCGGATTGAGCGAGTAGAGCGCCGTACGCACGAGCTCCTAATTTTTGATACATTTAAAAAACATGTTGCTATATAGGTTGGAAAGGATTAAACGTAAGAAATTACAAAAAAGAAAAAAAAATGCGTTCAGAACACAGTGCTGTTTAGCCGCAGAAGAAAAATAGCAATGATTCAGGGGCCGAGTATTAACGCGAGCTGCAATTATGCATTCAACGGGTCTCAATGTTGTTTTCGCTCGAACGACATAAGGAAAGGAGATCCCACATGCGTTGGATGCCCTTGTTGACATTTTCTCTTTCTTCCTTTCGCGGCTCACAGTCGAATTTATCCTCTCTGTCGTGGAGGGGACGACACACAGCTCGACATGAAAGGCAATTCGCAGATCAAAAACAAACTTCACCGATCCCTCCTACATCTAAATACCAAATGTGCCGACAATCTGCTTCCTCCTCTCTCTCACACTTTTTTTTTTCTTCTTCTCATTTCTCTGTCAAATACAATTCATCCGTAAAATCGCCGTGCGTATTTCGTAGAGACGGCTACAAACAAAGACGACAAAGAATAATTCCTTGAACACGGATGATATTTCTCAATCGAGCCATTGCCGAACGCGTCGTACGACAGGACGGTGTGGTTGCTTCGACTCTGTCGCGAAATCCAAACGAATCCACGACCCTGCCCTGCCACGACGCAACATGAATGAAAGCAAATGGCAAAGTAAGAAGAGGACGCGGAACGTAAAGAAGAAAAAGGAGGGTGAAAGAGCGGCTGAGACTCTCACTTTCGTACGTATCGATTTTTCAGCTCACCGACCCACTCGGCGAATGGGGGCTTTCGACTAACCTTGAAGAAAACGTACCCGACCGACCCACTTTGTACCCGACCAATTATTACAGACCGTTGAAGAGACACGGATAACCAACTTCCGAAGACAAATACGTAAACAACCATAACTCTTCGACGAATGTGCCGTTAAGAATGAAGAAGCTACGTTGCCGATTCACCGAGATAATTAACCGTATCAATTATATAATTACACGATTCTCGTGCTAACATTGTTATCACCTTGACAAGATAACATTAATCGAAAACCGAGTTTCTGTCTTCTCACATATCGACTGTGAATCGATAATTCCACCGTGTAGACAATTAAGGTGTTTCGTATCGTGAAGAATAATCGTTTTAGGTGGAAGCCGGGTCAACCATAGCCCAGATCTAGAAAATTTTAATCATTATATTTGAAACGATTAGGCCACAGTGTAACATTGAAAGCGTACAAACTAAAATACGATTTACAAAAATTTTAGAATACTCCAATACCCCCCACAGACTCAACCCATGACTGCCTAAAATAGTAACCTTATCATGTTTATTCTCTTAACTTTAAATCAGTATACGAATATCTTTCGTGGAAAAATCTGATCTCCTAATGTTGATCGAAGCATCGTTTTATACATTACGTGGGATCACGATTGACCCGATAATCCGTCGTTCGACGGTTAAACGTCTGCCTCGATCGAATCGATTTTGTTGGAACAAAGGTGCGTAGAGGAGGCCGGTGTAAAAATCTTGCACGACGTATCGTTTCAGGTTCGTATAACGAACAAAAGGCCGAGGACGAGACACGTGACGAAACTAATTCGAACCCCGTTCCCGAATAAACCTTGGCCAAACAATTACCATGGAGCACAACATACAACAACGTTCCTGCGGTGGCGAGGCTTTTCTCTCTATCGAGGTGGACTACTCTTCGACGTGCGCGTACTCGCGCCTACAGAGATCGCACACGTCCACAACCGAGTAAAGTCGATGTTTTACGTTTCATTTCGTACATAGAGAAAAGGTTGTGGTGTGCACGCGTGTATCGGGTACAGTTTCACCAGAGCCTCCAGTGAGTATCATAGGTGGTGGTAAGGGTAGGACGAAGGGTGAAACGGAGAGAGGAAAGGTGAAGGAAGGTAGATGCCTTTGTTTCGTGTGCTTTTGGGGATTTTCGGCGGCACCCAGTGTGGTGTGAGGTGTATGCAGGAGTGCGCAAGGGAACACGTTGCGATCCGTCTCCTCCACCGGCACAAAAACCCCCACCACCCTTCCTGTTACTCTTCACCAACGAACCAGCTATAACCCACCACCCTCTCAACCCTTTTTGCGCCTCTTTCCCTCGCTATACCCTTCCTGACCACCGGGCTGCCCTGTCTCCTCTACACACCCCCACCCGTCCTGCACACCCGCCGACGCATCACCCTCGTCGGATCTTGCACGCACGTGTAACTCGCGATTTCGTCCGTTCACCTTTAACGAAAGTCGGTATTTTCGTAACAACCGCCTAGACTCGACGGAGAAGGGTAGACACAGGAAGAGCCCAGAACGTGGGAGAAGGACGGAAGAGGGTCTTTTCTAAGTCTGAGGCAACACGTACTGACAGGGATGGACGAGTGGCGACCACAGACCACGGGTCACCCCCGTGGAAGAGCTTTTGATCTTCGCCTAAGACACCTTTTTTTTCCGGACTCTCTTTTTCTCCTTGCCTTGCTCCTCCTCTCTATCTATCTATCTCTTCCGTTCCTTTTTTTTTTGTTGTATTTAACAAGCCAATGGACTTGGACAATCACTTCTGGAAGTGGAGGATATCACGGTGGTGGATGGGGTTAACGGGGAAAGGGTAGCTGACGAAAAGTTCGAGGGTCGTAATGCGGTGCAGTTAATTGTGAAGGGAATTGGGACTCGGTACGCGCCGCTAGTCGCACAAAAATGGAACACATTTGCGCGCTGGATAATTAGCGTGGCGCGTGTGCGGATTTTTTCCCCTCTCTCTTTTATTTCTTATTTACGGGAATTACACCAGTGCGATCATCCCCATAGGAGTTTTATGACACCATTATTCGTATTTATGGGTTTTCTCGATATATCGATTGACTCGCTGAAAACACCAACTTTTCAGCATTGAAACGCAAGAAAAGACTTTTAACAAACGGTTATCAAAAACAGAAACGAATCGAATTCAAAACTGTTACACATATTTCAAAATAAATTCGTAAAAATACGATATAAAAATAATGTGCTAAAAAAAAAAAAAAAATCGTTTCAAGAAGTATGGCACTCGTTCGAGTGTACACGTCCCTGGTCGTAAGAGCGTCGACGTCGTTGACTGAGTCGGCGGGGCGCACGGCGCCAAAATCGATTTTGAAAAGGGAAAGTGGCATGTACGTATAGTATGCGCATGATTTGCGACAAAAACGTGTAGGAGGTAAAACTGCGGCCACGCTGAATAAAGGTTGCAGCACCGCGTATATGCGCACACAGACGTGACACCCAACGCGTGCAACGTGACACACACGAACCCTCGTAGCCTCAACACCAACATTCACGTACTTGCACGCACCAGGTCTGGGTTGATGCCTCTTTTTCCTGGCCACGAGTATCCTCCCCTTTTCCATTCATATGTGAGCGTAAGAAGGGAACCTTGTCTCGATTCGGTGTAACGTGCGTGTACGTACCTGGTGCACGGTTGCGTGGCACGTGTACCACCTTCCCCTAACGTATGCACGTCGGTGCACGTGTGTGCGGCTATGTTTGGCACTGTGAATGGCGCCAGCAGATGACAATTTCTGGGAATTTTGTACATACTACGCGACAACATGTCACTGTAGAAGTAATCACGCTTGATACGAAGTTCGATAATATGGATTTATCAAAAATTACATTTTCTACATCAGAACTAATCAAACGAGTGAACACGACTTGCTTTAGGTTTTTTTATTTTTAACATGTTGGCCGCCACTGTGATCACCGGTGACCGACACACGAAATTTTTTGCGAACAAATAATTAACGAAAGAAACGATGAAATAAACCGTGGACAGCGTTAATGCTAAGCTAACAATGCTGGCTATGCAATTAAAAGGTTAAATTTGAAAATTAATTAATTGCGTCCATAATAATCAGAGTTTTGGCATGTCTGATTAGATACGTCCGTTTTCACTGTGGCAGCCAACGTGTTAATGTTTTTGGTCACAATGGTAATAGTACTTACAAGGGGACTTTACTATATGATACCCTTCGATCTTTCCTATTTTCACATATGTATATTGTACTGTTTGATCTCCTGTGTAATCTGATTTTTTAACTATGAGCCACTTATTTGTCGTTTCGGAGTAATTAGCGATGAAAAATAATCCACTTTTACGTTTACGTTATGTATTTTCTTTAGGCATAGTTGAACGTACATTGGTGTAGCAAAGCGGCTATGGTACAAGACTTCAAATGTAGCGATTAGTATTCAAATCTCTCAGAGATTAACTTTATTTTATTTGTCTTTTTTTTTTTAATTTTTTTTTCTCTTCTAACTACTTTATTTTTTCTGTTTTAGTAAGCGATTAAGTGTAGCGATTAAGTAAACTAGTTAAAAGAAAAAAGTAAAAAAAAAAAAAGCAACTGGAATAAAGTTATTGATCTCTGCAAGAATTGAACTCCTGTCTCGTATCATAGCCCCTTTGCTACGCCAATGTACGTTCAACTGTGCCTAAGGAAAATACATAACGTAAATATCAAAGTGGATTATTTTTCATCGATAATTTGTTCGAAACGACAAAAAAATGGCCCATAGTTGAAAAGTCAGATTACACAGGACAATACATATGAAAATAGGAAAGATCAAAGGGTATCTTATAGTAAAGTCTCCTTGTTAGAACTGTTATTCTTTCTTCGTTTTGTAATTATTTGATCGAATTAAATTGGTAGTATCGGTCGTTCAACGTTATCAGTCCAAAGCACCCGATAACGAATCGTGCGTGTCTCGTAGAGGAAGTAACGTTATCAGTTAAAGGAGATAAAATCGTACAAAAAAAAAACTATGTAAGAATTAAAAAATTGATACAAAATAAAAAATTAACCTTTGGTTGCCACATTTCGATATAATTACGTATGTATGTGGCATACACTGGAACAATTCAAAAACCGAATATGTAATAAAGTGGTTTATTTTTTTTTAAATACAAGAGACCATTATTAAAATTAAATACTTCTACAAAAAAAAAAAGTATAATAAATTTACTACAATTAATTTGAACTAGAACAATATTAAAGGATCTGATGGAACAACAGGACCAACCAATGGTTAATAATAAACATTCTAACATAAGTAAAATTTGAAATTCATCGTTTAGAAATTCTCTAGTAAATTACACATGTTCCCATGGAGACGTAAAATCGACTGAAAAGGGCTAATATCGAAGAATAATTTACAATGCTTTCGAAAGTTTCAGTACATCGGAGCACACGGTAGAACGAGGCAGATAAAGCATCGCATTGAAAAGCGATACGAGGCGATGCATTTAGTCGACGGTGAAGATAAGATGTCCGCGGAAGGTTATTAATATTAACGTATCGTGGATGTGAACAATATTCCTATCGCTCCTTAAATGCATAAATTTTTTCAAAAAAAATATTAAAATAATCGTTAATCTATGCGTGAAAAATTGTAGAAAATTAATTTCAATTATCTATCTCCCGTTTCGTTATATTTATTTTCTTTGAAAAATAGATCTGTTTTCTAATTACTACGAGACGTGTATAAATATTATAAAAAATCATGAATGATACAGCGCTGTTCATTCAACAAAAAAATAAAAAATGAAGTTTCTTTAAATCAAGTAAATTTTTGCTTGACATCTTAAAATTTACTGACCGTGTTTATATACGTTTTTCACAGCAAAAGGGTTAAGGATTAATATCGGTACAATCGATAGAACGAGACGCATACGCGAACGTAGCACGCAACGAGCGCATTGTACAAGTCGATAAAAAAATTTGTATTCAATCGCAGATATCTAAGGAAGTCGATTGCGATAGCGATTTTCAATTGTTTACTTTTAATTGCTGCAATTAGCTCAGGGAGCAACGTACCCGACCAATATCATATAAGTTCTGGTGCATCGTCGATGAACGAGGCACGTTGCGGTTCATATTTATGCGTTGATGGTCTGTGCAACCGAGTCGTATGCAAATTGAGCATGTATTAAATACTTGAACGCTCGTTTCTTCGCCTCTTGCTAAAGCGATTTTCTCGTTGCCTCGTGCGATGAATGAATGAAGCGATCAATTAACGGGGGTGCGCGAAAGTTTTCATCGTTTTTAAGACAGTTTCCTTTATCAACCCTTTCATTACAATAGATTCCAAAGGAAGATTCATGATTTATGCAACAGATTTGTAACAGTTGCACGCGTTATACAAAATAAGTAACGGAACTTTACGTTTAACCCTTTGACAGCCCATTTCACGTATCAACGGTTTCGATATATAATTTTCGGTGTCAGGATTTTTAAGTTTATTCCTGTGTATTGTATTACATCCTGATTCAAACTTGAAAATTAATAGTTTCGTGGCTTACATTATCAAAGCTCCAACAATTGAAGTTAAAAAGAAATCTAAAATTGCACGATCCATTAAATCTATAAAATATACGATCGTCAAAGTGTTTATTTAGAAGTAACTATTAAACGTTGACTGCTTTTATGAAAAATCATAAAGAAGAAAAAAGAGAACGATGTACTTTATAAATAAGTTGTTTTATTTAATTCGTTAATTTTATCGCCCTCAGTGTATAAACAATTTATCAACCGAATGAAACATTGAATCGGAATTTGAACTCGGACCTTTCGTCTGCGGAACGACTGCTCTGCCAATGAAACTATCCAGATTGTAAACAGACTCTATTTTCCCCCCCTGGCTTCCAATACTCGAAAATAGCTTTCGTCCATCAGGAAAAATTGAACCATGACGCGAGCACTTCGATAATAGCTATCATCGTCTAGTCGTTTACATTTATAGGAAAACATTCTATGACAAGAACCACTTTTTTTTTTTTCGATCTAATCCAGAAGGAAAAATAATGAAAACCGACACACTTCTACTTGTTTCTAACATATATCCTGTACATCAAGTTATAATTTATTGTACATCAAGTTATAATTTAAGTTACCTAACACTCCTGTACATCAAGTTATAATCTAATCTAATCGTTCATGGCATGTATTATGATTGATTCGATACGATACAATTCTCTTCCTCTTTACATTTTGTATAAAAAGCTCTGCACCAAACAACTTCAATCTATTCGTTTCAATTAAATCTTACAATATTAAATTATTATGGGTCTGATGAATTACACGGAAAAGAACATCGCAACACTGAATGAAAAAACATATCGGTTAAAGACTATGCAGCAAGAGGGATGCAATTTCAGTTTTCATAATTTCGTAATTATTCTATGAAATATGCTTAAAGAAATAAAATTTTATATCGTTCGAATTTATAGCAAATTCCGAATCTGAACGCATACAAGTAATAATTTTATAAAAATTTCTTTTCAATTTGTTCGAAATCAGTGAAAACGGAACTGCACCCCTTAGGCTGCAAGGTTCTCAATAATTGCAATAAATGTACAAATAGGAAAACAATTTTCTTTTTTTAGCGTGCGCTACGTTTGTGATGCGATTACCTACAGCGACGCGATGCGTCAATGACGTCCAAAGTGCATGGCGAACCGGCTGCAAATTGCAAGCCACAACGACAACGACGCCGCTGCATCATGCAATTGTGTGACTTAACTTAGCACGAGAAAGCGGCGTCGCGTCACGTCGCACCGATCTGGCGCCTCCAGATACCAACGGACCGCTAATAATCGTTTTAAATCGCTTAAAGATTAGGCATTTATCAAAGTTTTTGAAGCCTCTTCAAAAATTCCTTCTTTTTCTCTCACAAAATGTGACTAAGTGAGCAAGAACTCCTGATAAGATAATAGTATTTTCTTATTACAAATACAATAATAGATTCTTCAATTTTCTTTTTAAATATTTAATCAAATACACTGGTTAGATGGTTTCTCAATGTTATCAAATTTGAACAAAGTTATGCATTTGTTGCGAAATTTCTAGATAATTACACGTACACAAAAAATGACTGAAATAAGTAAAGAGAATATTCGGCAGTTTGTAAAATCTTATCACAATGGAAATAGATATTTGAATTAGAATCAAGTAAGAAAATTAATACCGCAAAAAAGACAAAAGAAAAATAAAAATATAATATTGAACATGAAAATTTTTAAATACGAGCAAGTTATATGTTAGAATTCAGATTTTACGGTGAATTTATCGACAATTTCGAAAAAATGGTTTCGAATGCTCGTCATTATCACGAAATTTACGGAGGTGGTGCACGGTTACCGTCATCATCATCGAAGCAACAAGAAATAGGTTGGGAAAGACCGTGGTTACACGAGTAACGATAACACCTTGACGATGGAAAAGCTGTCTGATAAAAAGTAGTCGACTTATCAGCCGGAAGTGGTAATCGTGCAACGACGTATTTCTGAATTTAAGCATGTTACACCCGCAGCCGGACTCATATCGGCTCGTCTGTACTTTAGTCTCGTAAAAATTTCATTCCCCATTTTCTATTTACGTATTTATTTTAGTTTTCACACAGTATCATGCATTTTTTCGCTCACGGAGAATCCTATGTTACAAACAATCCTGTTTGAAGTACTAGGATAATTCGAGAGTAATAATAAGAAAATAATATAATTTTAAACATTCCTGAGGTTTAAGCCTAACAAAAATTCATAATTCCATCTAAATTTGAAACTCCAGAGAAGGGTTAAGGAACCTACCGACAGTGTTGTACGAGGGTTACATATATACGAATCTGTGTTATTCGAGGGTCTGCCGTACGTGTATATCTTCAGCAGCACAGCACCCTGTATATCCGGGGCAAAGGTTTCTCGTTCGTCGTGAGAGTTCAACAGCTGCCACGCTTATAAATGTTTAACCAACAACGTCAGCGCATGTGTCTCTTTATAGAAAACTATTTCCAGAAAGGAAGAAGAAGAATAAAAAAAAAAGTACAGTTTCACGATGTTGAATAAACGTAATTTGAAATGCAGCACGGTAGACGCAGGGTGGGCGTATTGAAAATAAATGACTCAGTCCTCTCTCAGGTTATTGACGAGTTAAGTGTCGCGCAACCAGTATATTTTTACGTTCTTTGAGACCTACGCCAATCAGTCAATGCACGGTACACACATGTACCTTCGATTCTCCGTAATTATACCTCGCGTTACGACAATTTCTTTCCATAGTTCACAATGTTTTCTCTTGGTCGGGCGAGAGCTTTCGATCCATAGGCGTTCGAATGGCACGATGCGACGCGATAAAAGAAATTGCGAAAAATATTGTGGTGTACATTGAATATACACTGACGGTCTAGTTTTGCAAATGGAGAGTGGGAACTTTATTGGCGACTTCTGGTTTTTAAAAATACACAATGACGTCGATGAATACACTACGTGTCTTCGTTGTTGCTTTAATCAAATCTGTTTTTCTTTTTTCTTCTGCAACGTAAGCTATTAGAGATTACACTTTCAGATAACACACGTGTTAAGATTTTCAGTTCACGCAAACGGGTGAACAGTTCGAAGCGCAAATGATTTATACGAATGATTTGTCATTCATGCAATAAAACAATTCTTCTATTCGTAAATATTTGTATAACAAACAATGTTGAATAATAGTTTAGAAAGTTAGAAACCCCACCAAAATGTCCTATTATTACCTAAGATTGCATTAATATTCTATGCCAAGCATTCCAAGAAAATCTTATGAGTAATACTAATCACATTCGATATCGTTTATTACTAATACTGTTCTATAATAGAACGGGTTAATGAAATAAAATTCATGGGTAGCGAAGGAATTAATTTCGTTAATAAAGGATTTTTATAAACATTTTTCATCCTTTTCAGCCCAAATTATAAACATTTTTTTGTTCATTTTTGTAAAACGAGGTTTTATGAATTCCTAATTTTTGATATATAAAAAAAAAAAGAGAAAAAAAATTGCTACAATAGCATCACTGGGCTGGAAAATATCTACCTACATCGTTTCAACTTTCAACTTTGCCCGCTAAAGCCAAAAATATCTAGTATTTAACCTTTGTAAAAGAAGTTTGCCGACCCCTGGGTTAAATAAGGAATCCCACGGATGGAAAAAAAAAAATGTTTCTTTCAATCACAGAAATCCGTGTCGCGTTGCATAACCGGCATAGAAATCTCGAGCACGCGCGCAAGAGTGGAACGATTGAAACGGTACAGAAATTCAACAAAACCGAATCGACTGTTCCAGTATTATACGGCAGAATTTCAATTGACTTTGTCCCGGTTAATACCGGAATTCCTACTCCGGCATACGATACGCTGCTATTATAAACACCTTACCGCCGTGTACAACCTACTAGACGGTCGCTTTATTTTTAACACTTGACCACTATGATCGCCACTGTTGGTCAACGTTTCAAATCTTGTATAATCGGCTAATTAATAAAGGAAAAGTTAAGATGAATCAAATGAACTCAAATTTTCTAAGTGAAATTTAACGCAAGATGCATATTGTATACAGTAGATTTGTGGTAACACAAGATATATAATTATTATAAATGATATAATAATTATTTGTCGTGAAGAGAAAAAGTAGAAGTTGTACTTAACACGTTGACGCCGGCGCCGATATTCATGTTTTTCGCTGTGAGACGGTGCTTGAATTTCTGCTTCGCTTCATCTGGCGACGGTTAAGTTTATAATATTGAATTGTTTTTACTATTGAATTTTCGAATATTCAAGTGTGACCCAACGGTAGTACATGCCGCCTGATGGGACAGTCGAGCGTGACCCACCGGTGATGCACGCCGGCGTGAACGTGTTAAAGAATTTAAAACAGTTCCTGTCGAGAATATGAAAACGACTATACCCTGTAATTGGTAAAATTAATTGGACACTTAACGGCGCCTTTAGTACAGGACGAGCGCCTTTCTAGGGTGCCTATAGGCGCCAACTAAGTAATGAAAGGGTTAAAAATATACCTTTAAGTTCCAAAGAGGTTTCACAACACCACAATTCATTCGATACGATACGTGTAATAAGGTTTCAACATTGTCTCTGACAAAAATTTCAATATGAATTATAGTAAATTATGGTTGTCGGTACGGTACAGCACGTTTCAAAAATGAGAATATTTTATCACACTGCCCATACGAATAACTTTGATCGATGAGAAAAATAATTTCCAACTGGCTATGGAAGGGTTAACACCTTATCCTGGAATCATTATTCTCACCGCTAAGACGGGAAGGAAGGTACATATATATTACCTTTTTTTGTTATGAATTCATACGTCGCCGTAAGCCATCATTCATGACATAAAACAGTGTTCGATTTGACGCCAGATGGCATCATGATACGGTGTTAATTGCGTTCATTTATTACTCGCCGAATAATCATACCAAGTAGGTACGTTGTTACATATATCGACATATTTCAAGCATACAAAGATCCGCAGCCTAATGATCTGTGATCCAGAAGCATCAATTACGATCGTCTGTAATAATTACGTTCGCTACTGCTTCATAGAACGAACGCGACACACGTGGTGTTTTCAACGGCGTCCACATCCTC
The DNA here is from genome assembly GCA_943735885.1 of Stelis phaeoptera. Classification (NCBI taxonomy): domain Eukaryota; kingdom Metazoa; phylum Arthropoda; class Insecta; order Hymenoptera; family Megachilidae; genus Stelis; species Stelis phaeoptera. The sequence goes on from OX030930.1 coordinate 8,733,577, forward strand.
GCGACAACGATTTCCGGTCGGTTCGTGGAAGAAGAAGAAGAAGAAGACAATAATAAAAGAAGAAAAAAACGTAAGAACTCGTGTGGAAAAGAAAGTTAAATCCGAATGTAAGAGGGCGAAGAACAGAGGGGATAGAAGAGGAAAGTGAGATGAGTCAACGCGCATGAACGACGACGAATCATCGTCAATTTCACCATGAATTCTATGCAGGCTGGCAACCAGTGACGTAATCAAACCACGAAGACACACCATTGGCCCTTTTGTCGTAATGCTGCCAACAGAACGAATAATCTGCTTTTCTGCAATGCAAAAGAAGAGAAGGGAAGGGAATAACGATTCTTGAGGGGGTATTTCCCACATATGCAACGAGTCACTGCCACGTCCAGGTAGCCAGTGATAATTTCCTCTTTGCATATCCGCCGACGTTCTCTCCTACTGTGTACATGTCAATGTCTTCGTTTCTCAGAAAGAAACTCTGTTCCTTGGCTCGAGGATAGCGATGGGTGTTCGAATCTGTTTCGAAAAGACTATTAAAATTTGAAGTATTTTGAATATGATTCGATATCCTACAACCTCTGAAAATCTCGAAAATCTTGACCAAAAAAACACTTCGAATATTCCAATTGTCCGAATAAAGAATTCAAAATTATACGTCGGTTCCAAGACCTTCATTACGGATCCAGATAAAAAAAAATTGTAAGGAACAACCTCCATAATTTCCCCCATAATTTCAACCAATTGCAATTTTTCCAAAATTCTTTATACACGTCCTCTACTGAACTAAGTCTTCTACCGTCTTAAAAAAATTTAAATAATTTAGTTTAATTTTTAAAAAAAGTTCGTTTTAAGTGGCGTATGAACACTTTCATCCCCCATCGTATTTACACTCGAAGCGTTGCACAGCTCATCAACGGCTACGAGGAGTCAACGTTCACAAGACAGTGGTAATAGTAAAATTCGACCTCGTTCATTCAAACGACCCGCAGCTCGAATAACAGTGAACGAATCGAGGCTAAACCGACGAGAAAAGCAGAACGGCGACATTCTAACGAACGTACGAAAAACGAAAGTCACGCAACAGATCGCCTTCGTAGCGCTCTGTTCTTCTCGTATGTGAACATCAGTGTGCACAGTCTGTCCAGAGTTTATTCTAGGACGACGAAATTCACAATAACGATCCGAGAAGAGTCACGGCCTCGCGGTCGCAGACGGGCCTGAGATATTTCTGCGCGACGAATTAGCAAGTTACTCACTGACTTACAGTTTGTTCTACAACTTGTGATTGAAAATGATCAATAATTGAATATATGGCTGAGAAAACGTACACAGACTATGCTTTCCTAGGGAAAATTGCGATACAGGGAAAGTAAGCTTCTTAGGGTTCAGAATTTCTAAAAATTTTCTAAATGACTGAGATAAAGTCACTGGTAGGTTTAATACACCTCCGATGGAAATCCATTGCCCATATTATTAGAAATTCTTCAATTTATTTAACTAAAAATATTCATAATAGATATTTCGAGAGATATCGTCGACAAACTCTTGTGAGACAGACTGTACACGCAACCGTCGCGTCGAGCGGACAAGTTCGATGCCTGAGCGTGAAAATGCGAAACAAACGGGCGAATATGGACGAAAGAAAGAGGAACGCGAAACGGAGAGACGTTAAATGACGGTGGCGGGAAGGGACTAAAGATAGACGGAACGGGATAGAAAGAAAGAAAGAAAAAGTAGAAGGAAAACAAACGTACGGTGAATTGGAGAGCCGCGAAGAACCGAGAGAGACAGATCGGAGCGATATAACAAGACAAAGAATGATACCCGGCTACGGCGAATTCGTGTTTGCAGAAAATTGACTACTCGCGAACCCTAACACGTTCACCTAGATCGTGTGAATGACTCACGAACAGTATGCACCGCCGATTTCTCTCGGGGATTACACGCTGAATCACTCGAAAGCAACAACGACAAATGCGAAACGTGTCTCGAGTTCCCTCGCAGACGAGGCCACACGTTACCGACTTATACAACGTACAGTGTTACCTGGAAAATTGACCGGAAACGGCCAACTTTCAGGAAAAGCTACCCTTCCCTAAGGAAAATAGTGATATAGGGATTATATCGTTTTGTATTTGAAAGTTACTATTCACCCAGAATAGTTTAGCTTATCTCAACTAGTTGCACATCTTCTAGAATCGATGGCTTTTCTAATTTTCTATATCTCTTTCGATCAAGAAAATAATGAATTATTTCTTTTATTTAAATATATTTAGTACAAGCATGCTGTTACGTGTTAAGGGGTCAGTATGGATTTATTGCACATATTTGCAAGAATTTTTTTCTCGTAGTAAAATTTATTTTTATATTTTAACATTTTTATACATTAAAGTAATGGTTTGAAAGTAAATAAAAAACAATTCCTTTTTTTACACATATATTTATCTTGATGATCTGGCTGCTCAAAGTTAGCCCTGCTTTCACTTTGTCGACACGAAATCTGAACTTTGGAGCATTTGAAAACAAAAAATCGAGTATTTTATTATAAAGTGATATGTACACCGTAAAATAAGTTGAATTTTGAATTGAGCGCGTCGCTTGAATGTATGTAGCGGCGCTAATCACGACAATTCGACGTGTGCTCCGATTCGGTATGTACCGCCAGTCCACACCCAACCGGCACACAAATAAAGTCTCGCAATAAGTGTTAAGGAGCTCGGTACTTTCAATTAAAAGAATCCAACCACAATTCCAAGGCCCAAAATATAACATAAAGTGAAGCTGTAATTATGGTCCCTACCTAAAACCTTCACCGCCGATAAAAAAAAAAAAAAAATGACGTACTCATGAATTTTTCGACTTTTTTCACAACTAAAATTGTTTAAAAACAGGGTTACATATTAATGAATATTTGCACTCGAGGTACGAACGAAAAGTATACCTGCACAGAATAATCCCTCAAAACTTAAGCCCAATTGGTGCAATCATTTTTTCAAAATCATGTCGATAGGGTCGTAAAACGTTGTTTTGAGAAAAACGCGTTTAATGTTCTTCTTCTTTTTTTTTTCTTCGTAAAACTGTACATAAAACTTAAAAAAAAAAAAAAAACCTCTTACCCTCAATCAGCGATGCCTGATCCATATACAGTGGCTCGGAAAAGTATTCGAACACCTTGTAAAACACAATTCAGGTAAAACACAATTCGGTCCAACATCAAAAGAGGGAATTGTGTTTTAAAAGGTGTCCGAATACTTTTCCGAGCCAATGTATATTATTCCTTCAACTTCTTCATGAACTTCATCTTTTTGATTAAAATAAACAATTTTCGAAAATAAATCAATACCGACCCCTTAAAACGTTATCATTTTTACAGAAAGAAACTGTCTCGGTTTCGTCGAATTACGTTGTCTCATTGCGACGTAATCGTGAATAATGAAACCGAACAATGAATCACTCGCCACGAAGCCGAGGAACGTGGCAAGTAATTTCTCCTCGATGTTACGAAATATTTGTACGTACATACATTGAACGTAGACGGCTGCCAGCCTTGCTCGGTTTGCCAGTTACCTTTTGTAAAGCAGCCCTTCGTCCAGCAACAAGTGTCCCTAAATCAATTATCAATGGGAAGAGGGAGACGAAAATATTGACGAATTCGTGTTTCTACGAAGAGAAAGAATTTTTACAAAAATCTAACAGTTCTACTCGTTTATTCATTTTTCTACGCTGTGTATACCTGTGCTTGACCTTTTATCGAATGGTATCGAGGCAAACCGGAATATGAGTACGTAAGTATGGTAAATACTTCCAGAATTTACGTAACATAGCAAAGAAACCTCTATAAGATTGATATAAAAAGTAATTTGAATTCTGACGAGGATGTATCTACAAGGATTGTAATGTGTCATCAAAAGAGAAATTGGTTTGCTCCAATAATATAAATGCTTACATCTTTACATAATGTACAAAAAAAAAAGTTACCTTCTGATGTACAGATAGATAACCCTCGCGCAGTACGCACACGAAACGGTTTTTACTATTACATGGATTGAGAACTGGGAAAATCTCGTCATGGTACGACATTCCTATGCTATGGTTCGCTATGGTAATTTTCAACACTATAATCGCCACGTCACCCATATGTGGGTGATGCTTGAATTTCCGTAGAAATTTGTCGCTTGTATTATTAATATCCTTTCAATTACTTAATTAGAAATCATCGTATTAGAAAAATTGTAAGAATAATAGGTAACATTTGATAGAAATAAATGCTTCGCCTAGCGAAGTTTTCAGCGCCTTTAACGTGGCAGTCAAAGTGTTAACAACCCGGGGTGCCAGATTTCTTTCTTTAACACGAACTACCAAACGGGTCAAAATGATTTGCTTCCGATTTATTATTTTAATTTCCAAAATTTATTAAAACGCTTCTGTTGAATTATACGTTAGCTTTAATAAGTGATTATTGTGATGATAATAAGTAATTATTTTGTATTCTAATTTATTTTTAACTCTGAGGTTAGGGTACATTGAACGCCGGTAGTTCTAGTGTTAACAATACGATAGAGTTTCGATCATTTTTAGAACCTATTCCTCCTGTTTTCTATACCGATTCCTTGTTTCGCATAACACGCCATTTTTTAGAAACACCTTGTATCACATAATGAAACAGGAAATATACGGCATTAATAATATATATATATATATTTTTTTTTTTTTTTTATTAATGTACATATTTAAGAGACGAGAAGTTACCACCGATAAGAGCAAAGATCAAATTCTGTAACTTCATTTTATGTAACTTTCCACGAAGTTTTCCGCGACACTTTGTAAATACGAATGCTAACTGTATACTCGATTTCAATTTGCAAATAAAGTTTTCAACCCAAGGATTACGTCTTTCTGTTTAACTCTGCTGGCTCAAACTTACGGAATGTATACGATGGTACTGTCGATCAAAATTAAGCACGGAAAGTTTTTAACAAAAGAATTTCATACGTTGATGAGTAACCTCCTCCTTTTCGAAGTCGGTTAAAAATAATATTTGACCTTTAAGTGTAATCGAATAGGATCAGCAGACTTAACTATTCGAACTAGAATCGTAACACCTCAAATATCTGAGTTATTCGTTATTTTGTAGCTCCGATTATTACATATTATAAATTTCGAGGCATCCTTGGATACCTGAAGAACGCTGAAGGAAAGTTAGGAAGAATGTTTCCTTTCATGCGAAGTTCTGTTATCGCCCCAATATCAATTTTAATCGAAGATTTCTGGCTACAATTCCCAACATTGTTGTATGCACACCAACCGGGTGAATAATACTGATCCGTCAAGTGTAAAAAAGGTTAACATTATGCACATGCATTGTTAAACACAAATGTTTTAACTAAGCATATACATATTAGATAATTGACATGATTATGAATAATTAACCCTCGAACGACAGAGCCAGGTCAATCATGATCCAGGCCTAAAAAAAAAAAGGTACATATACCATGACATTTCGATTGTTAAGCAATAAAATTGGGAAACGCAAGACTTTCGAATATTATACGAAAGACTATTTGAATAAGTAATTTAAAATTTCAAAGCTGAAAGTAAAAAACAGTTTAAAACACAATTGAATTCCCCTTAGCTCGAATTTTATCGACATTTCGAGTCAAAAGAATAAATTCACATCGAGAGAGTCGGTTTTATTCAGGCCGTGCAACTAAAATTGTATAAAAGTAACCTAAATCCCTGGTATCGGTGGTTAATATCTTATTGGTTCTGTTGCAGCGATCTGAAGATAGCGGTAAATATTCGATGAGGTCATTTGAACATTGATTCACTATTTTAATCGCTTCGGCACGGGTAATAGCATACACCGGTGTCGCGACTTCCGGTTCGACGTTTAAAACGTTTCACAAACTCGCACGATGCAAAAAGAATAGATTACGCGACCAAATATAATCAATGATGTTAATTAGAAAAATATGAAAAAATTAATTTTATATAATTAAAAAAAAAAAAAAATAGTAATAATAATAATTTTACACAATTTCAAGAATATTCATCAAAATATAATTTTGACGAACGCAAATGTGATCCTGCACGAGAATCGTTACAGAATTATTTCAATTCATTCGATCGTCAATATTATTGTAGAAAAATGAAACGGTACGATTTTGAAAATCGTAATTATACGATACGAACATGTAATTCGTAATATTGTGTAAACGGTAACGAATAACGTATGTAAACAAGTTAACCACTTACACGGATCAACGGCGTTGCAAATTTGCAGATATGGCGGGTAGGTTCGTCGCTGACTTATTGGTAGTCGGCCAATAACGACGCAACAACCGCCGGCACCCGTTCGCACCAGCATACCAAAAAACAACTACACTGATTCCTCCTTTTGTTTCCCAGTGGCTTGTTCCGTTGTCGACATTTAACCTTACTTCGCTCGCCTCTTGATACGCCCGAAGAAATAACCACAAGACCGTCGTCAACGTACCACGGTTCACATAAAAACACACAACACGCCACCGTCGACAAAGTTAAGTTCCGATGGAAACCACGCTGGCGAACGTTTCGAACCCAACCAATCCCGGAGTACGAATAGACCCACGACGCAATGGTTAATCGAATCCACACTGTGTATCCACAGTACACACAACGAGACCCCGTCGAAATTCCCGCGAAATTGTTTTTCGAACTAGTAACCGCAAAATTTCGTCCAACGAGAATGATTCTTGTCGTCCAGCCGAAAGAATTTCGACGCGAAACCCGCGTGATTGTTGTCGGTATCGCGTTACCGTCGCGAAAACAACAAATGATACCAAAAGAATGTTTTAGAAACGGACGCCGCCGCCGTCGACATCGAGATATTCGACGAATATCGTCACGATCGAGTTTCTTCGAGAACGAAAATTAAATCCTCCACAACGCGATACGAGCTGATCCTCGTACTATGACGTAGAAAAAATATTTGACGCTTCACGCGTTTCCTGCCAGTTACACCACACACGTGGAAGTGGGGACAGGGATGGAAAAATTCTATCGCGAATCGACACGACTGACCACGTAGAAACACGATGCCGTTGCTGGATAATAGATAAATACAAATAACGAATAAAATTCGTCCAACTCAACCCGTGGTATCGAATATATACGTGATTTTTAAGCGGTACCACGTGCCCGGAGACATATGACGAAGAATATTTCTTTATACTGTTGCGATCACTTCGAAACACGAATTTTCAAATATTTTTGACGCGTTGTCGCGTGTACAACAAAGATGTCGTGGTCGCGATACCACGCCGAGAAGCCAAAGAAATGCTAACGATGACGAAAATCACAAAACGTTGGTTAACCGCGACCAACAAGACCGAACAAAAATTAATTCTTCCACAACACAACTGGCTCACGTCGCGCCGCGAACTGCGAACGCGAGAAGAGCCGGCCGACTCTAGCGCCACGCTCGATCAGCGCGAAATCGAAGTTGCACGAAGAATCGCGGAAGTACACGAATCGTGTTAAGGAGAGAAAATTATTACAATACACGCGAATTCGTAGCATCAGGAGTCTGTAGAGTTCGCTTCTTTCTTTCGCGAGTATCTTTACGATCATATTTAAGACTTCGTGATAATTCAACATAATTTAATGTCACGAATAGTTTCCCGATCGATGATCCACGCGTTCAAAACTGTTTAAAAATTGAATTCAAATGGTCGTCTCCCTCCATGATTTGTCGTCCGAGGGTTAAAATATTCAACAGGAAGAAAAATTAAATTAAATTTACATTGGTTTCTACATTTTAACTTAATTAATAACTATATTTTTAAATAATTATAAGTGCTTGCATTAGATATTTGGAATTATAAATGGGAATAACAAAATATCGTATACTCAAGGATTTCTTTTTATTTTGCAAGGATTTTGCAGGATTTGAGTACATAATTATAGTGATTTCTTTTTTTTTTTTTTAAGAAGAGGACGAACGAAGAGTACCTCAGCGTCGATTTGTATCGATAATTCGTTGTTATCGAAACTTGAAGTAGGATCCAACGTAATCGGCAATTTAAAAGTAAAATCGCGACAGTCAGTCGAACGGCAGCCTGTAAAAACGTGCCACTGGGAGACGACGGGGATGCAGCCGTGAATGAAAAAAAAAAAAAGGCGTCATTAACGGAAGAATAATTACGACAATTTACACGTTCCCGTCGGATATAATAAAAAACCATTTTTAAAAAATTATTTTAACGAAACCTTACCGTGAAAAATCCACGAACAGCCGCGAGGCTTGATTCGATCGGTTGAATTCTTTTCTTTCTTTTTTGCTTCTTCGCGCCGATGTTCATGCAACGAGAGAGATATTCAACCGATATTTGCACACGCTTCTGGCCATGCACTTTTCTACGTCACATTTTACGAGATGTTTACTTTTAAATAAACCCCGAAAAATATCGAAACAGACAAGGACAGATCGAGAGACAGACGGCGTTTCAATTCCGTCCCATGTGTAAATATTCGATGAATACGTGGAAAAAATCAGCCGCAATTTGAATACGCCCTATCCACCTGTGTGTTTTTTTTTATTTCTCTTGATTTCTTTGATTTCACGAGTTGCCACACCATTCAACATGAATTTTTTTCTAATTAATCAATATCCCGGACCCGTGCCGACTCGACCATGCGTACGGCTCCCCGGACGAAGAAAGGGGAAAAACGTGGACAGAAAAAAAAGAACACGCGTCGAACGAACAAAATTTTATTTGTACGTAAAAAAAAAAAAGAGGGGGAACGTTCGCGGTTTTTATAATCGAGAAGGGTAGCATTCTTCTACAATTGATTTTCTTGTTGTACCAAATTCTTCACGAATTGTAATCGTAGGACCGTAAAACTTCGAATAATTTAAGTAATTCAAATGTCACAGGTATTTAAGAATTTTTGATTCCACCAAACCTGAATTTGATGGATTAAGAGTATTCGAATATTTAAATCAGTGATCCTATGGATCGCAACCCTCCAAGGGGGTTAGGTTATTTTTCAGAGGGTTGCCGTGGTTATTTTGTGTTAACCATTTCTACTTTTAATAATGATAGTACTGATTTGAAAGAAAATATACTACGTATCTAACGTTAACGTAATGCGAGTTATTACACATTACATCTAAATTAAATCTGGTTAAAAATGACATCCGCTCGGTTTAGTAAATACATCAAAGTTCAATAATGTTGAAAGTTATGTTCAATAACTTTCGGGTATAAGACGAACGGTGGGACCTTCATCCCCAAGGGAAGGTTAACATGCTCGTCAGAAACACTTCGGAGCCTGAAAGAGTTTAGTTAGTAATGAACTAAAACCGCGCGTATTCTTAGAATTGTACTATTTTTTCCTTTCTCCATCAAGGCTCCTTGTTAGAACACGGCGGGCTATGCTTTTGTAGCTGTCAATCGGCGCAAGAACTATGAATGAAGATGAACAGGAAGATAATTCAGCCCAGAAGGCTGACGCTTCTGGCAACGGTGGTACGTTCCTTTTTGTGGCGGGGCGGAGAACGTGCACGCGAGCATCGTCACGTTCCGCGCGTGATATCGCGACATTAAAAATCAGCACCAAGAAGAAATAAAAAAAAAGAGAACGAAAGGAAGAAAAGAGAGCTGGCGCACCTTCTGATGCATCGGGGTGGTAACAGCTGTTGAAGCAGCTGCCACGTGGCCAGCAGACACCTATGATTGTCGGAACGTTTCGAAATTTTTCCCCGCCCTGTTTACAATCGATACCCGACTTTTACGTGCATTATCGACCATTTTACCCGTGAAACGAAACCAAAAGCGCAACCTGCCGTTGCATTTGTGTGGATCGTTAAATTCATCACATTATACGACGTAATTAGATTATTTTAATGCTCCTTGCCAATTACCTTGCTGTTTTTTTATAGCACGAAATCATCGCCGTATCGTTAGACAACGCAAGGTCCATTAACGATAATTCCTTTCATCCTTAAAAAAGAAAAAAAAAAACAATGTTCAAACATGTCAGAAAAAAACGAGCTCATGTTCGCCAACGAAACGGGTATCAAGATTAGTCTACGCCGGGACACATACACATCCTGTACGATAATATGATAAAGAACAAACTGTTCGTGAGTATGCCCATCGCACTATCCGACCGGCAGGTGATTCGAAGGAATCGGTTGGTGAAACCGTGCGATTATTTTTTTGCCCTCTTTACCTGTCACAACGACCCGCTTCCATTGGGTTTGCAACGATTTCCGGAGACTGGCTTAGGTAAATAACGACACCGCATCGACGTCCCTAACACTCCTTTGACACTTTGAATGCCACCGCATCACCTATATCCGGGAGATGCATAAATTATCATAGAAATCTGTCGCCTATTTTAGGCGGGAACGATCTTATTTAGCTGACTACAAATAATTTTTACAAATTTGAAAATCTGTATAATACAAAAAAACATGTGATTTTATAGCGTACGTTATAGAAGCTCAAAAATATGGTTCTCTTAATAATTTATTTTACAATATGAAAAGAACGACGAGAAAAAACATCAAAGTTCATAATAAACTTTTCTCAAAACTGACTTGTAAAGCCAAGTGTCATAATTCTGACCATCCCCCGTTACCTTCTTTCACCTTCCTCGTTCATCTCATGAAGAGAAAAAGAGGGAATCGAAAGGGCGGGAAGAGAAGAGTCCCGCGAACAGATTTGAAAAGGTATCATGCGTCGATCCTGTTAAATTTTCAGAGACGAGAAAACAATGGGGGGGGTAAATGCTGTTTCTACAAGGGAGAAGAGAAGCAGGGTGCGTTAATCTCTTTCTCCTAACCGGCACACCCCCATGCTCCTTCGTCCAGACTTTTTCTTTCTTGCTCCTTCACTCTCGTTGCCGCAAGAGGAAGGAGGCGAAAAGGGTCTGACATCGACAATAGGAATCGAGGAAGTCGAAGTCTGGGGATCTATGCGTTGAATAAAAAAAAAGGACAGAAAGACCGGAGAACGAGGTGGAGGAGAAGACGAAAAAGGAAAGAACGGAATCATGATAAAACAAAAAGGGAAAGGCCGTGGTACGGAAAGGCAGCATCGGTCCTAAGCCCAATTAGCAATTTAAGGCAATAAGCGGGCGCACTCTCCCTTGCTTACGTTCCTACGCTCGGTATATTCGACATTATTTCAGAAGGGAGACACGATTCTTCCACCCCATGCTTCTCTTCCTTCTCCTTCTGTACCTTTGCATCGTCGAATCGCATAAATATCGCGGACGCATCAAGCGTGGGTAGACAAATGCGAAGTGCATATATTCGGTACAGAGGGGGTGGGTTGGGGTGGCTGTATAAGGTGGAACGGGGACTGTCCGTCGGTTTTTCGGAAGTTCCTCATACCACGTTCGCTAAGAATCCCTCGAACGTTGCTACTAACCCTCTATAGCCGAAATTTCTGACTACTTCTGGCAGAAATTGATGCAGTGATATCGTGAAAGGAATAACCGTGCACGGAGTAATGTACGCTCTCGGTAATTGACCGCGTAATACGATTAATCGTGAACTCGATCGAATCGTTTCCTGTACTTTTGATTACATGTAGTGGGCTTTTTGAAATGATCTATTAATACAATCACTTACTTATATTTACTTTGTAGTAAACTTTATGCGTTTTTTAAATAACTTTATAAAATAACTTTCACTGATTCACTGAATTACGTTTAAGGGGGGAAACTCACGTAACTCGACCAAAAAATTGAATTTTTTTTGTTGCATAAATCAATAGCATAGAATATACTATCGACATCGTTTTATAATGAAATAAAACTTTCTAAACGTGTAATAAGCACTACCGTACCGTGCAGTCGCGGGTGTACGTGTGGGAAGTTGAAACTTCAAACAAGTTTTTCTCAAAACGACTTTTTTCAATCTACCGTGCAATATTACTAAAAAACTGATTGACAAATCGACTTGCATCAAAGTGGATTTTAAAGATAAATAAATTCTCTTCTAGTTATACCTAATTATATATTTGTAGTACAAAAGTACTACAAATAATTTTAAGAGGATTCGAAAAAATGATCAAAATACACCTCGTTTTAGGTATGTTACATGAGTATCCCTTCTTAACGGAATAATGAAATTATTTCAGGTAAGCATAGATATATCATATTTTGGAAAAAGAACTATATTTTTACAAGTTTGTTAAAAAAAAAAAAAAAAAAAAAAGAACATTTTATATGCACCAACCTAATGAATGATATCATGAAAAGATGGCCCTGCTCTTTTAATAACTTTCCATTGGGTTTGCATTAAATCGTTGTGTGTACAGGAGGAGAACGATGGGCAGACTGAACGCGAAATGCATTCTTAACTTATCCCCCTCCCTCCTCCTACCCTCCTTTCCGCCCCTCTTTCCACAATGGTGGGTTTCCCGAACGGATGAGCGAAGGAATGGTACATACAGAGGGTGATAAATAAGAGAGAATGAGAGTTTATGGCGATCCTACCCTACCGGCGGAGACTTCTTCCTTCCTTGGCATTCGCGAAATTATGCGTCATGCCGAAGTGAATGCATTCAAATTGACACGATACCGGAAGGAAGACAGAATTGCGGCGACGAATCCCTAACGTCACGAGACAAGACAAATTTACGAAAATGCGACACAATAGCATTCTTTTCCACGACTTGTCTTCGATTTACCGTGACGATTATTGTACAACCGACAAAACCAGCCAACTATACCTCTGTTCAAAAAATTCTAAAATGGGTTAAAAAAAAAAAAAATGAGTGATAAAACGTTATATAATTTTTTATTGTTGAACTGATACATCTGTGCGATTTTACGAGCGCCTCTTTTGAAGAGAATCGTTCGTAATCATCACGATATAAGCACGTCTAATTCAGTCGAAATTTTTTTATTTTATTAGAATTTTTCACTAACTGGTCAAACTGTGACTGGATTCGCAGAAACATTTCAATCTATGGAAAAAGAACTATTGGACTTTGCATCACGATAATGCCCTGACTGATACCTCGACACTTTAGTCAAACATCGCGGCGATTTATGTTTATGATATTAATTTAGCATTTGCTTAAAAATCGCGTATGATCACGTTGAAAATTACAAGGGGATCTATGACAGTATCGAACGACAAAGAAGAAGAAAAAAAAAAAATCGACTTTTTACGAGGTGCTGCACTCCGCTGCCAGAATTCCATCTTTATTGCCCAGGAACGGAACAGAGGTGACGACGATACAATTTTCAGGGTAACGGCGTTTTATGGCTTCCGTCAAGAAATTTTATCCCGCTTGTAGCCTTATCAGACATTACTCCGTTGCTGTTGGGAGGTCTGCCAACCTAACTCGAACACACATTTCCCGTCGGTACAAATATTATTACAACGATTCGGCTAGTCGCCGAGTAATCGAGCGATTCGGATATTTCCCGCGGGTAATCGAACAAAGTGTCGAAAGGAACAACAATTTTTCATTAGACTAGAAAGAACATTAAAAATAATTATTGTACAAGATTATAACGCGTATCTCGTTAACGTAGAGAAGAAATTTATATTTAAACTTCTTGTAATAACTACTTAACTGCGAATAGCGCAAAATTACCGATTCGCTACTGGCTGGTATCAGTATGCTAGTTGTTTAATTTTTAAATTACGATAACTTCAAATCTAAATTTCTCGATCATTTTAGAAAAATGCATGCTATAATTTTGCATAATTATTATTTTTGGTATTCTTATTAACAGTGCCAATTTCCCCTGGTATCAGTTCTTTCATCCTCGTTGACTAATCGAAATATTACATTATTATTATGGATAATCATCGAAGTGGGTGTTCATAGATCATGAAAACCTTCGCTTCAAGGTGACACTGGTATCGCGCAGATTTCTATCTCAATGTGGAAGGCGTAGCCCTGATTGGCTGATGAAAGGCGGCGAAAGTATTGGGTCTGTATAGAAGGATCGATAAAAAGAGTTGCAGCCGAGGTAAGCCCGGGGTAAACGCCCAGGGCCAGCGGGAGTACAATCAGGATCACGAGTGTGGTCTTCCATCAGATTAATGAATCGCAGACTTCATTCACTCACGTCATGTGCATTTGTTGATAAAATTCAGCCGGACTTGATGCACGCAAGTTTAATAATACTGATCGTTCTAACCAGACCCAGGGTATGTCATGAAAGCTCAACTAGAGACACGAACAGATTCTTCAGGAACCACAAATATTTCCCAGCATCGCAAAGAATTAAATACAAATACAAATTGATCACCAATTTGTTACACTCTTAGCACTTGTTAACAGATTCGCGACTGACGATGTAGCTTTACGTCATTTCAAAGTCAGCTGATTGCCACTGACACAGTTTTAATATAATTTTTCGTATTTTTAACGACTAGAGGACATTATTATTCATTATTACGTCTGTTTTCCTTTTAAATTAAAATTAAAATTTAATTGTACTAAAAATAAGAGCTAGATTTATCACATTCTTTGAATAGTATGGCACATCACAAGTGTAACACAGTATTATACGACAAGGGGTTAATAACCAAATTATCAGCAATACTCCAAAGGTTTCGTTTAATCGGATCTCAAACGCAGCGTTGATTTCCTTGTTCAAACCTTTCCAAAGTTCATCGGTATTCCCTTGTGTTATAAATTAAACTCTGTATCGTTAATTCGAGTAAAAAGAAAATGAACGACCTACAATTACAAAATAATCAAACGTCTAGGGGTGATCGTAAAAATCTAGAACAATTTCCAAGACAGTGTTTTGGCTCTGAAGAACAGAATCGAAGAATGAAAAACGACTGGTGACCAGCCAATTGGAGCCTAAAAGGATAACCTTGACCCGAGAATAACTGGGCAGGGACGAAGCAAAGTTTCGACGGAAGCAAGAAACCCGCGAGAAACAATCACAGAAGAGTTTCCCAAAGGCGCCAGAGAGAAAAAGCAAAATAAGGATCGATGGTGGCTGCAACCGCGATGCTGAGGGTAAATGGCACGGTGCCGGCAGCCGCGAGGGTGAGGTCCGCGAGGAGGGTAACCTTGACCCGGGGATGAACGACCCTCTCCCGTGGAGCACGTGGCGCCCCTTTCGTCGCTCCACCATACCCCTATTCTGGACTTTCACGACTTCCATTCCAACCCTCTTACTCGTTCAACGCCGCAACCACTACCACCGCCATCCACCTTCATCTCCCTTCGTCCCTCCACCACCTACATCCACCCTTTCTACTACTACGGCGACGACGACGACTCCGTCGGAGCCAACGTCGCGCTGATTCTCCCTCTTCTCTCGCCCGCACCCCCGCAACCCCCAAACTTCTATCCTCTGTATACACGATCCTCCCTTTCGCCTCTTCTTCACCCTTCGACCGTAACCCGGCCCTCCGCGACCCTCTCTCTTTTTCCCTTTCTAAGCGAAATCATTCCTGCTTTCTCTTTCTACGCACTCTCGCTCTCTGTGCAAACTTATCGTGAGCAGGGTCGCGCCGTTTGCTGGGCATCGCCATCCAAACCTCATCCCATCCTACCCTCGCTCTTTCTCCTTCTCTCACCAATTCCCTGGCACCCCTACCTCGTCTTTCACCTCGCGTTTTTCCTTCTTCTTTTTCTGCTTCTGCCTGGTTCTTTATTCCACCTCCATCCCTGCGTATTTTTCATGAAACACGACGAGGGAGGAGCGAGAAGAAACCTAGAGGGAAATTTCAAGGGCAGAGTACAAGCCCGGGAAAGCAACACTCCGCGGCTTGTTTGCCATCGATGCCAATTGTACCTGGATACGCGTTGTTCGACCGGTGAAATCTTGATGGCAGAGGAAAATTGCTTAACACTTAGCCAACCAAATGAAGAGATTTCCCCGCTATGAAGTCGCTACATGACCGATGGGGGAGATCCCCCACTTTCTTCACGCGTTGTCTAATTATTATTTTTTAATGTTCTTTGTGTCTTTCGAGTAGTGAAGATTAATCTGAACGAACAACGTAAGGTCAAGTATGGCGCGGGTGGTTGGCTGAGTGTTAACATGGGGAGATTTTTTATTAATAGCTTGTAGATTCGGTCTACATAAAAGGATACTTCAAAATTTTGTATCTATTTCTTTGATCTTCATAAAAGATTACTGCAACAATTTACAGGTGACATTACCCGTGTAATCTATTCGACTTACTGTCTTTCCATTCTTAATATTTATAACAGGATCAACATCCTCTTCAAATTTAGACTGCCCGTGATATATCAATAAAAACTACCACCTGAATTAACTCGTTATCTATTGACGTTATCAAAAAAGATTTAAAATTAATTTTATCGTGTTTAAGAAACTGATCAGATGAATCAAAGATGAAGACTTTTACACCCCCTAATAATCGTAATAGCTTTTCTTTTTTAATTACCGTTTTACACTTATGCTGCTTTGCTTCTCGTTACTGTTCTCGAGGATAACAATACAAATCAGAAAAAATCGACTGATCCAAGTTTTCGCGATAACTTTTGCACAGCACTGTACCTAAATACTCGAAAAAACTGAATCGAACGAGGAGGGCTCGTTGGATGGCTACATTTAATCTCAAAGGGAGATGATAGCGAAGAGGCCACGATTGAAAGAATTTGTTTGCTCTGCCATAATAAAAGAGGACTTCATTTTGAAAGACACGCCTGATGCTTCTTCCCGGTAAACTATTTCTCTCTTTCTCTCTTTCTATCTCATCGCTTTTCACCCTGTCATAGTCATGTATATGAATATCAAACGGTCACGATTCGCTCTGCAATCGAAAATTAATTTTTAACGTTATTGGATCATTTTTTTCTAGAACCTCTAACCTTGTCGAACGGTTCTTTGTGGAAACTTTTGTTGCACACGTTCTATGTTAATTATTTTATAGTTTCTAATTTAACCTTTGGAAGACGAATACTTTGAACTTAATTGTGAAAAAAATTATTTTTCTGATATGTTGTAATAAAACAAAGTAAATAATGTTTTCTGTAAATTTTGAATTTATCAATTTTGATATTGATGGATCAAATGTTGCTATTGGAGTGTTATACAATCGCATTAACGCTTTGGCGTTCACGTCACCCCTATTTGGGTGACACCTGAATATTCATACAAATCCATCATTCATATAATTAAGAATTTTTGAATTTATTTAATTGAAAATCCTCCTAATAGGTATTTGAAATTGTGATTAATAAGGTTACTACCTAATAAAATTTTCAATCGCTTCAGGGTGGCAATTAACACGTTCGCCACCAGCGTTTGAAAAGAAAATCTTGTACCACAGCCCATGAAATTTTTTCTTATATGACTTAAAATGGCATTGGATTTTTTAACATTATATTTATAACATTGAAATTTAGGAACAAAAGCAATTTTACAAACTGACGCATATTTGCAACACCAGGCTTCCACAGAAGAATTGAAACGACGCATATATGCGACGCCGATAGCAAACGTGTTAAAGTGTTAAATAACGGTACTGCACCGTCGATCATTGGTACGAATGGGGTGTAGATAAACAAGGTTCTATCCTAGAAGAATGAAAAAAAAAAAAGGCATCAGAAAATTCGGGATTCATTCAGGTGGGGCAAGGGGAACGAAACTATCGAAACGCTGCGACAGGTGGAAAGCGGAGCCCATGGTCAGTTTCGAGAAACGTTGATCCGTGTCTCAGTCGATGATCGATTAATAAATTCGCGGATCGTTTCTCTTTTCCTATTCCCGGAATAATCCCGTTACAGCTGGCAATCTTACCTACGATCGACCATTAAATAGTCGGCTCGTGTGTGTTTCCTTCGAGCGGATAAAGGGTATAAAAGATAGAGTAGACACGAGGTCATCACTCACCGCTGCTATTCCTCGAAATTCGTTGCTTAGAAATTAAGGTGTATCGCCGATCGTATACCCTCACTTTTCGCCCTGTCCGTTTAACCCATCGACAAATTCAATTTTCAATACCTGCTCCAGGCCTTGCAATTTGTGCACGGTGTAACAATTATTATAGAATCTTCGTGCACTAAAAAATTTCTGAATAATTCGCGAGAATCTGTGAATGAGTTAATCGAACCGAGTCACGCGACACTTTGAAGATCCAAAAGGTAAAATAAAGATGTGGTTCTCGATGTGGCTTACCTGAAACAAAGAAAGAACGAGATCATTAGCACGTTTTTGTTTATTCTAAGCGTGTTAAAACTATATCTTACAATTTCTAAAAATATAATATTTCGAAATGTCTGAATTCTGAACGATTTCTGTTTAAAACAAATTACAATTTTTCCAGCCGAAACGAAAGAGGTAATCGTTCGTAGGCAAGCCAGGAATTCCCTGTTTTCAGCTTTCAGAAGATGTAAAAAAAATCCTGATACACTTGTCGAAGTATTGGTTACATGTTACATTATTCGATCGTTTGTTACGCAAATGAGGGGTCAAGAGACAACATTCTTATAGGGCGAACGTCAAAGTTAAATTATTACGTATACAACGACAGATTTTGTATTTCGAAAATTTTCAATGGAATCCTTTAAAGTAACATTCATTAATCAATGTGTACTATAAAGCTATACGTTTGAAAGCTGAGAACTGTTTCAGAATTACGATACGTTAAATTACCCAGTGTCTTAATTTAAATCTGGAAAGGAACAATACACGAATTTCCCTGATTAATTATTCGTATGGTAACTGAAAATCGGCCACTTTGTATTAAGAACATCAATAAAAGGTTTATGTAATCATTTTCGTCGTTTATACTTCAAATCGATGTATCGCAAGAATAGAAATTCTATTTAAGTTTATGTCTCTCTCTCTGCCTCTCTCTCTTGTTTTATTAATTATTCGATCGCGTCTAATTTGTGATGACATTGTTTGGGGCAGTGAATGTATTACAATCGACAAAAAATATATTATTTTCAATACGGTGTTTTCCATTATCTACAAAACCATATACAAATAATTGATTACCGTAAATATTTATTTTCAGCACTGTCCAATAAATACTACAGGTATATACTTCAGATCAGCGGTTTCCAATCTGGGCAGCGCGGACTGTTGCCAGAGGCACCAAAATTTTTTAATGAAATATTAATTTTCACTCTGCACATTGCCCCCAAGATTTGATAAACTTTGTGTCAATAAACAACACCAACTCTCGCATTAAATTTTGATGCGATAGATGTAGCTGGTTTAAATGATTAAAAAGAATTTAATATAAAAATAAATATACACGTACGTATATATTATAGCAAAACCTTGTTATTATTCTGTCAATAGTTTTTTTTTCATAGTTCAGTTTTTTTTTGTAATAAAGTTTTTATTATTTAAAATGTGTCTATATTATCATATCTAAACAAATTTTTTTCGGGGAGGCGTAGTTGCATATAGGTTGGAAACCACTGCTTTAGATGACTAACTAATAAGGGAAAAGAAACGTTCGCGACAATAAAAGGTATAGTGAAATGGTTGAAATACGTAACTGTGAATATCAATAGGTTAATATACGTTCGAAACTATGATTTTTGGCTTTGCAAAGTTGCATTTATTGTTAAAAAATGTTAAGACAGGAAACAATGAAAGAAAGGTACACTGTCGAGCATTAATAGGTGTCCCTAAGAAAAATGGCGATTTAGAGGAAGGAAACTCCACCACTCGTCTCGATATTCAAGGATTAGTACAGGTTAATTCTTGGAAGTAAAGACAAATCCAACAATTACTATAAAATTAATATTTAAGTGGGCACGACAAGCTGAGCGCTTAAGACAAATTTTCAAGTCCTTGTTTTCCTTTTATTACAAAAAAAAAAAAAAAAAATGTTTAATCGAAAAATAACTCAGTCAAAGGATTAACATTGTTGACTCGTGAATCTACGCATTTTGGTCACTTAGTTGAACTTGAAGCACTCTTTCGTTGGGAAAATGTGACACTGATCGTTCTTCCCCTAAATTCTCTATACAGACACCTTTCTTTTTAACCCTTTCACTACGAAAGGCGTATATTATATACGGTCTCACGAGTCTATCAATATATACGAAAAGCGTATATATACGCTCAGTAAATTGTAAGATTTCAAATAAAAATTAACTTAGCTTTGACTATAATTTTTGTTTCTTTGATTTTAAGAAAACAAGTTTTCATGACTTTTTGCCAGAGCATGCCGCAATGAAAGGGTTACTTATTTCAAAGAGAATAGGTTCATCTGCCAAACAGGTAAAACAGACGATGGGCAATTATCGTACCTGGGTGTAAGTATCGTACTTTCGAGTATAAGACGTATGGTGAGACTTCCTTCCCCTACATCGCCAATTGTCCCTACGGAAGGCTAACGTTCTCCCGGTAGTGTACACCGAGCCGGATTACCGGTGGCCGTTCGTTGAAACCGACCGAACGCGGATCGATTCGGCGAGACTACGAAAGTTAGTACTACCTAAAGTGATTACACGGCTGCCCGATTCGCGCCTACGAAAATTGACGGCGTGTATACTGATAACGAAGATGGGCCCGTCATTTCGTGCCAGTCCGCGCGTTTGTCTGCCTTTCGTTTCTTCCTTTCTCTCGTTGAAAATATTTTCGCTAACCCAGCATTCGAACGTTCTCCTGATCGATGATAAAAGACCGCCCTCTCTCTTTCTGTCCGTTTGCGATTTTCTCGATCGATCACACGAATGTATGAAACTATCAGACCATTTTATATTGGTAAACGTTGTTTCTTAGCTTTAGCTTGATCACAGATTACAACTTGATCGTTCGATGATCAACCCTCGAACAGTGAATCCTGGGTCGATCATGACCCAGTTCTAAAAGAAATACCACGACATTTAGGTTCAAATTAGATGTAGAAGTTTTTGAAGAACAGTGTTTAGTAATATTGGTGAATAACGTTTAAAATAGTAATCGATAATTTTGAAAATGAAAATAAAACAGTGCGACAACGTACGAAGGTTAATTTTTATTAACAATTTTCTGGTAATTAACAATTTCAGGTTAATTTAATTAGCAATGCAGAGGAACCAACATTGTCAATAATCAATATCTTATCTAAATAACGTCATATATTAGCAAAAAATAACTATTTCTAACCCGCTCGAATATTTATTATTAATTCCATTAAAATACAATTTCTACCTCCTTTTAACGAACAGTTTGCAAAAATAAGTACATGACAATACGATTTTCTGAAAGGGTACGCTTAAACTAAAAATCTGTTTAAAGTGTCAATAATTAAGTACTTCGCCTTAAGCAGTATCACTTGTTGCGATTCCAACATTCTAAAATGAATACGAACGATAGAATATCTAAACCGATTCACTGGTAAATCGTCCGTCCAAATCTAGGTCAAAAGTGAACGTCAATCGACGTGTCCCATTAGAAGTAACTGTTGCCAATGTGTAAAAAAGATCGCTAAAGATATCTCGACAAAACTGGGTCCGATGATTTTTAACGTTCCTAACTCTGCCTTTGCCAAATCTGACGCTTGTGCATAATGAACAACGTCTGGTGGCGTACATATCGATACGACCACGATCAGATTTAAACGAACAAGAAAAGCCTCCATCCTTGAAAAAAAAAAAGAAAAAAAGAAAAAAAGAAAAAAGGAAAACAATCAGTCCTCAAAACTTTTTGAAGATTGACAACTAAATTCGAAATCTTCAGATTATTAATTACTAAATTGCTAAAGTACTAACTAGTAATTACCAGTAACTTAACAATTGACACTGTGCCTAAACGTAATGAGTGGTCACTTTTTAGTATTATAGCGAATGGTGGAGAAGTCTCCACCATATAACGCCATTTCCCTAGTAAAATCTATCCTTCTCGATACTGTACGTCTTAACAGCGTTTAGTCCTATCATTTGTAATTTATCGTAAAAGTCTATTGTTCATGAATGAAAATCAAAGATGGTACCAGCAATGAATGGCGGTGTACGTTCTCGAAGAAAAGCGTCTAGACCTGTAGATTAGAAACGTGAATACGATACATGTCAAGTTATGCGGTCGAGACGAAGCGTCGGCGTCTGGGAAGAGCAAGGAAGGCCTGGTTCCAGGAAAGCCACGGGTCTGCGGTCAAATTATTTATGGCGATGCGAAATTAAAGAGTTTCGCCCCGTTTGAAAAGGAGCGCCGATCCAGGTCCCGACGACGCCGCCGATTTACGTCCTTGGACGGTCGGTCGGTCGGTCGATCGACTCTCCTTACATCCTGCTCGATTCCTTCGAAACGCGGACCAAAGGTTCCATCGAGTATCATAGACTAGACTGCGGTACAATGGAAACATCTGCCTCTATGTTTTATTTACTTATTTTAAGGGGCTAAACTCTTTGGCTACGACAAAGTAACATATTATAAATATGAAATTTATACAAATGTTCAAAATAATATTGACTAAACCTCCTGCCTAGAATATGTACACCATAGTGTTTCGATTTTTAAGCAACGAAACTTTTTAAACGTAAAATCTGTGTATGTTTTAAAGGAATGCTATAAAATTTCAAACATGACATTTACATCAATTTGTTAGCTTACTTCATGATCTATCGTCCAAGAGTTAACGTTGAAACCACTACGTTTCTACGTAAGAGTTAACGTTGAAGCAACCGTGAAAACGGACATGTGCAGCGAGGCACACTAAAACTCCAATTATTAAGGATACTAGTGAGTAATTTATAAATATAAACTTTCCATTTGGTATTTACGCTATGCACAGTATATTCCTCTTTTCCTTGACTAATTATTTGATTAAAGGAATTTGCCATTCTAAATCTTCTTTTATATGGAAGGACAGATTGCTGAGAGAGTATGGATAAAAATTTCTATAGCAAAAAGTGAAATATCGTCTCCGAACATCTTCGTAATTTTCATGAAATCGACGAGGGGTCCGGTCACGATTCGATATCGTTAATTATTCAGCATTGTGTCAATTAATTCGCGCGAAAATTATGTATCCCACGATTTTGTTCGACGTGAACCATCGAATTCCTGTCCGACTTTTTCGATCGCCCGTGCGAACGGGAATCGAGACGTTTAATCCTTTGATAGACATTGGGAATTATTTTTCCTCGCCAACTGAAGTTATTCGTATAAATCATAATTATTTGTTGTCTTTTATGTAAATTTCTAGGAACTAGGATGCGTAACCATAATAATAAAATAAATACATCACACCAAATCTTAGTTGTAATAAAAAGAAGAAAGGTTAAAGTTGACACTTTTGCTTTCCGGTGAAAAACGTCACGCCCACGGTAGGATTAACCGTAAAAAAGACAATCGATCAGGTGCAATCGCCAGAAATCCTCATTCTCGAACGAATTCAGATACGAGGGCCACGTCTCTGTTCTGGCTAGATGGTCGCCGTTGGTCGTCGATGGTAGCTGGCTTCTGGCGAAACGAAAGAGATGGTCGAACGGCGAGAACGAGAAAACGCGCATTAATACGGTAAGCAGAAAAGAGACAACGTGTTGTTGCAAAAGGAGAAACAGAGACTAGTCAGGGAAAAGATAGAGCCTAGGGAGTGCGAGCGAATGAACGTGAATGTATAAGTGAGTAAACGATAGAATATGTGTGTACCGTGTGTGTATGTAAGAGAAGGAGAGAGAGATAGAACCCCTTCTGCTCTCGTTCTACTCCCTCCGACCTTCTCCATCTCCTCTACCGCTTCCTCTTCCTTTTCCTCCCTGTCGCCCCTCGTTCCCGGTCCCATCCTTCTCACAGGCAGAAAGTAATCAATACTTTGGGAAGGTGCGTGGGCGAAGCACACGCCTGTAGGTCGCGGCATCATCCAAGTTTCACACGAATTTTACGCGAAACCACTACCAAAACCACCGGGAATCAACGTAGCACTCGGACCAATTGACAACTGCTTTCGATGGGTGCACAACCACGTGGATATTTGACGCGTTTCAGGCAGCAAGAGCGAACCCGACAAACGCGTGTTCGCTGAAAAATGTGTTTTATACATTTTTCATAAAGGTGAACCCGGCAGAAAGTTTTCTTTTTTAATTCGGGTTTATCGTCGCGTCGGTTACTGGGTTGACCCAATGATCTTTCGATGAAATTTGGACACTCCAAATTCTAAATTGAACTTTTGTTCAAGTTGTGGTGTAAACTTTGGAAAATGGAAATAAGAACGAATTTAAAATCAAATTAAAACTCCAAAATCGTACACTAGGTCGGTACAAGTTCAACTTCGCCATCCAAAGATTAAGAGAATCGTGGATCTGCTTCAAAGTACAAACCGTAAATCGCAAATCTACTCTTGTTTATTAAAGAACAAATTTAACGATGAACTTTTGAAATAGTCAACAC
Organism: Stelis phaeoptera; assembly: GCA_943735885.1. Taxonomy (NCBI): domain Eukaryota; kingdom Metazoa; phylum Arthropoda; class Insecta; order Hymenoptera; family Megachilidae; genus Stelis; species Stelis phaeoptera. Next base: position 8,757,868 of record OX030930.1, read on the forward strand.
GTACCGTGACACATTAATTTCCTGAAAAACGCGAGTGTCTGTTGAAATCGCAAGAAATCCATTAAAACCGTAAAATTCCATTTTTTCTATTAGACGAAAAAAAAAGGATATTTTGCAGTAAATGAGCATTGGGAAAGTATGAAATAAATGACAACTGTTTCCTGTTTAGCGATCTCCACGCTCGATCTCACCCCCTTATTATTACATTTTTTTTTTTTTTTCATTCCATGGTATTGGACTGATTATAGTTTTAATCGAATTTAGGGAACACGGTTATTTACGAGGGGATGAGGGAATAAAGAAGTATCTCTCGACGCCGGTGGCAGTACCAGCCAGGGATTAATTAAATGTACCGCGTCAGTAGATTCATTTTCGCGACGCTACGAAACGGGAAAGAGACGAGGCACAATGATCGCAACATATTCACTGTGAGAACGACGAGACTACTCGTCGCGTTCACGCGACAAAAGCTTAAGTCCCGTCGCGTTACAATACGCGGGGACAGCGTCGTCTCGAGATTATGAAATTTAATTAAAATTTCGTACGCCACCGAGACTAGAACTGACCGCCCTCTATCTCGTGGTTTCCTAAAGCGTCTTCTTTACCCCCCTAACCCCTCCGACCAACCCTTATTTCATCGGATGTTAGTTCGATTTGTTTTACTTTTTTTTTTTTTTTTTTTCACGATTCGATCTCGTCATTTCCTCTCCGGAACCTCTCGCTGGAGCAGATGAATATTTGCCGACGAAACGAAAAACACCTCCGCACACCTGGACCGATCGTCGACTGGGATGGTCAGGTGATTGTTGATATCGTGTATCGCAAAGATAATGCAATATTTTCCCTTTTGATTAACCCTTTTATTGTCATCGGCACCAATGAACAGTCGAAAAATTTCCTCACTTAGGAATCATTTGAACGATTATGAAGTTTAAATAAAATTTGACCTACCTTTGTCTTTTTACTTTTTACTCGTACCTAGAAAATGTCAACGACTGTATAAAACAAGCAAGCCAATAACTGAAATAACGCATGTATCGGTTACTAAAGTTTGATATACCGATAACTAAGGATTGATACATAATATGTATGCATAAAGGAAAATGTGTGAAGATCACAAATTTCGTTGCCAACAATTTGTGCAATAAATAGATTTAACCCTTCTTTAGATTTTCAAATTTAGATATTCTTTAAGAGTCTTTATTTCTAGAATTGGAAAAGACAAATTTCTTTTACAACATTCAAAAGTTCAATGATACACCAGAGAATTATATAAATTTTCTTTGCTCAAAGTATTCTTTGCTCAAAGATTTGGGGACGGGCCGTGGCGATCCCCGTAATCCCGGCAAGGATAAAAACAATCTAAAGAACAGTTTGAAAACTCTTTCTAACGTCATGATCGAAGACAAACTCGAAGAGACACCCTTAAAAATAAATCATAAAACAGGGGATGGAATTTGCTTCCGAACGATCGAAGTAACAACGGTCTATCGACGAGCAATCCAATTTCCTTCGATAGACGAGCATTAATTTTGCATCAGAGAGTGAAACGCAACGGGCCCGAGTGAACACGAACACGGTACACGTTTCTCTTGTCGTTTGCATTCTCTTCCTTCTCTTTTCTACCGCTCATTTCTTCCTTACCGTCGCTTCGTCTCGAAACGTAACACGTAAGCCAAATGGAGGAAGCTCGATGTTGGAATGGACGCGTTGAATAAGTGATGCTCCCCACGAGTCAGATACACTGGTTGCTTTACGTAAGTTCGCGTGACATTCGTTCATGGCCAAAGAAAATCAAAAAAGAGCAAGACAAGGCCAATCAAACTATGGCTAACCCGTTGGTTCACCGACATCGAGTTGCGTGCAGTGCAACGAACTTGTAAAAAAAAAAAAAGTTTATTCTGATGTGTACACCACTGACAAATAACATTTGATACTACTGGGCCATTAAGTATAGAACGTGACAAATAGAACCCAAATTTTATTTATTTTTCTTAGCAAATAAAAGTTATCGGGCATGACAAGCTTCTAAGGAAATATAGGGGAAGGAAGTCCCACCATTCGTCTTACACCCAACAGTTGGTATCACTAATTACTACATTACTAATTTAATTCTGTAATTTAGTAACTAGTAATTGGAAATTTATTAATTTACCAATTTACTAAATTAAAATTTAGTAATAATGATTATTGAATTTTAGTAATCTTAATCATTACTATTACTAAATTAGCCGACTTGTTTTGAAATAATACTCGGCAGGATACTCGTGGTATTTAACGTAATCCAGGCTAAAATGCCCATTAATTCTCATATATCAATAATATCAGTAATATTACGTTACATTTATAATTCTAAGCAATAGTGGTTAAAAGTCAAGGACTGAGAACAGTGAAAAAGGGATAAACGTGGTATCTAATTTTGATTAATTTCATGTATCATAGATTGAAAATGAAGCGCAACTTTTATCATTTATTCTCGTCAGGCCGAGATAAGGGGATCATTAACACCGGAAGAAACCGCTGACACCAGCGTCGAGGAGCATCTTTTGCGGATTCGTTTGCCTTTCCGAGAACGAACGCGATAACGAACGCGATGACGAAAGACGAAAGATTAGCCGAAGAGACGAGCTGTCGATTATCCTTTTTCTTTCTTTCTTTTATTTTCTTTTTTCTTCGTTTCGCGAGGTGTATAGTGTATACCCGGGACGTGCCCCCGACGAGAACGAGCAAAGTGCAAAGAACTCGAAGAACAAGCTAACCCGGGAGAATTCCACAATTATCACAGGGCTAACTCGCGCCACACCGATTTGCGGTCAGCAATCATAAACGCACGCGTCGTGAAACGAATTTTACACGGTTTGTGATACATCGGTCCGATCAGGTGTCTGAACAACCCTTTACTTTATATCAACTTGTTTTTGTATCAATTTAATTCGTTAGAGTTGCTTCGATAACCGATAACGATGAAAAACACCAAAGTACTATATATGTTATAAATTATTTTCTTCGTACAATAGAAATTAAAAGTTTAATTCTCTGAATTTAACTGAAGTTTGCTGACGATACATTCTTAATTAAACACAATCTGCTCTAACTAAACGTTAAAATTTAATTGCTCAATTAGTTTTTAGATATTTTTAATAAATCTTAACTCGCGTGAAATTCAACGGATTAATTTAAGTTTTATTATTCCACCAACAGGATTTATTCTGACGCCTATCACTTATGGAAAGTAATCAATTCTATCACGTCCAGTATGTTGTAGGCCGGTAAACTTTTTCTGGCCGTGGATCAGAATCAAACTAAAAATTTTGTAATTAAAAGTCGTCTGTTTAATATTTGAACTATACTTACATACGATTACCTATAATTTTGTTGAACATTTGAAAATTATACAAAAAAAGATATAATATAATCAGTTAAATATTATTAAAAATAAGATTGACCAAATTTTGCACGGCAGTCAAAATGTTAAAGTATAAACTATAACATTGTACAAATACATACCGCGATAATTAATGATGAAAAAAAGATTCAACGTATGCTTGAAATTTTTATCAAAACCTGAGCAAACCGAGCCGGCGTTAAAAATAATGTTACAATTCGTTGATGAGCAAAATAAACGTTACCTTACGTGGTAAAAGATGTCATAACATTACGGTAGATAAACTGGTATCAACTTGTATGCTAATAAATATGTATACCGGTGAAGGCTGGTTTGCAAATGGCGGCCATCCACCCTGCAGAAAGCGACAGCCATTTCTACGCTACGATTTCTTGCTCTCCGATCTACACTACCGTTCAAAAGTATCTGCCCATCCTCGCTTTTTCCTATACACGAGATACGTGTCCGAAGCTTTCTTTTATGCTACTATATAGCTCCAATTTATTGAACGAATTAATAAAAATCTGTATGTGCAATTTTCATGAAAATCAGTGAAATTTTATTACACAGTTTGTAATCATTCGTGTGAAATCATACAGTTACTAGAAGAGAATTTTCCAAAGTTTCGTGAGAACTGTTTCAACATCGTGAATAACACGCCACCCATTTTTCCCTCAACCGTATTATTATCAGAGATACTTTCATTCACGCGACTAGAAATATTCGTATTGAAGTATTTGAAATTATGAACACGCGAACGATAGTAAATAACGATATAAAGTGTGTTAAAAATAAAATTAGAATCTAATGAAATTTAGTTTTTCTTTTTGCAGCAAAATTGATCCATGTTACGAGAAAAACTTGTGTAACATCCGTTATCGATTTATAATACCACATAGTCATAAGAAATCGCAGTAGCTTTTTGAAGGGTCGAAAGAACAGTTTTTCTGTCAAGAATCTTATCAAAATTTTATTAATGCACGTATTATATTGAATGTATTAATTTCTACAAAACTATCCTTGCAATTTACTCGCGATTATTAATTAAAAATGATATTTGTCAGAAACTCCTTGGAGTAGTCGATACAGAATCAGAAAAAAAGTATCGAACATAGTTTTCAAGGAAAAAATAAGTACATTTGTACAATAAATCGTCGTTCGACAAAAATTTAATCAGTAAATTCGAAGGATGAAATACGGAAAGTCGTGAAGCGTATTCAAGGACTTGAGAAACTCAGGCAGGTAGATGAAAGTATTAAGAAACTAATTCCAGCCTTCCTAGAAAAAGGTCCGGGTCTTTGGAAATACAATCGAACCGACGCAGATATAGTCTTCACAACGAGGAAATGATATACCTGAAAACCTTTTGTCCGTGATTTTCCGAACTAATCATTTCTGACAAGGACAAACGAAAATCTGCTGAGAAACCAATGAACAAAGCGACTTGAAAACTGTTTCCGTTCTACCGTTACTTTTATGCTCGATACCTGAGGAAATAAACCCACGAAAACTGTCAAAGATCATTCTTTCACTGACCAGAAACAGATAGTTCCTTTTCCCTTTTACCGACAAAAAAGTATAAACCAAAATTTTTATTGTCAATTCTTGAAATATTTAATTCGATCAACGATTCCTGCAAAATATACAACAATTTTGATCATTTTTCTTAATACCTTGATATAATTTAGTTATAGTTTAGTTAACACGTTGACTGCCGCGTCACCCGTATTCGGGTGACACTTGAATTCCCATAGAAATTTGTCGCATTTGTCTACTTAATTACAAATCGTCGTATTAGGTAGTTGAAGTTTTGAGTAATAGAAATGACGAAAAATTGTAATAATAATAGGTAACATTTGGGAGAAATAAATGCTTTGCTTAACAAAGTTTTTACCGCCTTTAGCGTGGCAGTCAAGGTGTTAAAAGGAATTTAAAAAAAAAATTGTATTGCTAGCGTATTATTGTTGTTTATTTAAGACAAATAAGTAGTATAAGAAAATCCAAAATTTATGACACAAAGTCCGTAGCAAAGTGGTTCCGCATACGCAGTTGTGATCATCAATGGGTCAATTCAAATTTTCCGCCTAAACTTCGTGTATATACAGACACCTACGTTACCGATGCGGAAAAAGCTTAATACACGTTTTCACCAAAAGATAGAGCCACGCACAACGGTCGCGCGCGTTTCATGCGGATACGCAATGTATCGCATTTGGTATTTCATTCCTTCTTTTTCTTTTTTAATGAATGGTTCAAAATAATTATAATACTATTATCGTAAAATTATTAAGGTAATAATTATAATAGTGTCATTAATTTCTCGAGACAAACAAGCTTTTCTGAAATTTGAAATTGTGTTGTCTTATCAATCTTAAAACATTGTAATATGGTTTTGTTTTTAATATAATTGAAGATGAATCCTTATTATTCCAAGCGACACATGTACAAAATAAATGTTTATTGCAATATACAAAATACACTCATGCATTGATTGATGAATATTTTCATCAAAATCGTATAAAAATGAGACGAAAGTTTGCGTTTTAATACGGTGGTTTTTAATGCGCCATTCGTCGAAAAACGATCGCCTCTCTAAAAATAATATCCCACTTATGTTTTCATTAATCCGTTAACAATTAGATTTTTATTTAATTTCGCTTTAAAATTTATTCCATCGCATTACAATCAAATTGAAAGCAGCATGAAATATAAATTACTTTCAACCCTCGTACATCGTTTGAATTAAACTGATCCAAAATGAAAATTCAATATTTAATGATTTCTTAATGAAATATGACAGAAAAATGAAACCACCGTTCGTTTCAATATTCGACAGTCACTGCACGTTTTACCTAGGTTAGGTGTATATTAGGTTGAGTATTCGGTTTACTAATTATTTTTAAAATAATTAATACTTCACGATTACCATGCGTTGCGCTTCGGTTGGATCCAGAGTAGGTTAACATTAGAAGTACCAAGCGGGGCAAAATGACTCGCTTCTGACTGTTTATTTAAAATTACAAAATTGATTAAAAGACTCTTGTCGAAATATAACGAAGTAAGGGTACACTGAACGTCGGTAGTTCTAGTGTTAAACACGAGTATTCGGTTTATAAATTATTTCAAAAGGAGTTGATTGATTTAATAACCAACGGTAGGCTAGGTAAATTATTATGTCAAGGCATAATATCAAGTAATTTCCAAATAGAATAATGATTAGGAATTCTCCTCAATCGCCGTTTTCCCTAGAGAAAATTAAACACGGCATACTATTCACGAAGCGTAGTAGCTCTCACTATCATAACATTTTCTCTTACGACGCCATTTTGGCTAGGGGAACCTATGGTACTCGACCAATGTACGCCTCTTCTTCCAATGAATAACTTGACATTTTTATCCAACATCGACACAATACGCAATGAGGATTGTTTTTACGATAAAATTGAAAAGTAGCGAAAGCGTGTTGAAGATACTGCTGGAAACTCACGGCACCTTTTTGTGAATGTGTATGGAAAGTTACAGGTAAGTAAACGTTCTGAGCCAAGGGTCCATAATGCTTCTTTTTAAAATTATAACTTACTCATAGTAAACAAAAAAGAAGAAAAAAAAAAACGAGAGAAAGAGGATACAAAAAATGAAAATTGAACCTAAACTTCTTTTGGAATGTTAGGCACCCCTAGTGTAAAATAAAGGTCAAATCTATCTGTTTTTATATCAAACAAACATAGCTTTGCATGATGACGCGAACGCAAGTATCGTTTCAGTAATTGTGTTGTCCCTTTTCAAAATATTTCGACATTCCTTAATTTCGTTCCATCCACGAATGAATCATGATTACATGGTTTCATGGCACCTTTTTAGCAGGGCGTTTGTATTGGACGTGGATGGACGTATAACGAGGCATCGCTAACGTGTTCTTGTTCCTAGGTATTATCCTCACGGAAACGGAACTGAAAGAAGCTGTTCACCCATAGGAAACTAACCTAGGATTGTACGCTTACACCCTCCATTCGTTCTATTTACGATTTGATGGTGAAAACTATAATTGACCCTAACAGCATATTTCGTTCCACGTTACGTGTTATTGTTAATGTCACGTTTTCTATTTTTACACCCCCACGCAATGGGATCCTCGCGCACCTGACACAATTCTGTCTAGAACTGTTATCAAGGTGTAATGTTCGTGTATAATGTAACAGTAATTTTCTAATAATTAAGCATTAGAATTTAATTATTCGAGCTATTTTTAAACATTTGCCGTAAACCTTAAATTTCTGAAGTTTCTTAAAGCGGTACCTAAACGTCTGATAGATAAGAAAACACTGGAAACACGGAATAAATTAAACGATTCCGTTTATTACTCTGTAGAAGAAAAATTATTCCAAATCTATAAAAGAAGACGTTGCTCGTGATTTCTATATCACGGTAAAATGTTTTGCTCGTAATTTTGATATCGTAGAAAACATTGCTAGGCTCGTGGCTGCAAATAGAATTTCGAGGCTGCGATAAATCGCATTGGTTATTACCACGGCGACAAATGTTTCGCCCATACCGCGAAGGCCACGTGTATTACACGCAGACAACCGAATTAATTATCAGCGACACCGCGAAACAACACTTTCCGGCCAACTTTAAATACGCGTTAACGTTGAATTTTCATTTCCCGCCTTGTTGACACCGATACAGCCGAAATTTCAGGGACGATCGCAAAGCTGTGCCACGTGCGATAATCAAGGCCATGTCCGGCTTGCCGAGGAAAAACACATAGCGTAATCATTGTACGAGACTAGGGATTCTAACGAGTGGCAAGAAACTCCTACTATAATAACGCATACAGATGTCGACCCCTATACTAACCTAGGAACATTTAAATATAAACGATTTGTAATTATCAGAGACAAATTTTAAACGACCACGATACTAACGTAACATTCAACAAATGAAAATTAGATTTTTTACTATCTACAAAAATTTGTATAAAATGTGTTGCAACTAATCAAATTAAAAAGCAAAAATTAGCGGATGAACGGGGTTGGGTATGTTTTTTATTTTCTGAGCAGAATTGAAATATCATTAATACTTTGTAAGAGTCTGAAGCTATCTTAAATTTATTTCTCTTCGTGCAACGATTGACAATTTTCCTAAAAAGATAAGAAATATAGTATAAACCGTTTATTATGAAGATAGAGCGGCTCCACTTTTTTTGTTCATTAACAAAATTGTATTCAGCGCTTCTTGGCTTGAAATACAAAAACGGAGTTACTCCCTTTTCATAATAAATATTATAACGATATTTGATGTACTAGAGAAATACTTTAAAGTTTATAAAACGAAAATGAAAAAACTATACAATTAGATTGAAACTGCCGATATCTCAGTGATTAATCATCCAAGAATTAATTAGTATATCTCCTAAATTCTCATCGATTCATTAAATGAACGATCGATCGAAATAACTTCTACCCTTTGCGCGATGCAACGAAACCAATAATGTTGTATGAAATGCAATTAACTGGTAACTGGTAAGGTGAGATTCATCAGAATCCAGCAATCCTTTTTACTTTACTCTTCTGAGAAATATGTGATCTTTCCAGTGTTTTTCCAGCGCTATTTACTGAAAATTGGTAAACACGATATCAATTTTATCCCCACCCCCAATTAAATAATAAATTAAAAATAATTTAATTTTGTATCTTCAATTTTTCTTTTTGTTTACCACGTGTACGCTATAATTTTAAGAAAAACGCTGTTGACCCTTATTTCAAACTGTTTAAGGAATATTCAGTCATTTTTGTGACAAAATTGTAATTTTGAAAGTGCAAAATTTTATAATGCGCGGCGGTCAAAGGTTTAAATTAAGAATTAGTGTATGATAATGCATTCTTCAGTAATCTTTGAAATCAATCTACTTTTCCATTGTTTCCTTATCGTTACCTAAGTCAAACCTACCACCCTTTCAACAAATTATCTATCATCGCTCTTACAGTTTCGGAAAACAAAACAAAACAAAAAGAAGCGTTAAATACAAACTATCCTGCGTGAATAAAATAAATAACAGAAGTACTTATCGTTCGAGGCTGTGTTCTAGAAAAACAAGTGAACCGAGGTGGTATCATCATCTAACGGTATGGACAACTCTGTTACATATTCAGAGATTTCACGAGGTGAATCAGCTATTACGAAAGCTCGAACTTTGATAGAACATGTAACACGAGACACAGTGACAAATTTTCCTTTTAAAACAGTAGTTTTATCAACGAAGAATTCACACAGAAATTACGTTAACCCTTCGTTGGTAATAGAGGGTGGATGCCTCGCCCCCGAAACAAACATGCTCATGATATTTTATAAATATTTTTTCTTGTTATCTCATTCCTTTGTACGTTGTATGACATAAGTAAGAATAATTATTCTATATGAAATTTTCAAGTATCTGTTCATTTTTAATTAGTATTTTCGATTCACAATTCTGTGCTAAATAAGTTGTAACTTTTACGTTAAGAGCGCAAATTTAACACAGCAATTTCCAATCGTGGGAAACATTAGTTTACTACTTACTACTATAATATGCTACTTTCTAGTATTAACAAACATACACGAAAATAAATAATTAAGGTAGTTAGATAAACATTCACCTATAATACTATATTCGTAATAAATATTGTAGATATATACTTAACCTAAATATGCAATAACAAAAATCGAAATTTGTAATAGCAAAAGGCGAAGTAAAATACGTGAGTTTGTACACGAATCGATTAACATCGAATTCGAAATTACGGAATGGACAAACGTGTATGATCGTTTCGTACCTGTCACACGCGCACATAGGAAGAAAAGTATACCGGAAGTCGATGTCCTAAGCCCGTTTAGTCAGTTGGATTACGATGCACAGAACAACGTTGTATCCGGGCTGGGGCGAGGGTGGAGGCGCGAAAGAAATATTAACGCTCGGACCGATCAGATTATATTACAACTTTTTTTTTTTTCCCCCACCACGCAACACGAATATCACACGAAAAAGTTCACGGTTACGTAATTTAATTGCCGAAGCATTAAGCACGATTTAAAAATCTTATGTAACTAACGAAAGGGAACACCGAATAGTAGACGAAATGTGTCGGCTCCTCGCGTTGAGACACAATAATCCGCCTCGAGCCGCGTTAACGTTATGAGACCGTTAATATTTCACCGTATTTCAAAAGTCACTTTCGTTCGCCTGTGTGTATGTACGTACACACACGTCATCTGTGCCCGTTCTATTGACACCTAGGACCGTTACACGGTGTCTAATATATTCGTTCATGTTTGTTATTATCAATCCATGTTCCCGAAAATCAGTTCATATAAGAAGCTTCGTAAACATTCAGGGATATTAACAGGTCTGATTCCTCGTACGAGGCCAAGATTTTTCTCCTCATTTTATACAATTTAAAATGCATGGAAATTAAAGTCTGACAGATAATTAGAAGGAAAAAAAAAAGAATGATAGTACAGTGTACGAAAAATTATTTTATTTACGAATTTCAAACTGAATGCTGGTAACGAACGATAACCTTTCTCAAAGATATGTTCCGCGCAATGTTATCAGAATGGTTAATATGCATAATATTCTACACGGAAATAAAATTGCTCCGTTACGTTGAATTAATATTATTACGTAGGATAATTGGCGTGAATTTTAGAAAACAATTGAATATTTCTTTCCATAAAATTGCAAAACGGAGGAGACACGAATAAGAACGAAGAAAAATATACGCATCTTTCGATTGACAAGAAAAGGCGCGAAAACTATCGACACGCGCGTGATCGGTGATTTCGTGGTCGGCGAAATTCTAACCTCAAAACCGGAAGCACGATCACGAACGGAGACTCGCGGTTAGAAGACGGATAATTAACGTTACCTCATAGTATCTCCGTTTTTCTCCTCGATCTCTAGTCGCTCCATTTCCTTTGACAACATACCACCTTCCGCAAACTTATCCAGGGACATGATGATTACTTTTTTTTCTTCGTTCGTTGAAGATTTCACACAAAAAAAAAATCGCTGAATTATTTACAATACTCGACGTTTTTTTTTTTTTTTTAAGCACTGTTCAATAATAATATATATATATTATACTATATATATATATAATATATTCTTCTTTTTGTTTCTTTCTTTCTTCTAAATTATCGTTTAACGCAGCTATTCACCGTTAGCTGTCGTTAACCGATTGAGGTAGACAAACACTGGCACTAAACACTGGCTGATTTCTCGTTCGTACGAACGAACGAGTACGAATGAAAGAGAGGAGAAGAAGAAAAAGATGAAAATAGAACACACGACGTCGTATATACGACGAATACACGAACACGACCGACGTACAAACTCTTTCGGGTTATGTCCGTACAGTAGCGTCCTCTCTCGTTTCCTTAATTTCGTTACTCCTTCGCGCGTGTTGCTCCTCCCCTGTTTCGTTTAATCGCACACGCTTCGTCTCCTTTCGTTGTACACGCTCTTTGCTCGCCGTTTTCACCCCCTTTCCTTTTTTTCCCTTCTTCTTCTTCTTCTTCTTCTTCTTCTTCGCTTTTATTTATCACGATGACGACACGAGATCACGCGTGACACACACGGTATTCGAACCGAGATTCCAAGGAAACTAGTAAAAATAAAATTAAAAAAAAAAAAGAAAGAAAAACTAAAACTAAGGCGATCGACACGGCACTATTTGAAAGTTCCTTCAGGGATAAGAGTCTCGTTCGTCTTGTTCTCTCAACGAGCGTCGAAGGGAACCTCGCGCGGGTGGAGCAGTTTCGTACTTTTCTCCTTGCCTCTGCTCCTCGGCTTTCTACTACCGTGCCTTCCTACCCTTACCCGTCCCTCCAATTCGTCCTTCTTTCTCGCACGCTGCCTTCTATCGCTCTTTCTCTCCGACCAACCAAGAAATCCCTCCACGTATCGAAGACGCGCGAGCACTTTTACCAACTAAACGGAGGAGACAGCCGAGAGCTGGTACGTGATTGGTTGCACGGGACGATTCTGGGACCGTGCGTTATCCGGTTCCCGCTACCGCTCTCTCTCTTCCTTTTTCTCTCTCGCTCTCGACGGAATGATGAACACCGTTTCACGCGATGACACAACGGATTAGAAAAGCCGGTAGGGAAAAGAAGATACGTTCCACGGAAAAATTGACGTTGGTCCTCTTGGTGCGGAACACTTTTCTCCTTTTTTCTTTTTATTTCTATATATACATATATATGTTTCAGACCCACGTGGATTTAAAGCGATCGTTGTTGGGAGGAAGGTATCGATGCCGCCGCGCGGTATTACTTCAGCCAAATAACGATGTAACACAACCACCCGGCTTCCGTTCCGTGCGACCACGTTTTATACTATGTTCGTAAATGACACTGGCCTTTCTTCGGACGTATACGTGGGTGCGCCCTCTCTCTGTTATTTTTTTTCTCCTCTTTCTCTCTCTCGTTCTGTCGGTCTCTTCCTCTTGTCTCTTCCACCTTCTTCTCTTTCGTTTCTTCTTCCTCCCAAGCTGTACCCCTTTCGCCGTTTTAGCCGGCCGTTTCGATCAACGCTGCTTGCGATCACGACGAACGCGCGACGATCAATGGGGCATAAACGCGTCGAGACAAGGGAGATTCTCTCTCGGCTCGAGGTTTCCACGCACACCTATCGGAAGCGGATACTTACACGGATATCGAGTACGGAAGAGACGAAAAAAAACACACACGCACATACGGCTAAGAGAGCAGCGTGCTACACTGACGGCGGTTATATTGGCCGGGATATCTAACGAGAAGCGCGCTGGGAACACTGATATTATTTTTATAACAACGCGGTGCGCGGCCGTCCTAGGCCGCGCCCAATATACCCCCACCCTCGACTAGCTTTACTCCCCTCTACTAACTGTTCCTCCCTCTTCTACTCCTAGGAGAAGCCTTACCGTTCGTCCCCACCAAACACGTAGCGCAGACGGCACGGGGAGAAGGGTGAATAGGAAAAGGTTCTCCGCTATTCTGCGTGGGTATATCAAAGCCGGAACGATATTTTCTTCGCGCGAATGCCATGTTGCTACGAATCCTTCTCTTTCTTTTTCTATTGTCGATCACTATATCAAAACTCTTTTTATCGTTGAATGAATCATACACTTCTTGATGGTGCAGACCGGTTCGAACTATTTAACGACCACGCGCATCTCGTTGTACGGATGCCATGATTGGTGCGCACGTTGGTCGCGTAAAGAGTCGCCATCTGATGGACGCCGGCAAATACTAAAACTTGTTTTCCCATTTTCCGGGCTCCGTTCTTATGTGTCGTTTAAAGTCGCTTCTATGAACAAACTGCACGCAAGGTTTTGTAAGTAAAAACAACATCGAGTCACGATGGGTAACGAGCTACTTTTAATTATCTTCAATATATTTCTTTGTAATTAAATGTTTCCACCGTTCAACGCTTGGATGACCGGTTTCACGTACTTTGGCCGCTCTGTTGTTTTTACTTTATGCCTGTATACTGTGATATTACCAGTTATAAATTGAAAATTAGTCAATATGCCGTAGAAATTCTCCCTGATTTCATCAAATTGTTAACACTAGAACTACCGACGTTCAACGCACCCATACTTTTAAATTGAACCTAAACTAGAAAGCAAAATAAATGAAGGATGAAACGTAAACGAACATATAGAATAATTCTTTACCTTGATAGCAGCCAACGTTTATTTCGACATAAGGGTTTTAATCAATTTTGCAATTTAAAATAAGAAATCTGAAGCAAGTCATTTTGACCCCTTTGGTAGTTCTAGTGTTAATACGCAAATGTATGATGACGCATATGTCAGTTTTGTGACAGTGAAGTGGACACCGATATAAATTCAGAACAATAAAAAAAAAAAATATTTTAAAAATGATTTCTGAAAAACTGCAATGTTCAAAGAACTTGCCGAACAGCTAAGAAATGTAACGCTTCACTCTCCCAGGCTCGTCGACATTAAGAGCACTTCTCTGATCAACTTGTAGCTCGAAAGGGGGAAGAATAAAAGTGCCCAAGCCAGCAGGACTTTTCTAAAAAGACACCGCTGAAAGTTATCCCGTGTGTATTCGACTCACGATTCATTAACTCTCGTATCAACGAATAGGGGTGACGGAAACAAGCTAAGAATACTAAGAAAATTTTACTCGGTTGCAGGTATTTAGAAACAAAGTCTCAACATGTTAAGAATACTATGAAAATACGCTAAAATAAATTTACCAAGTTGAACACAAAAAATATTAGTACAAATAGCAAGTATTCCCATAAAGTATTCATCTTGCACCCTATTCTTCTACAGGGTAGGATATTTGAATTTGCGCGCAGATCTTTGCTAAAAATTTGGAATCATAATAAAAATGAAAAAAAGGAAAAGAAGGAAAAAGGGAAATCAGTGAATAACAAAATACGAATTCTCTGGTCTCCGTGGAGCCGCAGGATTGATTCCGTTATGGAGCTCTCTTTGTTCGACCAGGTAGAAAGGAAGGATTCGCCTTTCTTTTGTGCATGACTGCAGGTATATGGGTGCAGGTCGGCCACGGGTATTCGTGGCTTTTCTGCGCTCACGTTTCATCGTCATTATCTTCGGCAATGACGAGGGTGTTATCCTTGAACTAGATTTATCATTCACAAAATCGTGGTCGTATACCACTTGAATTTCTGATCCGTCCAAACCCCTGTTGTAATTGTGTTCCCTTAAGCCGCCTTAAAACCGAAAGCAACCTTCGTCTTTCATCAAATGTACGCCTTCTTTTCGTCAAGCTGCCTTTCTCATAAATTGTACATGTCATTCGTTTACAAGTCCGGAATTTCGATTGTCATTTAGTGAACTAACGCGTTAATTGCCGTAATCAAAAGAAATACAGGGTAAAGTACTCCACTATTAGCATTTTAAGCAGATTTGTATTGTAAATTCGCTTTTCTAAATTGTGGACTACAATTTTAACAAAATTTGACTTGCATTATAAAATGTTAAGTTCCTCATTTTTACCTAATATTAATTTTCATGACTAATTTAAAATGATTTCTAAAAATCACATTTTCTGCTGCAAAAATAATGGAAAAAAAGGTTAAGATATTTGTATGAAAAATTACATAAACAATTCTTAGTGAATCATTGGCACCGTGAGTTCAGATGTACTTGAAGATAGATCCATGGTTACGTTTAAAACCCCCATGCCGAACGATTATCCGTGAGATCGTAATTTTAAAGACAAGTTCTGCCAGGATTCCGTTTGAATGGTACACCTGTACAACTTGTGCCATGATCTCCCGGAAGAAAACAAATGATGATTACAAATCACCGAATTACGCAAAGGGGGGTTAGAGGATAAAAAGAGGCACGGAACCCCGCGAGGAGAGTGGTCGCATAACCGAAGAGACGTTGATCCATTACAAACAAGTGGACAGCCAGTTATAATACCAGGTCGAACTTGAATTTTGAATGTGTCGTTTGGTCGCGTGGATGCACCATGAATTTTTATTATATCGAACGACTTAACAAGTGATAGAAACAACTTTCATCCCGGCGAAACAAATGAAAAACTCATTCAATTCTTTAAGTTCGCACGAAACAAATTTACATTAAGTACAGGCAAATGTTTTGATAACTCATTCAACATACATTTTACGTTATGAAATTTAATTTAAGATTTACACTTGCTACCTTGCGTAATTGAATTGTTTCCGTCACTGGTAAACTCTACTTATACAGTATATGTATATTGATTAATAATATTAATCAATTACTTGTCAATTACTAATCAAATACAAAAATTACTTCATTGATAATTCATAAAATTAACAGATTCTCCTTTGAACAATAATGGATTATGAAAAATTTGTTTATAGATCGATTTATCGTAGGTATGTCCGTGAAAACCCTTATTAACATATATGGTACCGTGACACTGTTTTCCTTAGAACGTGGTTGCGGAAATCCGTTATTTCAGATAGATTTCGTTGGATTGACCGTAGAAATTCGATAAATATGTACTATGTTTGGAAGCAAACAACATCGAACCGGCTCCGACATTCAAAGTGTAGAATTTACCGCGAACCGCATGGCGGCTCTTTGTTCCTCGTGATGATGATGGTTGGTATAGGTTAAGGCCAGTGTTTAAAGATAATTAATAGTTGCACGGCTCGTAAATATTGGTATCAATGAAGCGTGGCCAGAGTACGGCGTGGGATCGGTAAAATGGTTTCCGGGCGCGTAAAAGTTAATGGATCTGTTGTTTCAACTTCGTAGAAACTATACCTGTTCTATGAAACCGTCCAAGGCTCTAATCCGTCAGATTACTCTTAACACGTTAATCTTTTCTAGACATAGAACAAGGTTTTAACGACTTTTACCTCATTAGTATTAATGGTAATTCTATTCGATTCTTTTTTTCTGAATTATTCGTGACGTGTTAAGACGCTTCGATCTTACACTTACAATATGTGCCACTTGTCTTTACGGCCATTCGGGATGTTACGTTTAAAACGATCCCATATACAATACGAGATTTCGTGGTTCAAAGTGGCTGTACATAATTACTTGGTCAGTGTTGTCAACGCAATTTTCCAATGGCAATGCCACCCACGTGATTCCATAAAATCGTAGAGTGGGCAGTTTAATAACTGGGACGGCTATGGAAACGAACGATCTGAAACGAAGGGAACGAACGAGAGCGGCTTTTACCCCTCCAGGGTGGATGAGCCGGTGGAAGGAAAGCAAGGAGGAGCGACGTAATTCGGGACAGGAGGAAAGGGTCCTCCACAGGGAGTATAGAAGACGACGGGTGTAGCAGGGGTAGAGGGAGAATTTAGATGGGGACAGGAATGGTAACGGGCGAGCAAGAACGAGAGGGAGAGAGAGAGAGAGGAGGATCAAGAGAAAGTGAAAGAGAAATGCGAGGGCGCGTAAGGGTGGCAGAGGCCTGGAATCAATAGTGGCCACGCACCCTTGAAGAATTTTCGCACCAGCAGCCCGGATGTCTCAGGACGAGCTGGGAAAACTTTCTCTGCTGATATCGGATCCTGGTTCACCGTGACGAAAATCAAATCGGAACAGTGGTATTTTCTTAAGAAAAAAAACTCTACATTGTGTTTCAACGACCAACGGAAAACAATGAGAAACTGTAAGAAATATTAAACTGTAAACACGAATAAATCTTATAAAATATAACTTTAAATTTTATTTCAGTATCTTTTATATCTATTCGCTATTCACATATATAAATCCTCATAATTTGAGAATTTATAATTTTACAGTTTATATTATACAAGTCGCCAAACACAATTATATTAATCAGTGGTGGCTCGTACTCCAGTATGAAAAATTAAATTTTCTATTTTATCATTGCTGGTATTAAATTTATACATATATTTATCTAAAAATCCAAATGTATTGCACTGGTATAGCCCTATCATCACAAATTCTTACGAGCCGCCACCGCTCTCAAGATAACAAATTTTACTGTCTATAAAAAGGAACAAAATTGTGCCCATTGGAACAGTGTATTTTACGCGAAATTATGCGCAGCTTTGAATAATCGAATACGTGTCTTATAGGTCAGTGAGCAAAAATAGGAAGGACAGGGAAAAAGGCTTACCTCCAACCACTGGCAACTTGGCCAAGCGAAGATTCCGGTAGGGCGTCGCCGCTACCCCTGAAACAAGGAAACGGGAAGCTGTAGGATGTACAAGGATACAGGAATAGCGGGGCAATAAAATAAGGTATTCGTGCTCGTCATATTCTACAATCGCAAATAAAAAAGAGAATTTTTATGTTGCATAATCTTATTTATACGCTGTAGAAACAACTTCGAGATTTTCGAGTCTGCTTTTCCTTTCATTAATCTCTCTGCTGAAAAAACGATTCCCCTGTCTGGTCCGAACGCACGAAAGCTACAAAGTTTGAAAGTCGAGGCTCGACGTTCACGGGTAAAAAGAAAGAAAAGAAAAAAGGCTTCGTACCGCAGATAATTGGAGGCCTCTGCGACATGCATATTAATTGTGGTCTATCTGACAGAGGATGAAAAAAGAATTAATAATAACCGCGTCACCGTGATACCGATCTGGCCGGTCGGTTGGCCAGGTGCAGCGTCTTCCGTGATCCGTGCATATTCTTCGGGGTCTCTTTTTCACGATGTCGTTCTTTTGCCACGGTCACGCCAATTAAGAAGCATCGCCGTTAAAATCACCTTTACGCTACTTTCGCTGCCGGCTACCGTGCTTTCAATTTGCCCAGGGAGAAAGTTTCGATTTCGGACATTCCGGGCTAAAATTTCACTTTCACTGTTCCCATCAAAATCATTCAAGATATCGCGTTATCATGATATTCTGAAACGTGTTGATCGCAAACTCTGATTATTAATTTATAATTCATTCACTCTATTGGATAAAAATTAATATTTACAAATTAATAACTTTGAAATGTTGATAAAGTGAAACGAAACGCTGATATATAAAATTTCAATTAGGTGTAGAAAGGATTGTAAAATTGCAAAAATCATAAATTCTCCAAAATATGCAATCATCAAATTGCTAAGAATAGGAACGGTTACTTTGCAAATTCCAACGTTATGTTTTCACATTTTATACTTGTATCCCGTAAAAGGTGAATCTTTTCCGGTTAAATTAAGGCGTCGAGGGTGACTTGGACGAGCCACGACAGCGGTTACATTATTCAGAAGCAAAAATCGAGATTTCAACGACATCAATGGTTCGAGATTTCACAATCGGCTGTTTTTGTATCGTTTTAAAGCGGAACCATTGACGCTACAAGGAGTCGAGTGTATTCGAGACAGGGCAACAGAAAAAAAGAGGGCAACACACGAAAGAGGAGGGTATATAACAATTATTGCACGTCAGCGTACCTCAATTTCGAGATAATTAAGCGAGGCCCTTTACACCTGCGGATTGTGCCAAGTCTGTACACGCGCGTACCCGTGTAATTCTCTTTTTTACCATGACGAGATCTCTGCTCATCTGTGGATGTATACGGCGTGATAAGGAATCGTGCGATGAAAAAAAGGCCAGACGGGCAAAAAAGAAAAAATAAGCAGAAACAACCCTAACCGCCTCCACTTTTTGTTAGGAAAAAAAATAAATAAATAAAAGAAGAGCTATCGTCACGGCGGAACATTTTGTGCATCTTGACTTAATGTTCTTACGTGCCCTTTTCTTCAAGGATGATTAATAGCTATTAACAAGGGAAACAAACCGTGGCAACGTTCAAGATAAAAACCGCGAAAAGATTTCACATCTCGCAAAAAAAAAAAAAAAAAAGAAAAAGGAACATAACGTACTTGTAGACAAGCCTGTTTGGGCATATTAATTACTATCGTAAGCGGCTGCTTTCTTATACGAATAAATTGAGCGTTACGTATCTTGATACAAATTACACCGAACAAATCTTTGTCCCGTGTAAATGTTACATCAACGCGTCGCGACGCGTCGCGTCGTATCGATTGAGAATAGATGTGAACGGTTCTATGAGTAAACAAATTGAAAATTTTTATTGACGTCACCGGATTCTGGAAACAGAATCGTTAATTAATCGCTCGAAGGGGGATTTGGATGATGATTGTATTGCCGTTTCAACATAAATTACGTCACTCGACACCATGAAGTTCCCGATCGGAGCTTCGATCATGAACCCCTTTTGGATTTAATTGAAAGGTCCCTTCGTGTCAGTCACTTTCGCTTATGCACGTCGAAAGAGTTGTACGATCATGTGTATCCTGTTTACTTAATAATTAACGACGGTAAAGACAAGTACAGCTTTTATTAGTGCTGAATCGTTTTTAAAGGACAATTATTAAAAATTTTCAAAACGTAATAATAAGTTCGCGTTGTAATTATTGAAATTCTATTGCGGATGTATTTGTTTCGATTAAAAATCATTGTTCATCGAATTTTAATAAATACTTATACAGAGAGAAGAACTTGAAGATCACGAATACACATCTACGTCCATTTGCACCACGACGGTCAAGAGGTTAATGAACGCGTTCTATTTTCGAATAATAAAACGGTGTTTCTGACAAGGGTTAAATCGTTCATTGATACTCGTCAATGGAAAACAATAAATTCACAGCTATGAACTGCACGTAAACGTACCATCTTGAGAGATAATAGTAAAACAGCACAATCGATTCGGCTCTGAAAATCAAACGGTCCAGAAACGTTAACCAGATAGATACATAACCGTATGGAATGGCAAAGCTACCTACCGCCTTGTGTGAACGCAGCTGCACGCGAGGACGAGTATCGCGGCTCCTGTTCATCAGGATATCGTCCCTCGAGGCTTTCTCTTCGTAGGAAGATACTTTAAGCAAACATCGAAAGAAGTGATCCTATCGGACGGGTCCCAGTATGTCTTTTTGTTTTCGTTCTTCCGTCAAACCACCGTTACCGCTTCTTGCAGGAAACAGGACGAGAAGAAAAGTAGAGGCGCGAATGGAAAGTAACGAACGATCCAGTTTTGTGTTTACCTAGGCGGTCTTTGTACGCGTCGATTCACTGAGAATTGTTACATAAAGGATTATCTGATAATCCTCGTATAAAGTCACGCGCATAGAACTAGCGTCGAGATCCGAGAAACTAAATGAACGGGGGATACCCTTCGGAAGGGAGTTTAGTGTTTGCTCGTACCTAAACGAGGCCATGTTCTTTGATTCATAAAACAAGAACTATGAAGACTCTGTTTTTCATTTGGTTATTTATATGTTTACACATTATTTGCTGTTCGAAAATGAAGTGAATGAACAATATTACTTCCTAACTCAACGGTACCTGAGGATTTAAGGATATAAAGTTTATTTTCAAATGCTTCGTAATTATAGTACACTTAACATTCAGTATTTCAATAAGGGAAATTCGGTAATTAGAAAATTCAAACAGATTTGAAACTTTGCATAAACCAACCATCTTTGTTTTCTGTTGGAGATGGCCCTAAGCATAGAAATACCTTCCAAAGAAATCCTGACCTATTATATTATCATGAATATCTAAGAAACCATGCAAGATATAGAAAAGAAGTTAAATTAATAGTTGTAGCGTCCTTAATGGTCTGTATCGTGGGTGTAAGAAATTTTCAAAAACTCATGGATGGTGGAGGTAAATTTTTATTATTTATCCGGTATTATTTATCAAAGAATACGTGTCATTGTACAAATCTACGTACAATACCTACATACGTTTTGCGTTAAATTCTACTGCAATGGAAGTGTTAATTCAGACATTTTGTATATTTCATACATTTTGATTCGTTTATTTAACACGTTGAATGCTGCGGCGGCCACCGGTGATCGGCGCCCGAAATTGTTCCCAATTAAATAATTAACACCTTGCACCACAATAACGTGTCACACTCGTGACGCACCTACAGTTCAGATGTGACTTCTGTCGTTCAAACTTTGATCGCAATTTAATATTAAGTTTAATTCTAATTAGGATTTACACAGTTAATGTTTGCCAAGTACGAAGTATATGTAATAATTCAATTTCCTTGATTTGTTTTGCCGCTGAAGTCATAAATATTTAGCTCTAACTGACGCACCTGTCGGGAAAATAGTAGTGCAAGGGGTTAATAAAGGAAACGATGAAATAAACCGCGGATGTCGTTAATATCAAGCTAATAATGCTGGCTATTAAACCGAAAGGTCAAATTTGAAAATTAATTGATTGCATTGTTAATAATTAGAGTTTTAGCGTGTCCGACTGCATACGTCCATTTTCACTGTGGCATTCAACGTGTTAATATTTTTATGAGTACCATAACGTTTGTATAGTTTTTGCGCAGATCTGATAGTAACTTCAAATTAAAAAGAGCAATTTGTATTATCCAGGATTTCGATCGTTAAGGTGTTAACGTTCGTGGGTTTTCATTGAAGATAAAGATCCCTAAAGTTTGTTTGGACAAAGCGCGCTTGCGTGATGCGACATTTGCATTCAATGTGGATGCAACAAGTGTAGAGTGAACATCACCGGCTCATTCGTAAGCTTGCAGTTCGCCAAAGAGTTAAAGTCTGGCCGCAAAGTGTAATTTGAAATAAAAGGAGACCTATTTCGAATGTGAAAAATATTGTTTTTTGAATCTGTACTCTATGAAAACATAAAAAAGAAACCAAAGCAACAGAAACATAATTTGTAATGTTCATTTAATCAGTTTAAAAAATTAATTAAAGAAAGGATAACTTATCTCCTATAAAATATAGTACTAATTCGATATACACAAAAAGGTACGAAAGCGAACATAATAATACTATTTATTTGTAAAATTATTATTTATAATAGGTGAAACGACACGAAATCTTTGGCAAAAATCGTTCAAGCACACGTTGTCGAATTAACGAGAAAAAAAAGCTTTGCAAGCGCACGAGCAAGCGTGACGAGCCTCCATAATTTGATAAACGTATTATTTCGCCGGCCGATGTTACCCCTCTCGTTAATCGGCAAAAATTGTCCCCCGTATTATAATCCCATCGCGCTTGAAATGCATCGCACCGTCCCTCCGAACGATAATGGAAGAAGAAACGGAGAAAACAAAAAGAAGAGAAACAAAAAACATCACCGTATCAACACAACATCCAGAAATTCGAGTTGCGCCTGCGTGCCGAAGCAGCCGGCTGTGCATTGACGCAACAAGTGCATGCAGGATGCACCAGGAGCATAGAAGGAGGGGGAGGGAGAAGGGTAAACGAGGTTGGGTAGGGTTGTCCATGAAAAGTGGGGAGTCGAAAGGGGTAGAGGACGAGCAGAGGCAGAATTAAATGCATGGCGAGGGAGGGGGCACACCACCAGACCAGGGCACGAGGTTGGCACGCGCCGAGTGCAACGATTCACTTCAAGAAAAAGGGAGAGAGAGAGAGGGGGAGAGAGAAAGGAAAGACGAGAACAGTCCAGACGGAACAAGGCGCAAAAAGGAAGAAAAAGGACGAGAAAAGTGCATCGTAACGAAAGGAAGAGATGCATCTCTTTGGAGATCGGTTTTTATTTTCTTCACCTCGCATGGACAACACGAACGTTTGTTTACGATTTATGAACCGGAGGGAACAAGTGATATAGACAAACGACTGGTTCCCGGGAGTGCAGGAAATGCAAACAGAATGCATTGAATCACCGGGGTCACCACCGGCTGCTGGGGTCTAACGCATACCCCCCTAGCGTACACCCTTCTTGTATCGTACAACCTGACCGACTTGATACGCGCTACGAGGTGCAGCGGTCTTGTTATGCAAATGAGAAAAGTGCACTCCCGTTAAGTGCAAGTGGAAAGAGGAACACAACCGTGTTTCAAGTGTGCAATTCACGCGACAAGACATGCACTTGCCGCGATAACCATTATTGTTCACTCTTGTCCGATGGTAATGGTAATACGATTACCGATTAGCATATTTTATCGTACATTATAAAATCTTAACACTTTTATGGCTGGTGTCACATATTCGTGACTTTGATACGTCAATTTTTAGATGTTAGAACTCATTATACGTGCTGATTTCAATTTGATGTACATTACAGAAGCTTCTTCTTCTGAGTAAACCCTTTTTCCGTTTAAATAGAAATGTGAAATAGCAGTGGATTAAAGTGTTAATCTACAAGTGAAGGCTAATTAATAATTTGATGCTGGTAAATAGTAATAGTTAATATTTCCTTTGCTGAATGTTCAGTAAATTCTAAGATTTAGAATAATTTCAATTTTAATTTAAAAAATATCGTTCTTCGATTCTTTGTCAAAGTTAAAGGGCTAAACTCCAATATATTCGATACGCGTATAAAAGGTTTCTAAAAAAAAAAAAAAATAATTGCAATTTGTCTCATGAGAAAAGGTGGAAAAGAGAATGCTAATTGTATCGAGTCAATTGCAGTTACAATTGCATCTCTTGCGAGCCGGTTGACCACAACACGAGCGTGTACACTGGAACAGAATAACGTACAGTGCACGTGTCTGCATTGTGTGGATGCACCGCAAAGTGGATCTCCTTTCATCGGGTTTAAAGCAGCCTTTGCGGTTATCGTATTAACCATGTGCATGACGTTCAATGTTTCGAGGAAGAAACCACGTAAAGAAAGGCGTGTACGGGTCATGAATGATTGAATGTCAACGAAACCATAAAGTTGCGAACGAAGTAAGTAGAATCGAACAGAATATTAGGTTTTGTTTTACTTGGATAGAATTGAACGTCAGAAAACTTGGAAAAAAAAAAGAAAAAAAAAAGGAATCGATGAGAATTCTTATCGAAGTGACAAAATTACAACATGGCAGTAGTTTAATTTTGTTCATCCACTAAATAATCAAATCAGTCAAATTGCGATGAAAAAGGGTGTATAAAAGGTCTCCCCTTACGAGATTGTAACTCGCGTGATCCGTCGATTCTTACTGTTAAATATTTATTTGTAATCTTCGCACCGAGCATAAAGCTGTTTTTTAATTCATTTTTCGTGACTTCGGAATGTAAGTTTTGACATCATCATTTTTTAGCTTATTTCCATTGACCGTGCTGTCTGTTAAAAAATATTATATAGACTCTTACTTGTTTCGATATAAAAATGAATATAAAATTGTAAGATTCGTTAATTCCAACTGCGACAGTAAATATTAACCCTTAAGTGGATTGTTAAGGTCACTGCAGCTCTATAAAATTTGAAACTAATGATTCATAATATTTCAAATATTTGTCTATACTTCTATACTTCTATACCCATTATTTGTGAAACAGTTATCGTTTTAAAGGAACTACTGTATAGTAAACACAATAAACAGGTCGCTATGTGCATATTAAATTAAAATCGAAAGTCCACTTAAGGGTTGAGATGGCATCAATAGGGACGAAGTACGACGATATAATTGTCACCATTCGTTACGAATTTTCTGTTCGGTTCTCACAGTCACGAGGCCACGAGCAACGTCACACATTGGCGGGCTTAATACAAAGAGCCCGATAGAGCCAGTTAAAGGAAATAGAATCAAAAACGCGGCAGATCCCATGGAATCATTGTGAAGATTTTTTGAGGGGTGAGACCCTCAGACTTTTAAACTAGTTTCCGTTCGTACCAGTTTGTTTCTCGATGGTCTTCCTTTTTTCTCTTTCTCCGCCTATATTCTTGCCCTTTCTTCTTCACGTCACTGTAGCCATCATACAAGAGCGCTTTACATTTGAAACATATCGGCTTATATGGAAATGAATGTTTAGCCATGCATCGGTTCTTAAACATGAAAAAAAAAAAGAGAAACGGCGGAGCGATGCTCGCCGTTGGACGCTGATTCGCGAGTTTTTCGGCACGAATGCAGAAAGACAACTCGGAAGTGACGCCCCGTCCTTCTGAATTGACAATCCGTCCATTGTAGGCCGACGATGCCTTCGTTCAATCTACTCTTTCTTTGCCCAGCAATCGTGAAAAAAATTTCATTATGACAACGGTTACATTCGTCGCCCTAATTGAATGGGCACACGAGTCTAGCAGGTTTCTAGAAAATGATATTCAATTCGATTGTAAGCGTTAATAATATTGTCGCAGAATTTGTGTCTATGAGATCTTTGCAGCAGCTCCGTTTAGCCTATGACACGTTGCTCAAAAAGGAACAGACTTCTCCTGGTCGACCGTGTGATCTTGTAATAGTTTTGATTTTCTAATTTCTGTTTATGATTTAACAGTGCCAGCGCGAAGGCAGATTGGTTATTTATTATATCTCGGTACATACGGTTCATGTAACAAGTTTCGAGACGATTTCATGCATGAAAGCTCAGTTACTTAATTTTGGTAGTGTACGAAAATTGGTATGTACGTTGGTACGGTGTAATAATGCAGGGTCGAAAGGGTTAAAAAGTGCTGGCGAGTACAGCTCGTTATACTGTCCACGTTCTGCGCGTTGCATTTAATTGCTCTTATCTGTTGTCGAGTATCGGTTACGACCGGCAGCAAATCCTCGGTTTATACGATTGCCACGTTTGTATGGTCGATAAGGTTTCTTGTGGCGAGAGGAGTCGATGGTATGGGTATAAATGAGAAGAGAAACAGAGAAAGGAGAGCGGTTGGGGGATGGTGAAATAACAGATTGCAGTTGTGGCACGAGCGAGCAGCCTGGGCACAACTCGGAGCTCGTAAGGAGAAGGCAGGTGCCACATTTTTTTTTTCTTCTTCTTGAACGCCTGCTTCACCACCGAGGAGGAGGCTGCCTCGGTGTGCAGAGGCTCCCAAACACGCTTCTGGAACCGTGCTCGAAAAGAGAGGCAAAAAGAGAAATACTGACCGAAATGGACGGTAATTAATATCCGACAAAAAACTTTATTCACTGCGATGAGATAAACTCTGGTCTCTTATCGTCCAAGAATGGAGTAACATATTGTAATAAAAAGAAAGTCTACACATTTGTTGACTGAAGTTGTGTTCGGTTTCGGACGGAAAAAATTTCACGAAAAATTTCTATCTTCTCATTTTAGTATTTTACGTACCAGCGATCCGTGTATGCGAGATGTATGGTGGCAGCATGTGGAAAAACAGTGCAAATGTAATTCGTATTCTACAAATTCGCATGCATAAACGCGGATACACAATGCTAAGTTCAGAACGATTCGTAATCATGCTGTTAAACTACTCGTAGAGTTGACTTGTTACGAATTTAAATAAAAATTGATGTAGTAAGTTTTTCAACTTCGAACAAATTAATTACAGATGTTCATTGAATCGAGTCAACCCTACAGATTTCCCTCGACGATGTTCGACGATCGTTTAAAATTCTGTGACGCGAATGAGTTCCACTGAAGATATTCCTCGACGATTTTTACTTGGACACGTTCGGCACGAGTTCCAAACTCTCGTGTACACGCTCGTGCGCATTTACTCGCGTGCGGCCAATTATGCACCTCGTTATGCCCGGTATTACGCGTGATCTCTCTTTCGATCGAGAAACTGCTGCCAGGGTTAATAACCCCTCGTGAAGTTTGCGTAAGCGATTACACGAAATTTTTTTTCTTCCGAAGACAAATGGACT
Organism: Stelis phaeoptera; assembly: GCA_943735885.1. NCBI lineage: Eukaryota > Metazoa > Arthropoda > Insecta > Hymenoptera > Megachilidae > Stelis > Stelis phaeoptera. The sequence continues at coordinate 8,785,267 of OX030930.1, forward strand.
ATTAGCACGTAAGAACAAGTTGGTCCTCGTGCTTTCCGCGCCCAGTAGCCGGAACATAATGAGTCGAATAACTTTTGAAAACGCATAATTTGTAACCTAAGCGTAAACCGTGCGTTTCCTTACCACGGATCACTATTGATTTATGATCGTCTCAGGAACGACGGTTAAGAATTTTCGTCGGACCATACAAGATTTTAATTATAACCACGATCAGACAACACTGCGGTTAATTTACTTAACGGTCGTCTCTATTTGCATATAAAAAATAACGCGATACAGTGCGTGTGTAAAGCAAAGTTTCTTATCTTGAAGGTGTCTGACCGAGAAACGTTCGCGATCAATGAAGCTACGAAACGTCTTATCGAACCTGTAATTACGTTTGATTTACGAACTATGCAATCACACACTACAAGATTCAATAATAGTCCAAGAAATAATATTAAACGCTCACCGTTTCTTCGGGCCGCTAGCCACTGATGGTTCTACAACAAGTGTCGATCCGAGATAAGTGTATCCTGGAATAAAAGCAAAAAAGAACATTATTTTTAACGTATAATAAAGGAAAGAATGATACAATCATGTCGATTGTATTGTTCGAATATTCTCGTAGCATTAGAATAGTAAAAAGAAAAAAAAAAAAAATAGTTCATTGGGTCAGTACGGACAACCTGTTTGTAGCCGCGGTTTATCTGAACTCTGACCCTGGTCAAACCGACCGATGGAAGATTTTCTCATGGAAAAATACATTGAACACCGGTTTCGACCTGGTCGGTAGAACCTGACAGTTGCTTCCGGGTTTTGGTTTGCTCGTGCACCATGTTTAACGATGCAAGAATCGTTGCGCTAATCTAACACTATCGCACGCCTAACTCATATTCTAATCAGGATCAAAAGGTTATGTGAACGTACTCGTGATCATAGTCCTGTTGGCTGACGAATTTTTCGACATGGCTCGAGGGTCAGAACACGTATACATATACGTGTACATGTATACATATTCTATACAAGTATTTTGTTTTCTAGGCGCCAGGTGTCTTCTGCCAGTTAGACTCGTCTAATTTTCGCTAACCAGTTTCTCTATACCCGTATCGTCAGAAAAGAATCTACGAAAGCATCTTTTGTCGAGCTAATGAAATGACCGTTTTATGTTCATCGTATAAGAATAGGAAAATATCACGAGAAAAATACAAACATTCGATACAGAGTTCATCTTTTGTTCTGTTTAAGGGGTTGATCGGATTGGTCGGAAAAATCGATTTTACGTTTCTTGCAATTTCTTAAAATACGTATTTTCAAAAATATTCTCTCAAAATTTCATAAGAATCGGAGCACTAGTTCCAAAATTATTACAGCCAAATATATTCATTGCATATCGATTAGATACATTTATCTGTTTACTGAAATAAACATTTATGGCCCTGGAATAGATGACTCTATGTAAGTTGAAAGAAAATAATTGTAACAATGAAAAACGTGACTTGAAACTTTACACGCGATTTATCTTAAAACAGCGTTTTTTGAAAAAAGCCGCTACGGTGGACAAAATTTCTCAAAAATTACTACATCGATCGATTCCAAATTGTGCATGATTATTTTTTATCATAACGAGCAGGGCCTGGCCGAAGGATTTTTAATTCCGTTCAATTGTTTTATTTTTTTTTTTTTGCAATAAAACTAAAATTTGATCACCTTAAAAACCGGATTTTTCTATACAATTGTTGTTATTTTGGTAAAAATCAAAATTTCACAAAACCCTTTGTTCAGATCCTTATCAATACAACGTACTAACCTAATCTTTGGTTTTGATTTTAAATAAGCGATTTGGAAGATATCATCTTGCCACCGCAAGTGATCTCGAAAAATAGCGTTCTACGATAAGAACTGTATTTCCCTTATTATTCAATAGTTTTCCATAAAAAAAAAAATCTTACAGCTTCTTTAAAATATATACTTTTCGATAGTATATTTCATTTCATAATAAGTATTTATTAGAACGTCAAAAAAAATCTTGAAAATTACGTCATTTTCTCGTCTGGATCACGACTAGCCATAACCTCTTAAATTAACCGCCGCTATTATTGCCTACGCGTAGTGCAGCGTATCCACAGTGAATGGTTGCGCGCGCATCTGTTTTCAAATCAGTCAGTTACAGCAATTAACGCAACAGTGACAAAAGGTGGGTCTCGAGAAAACAGTAGGTTATAAACGTTGCTTCATAAGTGGAAAAAGATGGTTCGAAGATGCTCGAAATCGTGCGTACCACTTAAATTTCCTTCCGAATATTTTGTTTCGTCGCCGTGGACGTAAATATCCTTCGGTTATACTTCGGGATACAAAGCTAGCCTAAAAATGTAAATACATCTACGATCAGTACGTGTTGTGACTCTTTCGCGAGATACACGTAATGTCGTTTCCTTCGTGACCTTGTTAAAATATCGAACAAAATATTACAGTGATCGCATGTTAAATCATTTTCCAATCGCTTTAAAACATAATCAAGTTGTAAGTGAAATACAATATGTCGATAAAAAAAAATCGCTATACGGTCAACGACTAAGATCGAACGAGAAAGGCGAATGGCCGCTGTACGTGTCAACAAACAATCGCAGTGAAAGTGTGTTCCATTGTTTGAAACTGTCAGTGTTGAAAATCGTTTCCGAAATTATTATTAAAGGATAACAGTGATTAAAGAAGATGGATAAAGTGAATGAAGATGACGGCAAGTTTCGAAATACAACGGAAAGCACGAGGAGCTAAGAATGCAACACAGCAGGTTACAATTGCAAGCATGAAAAAAAGATGATTTCTAAGGGTAAGTCGTAATATATTTGTTGAATTTATACTACAATTTTCAATCATTTGGCGACACTTACGATGTGTTTATAGTTTAAAACAAAATTTGATGTGAAACGTTTAACCATATGAGTCCCAGGGGTTATTGAAAAAACACTATCGAAAAATACCGAACAGCGCAATACCGCTTGTCTTAATTGACAAGCTAGGTCTTTTCGACAGAAAATCTAAACAGCGCGATCGTGCTGCTTGGGACTCAAACGGTTAATATAAAATTGTGATGGAAGGGGGGGGGCTATAATATTGGAACCTCCAACGAAATTCATAACCTATAACAGGAACGTGACTTGTCACAATAAGAAAAGGTGTTAATACCGCGTAACTTGTGTGAATAAAGTTGACAGTAAATCTCGACGGAGTAGGTTAAAGTCACGTGGTACAGTACCGAGCATCGAAGCCTCTCCTAGGAAAATGACGATGTAGAGGAAGGAAACTTCACTATTCGTCTCGTATTATTAATTTTACCTAATAATACTGATATTATCAATAATATTACTACATAATTATTAATACATTAATAATAGTACTAGTAATGTAGGTTATATCTGGATTATTTATTTCAAAGCGAATCGATTAATTTGCTAGAGATAAAATAAACAACGAGTTAGGCATAATGCTTAGAAACTTTCGAGTATAAGACCGCTGATAGGATTTTCTTCCCCCACGGTGCCATTTTCCCCGTGAAAGGTTCGTGTAAATTCACGCTGATCGACAGCGTACCCTTTAACCCTTTGCACACGTGTTTTATCATAGGATCAAGTCTAGTTTGTTTTGATAGCAAAATTCTTGAAACCCAAAAGCTCTATTTAGAAATGAGAAAGTTACCTATGTTTACCTACCTATGTTTTACATTTTTATTTCTATTACTAATTTGCTGTGTTCTCACGTGAATAAAATTTATAATTCTTATTTTACAAATTCTCCAGGAACTTACATATTTCCCGTCAGAGGTACCAATCGAGTGCAAAGGGTTAAGTTAGAAAGAATGAATCCCACGAGCATATTTAGATGTCGTTTGACGAAAGAAATGTTTTTCGTTCACATAAATTAGTTACAGTCGGTTTACGATACAAGTACACGGAGCAGGGGGCACAGCATACTTTTCGATGATCTACGAGGAGCATCGATAATGATCTTGGCGCTTCGCGTTTATGTACCGCGTAGCGTAACATTCTTTTTTTTCTCCTTTCTTTTTTCTTCTTCTTTTTTCTTTTTTTGAACGAACCGAGCCTGCTTCAGAAAAACCGGGTAGATCTCTCTTGCGAGCTACAATGGCGTGTGGCGAGTGGCGGAATTGTTCGCGAGGAGTCTATTAAATGCAGCAGAGAGTGCTCGGTACAATGAGGGTATATAGAATATAACCTACCTGGGCGGGACTAGCTTGGGAATTTGAATGAATCAAGAAACGCGTGTGTTTAACGTAAAACTTGCGCGTGGAAGACGAGCACCGTTCACCGTTTTTATCTTGTTGCGAGCACTTGAAAGTGAAACGGGCAAAAAGAGGCAGCGATGGAAATAAGAAAGAAAGAAAGAAAGGAGGAAGTTTAGCTCGTAAATGGCTACTTAGTATGGTCCCGTACCGAGTCTTTCCCCTCGAATCTCACCCTGTACACGAGCGATAATATTCGTAAGTGTTGTTTCCTATGCACGAGTGCTCGAGCTGTCCAAGTAGCAACAGGTTTCATGCGAAAGCCAATTCGCGACAAGGTGAGAAAGAGTGAAGAAGGGTAGATGGAGGTTGACGAGGTTTTAATTTGATTCTAATGCCATGCCGTGTCAAATTCGATGCGTGCTTTTTTATGCTCGATTTCACGTCTTTGCTGTTTAAGGGCATATCAAAACGGGCTCACGAGGATTCGATTCAACGGATAGTTAACACCATTTCAACTGTAATTTAAATTGAAGTGGCGCTTCTGCCCGTTCATATTAACCCTTTCTGCTGGCGTAATGCCGTTTGGAATCATTAACATAAGTTTGTATCTAGTCTAAAGACTCCATCTGCTTTCGTATAGTTCCATCCTTTGCTATTAATTGATCTCAATTTCTTGCGAGAAAAATTCAGGCTGATAGGATTACAGGCTACCCTCGCATAATTGGAGAAATCTCATAACACTGCATTTCTGTGATTAGCTTTCGCTCTAACAAATCAAGGTAATAGATTTTTTTACGAAAAAATAAACAATATAGTTTCTAATTTTAATTGAACCATATAGTAACCAAAAAATTTGGTTTCCTTTCACAATTTAGTTGTTATTCTTTGAGGTTTAAGGATCTATAATAAAATATTATTGATATGGAATGCTTAATATTGAGAAAAAGGATTAAAACAATCTTACATTGAATTGACATTGTTCTTGTTAAATATTGGACATTTATGATAGTATCATCTTTAGAGTTAATTTTTGCAAATATCTCAATCATCAAAGTACGTGTTTGCTCTAATTTTCTATGATTTAATTTTCTTTGACTGTATTTAACTCGAAGGTTAATTAGCCGAAAATTCTACATCCTAAATGTTTGGTTATCATTCGATGTACAGTGACACTTGATGTCGTGTATTCGTCACTTTAATCCGTGACTTCTTCCGCCAGCTTTCTTTACTTTCCAAATTTTGTTTTTGATATAAAAAAGGATTTAATAATTACAAAAATCATCGATTCTGTAAAGTATACGTGGTACATACACTAACTCTTAAACGAATGATTTTTTTCAAACGTAATAAAATATTTCAAAATTTCCAACTTATGTTCACAACTTCGTATAGTTTTTTATTCAGAAATTGAACGAAATTAGAATTAGCAGTTGGTGAACAAAAATTTTTATTTCTTCGCTTTCGTCTATATTATGCTCCTTAATAATATTTTCGTTATTACTGCAAAATACAGATACTTTGCCAAATGGTAAAATTGTTGTTAACGATAACATTTTAACGATCACTAATCCTTAAGTATCGTGATCAAATTTGATCCTTTCAGAGTTAAATCTATAGATTTTTTGCTCAAAGTGAATTTTCGATACGCCTTCTTTTATGCAAGAAATGTTACATACCAAATACGTAAAGGTAAAAAGACACAAAGAAAAATGATACAAAAGTACCACTTATACATTAAAAAACATAGAGCGTCAATTTTCACTTTCCTAACTTATGATATTTAAGGGTTGAAAAAGGATCCTTACGATAGGGAATGTTAGACGATTTTCAAACGGGAAAACGTGATCGTGTGCTCGATAAAAATTAGGACACCCGTTACGCGGCTAAAATATACTGGCATCTCGCATGGGGCGGGCTGCTAAGAAATGCAGAAACAGCAGTTGCTATGCTAGGTGGTACTCCCTACAAACACACGCACACATGTGCACGCGTTTACACGCTCGAGCCTCTTCGCCTTCTTTCTAAGCACCGGTGAAATTCATGCATACAAGGGAGACATGAAAACACACACACATACAACAACCACGGTACATACGAGCGAGAGGGAACGCACGTTTTTACCCAGTCACACACACACACACACACACAGAGATCTTTAGGGGTTCCTCGCGAATGTATTGTACGCACCGTGTGTCATCGTGTCGGGGCAACGTGCGTACGAGCACACGAGGGAGTAAAAAGAGAGAAAGAACGCGAACTAGAATGAAAAAAAAAAAGGGGAATAGAGGATACGAGAGGAAGTGAAATAGCTGTAGTTACGAGGGGTGCGGCAGTGGTGGTATTAGAAGGGAGCAGAAAAGAAGGGAGTGGAATGAGACAGGGAAGGTACGACAGAGTGAAGAAAAGGGCAAAATCGGCGAGTACGAGGGAGATGGAAAAGGGAAGCTGAAAAGGACAGAAGAAGGGTGGTAGGAAAGCGACAGAAACAAACGGGATAGAGAAAGAAAGCTGTTTTTAAGCTAAGCATATAGCCTAGGCTTTAGAGAAGCGGGTTTGCGGATCGAGTCGGTGTATGTGGGCAAGAGAGTAGGTTAGCAGGATCTCCCGAGGGAGAAGGTAATAGTAGATTGTCCTGTTGAACGAGCAGGATGGCAAGTGCCTTTATAGTGGGTCAGTACTAGCCGGCACCCGGCTAGCAAGCCTTCAAGGTCTCCTTAGTGCTCCTACCTCCTCTCTCCCTCCCTTTCCGTCCCACCATCTCTACCCTCCTGTTACCTTACAACGAAAACTGCCAGGTAGGTGAGCTTCGGCGAGCGAGACAGCGAGCTTAGTAGAGCTATCCGGAGGTCGTCGCAGCAACCCACCTAATATATATTCATTCTTTCTTTCTCTTCCTCTTTTTCATTCCGCTTCGTCTCTTTGTCCCTCTTTTTTGATACGTTTTACCGGTTCCTAACTCAAAATCTCGTCAATTTTTGTTTGACGGTGGAACGGGCGAACGGTTTTCAACACAGAACACCGATCGTGTTCTAGTTTACAGGAAAATACAAGTATACAGGGTGTTCCAAATTTGTCTACCCTCTATGAATCAATTGTCCTATCTAACGTTTCGAAACGTCCAAGAAAAATAATAAAATCAATTGAGGTTGAATAAACTAAATTATTTCTAGATCTTCATAAAATTTTGCCTACGGTAATAAAATATTTAAACATTACCAGTTTATATTCGTTTTTTTAATATTTTTTATTTGAGATATGGATTGGAAAGTAAGGATTGTAACAAAATTTTAAACTTATAGCGCTCAGTTTATAAAGAATTAGGATTTATCGATACAAAAAATTCTAACAAGGTACATCGCCAAATGGCAATATAATTCGTTTACGGTTTAAATGGACAGTCCACGAACATTGAAGCATTAAGAAAAAAAAAAGAAATGTTTGTCGATTTATAGCTAACATATCAGCGAAAGAAGTTAGAACTTGTCTTAGCTACTAATTATGTACCAAATAATTGTTCTAAACCTTTCGACGATCCATTTTAAAATTTTTCAAGAAACCAAATCGCTCAGTTACTTTTGCCGCACCCTGTATACATCCGATGGTTGATCATTGCTCCATAACGTACCGAATAAGAATAATTGTGGAGTTACGACATAGGATAATCTTGAATGAACCTATCGGTTATCAAGGTTTATTTATAACGTGGCGCGTTATTAATAAAAAGGCTGCCACTTCAATATTCGATAGCATCAGCGACCAAGGTAACGTAAACTTTTACACCCGACCTGCTGCTGCAGCGTTTTTCGTTATCTGGCTACTCGATACTGCTCCGAAACGTTTCTTCGATGTACCAGCCAACGAGTACCTTGTTCATTATTGCAACCATTCTAACGATTGTTAGAAATCAGATCATGGATATTCAAAGGATTGAATCGTGATATTTTCATTAATGTTTGAAAATTGAACGATTGTTATACAGTGCTGTATGCTGTAATGGACGTAATTGATTCTAAAACCATGCACGTTTTAGTGCGCATCGAAATGCACTTGAATTTCTTACAACACGGTATTGAAACACAGTTTCGATATGACAGGATGCAAAAATTGCTTACCTCCTGCAACACAAGATTTTGGTAACTCGGTTATCATGTCATGTTCGCACTTTAACGTAGCAAAAATAAGTTTCAGTGATAAATGCATATTTTTTCAGTTTTCCGAATGATAGAAATGAGTTAGAAACTTGGACAAACCTCATGTACCATGTTATAGGATGGTTGACCTTATGTAAATTTTGGAGTCACTCATTCTGGATTAAAGTTACCATCTGATACGATTAAAATAAGTAATGTAACTAATGTTCCGCGTATTATTAACTGTGTGGGGGGGGGGGGGGGGGGGGGGGGGCTCGTTGGAAAAATACAGGGACAACTACAAAACCACTTGTTCCCAATATTAATTATTAAAGACAAAAAAATAACATTTTTAATTTTACTTTTACTTTGAATTCTGATACTGATAATGATGCATATTACAGCAGACTTATTAGTAATACTTTCGTATTTAATCAATAATTTTAGACTGAATTTCTATCGTTATAAATGGAGCAACCAAGTATGTATATGCATATGTAATTATTATCCGAACAATTTGATTTTCCGAACCATCTCGGACCCAATTGTTTCTTATAATTGACTCTCAAAAATATATGATATTTTTATTGTTTTTTTTTTAATAAAATTGGAGATGGATTATTACTCTGAACAATACATGTACCCAACTGTAACTGTAATGTTAAGAAACATTGTTACAACGATAAGGCGAGCCTTACAGGATGACATAACAGCGAAGAGTTTCTTGCGCTTGTGAAACAGGAAGGGGGAGAGGGAGCGGGATGAGACGCGAGGGCAGATAGAGAGAGAGAGCAGGAGAGGGAAGATAGGTAGAGATAAAGAGGGGTAGATGAATGAGAGAAGGAGAAAGAGAGAGCACCGGCTCCACGGGGAAGTAATAAAATATTTGGGTAGCGCTGAGCGGGAATAGGAATGGGAATGAGAACAGGTTCCTGTTGCGCATTCCAGGCCAATGCTGAATACCGATGCCTTGGACACGGCGGTTGCCATGGCTAGGTACATAAATTACTATTGAGTTACAACTTGCTAGTTCAGTCCCACGGAAATCGTTTGAATCCGTCTGTCACGGGTCAAAATTGCATGGGACAGTTTAGCGATTCGTTAAGCTGCCAAACTGAAATGATCGATCTCCAATTAACAAAATCGCCATGTATATACGACATTTTAATTCTTATAAAAATCTATCATTTATATTTTTAGGAATTTTGTCATATACTCAATTGGAAATATTAGGTAGCTGAAATTAGGGTCAATGAAGTATAATATGGATACAAAGTACTAATTTATAGCTGTTAACGCGTTAAAATTTGTTTTATATTAGGGATATGTAATTAGGAAAGAAGAATCGAACTATTAAAAAGACCTCCTATCTTACATGTTCGATTAAACATTCATCAACTAATTACAAATGTTACCCAATGATAAGCAACTGCAAATATCTCGTTTTTCTTTCAACAAGAAAACAATCATCTTATCGACTGTATAGGTAGAATTTTCGTTAACGAACAATGTGAATTATATGATCTTCGATGAAAACGTAGATGAACGTTAGATAATTTGACATATGTCCCTAATTAGTCATTCGAACCAAGTATAATTAAGCGCGTGATGCACAATGGCTTGGTATTAATCATAATATCGTATCTATACACGAAAGCGGAAGTTTGAAAGGCGAAACGTTCAGAAGCTTTCCTTCTTAAGAAAACGAGCGACATTCATAGGCCTCGTTGTACCCATTAATAGCTCGCTGAATATTTTTCTTGTTACTAAATGAAGAGAAATATCGGGCCGTACGTACGATATCTTTCACTCTTCCCGTGATGAATAAAAAAGAGGAAACAAGAAACGGAAGAAAAACAGGAAAATACATGTATGTCAGAAGCGAGAAAAAGAAAGAATCCGAGTGTATGTGCGTGTGAAAATTGTCACGCGTGACGTGAAAATATCGTGCAGATATCGGCTGTAGCTTAGCGCGACGCGGTAAATAAAATTGGAGCAGTTAGTCGGTCTGAGCCACGCTCGTTTTCGGTCTGGCAAAAGAGTAAAGCAAAAATTGCTTCAGACTCGGTTGGCCTTGTGGCATATTTCGTTCTCTCTTTCTCTCTCTTGCAATTTCGTCCTCCGCGTTCCACCCTCTTTATTCATCCTGTTCGCCTCCTCTGGCGCTCTTTTTCCCGCCAAAGTCCTCTCGTTTCTCGGTTTTCCTTGTCGCACACCCTTGTGCCCGTGCTTTCAGCGTGAGAGCGGTTGCACAAAGAGAGCACCAGAAGCACAATGGATTACTTAGACGGGTAGGTTAGTTTGCCGAATGAAGCGAACGGACCCACGCACGTTAAGATAGGTCCTGACTGGAGGATCCACAGAAAGCGCGGCAAACGAAAAATCCCGCCCTTTGTACACTGTCGAGCATGCCAGGCCTAGGGAAAAAATGGCGCCGTCAGGGAAAAACATGTCACCATTCGTCCCGAATTATATACGTATTATGTATGAATTTTGTTCAGCATTCATTCCATAAAGAGTTGATTAATTTAATAAGGAAGTATAATTGTAGTTATCTTCCAAGTGCAAGATGAACGGTAAGGTTTCCTTATCATTCATATATCATCATTTTCCCTAAGGAAGCCTATGGTGCCCAATACTGTATCCTTCAATTTTCCCGCACGACATTAGCATACATCAAGGACGTTTCGTTTCGTGGTTTTCGCAGGATATCATGTTTACCCTGGAGGTTCTTGGAAAATGAAATTTGAAACGTTTACCCTGGCAGCATCCGTTTGGAAAGTCTATAAAGACCCATGCGTAGCACATAACATCGTTAGAGCCGTTCGCAAGCTAAAGTGATTAATTTTACTTCTTGAATTGTTCGAGATTTTCATAAAACGATACAGATATGTAATAGAACGGCTAAGCACTGTGTACCGTGAGAATTGAGTTGGCAGATTTTCTGAGTATTTGAGCTATCAGATTTCCCGGTTTCATGGTACGGAATTTCCGGGAAAACGTCCTACCAACATCGCAATTGACCGATTCGAGTTACAAGCTCCACTGAACTTCTCGATTCGTAATTTATTTATACTGTTTTATTGCTTTAATCTTCATAAAACCTGCAAAAATCCTGAGATACTTATCAAAATCTCTATTACTTATTGTTAGTACAATCATTCGTTTTGTCAAATATTAAAAATTTCTATTAATAAAGGCATAAAAGAGGATCACGCTCGTGCTATCGATGACCCAGATTGCTTAAAATTGGTTAAGTTGCAATTATCACGCACGAATTTCATTCATTAGTGCGGGGTAACTCTGATATTATAGCTAATGGTGGGGACACCTTCCACAGCACTATTTTCTTTAGGGAAACCTATCGTGCCCAATACAGTGTATATGAAATAACATTTGAAATAGTACTTGAAATAAAAATACCAATTAATGAAACTCGTTAATATCTTAAAATTGGAGGATCTCTACTAACGGAGGGACAGGGTGCACACTGTAGCTTAAATGCACTCCCTGTCGACGCCGTGCTATCTTATCGAAACGTAAAATATTACGGTTGGTTGACCGGGTTCAACTTACGACTTTTCGGTGATCAATGAAAACCAGGATACGATTGCTTCACATAATAAATTGTACCAGACAGATAATACGCGTGCGCGCGTACGGTTTTTATCGACGCGTTTAATAACGAAAATTAAACGATTTTATATCCTATCTGAAAGCGTCCCGTTTTAATTTGTTCGATTATTATTAATGTTTTCAAATTACATATCCTGTTATTTTCAAGTTGGCGCGTTATCGTAGCTGACGGCTCATAGACATCGGCCCAGGTTATTTGTAGTGTAGATTAATAAAATTACACGTCGAAGCACGCAATTCACGATAACAACTTTTTATCTATTAGCGAGCAAAGTTCAGAGTTTCGAGTTTGTATAACGTGGCCCAGCCGTTTCACGAATTCTCGTGCTAATAAGATGAAAGCACGTATGTACATATGCACACGACGGTATCTATCTTAACATGGTAAATTGAGTTTTCGAGGACGCGTATGTTGCTCGGTTCTGTTATCCGTTCCATCGTTTGGTGTTACAAGCGCGTCGTCTTTAATACACAGAAATTTCATGCCGTTATCTAAACGAGTCGTTCATTAATTGGGTAGAATAAATGATGGAACATCACGATATTCGATTCTGTGTTTGCTTAAACTCGAAGAAACTTTATGTTCTTTGAACGAATCCAGTAAATTTTAACATTTAATTCATTAAATTTGGTTCATTTTATACATTTTATAATTATAATTTTCGTGACTATAGTCACCAGTTATCAAATTATCACCGCGTATATTGTGGAGCGCCATAGATTCCTCTAAGGAAAATGGCGCTAAAGGGGTAAAATGTCTCACTGCTCGTCTCACAGTAGGAGAAATTTATTAGATTTATTTTGTCAACGTATAATTTAGTAATCTAGTAAATTTCAAATATGAAAGAAATTGTTAGGCCTCTTATCCCGTAATGTCATTTTTCCTAGGGAAGGCTAACGTGTTCGCCAGTGTATTAAAAGTCGCTATAAATACTACGGAATGAAATATTATATAAAGGTGGAATAAACTTGATAAACTAGAATTTATGTTAAGATAACTCTATGCGAATACTTCTTGATCGAATATTGCTGTATCGAAAGGTTCAGTGAACGATATAGCAAAGAGTCGATGAAAGGAATAATAATTTTGGCGTAATTTTCCTGGTGCGGTGCTTACGATTGGCGAACGATCGTATTCGTTTATAGTAGTGTTCGATAGACAAAAAAGAAACGCGCCAATGGAAACGAGAAGAAGAAGCATAAGGGAACAGCGAAAGCAACAGAAGGAATTCACCAGGGTCTCCGTTCGTTCGTAGATTAAATCACTCGGTCACTTTTCTTTCGAGGAGCCGACCGGGACAAAGGACGGCGTTTCTCGGAACGAGCCTCGCTCCGAGACTCGGGAATTAAAATAATATCCGTTCGTTCGGAGATGAATGGCGCCACGCCGATGTAATTTTTCTACGATAAGTTAAAACCGTGCTTCGCCTCTGATTCTTATTTCCATGCTCCTCTTCGCAACTTCAATAATGTTACCCAGGGAAGAGGGTAATCCGAGTTTTTTCCTTAACCCATTGCAGATAATCAACGCGTATGTATGTGAGTCGAAACAGAATCATTTACTTTTACTTTTAAATTGATAAAAGCCGATATGCGTTTCGATAAAAGCATTTTACGTAGTTTTATTGTTTAAAATAAGAAATGTGGAACGAATCATTCGGTATCATTGGTCAGTACCTGAGCAAAAAGACGAATGACATACTGTGCGTACGGTGATCCGTGAGATAGCAACGAGGACTAGCCTTGCAGGTAAAATGGCTTTTTAAATAAAGTAAAGGTTAAAGTTGAGAAACTTTGGTTCCTCTGGATCGTCTTATAAAAAATGATCTTTGGTCTCGAATGGGTTGATTCGTAAGAAATCACTGTGAGCTCCGTTTAGTATATGACGGAGGCAGGTGCGAACGAGCTGTCCATGCCTCTTTCCTATCTTTCTCCGTCTGGCTATCGATCCTCTCCTTCTGTCTTTCTCGGTTATCCTTCGATGGATACGTCGTCGTCCGGTTCATTGACACCTGTCGAAAGATTCGGGTTTCTTTCTTCGTACCTGACAATTACGCGCACGTGGGGCCAAGCAGATTCGTTGCCGCCGCAACTGGCGGACTTGCTTGTCCCCTTCTCTCTCGCATTCTTCCTCCCTCTCTTTCCATTTTTCCTCTCCCTCTCGTATCGTCATATGAAGATATCGGCTGTGATAAAAGGGAAAAAGGAGGATAGAAATCGTATTACCGGTAATTTATCAAAGGCAAGATGCGTTTTTAAAACTTTTGTGATAAGATTTATGGTAAACCTCCATACAATGCGAATTCCTATTGATAAATATGATATACAATTTCCTGCAGAGATGAGAAGAACGAAAGAGTTAAAATATCCGGATGCCTTTGCGTAGAGGAAAATCGACTGGTCAACGATGAATGAATCATTTTCTTGGATACGGAAAAGGTTCGTCACGGATGTGATGTTACTCGATATGTATCGACACGATTGCACGACACGCACACATGCATAGATACAGACACACTCGGTTAACCGTTAAAAATAGGTGTTACGCAAGCGAGGATCAGGGAGCCGATATCGCAATAGAAAAACGGTGTCGATAACGATAGGATACGATAAAGAAGAGCGTGGCTACTTTTCCATTGGAAAAATACGAATACGACGAGGGAAAAGCGGTTCGTTCGTCGAACAGTTTTGTACGCGTGATAACGTTTGAACCCCCTGTAACACGAATTTTCGATGTTTACGAAGGCAAGCGATAAAGTACCTTTATAAATACTTACACTTCTGTATCACAAATTACTCCTTAATTTATTTATTATGACGTGTGCGAGTTACCATGAACGTGTGTTAACATTGTCGACGATATACTGTAAAATGAATCTACACTTTTGAAAAATATTTCAAATATCCGTACATTTATTCGAAGCGATATAAGAACGTTGATCCGCGGGTTTTGACGTTTACACATCGACTACCACGAGTGACCAGTGCCTCGAATATTATGCAGTTAAATAATTAGTAAAAGAAGAAAGTAAATAAACCATGAATAACGTTAATATTCAGCTAATAATGTAAGGTATCAAACTGAAAGCATAAATTTGAAAAATAATCAATCGTATTGAAGATGATTAAAGCTTTATCGTGTCTTGCTACACATATCGGTTTTTCCGTGCCAGTCAATGAACTAAAATACGAAAAACGCTGATTTGCGTATCCCGCGGACAAAATGTGTTAAGTGCACAATATATAAAAACGAGAAGGATTTTCGCACCGAAAATATGGCGTCGAGGATATATGTAGAAGTACCCGAACGGTATATAACACCGCGGTTACTTGGCCTGGGAAGTCAACGGCCGTGTATCTAAAACAAACACGTGTCTTCAAAGGTTCCTCGAGTTGAACAGAGGCCACGAAAGACGAAGACAATGTAGATTAGAAGGAAAGAGAGAGAAAGAGAGAAAAAAAAGGTCGCCGCGTGGGAGAGCAACGGAGGAAATAGTGAATTGCTGACGAAGCTAATATAGAAACACTCGAAATAGAAGCTGTTTCTTTCAGATAATTTCACGCGGTTTATCTATCCTATCCCTATCATTTCTCTTACCGATTCGATTTCGTTCGACTTGCCTCCCATTTGTGGTTTCACTTTTTTTTTTATCGTTTTATGTACACCTATATTCCAATACATGAGCCACACACTAACATTTTCGTCCAGATATAAAAATTGGAAAATGTGAATAAAACATAAGTAAAAAGAGCAGAAAGAAAAGATAAAAATATTAAATCCTCTTAACTGTTGGGTCCCTTACCTTATATTAATTTTAATTGCGCAAATCAATGCGTATAGAAATGATGTATGTAACTGAAACGTAGAAAGAAGTGCTTGGTTATTGGCTAAAATAGAAATAGAAGAAGAAAAGGTATCAGTGTAGAATGTGATCGTAACAGGAGGATTTATTTATCCTTGACTCAGACGCAATTAAATGTTCAAAGACTCGATTGAATAACACTAGCACGAACAATTATTACGTTTCATTCATTTCGTAGTAAGGAGTACGGTTTGGCATTTCACGACGGATTCCTCTGCCCCGGTCACAAAGAGCCGTGCGTTCAGTTAATGAAAGCGGATGGCTAGAGGAAAAAGAAAACGAGAAGAGACATCGCACACCCTCTTTTCGTCGCTCTAAAGATAGCACTTCCTCTTTGCAGATGCACAAGCACTTTTTGCGTTTGAACCGTACAGTTGCGTCGACGTTAAATCGACTTTTCACCGTTCCTCTTGACTCTTTGTTTGTTCGAGCAAAATTTTCATTTTCTACTGAATATAATCAAAAAACGAGTAGACGAATTGCAATCAAACCGAACCTGTAACTTTGTGTCACGCATTCGTCGAACGAATGAATCGTTCGATCGCTATCATCAAGAACAAAGTCACGATTATAAAAATACTCACTCGTACATTGGTAGATTTTTCAAGGAAAAATTACTCATTAAACGCACTTTAATATCGTGTTTTCGTGCAACAAGTACGACCAGGTTACACTCGATTCACGGTATAGAAGCAGCGATAAAATTTTCGACTTGGCCAGTCATCGGTAGGAACAGATAACGATTGATAAAATAGTTGTTAAGAAGTTTCTTTTCTTTTGGTATTGCTCGTGTCGAACGAGCGATCGTATGAAAAACTGCGCCTGGTTTAACCCTGCGACTGTGGAGTTCTTTGTTCAAATTAAAAAAAAAAAAAATAGAAATTAGAACTGTACTTGAGTTAATGTTACTTGAAATCCTAAAATTTATTAGGAATATCTAGCGAGGCACCATGGACATTCCTTACAGAGAATGTCCCACCATTTGTCTCAATGCTCCAAAATTAGTAGCATTCGTTTCAAAGAGAGTTGGTCGATTTAATTATGAAGTAAAATGGATGATAAATTCGATAAATTATCGTGTCAAGGTATAATTTCTAGTAACTTTCGAGAACTAGATGATATAAGTGCCATATTTATTTTTAGAAAGATATTTCGTATCGACAACACAATTTTTTCGTTCTGCGAGAAAATTCCTGATATACGATTTTCTTTTTTTATATTTTAGAAGATTCGATTAAAAATTTCTTCGTCATAAGCCAGGAAGACCAAAAGAACAATCTCACAAATTATTATCAATTTCGTATTATTTTGAAGACAGATCTGAAACACCCTTAAAGTTATTCGATGGAATGATTTTTCGTTTACACGAAGTAGCCGAGTGATATATGTAATTGAATCGAATGGTTTCTGATACATTTTCACGAGCGTATACGTTTCTGTGGCGCTTCCCCGATGCGGTTCGATAAGATGAGATTTCGAGAAGGATAACAGTGGTAATAAAGGTTTCACACGATCTAGAGAAATCCTCGTTATCGTAACGAGATCGAACGTGTTAATGTTCTCGATCATCTATTCTTCGATTTAGGTCGATATTATTATGATCGACCACCAGAAAGAGGTTTCGCTGCGGTCGAGGTGAAACCGAATCGTAGTTTCACGAGTGTCGGTTACCGGTGCACTGTTAACAGGTAACTCTTTCGTTTTTAACTTTTTTTTTTTCTTCTTATTTGGAGGGCAGGTGGTGGTCTCGTAGCAGGCACGCGACAAATCAAGCAGATCGTGCCGTGGACAACTACGAAACCGTGATTAAAAATAAGAGAATGAGTCAAAAATTTCCTGTAACGTACCTTTTCGTGTGATTTTTTGTTTACTGAAAGTTTGTATTTTATAATCCGTTACGATTACGTGAAAGTTTTCATCCGTCCATTATTCGAGTAAAATTTGTAACGTGACTTGTTTTATATTAACCTTTTCGTTACGGTCATCTTTGTTGCTAAACGCTTCTGTGACTAAACTGATACAAAATGGTAATAAAATAGACTAACAATTTCGATTGACAGACAGATTTTCAAGTGGTTCAGTTTCCGACCCCTTTCAGGTTTTTTTACAAGGAAGGGTTGGGAATATGGCGACATTGCATGGAAATGTGTTAGCAACGGCATGTATCGATAAATAACAGTGTCATCCGTAATGAAATAAAAGTTCCACCAATTTTTTCCGGGAACGTTTTGAATCACTTTCGTATCTTTTCCTCTTCTCTCTCATTTCGAATCAACATTAAATGCGCAGTGATTCATCGGGCTCCAAAAAGAACGAACTACGACAACGTTAAAAGCTCTTTTTTTATTATAGCCTATTTCAATGAAATAGTAAGGACGCCTTTAGATCGCGATGATTCAACGTGTTTAAAGAAAAACAAGAAGAAAAGGACTTTAACCCTTCCGCAGAAACCTTAAAATTTTGTAGAATGCATATCACTGTATTAGTATTATTTGATACCAAAGAAAGGAAAATGGTCAATTGTTGCTTAAAGTCTAAACGTAATGCATTAATTAAATTTTTATGCAGTCCTTTATTTTGGAAGGATAATAGGTATATCTAATTTTTTTTAAAACCAAGTTGAATACATGAATATTCTATCAGAAACTATATTACAAGAAAAAAATAAACATAAAAAGTTATTTGACATATCCTTAAAAAATAAAAAATATTGCTAATGTTGTCATGTATTCCAGAATCTAGAACCTATGCGTAAGGTGGGACTTAAGTTGTAAGATTTCAAGAAATATTAACTTAATTATAATTTTTATCACTCCTATACTGCCACGATGTTTCCTTACAAATTTTGTTTTGAAAACTGGACTTTTCTTTGAATCCTTCAACCGTCTTGTCTCGATACAGTAAATCTAGTATCGTTTCGTTCGCTAAAGAGTTAAGATTTTGCATTTCTTAAAAAAAAAAAACAAAGATCCTCCGGATGGACACAAGGTTTCCATGACGGACAAACTTGAGTCGCTGGTGAATTAATGGCGGTGCTCGTAGTCCGGTGTAGTTTAACCGCGACTAATCTTAATTTAGTTGGTCTAAAACGTAACACAACCCACCAAACTAGTTCTATACACGGCGGTAACGTTCTCCGTACGACGGCATTGTATCCAAGGTTCAGCCCCATACATGCATACATATGTGCCAATCCTGTGCAGGAGCAACGACTGGGCCTCCTGTATTCCACATGAAATAGAGGGAGAACACTATTCCCTATGAATCGCTCCAATGTTCATACCGTTCATACCTCTTTCTTGTAACCCGGCTTCTAAGCAAGTCGACTGGACCGTCCTCTTTGCCCATTCTTTTGCTACATTTTGCCTGCCGCTCGTCCTCGTAATCTACATTCTTTTGGCTACACGATTATTACGTTGAAAGCGTTGTCTGACGAATAGGTTCAAAATATTCTTCATAAAAATTTATTTATGTTTTATTTCATTAGAAAATGCTTCCAGAACATCACAATTCTTTAACATCACGCATTTCAACACTTTGACAACGGCATTTTTTCTGCAATTAAGGCGACTCATAAGTAATTTACTATCTAATTTTCAACTTCAAATTGATACATAGTATTTCTTAGTCTCTATGTCTCAAAAAATGTAACATTGCGAAATTCCAAGTTCCTAAAAGATACACCTAATATTTCGAAGTTTTTGACTTCCTAAAAATATAATATATCTTTTCTTAATTTCTGTTACAAAATTTTTAAGCAACTGGGTGGACAGTATCCTCTTTAAACGTGATAGAAGGCTCAATATGAGAATTCAAATTTCGCTTCTGTTCAGAAGGTTGCTTTCGGATTCAGAGAGAGAATTTATCGTCAATTACGACTCGATTGGCATCTCGCACGTAAGGGAACGTCACGAACGTGACAGTCTTTGCGGTCGTTCGACACGAAACGAATCGTTTTGCAATTACATGCATAAGTGGTCTTGTTAGTCAATGTCAGCTAGATTGTTCGAGACTTTTGAGTAGACAAGCGTACTCGATATTTTTCTTATTCTTTTCGTTTCATTGATCTTTTTTTCTTTTGTTCACCTTCATACATTACACACGATAATTTCCCGTAGCAAGGAGTAAGACCTGTTTAAAATATCGAGCGTACAATTTTTCTTTTCCTTTCGTCATTCTGTGGACGATTAAACGAGATTCAGAAATCTGTAGCTGAGTACTGACAACATCGATTTACCAATTATAATCATTAGACTTTTTTTGTGTGTTATATTTCTAATAATTTTTAATCAATTTTCCCAACTTACGCGTGTAATATTGAATTTTGTACTTAATTTTAAATAACAAATGATTATTCACATCCTATCGATATTCGGCTACAGACTGTTGATAATCGTACCGGCTGCGAGTGTGTTAGAACGATAAGTGGAATGTTACGATCGATAAAATACACGTTCGGTAGACGGTGATTGAATTTTACGTAGCGCGTGTACACCAGGTTACAAAGTCATCAACGAAATTTATGATCTGGATTCGGCCGATTTAATATGGCCGTGCCGCGTACGACGCGTGTGACTAACCGATTTCGACGGCCAAGCCCGAGACGAAGTCGACGGTATTTCACGATGTAAATTTTAACCTCGACGTGGAGCCAGTGGGGAACCATACGTCACGCGTACAGACGCGACCTTGACCACGTTTTTTAGGCGGGAGAATCGCCAACGTGCTGGCATGGATCGTCTCTGGTCGGGTATCGATCTACCATCATCGGGCGACGATGAAATTCAGTATGTAGGGTCAGGACTCGCACGGTACGAGCAAGGACCTCCTGTTGTCTTGATAAACGCCTTCGAATTCAACAAATTTCAACTTACAGGATAAAAGTAAAACAGAATGGTTACTTTTATTAATGCAGCTGGTAGCTGTTATAATTGAGAACACCCTGTAGATTGTCCCGCGCTACTACGCGTTTATCGAACTCCAAAATGTAATCTTTCATTGGTGCGTCTTCGGTTGAAATTGATATCAGTTGTAGCAATTCAGATCATTTGGAAATCTAGTTCTAACAATGATTTAATTAAGAATTCCATAGTTCCCAATTATAAAATCTGCGATTAGCTCTCTCTGAAAGTGATGATATTTCGTACAAATCTCGATGGTAGCTCAATTAACCGAAATTTCAAACTGAAGTTAAATAAAAATCTAATCCCAGTTTTTAACCGACTTCGAAAAGGAGGAGGTTACTTAATTCGATCAGTATATACATATATATATTTTTTTTTTTTAGCTTCCAAGCCTTAACATTCACACACAAGTTTCTAATCGAAGACCTTTACTGTTATTTGTATTAATTATTAATTCTCCTGTATATACCCTAGCTTTTTAACGTATGTATAAATAGGATTATTTCCCAATTTTTATTTTTTTACTTTCGCATGTTTATTAATTTTTTACAAAAAATAAAAGAAATACATAACAAAATACCGAATAACCGTACCATTATCTGCTTTTGATCAAAAGAACTATGAATTGAATGATGATAAGGTTAAATTTGACCCTACTATGATATTCAAGGATTAAAATAAAAAAGACTGTATAGACTCACGTTGAAATTTATATTTCGACCCGCGAACACGGTTTATTAGAGTGAAATTTGATCGATCGTAATAATAATTGGATTCCAATCAACGCCGTCGTTATCAGTCGCGCGATACTATCGTGATTCTAATTCTGTTTTTCTCCCATTTCAATACGAAACTTATTATTAGTACCATGTAGAACGACGGCCAGTGTAATCATATCGATCAACCGACAGTTCGTTGGAAGCGACACGGACGATTATCAGAGACTTATCTCAAAGACGAAACCCACACGCGTGACCTTGCCGGTATAACCGGCTCCGCCATCTTGCCGATGCGTGCGCCTCTCCACCACGTGGATAAGTTTTCCACACGACACGAGTATATTCTATCCCGCCGATAATAAGAGCAATTCGAAAGACAACGTTCCTTTTTCTTTTCCTTTTCTTATCACAGAAATTGTCATACGATCGCACGAACAGTTGCTTTGAAAATCAAAATAGGTCGAAAACATTTCAAGAATGCGCGGGCATTCTTCGTAATTGTTATTCGATGAAAATTGAAAGATGAATCTTTTTCGGCGGAAGCGATTTCGAGGCCACGACCAGAGGTTCTCAAATTGATAGACAACGGACAGTGGTTGTTCGTTTCGTGTCATATAATTTCGGAAACGTTTTTTTGTTTCCGTTGTATATTCATGGTTGCGGTGAATCGATAGGTCACTTCTCAATTCTCATGAATTTTGTAGTAAATTTTTTTTCTTGAGGTTACGTGAAACGTGAAAATCGGACGATCAACGGTGCGGCGCGATTGTTCTTTCGTCGTGGATTCTAATTGACGATCGATTCCTTCAATAACACCGTGAAGTTGTCTTCACGGTGCAAATATAGGTTATCCCAAAGATATACAATATACAATTATAGTATAATAATTACGTAGATTGGATTGGGGTTGATTATCCATGTATATATATATGTATATACAGGATATTGATCATTTAATCGGGATATAGGGAGGATTAAAATATAAGACAGCGTATGGTATAAAAGCGTATTTACAAGCGTGCCAAATTTTATATTTCTACTTGACGTATTTTACAGTCTAATCTAAAGAGCATATTTATATTATGTACAAGCGTTTACAATCGGAACGCACGCAAACGAAAATTTCTGTTAACATTCTGTTCAGACGTAATCGTTCGTATCTCAAGGATAGGCAGAGTAACGTTTCTCGTGCGTACAGATTGGAATGAGTACCATACCTAAAGGTACGACACAACATTGCGTAAAGCGATTAAAGCGTTTGGTAAGTTGCAAGTTAAGCGATCGAGGCTCCATTCGAGGCTCCTTAGCGGCTTCCGTTGCGAAGATTCTCCTTTTTCGCTCGATCATGGAACACTGCGACACACAGGTCCTGCGGAGTAACAGTAAGCAGCAGCAGCAGCGATAAATTTAGCAACATGTTATCAGCATTAGTAAAAAAAAGAAAAAAAAAGAAAAAGAGAAAAAGCATCTTTGTACAAGATATCGGTGTAGCAACATAGCCAATACGAGCTATACGTAATGCAGAAGGTTAGCAAAGCGATCTATCAAAGCCATTATCTATGACATCGTATTGTTGATACTGAACTCACCGTTAAGTTTATCGATCGCACGATCGGCTACGGATTGATCGGTGCAATCGACGAACGCGTAGCCGCCTCGTTTGACCAGGATCGTGGTGCACGACAAATTATGCTCCTGGAACAGTTGTCTGAGAGCAGCCTCGTTACAATCCGACGGTAAATTGCCCACGTACAACTTCGACATGGTGGTCGGCTCGATTTTCGACGTTATGGTGGTAGTTTTCCCCGTGATAACGGTCTTGGTCACGTGGCTCGACGAACTTGCAGCTCGATGGCGCGAGATTGAACGAAACGATCGGGTCGCGATGTTTTCCACAGACAAACGAGAACGATCACGACGCGTATAATCGTTGAACGACCGAGTATTTCGCACCAGGAGACACGATTTTCACCGACGAGAAATCGCGAACGAATTCGATGACGAGGACGACACGGGCACCGCACGTTTCGACACGTTTCGCGAATCGTTAACTGTACTCTCGATTACAAAGAGGACGAATTACACGTTGCACGCGGATAACCACGATCACGATCACGATCACGATGTTGAACGATCCTGTTTGTCACGTAGAAGGAAACGAACACGAGAGCGCGCTTTTGTCAAGATCTTTTTTTCCACGGCTGTTTCAATCGTTCAGAACGTTTCTGAATATCCTGGCGAACACGATTTTGTCCTTTCTCGCGTTGATACTTGACGTGATTTTTGTCGCAAGCACACCAAAAAGAGGACACAAGAGGCTTTCTCGTTTTCTTTTTTCCCCGTAAATATCTTGAACGATCTTCTAAGCGTTCCTGCCTGTATATTATATACTGTCTTTTGTTTTCTCCTTTCTTCGTTTCCTGTCCGTAAACGGCTGTCTATTTCCCGCTCGCTCGGAAATACGACTCTCTGTCACGTCGACTCGGCACCGGTAGTACACAAACCTGGTGTGTGTTTCCGGTTGTTGTTCTGCAGTTGATGTTCCTGGGAGCCAGCTCGATCCTACAAACCGACGAGAGGATGACTGTGTGACGACCGATCAGCCGGACTACAAACACCACGACTACGTTTCGTCTCTTCTTCGAAACGACTCTTGAAGATTTTTTTAAGGTTAAGGGACGCGAAGTTGACCGTTCTCTTGACGATTCACCGTGTGCCCAGCGACTCCTCCTCTCTTTCTCTCTCTCGCTCTCTCCTCTCCTCTCTCCTCTCTTTGCGAACCACGACGCACCTTCCTACCAGGCTCTTGTCTCTTTGGCTAGGCCACGACACAACGTCTGAGGGGCACTCTCATTCGGCACTGTTTTCTTTCTCTTTCCTCCTTCTCGACGCGGTTTCGTTGTTTCTCTCTTACTCCTGTCCACCTTTCTCGTTCGCTCTTTCGAGTGTCCTGGGGGGCAACGCGATGCAAACTCGTCGCTCTTCTCCCTTTTTTCACGATCCTGTTCCTTTCTTTATCGCTCCTTTTTAAAACCGCATACAACCGTCCCGTATCGTCTTGCTAGCCGCTTGTTGCACTTTCTCCCTCTTTTTTTCCCTCTAACTGTCCATCTTGCTCTAGCAACTAGAAGTTCCGAGCACCAAGCGGGAAACCGACTCGAAATTCGCGACCGCCTTGGCCACGATTGGTCGATACCGGACCACGTGGCTTACCCCACCGACTCACGCCTCTATACCCGATTGGACGATTTTTGCACGCCGGTTTTCGCAGCCGGCAACGTGCTAGCCTCTGCGTACAACACACGTTCGTTCGTTCGTTTTCGCGTGCATAACGTGCTCGCGCGAAGACCCACACGAGCATGCGTGTACGCGAGTAGAAAATGTACGTGTGTGCGAGCGTGCACGCGTCTCCTCGCTGCGCTGGCGGGACGAAGATCGCGCGAGACCGCGTACGTTTCGTCTTTTTCCTACCTATTCGTCGACGTTTGCCTTACTCTTTCTTACGCCGTTGCGTGTTCGCTTCCTGCAGAAATCTACCGGGTGTTTTCGACGTATGATAGCACGATTAACAAGTTCCTTACTCCTATACACCACCGTTGATATGCATATTGAGTATGTTGCACGAATCTATCGGACCTTTTTTTTCTCTCTTTTTCTTTCGTTCTTTCATGTTTCTTTGAGCAAGCACCGTTGGAAATTATGCTGTACTAGTATGGATACGTATCTTCGTCTAGTTTATTTGCATTCGTAATATCGTAGAATTATTTTCAGAATTATTTTAATCGCTCGAATAACTCGATGCGCTCTTTGATACAACTTTTTTTTACTCTTTCAAATTAAAAAATGTGTGCGTCAAAGAGTTATGCTTCGGATGGATGTAGCGTGCGTTTCTTTTTTCTGTTTCCTATTTTACGATTAAAAGAATTGATTTTAGTTAGGTAATTTTTTAATGAAGATAGAAAACTAGGCACTTTTGCATGAATAGACAAATCCATTCTTACGTTAGAACAGCGCTATGCCTGCAAAAGGGGTGGAGTGAGACAGCTGCCTATGTGGCCAGGGTCAGGGTGCTCGGCGTAAGAGGTTCGAAAAAGAAGAAATTGCGTCCATGTTGCTTCTATTCACCTGCCCAGCTTTTAGCGGCTTCATCAGATACAACTTATAAGTAATGATCAATTAGCTACAAATACAGCATATAACTTCTAATTGGCATTCAATCGAGACGAAATAAATCGGTTATAGAGTCATTAACAAATTGATAGCTTTAATATACCTAACTATGTTACTGAAAATTCTATCCGCTATAAAACATATCAAAAACACGGTTTGCTGTAATTATGGGTATATTGTAAGAACGTTAATAAAATAATGAAACATTATTGATAATTCTATCTAATATAAAAAGTATTAAAAATATACATATTATTAGAATTAAATTTCTAGCCGTTTCTTAGCTACGTACAGTAGAAATATGAAATTTCACAAATATTACAATAAATATTAAATTCAATTTCTCAAATAGCAGATATTCAATTCGGAGTGGAAATATTAAACCTTTTTTGCCGCAATCAGTTAGGAAATCAATAAATAGGGAAATGGTATGAATATCGAAATAAAAATTATGTTTAGAAATGGAGAATTGGACATTCGGAATATAGCCGACTACATTTCAGCGTGCCATCCGGTTTTCGTGTTCCCCTACGTACCCCTCCCAATTTTAGAACGCCTATTCCGACCCTCCGGTAGCTTAGAACTATTCGATTACCCCTGTCCACCGTTTAATGGGGGCGTCCTTAGAGACGTATGGAAAGGAAACTTAGCCACAGGATATTACGAAGGTTCTTCTAGACTGTGCAAAAGCGGTCGAATCTACAGGAAATGCTTGCGGGTACTTCAAACTCATTGCTTCCATTTATTTTTTCGCAATAACGATTAGACTACAAATATGTATATATTAATAAAATTCGTACAATCGTTTCGTTGTAATCGATAAACCCAGCGATATGTTTCACGAAGAGAATTCTGCCGAAAGGAAAGAAATGTTTCATTCAAAAATTGTTTTCTGCATTTTATATTATTGACTTGAAAAATTCTTTTATGTAATTACAAGAATGATTCTAAAATTCTTAACCCTTTGCGGTTGTATACAGTCTGCGCTCAGCCACCATATCACAATACCATTATTTGCATTTATTATTTTAAATTAACACTGCAACGGGATGGAAAGTAAATACATTTTACAAGGCATTACGAATTTTGTTTTAAGCGTAAATTATATAGTAAATGATAATTAATACTTTTATCACAAATTCGTAATTATTTTCAACCAGTAGGTTGAATACGACCGCAAAGGGTCAATTACTATGGTTAAGAATTACAAACATAGCATACAGGACGTAACAGAGGCGATACTAACTCTGTTTTCGTAGTATAATTTTTATTTTTATTTCTAACATAGAAATATATTGCTATCTACTTTCTACTAGAAAAAATGTAATTTGTCCGAATTGAATCTGATTTTGCCACGATGCTTAAGGGTTAATAATAGATTCGTTTAGTTTGGTTTTCGTTCTTCTAGTATTGATTTATTGCTCTAGTCACCGCTGCCCACGATTTCCACCAATAGATTTTCCTCCAGTTTGTTCCTTCGTTCTATCGCTTGTGAATAGACCGAAGGGACGAGAGAAAACCCAACGGAAAATGAATTGGAAAGCTGCTGGTATAGTCTGTTGGTTCACAGCTGCCACAATTGTATACACATTATGGGATTTCACTTTGGTCGACTCCAAAGTGCAATCTGCACCATAAGACCCGCCGCCAGTTTCTGCACAATACCGTGAAAATGGAATATATTTTTCATCGGCAGCAGTTGGAAAACTATACAATGCATTGAAAACCTAGTTTTGTTCAAATCAATTCAGAATTTATTGTTATGTATGCCGCGAACATTTGATTGATTTTTTTTTCACACTTTTAATTTTCATTGAACATGTTTTTTTTTGCGGCGATTACTTTCATTAATTAATCGACACTTTTTTTTTTTTCAAATTGAAGTACCAACCGGTAAGGTGTTTCAACTTTTTGATAAGAAAATTTGATAAGAACCGAACAGAAATGGTTCTCGTTCTGTTAAAATTTAACGTGGAATAATTTTGATGGTATTAATAGAAGAGCGATAGAATTTTTGTAGAACGAAGGGAAGGTAGAATTAATGTTTAGGAAGATATCTTGGATTTTGACGATTTCTATGAAAGAAAGCTTCGAGTAAACAAGCTTATCACTCGTGGGGATCAAAATGTTAATATATTTTGCATTTGTATTGTAAATTGTGTTTTTTTTTTTCTTATATGGGTTAGAATAAATTACCAACAAGTGATGGCAGTCGATAAGTTAGGGTTTAGGAGATTTCTAACTTGCCTGCACAGCAGCTGCGGTCGCTGTTTACCAGCTTCCAAAGTACGAAATTCGGCCCGGCATCTGTCGCTAGAGGCTTTTTTTCGCACCAATACCAATTTACATAGTTTCGTTACGGTTCTAATTTTTTATCTGAATATAATTATAATCAATTTGTTCTTTCTTTCTCTAATTTAATCCTTCCTTTGCACGGTACTTCTATCTCCGCCATTGAAACACTATAAAAAGACGCTGTTTAATGTACATAACAAAAATTGTATAAATACATATTTCCTCTTCCTTTTCGAAACGACGGTTCACTTATGACGAAATTTCAGAGATCAAATAAAACGTTTTAATATTAGCGATTTTCCTCTTCATCGAAATATTGATCAGTACTTCTGTACACTCGTTTCATTTCCTGGATCGTGTGAAATTTTCGAAATATACGGATGGCAGTATAACTAATTTTTGTCAGCGTGAACGTACAAATAAGTACGTTATTGTACGTTTTTAATATTTTATCAGGACGGTGTCAAATTTTTCTTGTAAACTAAAGACACAAGGTTTCCGTGTTCACAAGATCTGTGCAGAAAATCAAACGACTTTTGAAATTTAAAATATAATTTTGTCGTTTAATATGTTGAGTGCAACGAGGAATACCAAGCATTTTGAAGTTTCCAAGTTCCTGAAAATATACGATTTCTAGCCGGATCGAAAGGGATAATATGTACACAGTGACAAGGCAGATTCGATTCGTCGCGTCGTACGTCATTTCGAACGGTTCGATTCTAATCTTTAATCGTTCGCTACACCCTCGCTGTCGATCATGGTCGTAGACAATTTGGAACAGCCTGTACCAACAGTCTAATGAACAGTTGGCTCCTATTGGTAGAAGGCGCCTGTGCGTTTAGGTTTCGTTATGTGTTACGGTAGCGCAGCTGGCATTGCCCCCGGATCACCTCCTCGTCCCTCCCTCCCCCTGACCCCTCTTTTTTCCTCTTCTCTTTTTTCCCCCCTATTTTTCGAAACGATCCTCGTGCCCCCTTCCGTTCTCTATTTCTCTAGGCACGTTGGCCTAGAAAAACTATTCCACGAGCGATAAATCCTTGGCCCTTCGCGTACACGAATAAACGCGAGTCGCTACGGTTTTCGATGATATTACACGCGTGTCTTCCCGTGGAAAAAGTCACGTTGTTTTGCAGGAGGGTGTCTTGTTATGCCCGCGGGAACAGGGAATTACGATTTCTGACTGGCGAGAAACAAGCGCGTTTCGCGGTGTAAGATTTATACGAAGGTCGCCGGATCGGAACATCGTTTCGAAAGAAGCAACTCCGGCCCGGTGTAATTCTTCGTGAATGATTAGTCGCGGGGCCAATGCTCGCGCGTGCTTTTCGAGGACATCTTCGCTGGAAACGGACCGGCTGAGTGACAAATTTTACTTCGAATCAGCTGCCACGATACCTTGCAAAATACGAGTTAGAGGAATAAGTGGCAACAAATTCAAATATCCTAATGCGATAGATGACGAGGAAAGTAAGAAAAGAAAAGCACATTGTCTATCTTGCACAAGATTTTAATCTCCATATTTTGCGGTGAAATTGATGGAACGCTTTGCCGTTTTTCTTTTAAAGCACCGTCAAATATGCTCTATAGTATTTAAATCCAGAGATTTTTAGAGCATTATTAAATAAATATGTTAGTACATGATATGATCGCTTATTGTAATCCTCGAATTCATGATGTTTACATTAAAATATGTTGCAACAGCTAATTAAAGATTTATTAGTAGTTGTTTGGCAAAATACCCACTTTTCAAATAAAATACGTATCAAAAAGTGGAAAAGTAATTTGAAATTATTTTTCTATGAGCTGTGGAGAAATGTAGATATTTAAGGATTGTTCAGAATGGCTTTTCTAGATGTTATAGTAAGATTTCCACGAGTGTACACTATCCTTAAAAAGTTTCGCATTAAGGAAGGAAACTGAACTAATTACAAAATAAACTTTATCTCCAAAAGTATTCAGAAATAACATATAATTGAAGAAACTTTCCAATTAAACCAAAACCTCTAACCACTTCTCCCATGAAACAAAATTTGTTGCCTCAGATATCTTTATTTTAAAACTTTTTGACAGTGATGTACGTATCAAGTTAAATAAGCAATGTCAAAACAAAATTGGATTCCTGTTTAATTAAGAATGAAAAGTTTTGGATATCTTTATTTGTGACGTTAGTTTCGGTCAGTCAGAATTTACGACAGGATTTTGAAACAAGCATTCCTGGGAAGGACGTCGAAATCGTTTTACAGTTTCCCAATTTTTCCCTATCTTGTCTTCAGGTTCGCTTCGACGTGACCTTCCATAGTTTGACTGACAGTAACGAAAATCTGTTGTCCCAAGACGACCACGAGGAGCGCATTATAGTTCCGTTTTTCAGCCTGCGTCCCTTCGATTTCTGTTTTCTTACCGATTTCCTTGGCCCTGGAGGTAGGCGCTGGTTTATCACCGTTTCTAAGCACGGCAGCTGCAACCGTTTCGAATAGCATGGTAACGAGCGCATCCGAAGGATCGGTGAATCCATTATCCCAGTGTGAAATCGCTGGAGGAAAGATCACGGACAATGTCCAGGGATTCCCCTGGATTCGTCCTCGACGAACCTTTTTTCTACTGGGTGCGTGCAATGGTTTCGATGGATTCTTAACACTTTGCGCTCGAAAGGCGATTATTACTCGCCATTGGCTTAATTAAAATGACAACTGAGGCGGCAATTACTTTATCTCATAGATGTTTGAATCTACTACCTATCTGTATTTCATAGTGTCACATTATGTTTGGAATTATTTTAAATTTTGAACCGCTACATCTTTATTACAGAAATATCTTCAAGCTCAAAGGATTATCGTATGATAGGATCGTTACCTTTTCGCTAAAAACAGTGTAGGTAATTAGTTGAGGTGAATTTACTAGAGGAATTAGTTGCTTTGCGTTGTATAATTTCGTTGAAAATTAATATATAAGATGGATATCAATAGATACGCTTGCACGTTATAATGATCTGCGAGTTCCACAGAAGGAATATTTAGAAGAATACTTCAAAAGAAAAAAGGTTTACAGTTCAATTTAAACTGATAGTGCTCTCCGTGGTCCGTCATCTAAGGATTAACAATAATTGTCCAACGATTTCAATATCACATTTCACATGTAAGAAATGATAATTTAATATTGCTTTTGTATCATTTAATGTTTAAAATGGGAAAAGTTGTGTACGTTGATGAAACGTTTAACAACGAGGTTGTCCCAGCGTGTCCCATCGTAAATCGCAGGTATAGAAATTTTTGCTTCGAAACTCATCAAATTTTCCACGCCTTTTCTTTTCGTCGCCAGTTTACGGCCGCAGGACAAAAGTGTTTATTACCGTAATATAATTCGTTTACGAATCTTATTGCGTCCCATGTCGTCGAAGTCTTGGACGGTTGCTAGTTTCTAAGATTAGCATGCGTCCAT
The DNA here is from genome assembly GCA_943735885.1 of Stelis phaeoptera. Classification (NCBI taxonomy): domain Eukaryota; kingdom Metazoa; phylum Arthropoda; class Insecta; order Hymenoptera; family Megachilidae; genus Stelis; species Stelis phaeoptera. Next base: position 8,816,644 of record OX030930.1, read on the forward strand.
TCGAGCAGATGGAGAATAGGATAGGATATAGTAACGATGTCTCCTGTGGTTACGCCGCGTTAAAATAGGACAATCGGTTGATGGGTCGAAATTGGGATTCTAACGGTCACTGAAAAGATGTTACTCCTTTCTCAGGACATTTCTTTCTTTTTCTTTTTTTTTCCATTTTTGGTATAACGTACAATGTGAATCAGAGGGAAGGTGCAACACGTTCTATAATTTTCTACAATTTGCTACGGCACGATCGTAACGCTTATGGCGTCGTTTGCATCGATATACCTAAATAGCAATCGCTCATATGGCTGCTAGTTATTTAACCCTTTCGCTCCAACGTTCCTTTCAAAATAGTCTGTGGTTAAAATTTGTCGAATGACTCTTTCGTTACTTATCTAACTTCTGTTGTACAATGTTGCTCCGATATCGATTCAATAGATTGAAAGATAAAATAGATTTGTAATTAATAGTAGGCTTTCCCAGAGGCATTTACAGATTGAAAGGATCAAGGAAGATTGGTTTACCTTTTGTTCGTGTGTATGGAAAGATAATCAAGTCTATTACGGTGGTGAATTGTTTTGTGAGAACAATGAAACCGATCAACGTTTTGCTGTCCGAGTGTTAATTATTACAATTGTAATCCAAGCTTACGAACGGTCGGCTAATGTTAGACGCAGAAATTCTTAAACGACAGAATTTCACGTATTACTAAACAATGTCTGAAGGAACAATCTATCGTTCAGAAAATAGAGTATGTTTATTAGTTAATTAATAAATGTTTGCCTTCGATCAGCATTAATACAATCCTTAAGAAACAAAAATAAAAGAAAGAAAAATCTTAAAATAATGTTGTCTTTCTTAATTTCGATATTGTTTCACATCCTATGTCAATGAGTTTATTATTAAACGAATTGGACCATTGGCTTATGGTACAGAAGAAATGGATCGCAAAAGAATTAAAATGGCGTGTATCACGAACACAAGGATCATAGCGTGTAGCTCACGTACACATGCACCTACTGTAGGTACACGTATGTGCACATATGGTAGCTGAAGGGGCAGGATCGAGCACCAACCTTCGCAAAAGGGCCCGGCGTATAAATGGCGGCTGAAAATTCGCAAACTTGCGAATTTCGTGCAAGTACAACCCGAACTGTTTCAATTGACGGATATTAACCCGCTTGTTGTTCATTATTAATCTAATTAAAATATAATTTCAAATTTTTGTTTTAGTGATTAATTTGAAAAAAATAAACAACAGCATACGTTTTAAAAGATCCATGCTCTGTTGTTTTGGGTGTCATTTAAAAAATTTATACACTTACGATATGTAAAATATGTTTCTGGGGCATTTAAAAAAAGGGGGAAAAGATTTTTTGATTAATCCAGTATTTGTCGCCATATCGCTCATTAAATTTCAATAAACATAGAAAGATTGCAATTAAACACGGTTACTATAAATCTTAAGACTATCTTAAAACTATCTTAAGTAAAAGAATCTCAAATTTTACTACTCTTTACCATAAGCCTCACTCAGGTATTGGAACATTAAGATCATCATTAAGATAGGAAGATAAAATCTTTGCCCTTAAACTCATAATTTCTCTTAATTTCATAAAATATTTAAAAATTGCTGATTTACGTTCACTTCCTTATATTTTCATTTATTTGAAAGGTAGAATTTTTGGAAATTGGGCAAAGCACGAACTTGCTACGAAAAATTCTGAAACTCACGACATTAAATGGCACTCATATATCTGGTTATAATTTTGTTGGTTCCTCCGTATTCCTTAATTCCATTTAATTCCTTAATACTCAGGCAACAGACCATGGCGACAAGTAACAATTTAAATTGAATTTTAAACTATTTTTCGTTTTCATTTTAGAAATATCAAAGCATTTAAAATTTTTACTGCCACATCACCCATACATATGTATGTGACACTTGAATTTCCAAAAATCCGACATGCCTATTTTTAAGAATTGTTCATTTATTTAGATAAAAATATTTCTGTTAGATTCTTGGAATCATAAAGCATAGAAATAATAAAATATTGTGGAAGTAGAATATAAAGTTGGTTAAAATTAATATTCCTATTACATGTAGTTTTCAATGGTTGCAGCATGACAAGCGAAATGTTGAATATTCTTTTGCCCAATGAACGAAGATCTTGTGTTTAAAAATTTTATTGTTTAACAATCCAAATACCATGATGTACTTTTATTTCTAATGCTAGGTTTACACCTACCGAGTACTCGGCCAAGTAATTCGCCCAGATTTTTACTCCAGACCATTAATTCTGGATCACTTCTGACTCGGGTTCCGTCATTCATGGGTTAATTTCGCGATTTTCCTTAATTTAGCAATATTTGCAATATTTTTTAAGTAGCTAAAGTATTTAAGCGAATATATTAGCTTGATTTAACAATATTTGTTACATTAGATACACCACGCAGCGAACGTACATCTTTATTTATATTTTCGTAGTACTAATAAAGTATAAATATATTGTCAAATGACAACACTACGAATTTAAGGGTTAAATTTTATCATCGGAGAAAAGAAATATTATTCACTTTCCTCCATTTTTCGAACTTTCATTCGAAACTGGTCGCACAAAGAGGGAGGAGGGATACTTGCAGTTGAACCATCCTTCTTCTTTCTATTCACCTGGAATCGACGGTGTGCATCGTTGCATCGGTGCATTGTATGCAACTGACTGTGACGAGGGGAGAGCCAACAAGAGTAATCCTCTGTTTTTCGGAGGGGGTAAACCAGGTGGAGGGGACGATGCATTTAGGTGGGGGGTAATGCACCTTTGCACACTTTACTTTCGTGGCGGCGCGGCGCCGACATTCGTACGGTATTCTTGTACGCGAGCAACAAGCAACTTTTTGAGGCTGTTTTTCGTTTTTCTTTTAAATTCTTTCTTTTGTGTGGGCGTTCGCGGTTAAGATATTTGTTTCTCGTTAGGTTGAATGTATTTTTGTGAGGGAGATCGATGTTTCGTCTACCGCTGCTTCTTGTTTCCGTTCTCGTTTTCGTACCGTTGTTAATGGTACTTAGGGGAACCGTATATTCCTAGAACGAATTTTAAATTTTTCAAAATACGAGTCTCCGGCAGATTTCGAGAAATGTTAAAGAGATACCAAAGTTTAACATATTGTATTTAGTAATATTTATGAACTCTTAATACTTCATTTACCGGAAGCCTATTAATAAACCGGAAGGCTTTCCGATATCTTCAATTGTTAACTAAAACTCAATTAACAAACCTGCAGTTATTATTGATCCGTCCATAATTCAATTGAAATCATAAAAATTAAGCGTGTTACAATCAGGAAAAAATTGGAAATTTGGATTAAGTTTTTTAATTTATAGCTGTTATTATGTTTCAAAGTGATCGCTTGCCTATTTAGATCTTGATAGGTAAATAAAGCATTAATTATCATGGCTCAGAAACTAAAAATTCACTTTTTATGTTTTTCAACCGACTTCGAAAAGGAGGAGGTTACTCAATTCGATCAGTATATATTTTTTTTTCTTTTAACATATAAATTGCACTATTTTATACTTTGTATTCTTCTATCTTTACATATTTATTAGCATATTTACTTATTAAGTTATTGAAGATTAATTTGCCTTTTTTTTTTTTTAATTTGATGTCTGTTATTTCGAATTTCCAATATAATTTCAATGATATTCGTAGACGATAGAGACTTTAAGTACCTGCGATAATTTTGAACGCAGGTCTCTTGGACATTTTGGGAATAAATATATAATATATTCCGATTTCGAAATTTTTATAAAAAATCGAAACTTAATTTACTTTTAATGAAAGAAATAAAAAATTACAATATTTTGCGACTTTATTTTTGGTCGAAACATAACATTATCTATTATAAATATTGTGCAAAACATTTTCATTCAATCAGCATGTATCCGTGATCAAAATTCATCTAAAGCGTATGCCATTTGCAAATTCAGTAAAGATATATTTATTTTACACTATTTATTGATTAATGATGAATTTTAGTTTCTTCAATATAAACGCAACCTCCGATGCCGAATAGCATAGATAGTTATCGCTCAATTGAATCTTAAACCGAGAACATTTATATTCACAACACAGTAAAATTTGTATGGCCATTATATAAGTTTACTAAAGAATTTGAATTATATTTAAAAATTCCACAACATCCTATAACTATATCACAATCTCCTTAGCAATAGCTTCGTCGTAAAATATGTTTCGATATTTTCCCTTCAGAACCAATAAAGGTTTAATGTTAATTTCATGTTTCTGCTTTTCCTTTGACCGCCGTGTATCTCGTGTTCGCGCAGAATTTATTTAACACCGCGTACGTTTTTCAATTCCACGATAAAAAAGAAACGTGCTTTTGATCGCGGACTTCATTACGGATCCGTAGCACACGTCCATTGGCGGATCTGTTTGATGGTGGGGCAATGGCAATGCACATTTACGCATGCCGCAAGCGAAGTCTTGCATCGTGCAACGCATATTTGACGCCGCGTGGGAGAGAAACTGCACGATGGTGGGACACCACATGCGTCGTTTAAGCGGCAGAGGGGTAATGCACTTTACCAACGATGCAGCAGAAGTGCAACGGACATTGGTACGCCATCCGTTTCCGGATGTTTTGTACCGTTTTCGCTCCGTCGATGAAATTTCTTTTTCTTTCTGATATTTTCCTTCTCTTTTTTTTAACAAATTCCTTTACACGCGTAGCACGGATAATATACGTTGTGCAGCAAACTTTAACCCGTTGCCTTATAATAATAACGTGTCTACGCTTCAAATGTAATAAACTTTGCTCGTATTTTTAACATAATCGAATTTTAAATACTCAAAGATTTTTATAGAGTATGTATAATATTTAAATTTTCTTCATCTAGTTTAATATCGTAACAGTGAACATTTATCTCCGATTGACGCATTCGCTGAGAAAATCATGAGACAAGGGGGGTGATATTAGATTTATGGATATTTTTTGTATGCTTATTTTACAGAAACTCTTCAATTTGTCGGATAAACGAAAGTACCCATGTATTTTTCTTTTTTTTTTTTAAGATTGATTTGTTTAATTTGGAAACAATTTAATTGTATAATACCTATCATCAAATATTACATTCATTATACATGTTTCGCTGATACATGTCAGCAAAAATGGCTAGGAAACAATAGGGTCGTGTAAATCTAGTGCTAAGCAAAGAAAAGAAAAATATCCTTCGGTTAAATTATAAAACACTAGAAGAAACGAAAAGAAAATGTAATAAATATAGGATAATTGCAGTTTTCAATAATCAAGCGTTAGAATTTTATTCTTTTACCTTTTTCTTTTTTTTGGTTTTTTTAATTTCACGCAGCACCGATTACTATTTCGGGCTTCACTTTGAAAATATGAAAGTAAATCGAACATTCGTAGCTCGAAATTTTACCTTAATCGTTGAAGTTTTTTATAAGTGTACATATTAATGATTTAAAATAAAATGCCAGCGGTGCAGCAAAAGTGCAATAGACATTGGTACGCCATTCATTTCTAGATATTTCGTGTTATTTTTTTCGCATGGATGAAATTTCTTTTTCTCCTCTTTTTTTACACGATACACTTAGAATCATATTTTTACATTTTTTAGTTAAGAACAGAAGTGATCGGTTAAATAGGCAAATTTAATATTGTATAACAGTTACTATTCATTACTTTATTCCTATTTACTATATCATTTATTAATTACAATTTAATGAAACTGACAGCTTTGCGATGCTTATTATTATAAAAGCTTCCAAATATAATTTTCTCGGTAATAATAAAATTACAAAATCCATAAAATATGCGATCATTGAAATGTTGACATAAAAAATCATCCCTTTAATCCTTTGCCGTATGCCATACATATTACGCCATATATTTTTCATTTAATATATTTATAATAAGGCTAATGTGCGTTGAAATATATTTAATACACCACGGTCCTATAATTTTTAAACAAAATATAACTAGTTGTTGTCAAATAAATGAGCCTTTCGTGATTTATTTGCAATATTGTGCAGAATTGAGGTATCTTACTTTATTGTCGTGATTTTGTGGCGAATTCAAAGAGTTCAATACCGTCTACAATTTGTTTTAACGTTTTTAGTATCGGAGATGCCTGCTTCCGTGTGGCGTATTTTTTCGATCAATAAAAAATATAATTATGCAGTTGGGGATTAATACCTTAAATTTTCGCTGTTAATTTGGCAGCATGCCTATGTTTTTCAATATAACAAAAATATGTAGTAAACAGGAACGTAAGCTTGACGTATAGTGTGCTCGGATGACCATGAAGACAACTAACAAATTTAAATCGAATTGTCCAAGTTCATCAGTCCAACATACAAAGGTCTTGTATTTAAAAACTTCGTTGTTTAACAATCGAAATATCTCGGGACACGTTTTCTAAATCCTGGGTCACCATTGTCCCAACTTTCGAAGGTTAAGGGTTAACAGGCACCTAAGAAATCGGGTAAAGTTGTAGCTGAAAATTTGACGAAACAAAGAATCGTAGGAGCGAGACGTCTCGTTGTTCGTCGTTCGTGGCCGGAAACAATGGACGTGTCAGGTCATTCTTGAAACGTAGTGTCGTTCGTTGTCTTCCTGCAGCTCGTAAATTTGTCAAAAAGGAAAGTTGTTCCGGGTATCTGGGCTGGTTTGCGACCGATCAGATCCGTTGCTCGTCGATGTTCCGTGGACGGGAAGGGATGGCAGCACCGTGAAACTTTCAGAGGGCGAAGTTGGAAAGCGTCGGGAAGAGGAGCGATGTCGGGCGTAAAAATAGAAAGGGACGAAAGGCACGGGCGGGAACCGGCGAGTAAAGAGAGGAGAGGAAAGAAGCCGGTTGTAAACGGAGAAGGACGGTTACAATGGGTGACAGAGGGAGCGTGGCGAAGGGTGAAAAGGATGAAGAGAAAGTGTATACGTGACGGAAAGGGAAAGCAGCGGTTCGTGAGAGGGTGAGGATGAAAAACCGTGCACGAGCTGAGAAGATAGGGTATATCGGAGCGAAGGGAATGGAAAAGGAAAAGGGACAAACAGGGGTTGGAAAGGAAGGGGAAGTTAAGGGAGAAGGTTAGTGGTCGGATGGTATAGGCTTTGCAGCAGGCAAGGGTGAGTCACCCTGTGTATTAACGAGCGGCTACGCCCATTTGAAAGATGGCTGTTTCCCGATTGACCAATTAGATTTCGCGACGAGCATCGTGCCGAAAAAGCGCGGCAAACCTGACCCTTTCTGACCACCCTGTCGCAACAGCTAACGCTGGATGGAGGGATGCTTTTATTTATGTCTCCTTTTTCCCTTTCCTACTTCCTTGCCGGGCGACGTCACAAGAGAAAAAAAAATTTTTTTCTTCCCCTCCACGGCGAGCTCTCCGTGCCCTTAGAATTTCTCTCCCTTTCTTTTCACGCTACGAATATTCAAGGCGGAAAATGATGATTCGCTTCCGGTAACGCGCATCTAATAACGGGCTTCGAGAACGTTCGCGGCCACGTTTCGCGCCAATATTGTTCTGCGCAATTTTTCTAACTTTATATTACTATTCTTATTTGAATTATTTTATTATTGTATTTTCTTAATATAATCATCTTATTGTTATTGTTGTTATTATTTTTATTACGACTTTTCTTATAATTATCTGTTATTATTACAACGTTTGACACATTGAATGCCACATGGGTCATTGATGGTCCAGGGTGTCCAGCGGAACCGTATCTTATATCGAACTGTTAAATAATAATAGAAGAAAACGAAAGGGAAGGATAATCAGTATACTGTATAATCGACAGTTTCCAATGTTAGGCATTATAATCTAATTTTTTTCACCGGTTTCAAACATTTGTGCAATGAAATAATGGTAGATTTTTTTGACTAGAAACTAAGAAAATATTGAAGTTTTCATCAAAGTATTTATTAAGCGGATTATTCTTATAAATTGTTACAATATTTCAAAGCAAATAGTTAATACGCTCTTTCGTCTTTTTTAATCTCCTTTCGTATCGATTTTCTTTTTAATGCAATTTTATTTATTTATATGTCTAAGAAAATCAATTTTATTCTTGTAAATGATTATTAACCCTTTATCTGGCAAGCATTTTTCAAATGAATAAATTTGGGAGTTATTAAGTTAAGTATACATATATGCCTTTTCTAAGAGTGTGAAATGCTGAAAAACTTTACTAGCATAATTTATGCAAATTATGCCGATCAATGTCAGAAAAGAGCAAAAAATGGAATTTCTTTCACATGCAAGCTGCTAGAAACACATGTTGCTTGAGGTCAACATTACCAGATAAAGGGTTAAAGAAATTTCCTTAGAAGAAGAAAGGAATCGTTAAGAACTTTCTTGTTGACGATTATTGAGGGAAATGATTAATAGTTAAGGAAACGAGGTAATTTTAAAATGATAGTTTTGCAAAGAGATACAAGTGGAAAGTTAATGTCCCGTTTCGTGTTGTATTCTGAATAAGTTGTTGATATATTATGAGGGAAGGTAAACGAATGAGCAACTTGTTCCGGGTTTGTAACTTTTGATTTCTTTTCAGTCACTGTTTCAATGTTATCAAGAACACGCACATCCTGTGCAACATAATTAGTATCGTTAATTAGGTCGTCGTCATTCTGTGAAAAATGTGAGTTAATGAATATTCATAGTTGAAACAAAGCAAAACCTTGGCATAGAATTCTTTGACTTTAAATTCATGATTTCCTTCTGTTTTTGAAGATTAGACAGGTTGTTAACTAAAGTTAAATTAAGTCTGATAGCATCTACTGTTAGTAGTGTTGAAATATAAAAAGAACTTTTTTTATTTAAATAAAAACTTCAGTATCGAGATTTCGTGATGAGATATAGAATTTAGTAAGAAAAAAGTTGGTTTCGTTAATTTTATTCTAATTCCAATTGGAAATTAAACGTTTAAATATTTCTGAATGAATTATTCTATACTATAATAATCTGATACTAATTTATTGGCTTTGGTTAAAATATTCACAAAATGCTTTCGTCGAATATTATATTATTTTATTTCGTCTGTTGTGACGTTAACGCCAAGAGTTTAATAAAAATTTGAACATTACCGAAGATTTAGGTAACAAAAATAATTTGTGGGAAAACAGTGGAAACTTTTGTGTACCCTGTGATAAAATGCGACTTTATTAGGAATCTCGATCTACAGTAAGTTCTACTAATTTGCTAAACGTCCTCTTTTTTTATAAATTAATATTTATGTCTTTGAGATATTTTTGATATTAATTGAATGCTTAAAATTTTCTCCTTTGTATATAATATTAATTTTCCAATATTTGTGTCTGCGAAAATCACGAAACGTTTAATTTATTAAAGAAACCATGCAACTTTTAGTGATTTTCACTTTAATCAGTAAAATTTGAATTCAAATTTTTTTTATAATCTAGGTAGTTAAGTGCATCTCTTTTAGTTTTTTATAAAATTCGAGTTGACATGATTTTTCCGCAAAAATGAAGAAAATTGAATTAAAAATCTATAAAATCTAATATTTTTTATTTTATTCATTCAATGTTCAGCGTAAGAAAAATTGTATTCCTTCAAAATTCCCGTCAAAAATCGGACACTGCGTACGTTACAAAGTAATAATTTCTCATAGAACAGCCGTCACGAACTAGCCGAGCTATTCCTACGCCTATGGATTCCTAGAAGCCGGCATGTTCAGGGCTCATTGGGCGTGTATAGACGCCGCGGCGTATCTGACCTAACAGCACTTTAGGGTGGCGGTGTCGTAGATATACGTTGGCCTGGCATAGAATTTTTAAACCTCTTGCAGGCCGACCAGGAATTTTCTAACTAAAGTTTACTTTGCGCCAGGAAATTCTTAGGCCTGAAATTCCTTGTATACCTGCAAAGGGTCTGTTACGTTGCGAGGTGAACTTGGGTGAACTGCAACTGGCTAGACACGAGCGACGAGTTTTCCATTATCGAACATTTCTTTGCTCCTTTCAAATTTACCATGAGCCAGAAGTATATTGACACGGCATCCCTTCTTGCGATTATTTTATTTAAACGCATCAAACATCGTATTTGTCATAGATATATTATTGAAGTATCATGGCATACCTATTGGTATAATACTTTCGATTCTTGTGTATTCTTGATTTGTTAGAACGGCGATTCAAAAAAGGAAATTTCTCAGGAAATCAGCTTGACATTCTTCGTGTATGATTTGTTCAGCCATTTACCGATGACAAAATTTGATTTTTTTCATAATTTACTTATTGATACTTGAATTTCGAGGGTCTCTAACGAAATATTCTTTAAACTTGATTTCGTAATGAAAAACAACACAATAAAATAATGGTGGATTTTGGTTCCTGAATTTTGAATTTAACAATGCACTAAATTAATTAAAAACAGCTCTTTTATTTATAACCATGTTTGATACATATGAATCGTCGTGGAAGAATTTCCACGTGTCCAAAGGCTCGTTCGACAAGTTAGTTTCCACCCGGAAGTGGTGTTCATAGGCGAGGAAGAATTTCTTTTCTTGTGGGTATTGGCAAGGGGGTCGAATGAACGTGTGAGACCCAGTTGAATGGTTAACTAGATCTTCTCTCGTTTCATAGGCATTAGGTATTTATTTGCACGTGTATGCTATCGTTCATTGGATAGAAACGCCCCAACACATGCATCTTTCTGCTCCATCCAGGGTCGTATCATTCAGTCTGAGAATATCTTCGTTATCTATTAAAATAGAATTGAATTCGTGAATTTCAGAACAGCACAAGCCTACTTTTTGATAAGCGCAGAATATATTATAAGTTTATTGAACAATAAAAGAAATGTATTGTAATAAGATGGGTTTACCTCGTACTGCACAATTTCGAATTGCTACGACCGTTCTCGGTTATTTAAGGGTTAAAACAACTCTATCATCGTTTCTGAAATATAACAAAGAGAGATTCTAAAAAATATTTCTTTCGAAAAAACCCAAGGCGAATGTTGTACGGGCTATCAAACTACGAAAGACATCCTTACTCTTCTGATCTTTGTTTTCCGAACGTAATACAGAATTTTCGCCCGACAAACGTTTTCGTAGAATGAAAAATTGACACGGTGGGGAAAAATCAATGTAACCCCGGCGCGGCGTTTCTTTGGTCAGGTTAATACAAAGCAAGCGTTAACTGGACTGTCAACTATGAAAAACGCGTTAGCTGTCCGATCGTGTGCACATGTATTATAAGGATTCGAGGAAAACGAGATGAAAGGATGTTACAGTCCCTTCGTATAATTAGCGTACGGCCCTGGATACACACTTACAATTAGACACACGTATATATCGCAGGTAAAGAGGAACGGATAAGGTTGCACGTGTTTGGTTCACCGGGTGAGGTTGGTACCCGGCTTCGCAAGGACAACGGCCCGGTTTTCTATCGGGTCTCGTAGACCTAGGCACAGAAAGAATCGAGATTCAAAGAACGATCGCCATTTGCAATCGAAAACAAAGAAAGAAAAGGAAAAAAGGAGGGAATGAGCGAGAAGGAACGACGAACAAACGGATTCGACTATGTATAAGGGGTGATTCCCTGTGCTGTCGGGGTCGTTACCCTCTTTCGGATTTGGGTCACCGCTCGAAGGGCGCTTTGATTCGGCATCGATGAGAAAATTCATTTGACTAGACCAATAGAAGCTACTGGATAGGCTTTCGTGGAACTTGTGTCGTATACGAAGCCGTGAGAAAAAGAGTATCGAAAAAGCAGCGATGCTCGACCGATACTAACCGTGGCTCTCGTGAGAACGTCATAGTGAATTATTTACAGCGTATGAATTATTTACGACGTCGATAATATTTTTGTTTTTCCTATTTCTTAGAATTATAATTTCGTCGGATAATTTTTCGGTTAAATCACTCGCATTGATTCGAGCATACCGAAATACATACATATCGCTTTCGTTACCAACACTCGCACCCGGTTCCATGGAAATTCTTCCATTAACTTTTATAAATGCAAAACTTTGTCGTTCAGAGTTTATATTTTATCTACGCGTTGCGTTCGTTTGGCAATGTAGCTATTTTTTAAACGAAACAAATGTGAAGAAGTAAAATGACGTTTTTATAATAATTTTTTTATGGTTTTTGATACATGAATTGATAGTTTCAAATTATTGATGGAAAAATTCATGTATTTAACGTGATATAAATACGTAAAAATGAGGGGATAAAACTAAAAGTGACTATTATAATGTTTTATTAATATTTTAATTATTATAATTCGGTTGAAATTGTGACAGTTAATCACAAAAAATCGTACCTTCCATTGTAGATTATTTTATGAAAAAGTGATGTATACAAATTTCAAGTTAAATAAATGATAAATTTTGAAAACCTGACAGGTCCAAGGTGCAAAAACCTGCTTAAAGTTTTGAAAATAATTTCTAAAATAAAAAAGAATTTCTAAAAGTTCACCCTATTGCCATAAAGGAAAGTAAAAACAGAATAAATTATCCACTTCTTACAGCCAATAAAGTTGCATACCCCGTTAAAAAAATTTTTGAACATTCTTCGATGCAGGGGGATGAATTTGACATAAATTTTTTTATGATAATCATGATCAGTTCTGGTAGAATTGTATGGAGTTTAATTCTTGAATCGTATCGACGTTCTCGATTTCCAATGGCGTCGTGCCACCATGGAAAACTCATGGAGCACATTAGGGCTTTTCGGGGGTCGTTCCCCTCTTTTCTCATTCCTCCTGTTCTCAATATCGACCTCGCTTATATGTATTTTCTCGACCCAATGCGAAGGGTCGTTGGCCCCCCTCTTCTTCTCGCTCCCGGAAATCGTGGCTCATGTCTCTCAAAAGCGGCCTCGAACAATAGATTTTATTTCCATTGCAGTTTGCGACCTCTTGTTTCCTTTTCTTTTCTTTTCCCTTCTTCGTTTCTTTTTCTTCTTTTTTCTTATCTCGTTTCGCAGCACACTTCGCTATTAGATCGGTCTCTTGTATCTCAAACAAGTACAGCGCGGGGAAAGTCGAAAGCAATGACGATTCTTCGATCTTTTGCGACAAAACGTAAGATTATGTTGCTTATATTCGCATGAAAGTTACGGGGAACTATCTTGATGATGCAGCTTTCGCAGAAAGTTATGAAGTTTGTTAGAATTTAAGGGTAAACGTGGAAATGGTACGGGTCATTTATTTAATTTTGTGAAACGCAGTATACACACGTCGACAGAAAACGTGAAGAACTTCAACAAATATGAATTTTTATATTCCAAGTGAATAATATCTATTTTGTTAATTAATCCTTTCTTAGTTCTGGTTCTTTTTTTCGAAAAAATACGTTTTCCATTATTTTTGAAATTCAAGTCTCGTTATAAAATTAATTACAATTAAAATACTAATCTTCTCAAACGATTTGCTACTCTGTTCCTATTCACAAAGTAAGAATAATTTGTAACTCAGAAATTTTTTGACCCGTCCTATTTGAATTTTATCACTAAATATTTTGCAAATACTAATTTTGACCAAAAGTTTGGTGATATTTTCGCTAAAAAAGTAAGAAGAAGGCGGAATCGGTATCCAACGATGCATTGTTTCACGCCCTTTTCGCTTCGTTTCTTCATCATTTCAATAGCACAATTTCTTCTAATAAGCTCGTCGAAGGATAACTGGTAAGATCGGTAAAAATTCCTCTAAAGTTTCGTGGAAAAGGGATCAAGAGAGTCTTCTACAATTTTATCGGTTGCCAGTGGCAACGCCTCGTATTGCCACTGTGAAGCTTTCGACCAACTCCTGCGCGTTCGCTTCTGTTTCTGCTTCTTCAAAGCGTGTTGAAGAAAGAAGAACGGATCCACGATAAAGGATGAAAATGTGAACGTTCTGGGACCGAGTTAAAGAGAAAGAACAACCCTCCTGTCGATAAGGGTGAGTTTTCACCCCGAAAAAAAAAAGAAAGAGGAGTATCTCTCCTGATGCAGTATCCGAAAAGGATGCACGAAAAGAATTCCATTGCTTTCTTCCTTATTTCATTATTTTACATGTTGGACAACAATATTGACGGTTTTGTCAATATTTCTGTAATCATTGATAAATTAATCATTGTTAAGACAAATCAGTAATCATCAGTAATTTTTAAAATTTGTAATCATCAAAGTGGTAATTCATAAATCCCATAATGATTAACTTGTGTCTTATTAGGATCTTCGTACTGTGTATCTACGTGTAAATTGAAAATTGTACAATGTGCCCTAACTAAGATCTAGAACTACGTAAAAACTAAATATGTATTTAAAAAAAATAAAGGAACAAATTATTAGAAGGTACTCCATCGTCTTAACTTGACAAGAATAAAATTGCGCAACCATTTTGTTTTTTCTGCTACCAATACATTGACAAATTTTCCGCCAGATAATATACATATTATGGCGTTGCAAAGCAGTAAAACGAGTGTAAGGGATTAATCGTAGTTGGTACCCGTAATGGTGAACCGTAATGGACGATGAATCTCACAAGAATACGCACAGTACAACGATATTTTTCCGTTTTTTTTTTTTACGAGTATTTATTGTTTTATATTAAAAAGTGTATTTCAAGTTTATTTAGGCCCGCAATTGTTAGTAAGCAATTTGTTCAGTAGGTTGTAACGTATAAAATTTTGGATTTTGTTTCACTCATCTCCCAAATTTGTTTTTCCAATAAATATTTATATCTTTTAAATATTTCATCATCCCAAAGTTTAGAATCTTTTTTTTTGTATATAATGTTAATTTTTCAGTATTTATGTATTTTTAAGTTTCTATATAAAGAATAAATCAATGTGGTTTTCGCCAAACTTGCTAAATTTTTTAATTTTTGAGAAAAATTTGTAAATTCTGGTGATTTTAAAATGAAATTATAATTTGTTATGATCAATTACGATTAACATTTTTTTTTTTTTTAATTATTAGGTATTTAAACTTAAACCCATTTTTCTTAGATTTCTTAAAATCAGCATAATTTTTTCCAGAATTTATGAAATGAAATTAGAAAACTTGTAATTCGTTGGAAGTGTTGCGTATTGTGGATCTTAACAGTTCCCGTTTTGATTACCAACATTTAATATAAAAATATGAATGTTTTTTTTTTTTTTTTAGTTACCATTATAAATCAGATGTTTCATATGTTACAAATTAATAGAAAATTTTGAATGGAATAACAGATGAGTTATTATTTTTTATAGCGGATATTTAAATGATCGGAAATATTTCAACAAGAGTTTCAGCAGCACGTTGCTCAAAAGAGTTTTAATAATTGAAGGTTACGAGCTCCTAATTAACCTTCGTTGTGGATGGAATGGTGTTATTTCTTTGAACTGAAATGTGAGATCTTACTTGGAATTTATTTTTGAGTCTTAAACGAAGACTGATGTAATTTGCGACAGAAATAGAAAATCATATTGCCTTCTATAGAAAAATATTTGACCGTAAAATTCTACGAGAAAGCTTTTACGTTAAAAAAGACTTTATTCGCTTTTACTTCGAGCAACATCGATTCTTCCTTTCGTTTTTGTATATTCGTGGTTAAGGGTTTTTAACTTTTGCTTTTAATTTTTGTTTAAACATCAAATTAACACACTTTGTAATAATAATTTTTGGTGAGCATAATTTAAATCAATGAAAGATTTGGTAGTCAATTTTCTCATCTATTTGTTAATTTAATGAACTATAATAAGTTTTTGATCTGTCTATGATGGTACCTTCGAACATTATCTACAAATAAATCGATAAACATGTTTTTATCCTTTAAATACAATCATAAGCAATTTAAATTAATGAAATATACATTATCAAAAAGAATAAATAAATCAATTAGAAGTTAGCTATAATATGCAACTGTGAGTATATAACCTTTGTAGTAATAAAATTATTTCTAGCACTGATTAGATTATTTGTTTCATTAAAAAATTGCTTGATCAATGAATACATTTAAAATATTCTTTTCATGCAGGTTCTTAATATTAAATACGCACAAAAAGGAAAATACTTTGATAAATGTGACCAACCCATTAAACGTTTTGAACGATTAAGAATGGCCAAAATAAATAATTCTTTTTTTATTTTTTATATTTTTTCAGACTATCGTAGTAAATTAAACATACATTTGTTGGTGATCATGAAATGAATTATTTTAGTTTTATCTTCGTTGCGTATTTCGTAAGTTTACGCAATAGTGTTGTGTAGATGGTGCCTCATTTTCTTCATTTACTACGTATAATCTTGTTTTCAATCGTTGGTGCATCCTGTTATAATTAAAAATGCGTCTAATAAAATAAATGAAATTCTTTCCGTTGAAATGTTCATCATTTTTCCAAATTCAAGCGATTATTCGGCCGCAAAATTTTCTTTTTCATTCAATCCATAAAAATAAACATTTTAGTTTGCAAAATTTATCCTCCGCAGCAACTAAACACACGATATATCAATTGTATTAATAATTTCGCGGAAAATTCAAAGAGAGTCCTTTCGAAAGAAATCGACTCGAGAAAACACTTGCACGATGTGTTAGTCGCAAAAATTCGAGGATCATGCTTTCTTTAAACTGTTTAAAAGAAAACTCTGGAATTGGAAATATAAATTGTATTAATTATTTTGAACAATTTCGAAACGTTTGCGTCCAATTTGTTCGCGAAAAGATACGAAGAAGATGGATCAAGTTGCGAAATATAAAATGGCGGTAACGAAAGCTTGCGAACTGTAGACGGCGCCACTGGCTGGAACGAAGAAACGTTTATAAAATACAATTTACAGCCGCATTTCTTCGAGGAACAAAAAGTAGTTTCATGAAAACAATCGTCTTTCTATATTTTCATTAATTTCGAAGTATAATTAAATCTATAAATGCGAAGAATATTCGATTTTGATGATTTTGTCGATAAACACGAGATTGGTCTCGTGAGTTGATTATTTCTAAATTAAATACGTTTAATTTTGTTTTGTTTATTAAATATTTTCAACTTTTCATATTGCCAGTTTCTATTGTTGTTTAAGAACTGTGTGCGAGGAAAGAAGTTTTCCGTAATGTTGGCTCGATAAATTCAGATATTAATTCAATTTCAGATAAAACAAGATTGTAACGTTAACGATAAGGATGTACTGTAAAAGTGGGTGATAATAGTAAATCGAAGCGTCGTATTATATAAGCAATTTGCTTCGGAATGTTCGTATAATAGCGAAGAATAGTTAGATAAGCGCGTGTGCAGATAGGAAGATAAACATTTCGACATCGAATGTTTCGTGGTTTCGTATTTTAAATGATACTCTTCTTCCTTTCTAACGATACACGTTTGGGTGACGTGTAGTTTTATTAAAAAATGAAACATTTTTTACAGTAATAATATTTGTTCAAGAATCATCGCAAGAGTATAGGTTGAACGTTCGAAAGTCTCTGAAAAATTTCGTTTCTTTGACTGTTACTTTCGACCGATATGAAAAATCATAGATTGTACAAACAATGTAGATTATAATAACGAAAGGAAAAACAAAAAAAGATTGTAGTTATTCTGTAATTATTTGCTTATTTCCAGAATAGTCGGATCTGTCGAAATGACGGAATTTAAGTTTCTTATTTTAAATTTCAAAGTTTATTAATCCCGAGATGCTGCTATACATATTGCTGCTATGTATTTAAACAACTTTTTTCTTTTACATTAGTTATTTTGTAACTACGTTCTGCATCAAAGAAATATGAAAAATCTAGAATGTTCTTTTAATGGAAGATCGGAGTATTTCGTTATCTTAATCAAATTTTTCCAGTTTATTTTCTTTAAAAAATGAGGTAACTTCCAACATGGTCAGTTCTGGTACTAAGTTTTCTCCGTAATTCGGAAAGCAATTTTAAAACTGGACTTATAACGATAATGAAGCTCGTACAATGTTCTGACAATATGAATTTATTTAAAAGACAGATGTAAATGTTTCATTTTGACACCAGTTAGTTTAACCACGTGCTTTTATAATATTTTCAATTGTTTCTGCATAAAGTAAAATTACAACTTTATCGTTTAAAATGCCGGAAGAAGTTAGACAATTTTCATCGTGTTCCTTCGCCCTTTTGATTTACAAAATGGCGCTGCTCGGCCTGGGCGGCATTACGGTTTCCCCCATGCTGTGGGGTGAAACTCCATTCCGCGAAGCCACCCTTCACGTGGGGTGAATTCTCGATCCCTCGCACGCTGAATACGAAAGCGATGGAGGGGTGGTGGTAACAAATGAAGTGAGCCTGTTCGAACGGTCCTCCCGGGAAATTCTTAGAAAATGGTATCCTCGTCACCTTAGGCTTCGATGCTGGCGTCATCTGAGAACCGTTCTCGGCAGAACTTCCACGAAAATTCAACATCGTGCGTTGGTAACACAGTTTCTTTAACCAGTTAACGATAATCTTAGTTATTTCAAGACTGTTACACTGGCTGCCTTTTACTTTTACTCAAAAATTGTTTTCAACTCGAAATTATCCCTCGCTTACTCAATTTTGATCCGATCCATTCAATTACTCCATTTGAATATTTATATTCAAGCAGTTTCGTTAACCATTCGGTGGTAATTTATTTCAAATCTTTTATACATTTCTTCGCTATTTCGGTGTTATTTTATTTATTTAAAACTGTCCCCCAGCAGCCTGCTCTGTTTTCAAGCTGTACGATTAATCATACATACATATATGTAATGATAATATTATTCCAAATTTCTTTATCGTTTGCTCGAAACATTTCTTATTAGTCTAAATTGTTTCCCACACATTTAATTATCTCAATTGGATGATTATTTTTACGCGGTTTGTTTCGTTGGCGCATATATACGCTTAATCTTTCTGTTTATTATCACTGGAGCGCAAGCATACGTTGATGCGTTCCTGAATTGCAGTCGCAGATAACTAAAATATGAACTTTTTTTTTACATTTTTTGAAATATTTATATTTCGTTATAATAAAAGAAAGTTTAGTTATGAAGGCGTGTTGCCCGTTCTTTCTTATGATGCAAGTGGGTTAATCATAGCACATGTCAAACTTAAATTAAAAATTTGTTCGCTCAAAAGTATAGGATGACATACCAGAGAAATATACTAATAGATATGTAAAAGTTAAGTATTGAAATTTACATCATCACTCTTGTAAATTTCTTCGTGGTTGCTTTTCTCCAAAGTAGTCCGATGAGACCTTGTTCCCAACGAAGATCTTTCACCGACAGACGATACTCGGTTCTCCTCGATATTCGATTCATCCTCGAGCGGTACCATCTTGCCCATGAAGGCAATCGAGTAATTTCCTCTTCCTGGATCGTTGAAAACAACCTCGTCGTTGATCACCCATTCATTGTAGCGAATCTCCGAGAGAAGTTGAAAACCCATGCTCTCAGCTTTCGATTGGCTCTTGCCAGAGGTGAAAATACCACCGATCGCCGGCATTTTTAACGTGATCGCTACCTGTACACAGCCGTCCAGAAGAGCAACCTCGACTCCTTTCTGCTGATAAGATGGATGCACGTAGAGAATGTAGATGGTGATGTATTGGTTGTGACCGAATTTTTCGTGCGGTTTCGTTTCTTTGATCAAGGTGTTCCTCAGGTGCATGATCTTCTTGAGAGTTTCATCCTCCAGATTCTAGAAAACGAGTGCTTTTTCAACGAAGAAATATTTATATTCTTCTGTCGTTTAACCCCTCGCCTTAAGGTTCTCTTAGTTAACGTTTGTGTCAGATTTAACTGATTATTCATTTATCAAATGTATAGTAGTTTATGTTTTTGGTAAAGGAAGTTTATATAACTTTAGAATTGAGGTATATTACAAAAATATACACGTCACAAATGAGTTACACACTGATGCAAGCAAACTATTTTATTTACCATAGATGTTTAAATCTTGGGTACCTGTAAAGCATGGTATTTTTATATTCTTTATCGTGAACGGGTATATTGTGGAACATAGTATTAGTATACATCTTTGTATCGCAATTCGGAATTTTATTAAACTGTTAAATGTTTAATGATCTGGAAGCTTCTTTTACAAAGCTTTTATCGATCATGGCACGCTTGAATGTCGCTAAACTATCACAGAATTACTTTGAAGCTAGTTTACTGTTACTTGAAAGAAAGAGTGTTTTATTGTAAGAAATTCATAATGCTGTTATTATACGTGGGGTTTCAATTTTTTTTTCTGGATGAACTATTGACCTGTGTTTTATAAGCAAAAATATGAAAACTTTTTATTATGGAGTTACAAGCAAATACTACAAACATGAAGGTTTCACGGTTGTCCAGCAGCAATTCCAGTTCGATATTTTTCTCTATTTTACTTTCATTTTTCAGTTTTGCTATCATCAGTTTAAATCTTGGGAAAAAAAAGAATTTTCCAGAAAACTGCACTACTCTGTTGAAAAACCGTAACTCTCCTGAAAATCATGTATCATTATTGGCTAAAACAGTGTTACAGTTGTTTTCAATTATTTTATTTTTATTCACTGTAGCCTAAAAAACGTATCCGATTTCCAAAGATTTGTGTAATCTCGATTTCCAGGTGTTGCAATTTCGTTGTCGACCGTTACTAGCATTTTTTCCTGGAATTACTTTCACGTTACCTTTCAAATTCAATCACGATCATACCTGCACGCGATTATAAGTGTTCGTTTTATCGTCCTCGTTGTCGATCCTCATGATCGCGACGCCGATCACGCGACCGGATGTCAGGCTGGTAGCTATCAAGCTCGTGGTATCATTGATCCATGTTTCTATGAACTCCAGGTATTCGTTCACAGACGATTGATCCCGCAGGAACCCGGACGCCTTGCACAGTGGATCTTCTCGAAAGAAATGACGCTAGGAAAAATATCGATCTAAATGCAGGTGGAATACTGGTTCTGTACCACTGTACACTGTCGAGCACTATAGGATTCCCTAGAGAAAATGACAGCTTACGGGTTGATACCTTTACTATTTGCTACAATACTAGAAAGTTACACATTATTCCTAAGTTAGGTCTAATGTAGGTTAAACACGACTAATTGACTAAGTTACTAATTTATAATATTGCTAATGTTACTACCAATTAGTAATATTATTAATTTAATTATTAAGCCTTACATTTAGGTCTATTAATTATTTCAAAACGAGTTAATTAAGGTAAAGTACATTTTTCCCCGGCAACGTCAATTTCCTTAGAAAAGGTTAACATGCTGGACACTGTACTCCAATATATTTCGTGGCTAAACTTTGATTAAACGCAAAACTTCGTTGTACAGGGGTTCCCTCAGGTCGATTATTTTGCATTTTGCCGATGAATCCCATTCGAGGGGTTCTTTCATTCGTTCTTCAATTTCAAACGCGTGTTGATCCTCGTCAAAGTCCATTTTGATAACGAACGATGGTAATTAATTACAGAAAGGTGTCATCCTCTGATAACTTTGTAATATGTTGTCGAGGTCATCACCCTGAACAGAATTGTGAACATTTTACTTGGATGTCGTTTGTTAAGAAGTTATTAATAAAATACAAGATGAAACTTAAAAATTGTGAAATTTTCATTCGCAAAAGAAGGAGAATACCTGAACTGAAAAAAATAATTCAAGATGTACGTTCTGAACGTGTCTCTTAAGGTAATTCGTGACGCGTTTCGATTAAAAGCAATTTCATACTTGAATCTTTCGAAATCAACAGACGGAGTGATGTGATCTTATATAAAATTATTGATTATTGAGAGTATGAATGATAAAATTGTCAGTGAAGTGTCTATTTAAAGTCTGTTAAATTACACGCGAAAATGAACGATTCAAATAATGCCCGGGCGGTTCGCAAGAAAAGTTCGATCAAAGAGAACGATATGTTTGTTATAAGTCAACGTGTATCGGAGATCAGGAGGCAACGATTGTATCAGCATTTGAGAAACGCAGACGCGAGCTTTGTGTGGGAAAGAATATCCAATGGTTATCGAATCGTCGACCTTCAATTGGACAGATTTACACAAGCGTTACGCTTTGTTCTAGTACATCGTTCACCCAAGTACAGTTTATTAACGCATAAAAGACACTCGCTCGGGAGTTATTTCGTTACTTCAATCTTCTTTATCAACGCGTACATAGATAGTAGATTGAAGTACCCAGTTATTGGCATTTTGAACAAATTCGTATCTCGTGTGCGCCTTTTAAAAATTACTTGTATCATAATAAAATTCAAGGTTTATTGATTTTTAAGACTGTTCTGAAATTATTTCCTGTAAAACTAAGATTTATATAAAAATATACACATGCGACTAATTTTTTTTTTATACATATTACACAAATTGATTATTTTGTGTTTGCCATCGTTTCGTATTTGACCCATTACTATCCAAAGTTTCGTATTCGAAATATTTTACTCTGTTCATTACCTATTTATCTGTATTTACCTATTCAAATACTCACTATTGTAATTACAATATTATAACAGCTCGACCTAAAACCATAGTTTGCTTTATAAAACCGATAGAATTATCTGTAACTTATGTAAGGTAACTCGATCGCAGCTTAACATGCGGAAAGATGATTCCACAGGAAGTATTTAACCGTTGTCATAAACATTTCAGATCAATTTCTCTCAAACGGAGCCAGTGTCCAAAGCTGTTGGCTTGTACCAAGATGCCGTGTCTATGAAGTCATTTCTTAACAAAATCTTCAATAAAATGAACCAAAATTTGAGTTCATGCGCCCTTCAAGATGGAACCGGCGAGCTGGTGGGTGTCCTCGTTGCGTCAGTGTTCGAAAGGTTGCCATGGAACCTCGTATTAAGGGTATGATTTATTAATCAACAATATTATATGTAGATCTAGAAACTTTCGCGCAACTGAACGATCTAATTTTGACTGAATGTTCAATTAGAAGAATTTATTGACAACAATTGGTGCTTAGAAGGAAAGTCCTAAAAATACCGAATCCTAGATATTTTTATTCTTATTACTTATGAAAGAAGTGTGTAAGCAAGTTTTGAATCTGTAGTATCCTGGTGATGCATTCCGGCAAGTAATGTCGTTGCGCAATCATGCCATCAACAAGGCACTGTTTTATGAAACTTTGGATTCGGAGAAGCCGCCGGTACGAATCGACGTCATTTGCGTAAAATCCGATCATCAGGGAGAAGGCATTGGTACTGCGTTGTTACGTTCTTGTCTTGCTCGAGCCAGTGCTTTTACGTCTGCTTGTGTCGGGGAGTTCACTTCTGGTGCTTCTCAAACGATCGGTGTGTTTCACTTCATCCTTCATCCAATTTATATTAATACATCTCTTTATCTTAATTTTTCAAAGTTCTTTTATATTATTTCCATACAAATTAACCTTAACTTTATCAAACAATTTCTCTGTAAGTTTCTGTTTTTTTTTTTTTTTTTTTTTTTTAATAAAAAATTTACTGCACATTCCAGATTTTATTTATTATATTTCACGTTTCGAGTAAGTTCGTTTTTTTTTTTTTGACATTAGAATTACCAGTTTGGTAATTAGTTTAGTTAAACTGATCAGGTTCCGATTTTTTATTAAAATGCTTTTGTTCTATTTTTTACTATATATGCTAGTATATGTTTCGTTCCGCATTTATTTATGTTTCTATTTCATTTTCAACTGAAAAGTAAGATACCAATAGTTCTGATATTAATAACAGTGTTTATCCACAGCCCAGAGATTACAGTTCCAGGTAATCTGTGAATTACCCTATGAAAGCATAGGATCCGATGGAGCCAGGTACCAAATTTTTGCAGATTGTTATCCTGAGAATCATTCCATCGCTTGCATGGCTGTGAATATATCGCCTCCACCACCACAACATGCACCATCGATGTCCGTCTCGGTGCATACTCGGAAGCCGAAGAAGAAACGTAAGCAAACCAAGAAGAGAAAATAGGAATGTTGGTATTTTTCTACATTTTCGTGGAACGACATTGTATATTGTCATTCTTAATATTATCGATTTTTTATGGGTTGATTTTCACTCGGAACGAGACAAATATGTTAGGTCTATATTATAAACTATTAAATTATTGTAGATGAAATGGCCGATTTAAAACTACAACTTTGTTCAACATGGTGCTTCTTTTAATTACAACGCGCCCCGAAAGATAAGAAATCTCACTTTTATCTACGACTTTCTTAAATAAATAATCAGCAATTTTTATACTGAAAACATGAAAAAGTTTGTGTAATCATTTTTATTAAATTTCAAATTTTAATTTAACATGGCACAAGTGACGTTTTGAAATACTTTTACGTTATCAAATCGTGTTAGACTTTTTATACTTCGAAATTGGTCATTTAATTTGCAATAATTTACTAATAGACATATCATTAAGATTCTAACAGTCTGCATGAATTTTGAATCTCGTTATGTAGTTTTAGCGTGTGGTGTATGGTTTTCGAGAATTCACGTCTGAAAATGTAGCGATCGAGAACGGAGATATACGATTTATGTCACTGCACACCGGACGTGCATTAAGGTTTATGATTTCCAACAGTTTCGTATGGTCGTCGTAAACCCAGTTTTCAAGTATTTTTGTTTTACAATTCATCTTTCTGCTGTTGCTGCGTTCTACTGTCGTCCAAATCCGGCCGTATCGGCAAACGCTCCCAGAAGTTCATTCTGTCTGAATTTAAGTTCTTCGACATCACAATTCTATTGTTTCCTATGTGAAGATACTCAAGATCCTTGGTTCTGACAGGCTTCCATTTCACAGGTATGTCATCTGTTACTTCGGGAGTCGGGTTGCTGAAAGATTACCAATCATTTAATAAAGCGTGCTTAATAAAAAGTACATAGTGCATATTATAATAAAATACTTCACTATTGAAGTGAGGTAAAAATAGGAGGATTAAGTTAACGATCGTTCAAATTTTTACATTTTGTATAAATATTTCATAGAAATTTTTAGAAATATCTTAATCGAGGCCACTTACCCTGAACTGGCAAAGTTATACCAGAAACTGGTTATAACATCGATCATTTTGTGATCGTCTTTGGTCAGTGGTTTGTCCTTGAACAGTTGTTCCCCAACGGGGAACAAATATTGAAGTTCGTCCGCATGCGAAACCCCGTAGTCATTATCAGGATCACCGAATATCGCGCTGAACGAGGCGCTTCCTCGATATGTTAAGTAATAATAATACACAGGAGAAGACTGTTTCTCCAAATAATTAAGCACCGATGTTTGAGCTGCGTGTGTGAACCAAGCGTCGCTGTACATCTAGAAGATATTCAAAGAAAATTACAGAAATATTTTCTATGTTCGATTATACTAATTTGCGTTCTATGGCAGAGGGATGGAAAAATCGTGTTATAATTAAAGTACTTTGACCAAAACATCTTATTCGTTGAGTCCTAGTAAATAAACATAATGAACAAACGATGCAGAAGTCGAGAAATTTAGTATGATATTTTTCAAGTATATCATTGCTTCTAAGTTCTAAGGTTCGTCAAAAAATCGTCGTCGTTGAAAAAATTTACAATTCCTACGAAATACCTATACGTATATTAGATACCCGATTATAATTTTACATAATTTTGAGTGTATTCCAAGTTTTTATTTATTTATATCTTTGTTCAATCACCTTAACGTTTGAAATAAGTTACGCACCTAACTAATATCCTGTCGTTCCAATACATAATCAATAAGCAGGATCTATTTCAAAGGTCATCTACCTCTTGTCATAAGAACCAACGCTACCGGTAATTTTGTCACGCGAACCTTCGCGTTCGATACAAGTTCCGACAGTAAGCATGAAAATTATTCGTGCTGTCACGGTTGGAAAGTCTATCGAAACGACAAAAGGATACTTACATCGACTAGTTTGAATCGCGTGGAATTGTCGATCGGGTCATTGCCGAAGTAGAAATCTCGTATTTCGGATGCCACTCGTTTCTGTTCGTCCTTGGGACACGCCTCTTCAAACAGTAACGTCACGGGCGCGATATTCAAGAAATCCTTGTTCAGTCTTCTAATTAACTCTCCATCGTTTCGTGCGTACAGACCTGTTAAATGTAATCGGAAAGAATGATTGCAAACAAACAACCGTATAACGAAGTAAGTAGTTGCGCGACAGCGCATGAACGTATACCTGGTGCAATTAGGGCTCCCTCCTCGGATGTAACTCCTGTCATCCATGGAATGTCCGACAGGTGGCCATGTTTCGACGAGATTGCAGGATCTTCCGTTAAGAAGGCTCCAGGATGAACTGGTTCGATCACCGGTCTGAAGGGTATCATTGGGCAGTAACCGAATACCTAAAAGTAAGTGGAAGAGAAAGTGTGATGGTTAATATTGTCCTTAACACTTTACCGACCGGTACTGGCTGCATGTAAGTGTTAATATTTGCACAACGTATACATTATTGGTCACGGTAACGAATTCAGAAGCTTTGCCGTGTGAGGAGTGGTGGATTGAAAAGTGCATGTCAGGATTACCAAATATTATTCGAAGAAATGACAAGAAAATCTCAGTTGTTTTTCAGTTTAAAAAATAATTTTTAAATAATCGATTAGGTATATCATTGATGGCTAATGTACACGTATTATAAACAATTCTTTCTTCTCTCGTACGGTATGAAATAGTATGAATAATTGATTATTGAATAGTAATATTTATTAGCTGAAATCAATGTATGTAATTTAGGCTTCATTAGAACACTTCATATACAGCAAATCTAATATTAAGTTAGGAAGTGATAGTGTTTATCCGCTTCATTATTGAAAGGTAAACAATGTGTTAATTATCGAGTGGACGCTAGTGTTTCGTGTTGATTTTTCTTTAATTCATCATGATTGCATTGAAACGTCAAGTTTCAAAGTAGAAACTGCTTGGTGAGTAAACATAGTCGATTTATCGCTTCACTTTATATACGCTTTCACTTCCAGTCGCGTTAACATATTTCCTACTCGTGAAATCGTTCCCTACCGGAATTTTCCCTGTTACCTAATGTGCGTATGTATGCAGGTATACGTGTATTGTACGTATATCGGTTAGCACCGCGCAAAATGTCTGTTTCGGTTCAAAAATTACAAGCGTTTTGTCAACATCGATTTTCAAAGTGTGCACGAAACGGAAATTCGCATCAGCATAGTGATACATACAATTGTATGAATCCGGTTTTTCCAGAAGTTGGAAAATATTTATTAGTCACAGGTACGTGTTGTTTCGCTCGGGGATATTAGACTTCTGATAACATGTATAATTATTCGACGAGGAAAAATCATTTCTCCGAATTGTCAAGGCGTTTTATTGAGAATTCAATCGAACGAACTTTGGCCAACTATTTCGTGACTAATCGTACTTGTATCTGATTAAAAGTCACTTAATTTCAGGAATTTTATTAGACGTGGGAAATCCACTGCACTAATTTTCATGTTCTAAGGTTCATAAATATTAATGCTTTTCTTTGTAATTAACACGTGGTATTTGCATTTTTGTATCCGTAGACGTTTGATAGCTACATACGTACAGTACCCTGTCACTCTATTATGGACACCCATAATTTTCAACGTTCGTTCCCTGAGAAAACTATTATAATTATCGCAAGTCCGACAAGTATAATTTTGCACTTTTAGGTTTCTTGAAATACTGTTAATCACGTGGAAGGATTTTTGCGTACCCTATTATGTAGAGTAATCACGTGATTCCTTTGACTTAAACCTGATTACAGAAATTCTATGTAAACATAAAATACTATTTATTTCTCAACTTAACAAAAAATATTATAATTTAATGCTGAAAAGTAAAATTAATAAGAAATTCATAGATTCTGTGCAGAGACGTCTATGTTTACAGTGGCATAACAAATATATGACGTATCCGAGATATTTTTATACGCCATAGAGTTAAGATTTTAAAGGTGTTCTTATTGAAAATATTTAATAAAAAAATGATGTATCAAAAAACACGTCCTTAAGAACTGAGTTCACTATCGATAGCCAAAGAAATCGTACAAAAAGTTAAATATAGTTTCCTTGTTTCAACAAAGCTGAAAAACAAACATTTCTGATTTTCTATTGATATTCATATAATAGAGTGGTGGGTCACTGTAGTTTTCGTTAACCAATCGTGCCAATCTTTGTGATCGTAGTAAAAGCAACAAATTATTCAAGACTCGAAGGATTAATTGCCACGTTAATTAACACGAACATTTGGATGATCCGATAAATACAGAAAGAAATGTATGTACGTCGCGGGTAAATTCCCTGCGATAAATACGACAAGGTTAACGCATGGCGTTTTAAATAGCGCAATTATAAGTTACGAAATTGTATAGTATTACAGCGACTTACATCTTCACGTATTTCACGATTTCAACACACTTATATAATAAGAATCGAGTTACAAACACGACCCGTCTTTAACACTAACAATAAGTGCATAACGTTCGATTTCAATGCCAAGGTATGCTGTCTGAGCAATTATCCAGCGAGTGCATTGTGAAATCTCGTTTATTCGAACTTGCCTAACCGGATATGCCTTTTATTAAAATTATAGAAATGGGAAGAACAAATTCTGTAAATTTCCTAGCACGTATACTTTGGTTTTTTTTTTGTGTTTATTTAAAATTCAAATCAGGATTCTGACGTTGGATAATTTTTGATTGGCGGTATTATATCTCTTACACTGAGCAATTTTTAATTAGAAATTGGACGCTAAGAATACACGAAACAATGATACTTAACTTATGTAATTATAAAAGATACATAATTGTGCAAGTGGCTCTAATAATTTGATCACTGTATATCAAAACTTAATTTATTAGCGCTATGATAATTTTCGTTTGACAAATAGTTTTAAGGATAATCACATTAGACAGGCCAAACTTATTATATACAATATAACTTTATTATTTTCGATTATTCATGAATCAGACTGATTTTAATTGGAATTCTGATTGATCTTTGCTATATTTTCCACCAGAATATTTAATAGTTCAAGGATACATTAGTTTCACCAGTTTCTTTTTCTGAAACAGCTGGTAGTACGCTTATCTTAGCATGAAACGATCGAACCTTGATATGTCATAAAATTATATAAATGAACGGCTTGTCTTAGGAGTATGTCACTGTACAGATATGTAAATAATGTAATGCAAGCTAACTCGCAGATGGATAGTTAAAATAATTACGTATCGGAAGGTGATTGATCTTGAGATAACTCATCATTTCAGGAATAAGTGATTTTTCTTTTAATCGTAGTTTAAATTAAAAATTCATAGCTAAATTGAATCTGATTAGTGAAACTTTAAATTATATTTTTCGAATCGGGACGAATCCATTAATCTTCAAACTTGGAAAACTTTTAAAGAAAATGTTTCTTCAGCAGATCGTTAGAATTTTCTTTCATTTCCTAAACTTTCCTTTCCTTTTTTTTAAATGATACTTGTAAACTGTTAAATAATTTTCTATCCCGAATAATTTTTCAGGGATTAGGGTATCGAAGAATAAAAAACTTTCGAAATTTTTGATGAATTTTTAATAATTGTGCTTACCTGGAAAGCACGATCGGTTGCGATAATATCCGCGGCACTTTTCGTACGAAGACAAGCGATCAGCTGTTTCGAGTCTGTCGAAGGACAACCCAGAAGTTCAGCCACCTTCAGGGCCTTCTTTTTTGGTGAACCTGGTCTCGCCAGAGCCCACGGACAGTGACCATTGCCACTTTGAGAGATCGCACGATGGAAAAGTCCTGTTTTAAATCGAATTCAATTTGAAAAACAAAAAAAAAAAGAAAAGAAAAGATTTACAATCGAGAATAAACAATTTACATTTCATTTTTTTGAAACGAGACCTTGATTGTAATTTCTGAATTGCGCGTGTACAGAATTTAAACTGGTCGTTGGATTTATTTCTACCATGCGCAAACTTAATACGTCTGTTGCATAATATGTTGTTCGCGGAACTCATTCAAAAGGAAAAATTGTGCCATGTAGATTGTAACAAGGATTACCGTGAAAATTTTTTCACGACCGACAGATTGTTACATTCGTTGAATTCTTCGGTTTCTCGTAATCATTGTTTTCCTCGTTACGAAATGAAGCTATTAACAAGTTTCTTCGTCGTTATAAAAATGTATCTTCGTGACGTTGATCGTCGTTATAAAAAAGGCATCTTTGCGACGTTGATCGTCGTTATCGTTCTTCCGGTGTAAAAATAGTATGATCTTTAACTTACAATTTAACGAAGATATTTTAATCTTTGTTTCCTTGTAATAATTGGCCAAACAGTCGAATAAGCACATGTTACATGTTAATTGTATCGACACGTCTGCAATGCTTGCCCATTGCAGTGGAAGGCACGAAGCATACAAATTTATTCATGGCCCATTTTTGGTAAATTTATTATTTATTTATCAAAAATCTAAATACAGTTTGATCTTGGAAATGATTCTCATAACTAATCTTAAGGGCCACGAATTATTTATTACACCTAATATATACATATATATTATTTTATATATTATTTTATTATTGTTACTGACCTTTCGTCAAATTGCTCATCATATGATAATGAACACTAGCTCCACCCGCGCTTTCTCCAAAAATGGTCACACGATTCGGATCACCTCCAAAAGCAGCAATGTTTTCATGCACCCATCGAATGGATTGAGATTGATCCTTTAACCCGTTGTTTCCCGGACACACCGTGTCCTCGGTGCTCAGAAATCCTAATGGTCCGAGCCTGAAAAATTATTTCCATTAATCCTTTCGTTACCGCCATTTCATGCGCTAATAGTATGACGCTTGTAGATATGACCCCTGTGCAATTATTATACCTAGAATAGTGGAAAATATAACATCATACAGGATTAGACCGCAATTTTTATTTGCAATGTAGCGTTTTTATAACAGAAAAATTTCTTTCTAACAACCATTGTTTCGTTGTGTATACGATTTGGTGTCGGACTAATAAGATTATAGTCGCTCATAAAACAATAATCGTTTCGTGGCAAGCGATCATGGGCTTCCCTAATGCTTTAATGGCGGGAAACTATAACGATAAGAAATCTCGTTTTCATATAAATTTCTATTACCAACGGAAACAATAAATCTCGTTTTTATCTTGCATTATCGACGGGAAAAGAACGTGAAAGTTGTGACAAAACGTTTCCTGAAGGCCGCTTAGGATGTTTTTATCGATAACTATAAGAAAATTGTCCATGAAGACGAAAAATAAAGCATGAATAGCGTTAATATTAAACTAATAAACCGTGTAAGATACCAACCTGAAAGCTTTACCCCTCCTAGCTTGTTGACCCAATGCATACTTTGGAATTTAAATTGTACTATTTCTTTAAATACTACGCCCTCAATATATGAAAGTTATTTGTGAACAGAAATGTCAGTGTTTAATTACAATCGATGGTCTGGGTCATGACTGAACCATTGTTCGAGGCTTAATTTGAAAATTAATCAATCGTATCCTAAATAATTCAGATTTCAATACACATATATTGTATTAACAATCGACGTGTTAACCGATTAACTGTCACCTCTTTCATTTGTGAATTATCGAAAAGAAAAAAGATGGAAAAAATAAAGGGTTTTGGATTAATATGCTATATCTCCAAATGGAACTCACGATGGCTAATGAATTAAAGTATTGATTAACCAAAGGGTTAACATCGATTGTAATTGCTTCGTTTTATTCGAATTTTTTACCTGTAGTTCACGGTGACGAGGATCATATCGTGGTCCAACAAGAATTTGGGATGATAATAGTCGGAATGGCCGGCGCCGCAGATCCAGCCGCAACCATGGAGCCAGATCATGACCGGATACCCTCCGTTCAATTTATCCCCTTCGCTGGGCAATTTCGGCGTGTAAACGTTCAGGTAAAGGCAATCTTCGTCACCTTCGATTTCGTCTTGATGGGTGTAGATGTTCCTTTGGACGCATATTTTCGCATCTTCCTTGGCTGGTCGAACACCATTCCATGCTAGTGCTGGTTTCGGGGGCTGAAAACACGCGTGTAGTTTTATTCTGTGAACGTAGACAATGAGATGCGTGGAATTTAAATGAAAACGCAGCTTTACAGCCTTTAATATTAGTATTATTATTTGTTCAAAAATATGTTTATAACACGTTTGAAACGATGGTGCTTTTTTCTATTTATGGTGTGACAGAAGTAAACGAACTCCTGCCTTTCTAATCTAAAATTAACTTCAGCTCAACCCATTGCACTCGAAGTGTTTTTCGACAAAATCAAATCCATTCCATTTTTATAGCGAAATTCTTGAAAACTAAAAAATATATATATACATATCCATATCTGTTAATAGTAATAGAAACCTAAATAAGGTTCAGATGAAATTTAATACTCTTTTGCATATTTTTATAGATTTTTAATTTGTTTCTTTTGTTTTTGCAGTTTATTTCAGCTCTTTTTCATTTACAATCTTGACATTTCACAGTCAGAACTTAATGCTTCAATAGCTAGTTTCTAAATGGAATATAAATTGGATGAATGAATAAGCGAAATGTATGTACATAAGATCAGGTGCTTTAAGAGAGATACATAATTCAGTATCGAAGTGCAAAGAATAGGTTTCAGATATATATTTAAAACTATTTATATATAGTACGATATTTATATACATTGTATTATAACTGTTAACACGTTTGAAACATTTAGTTATGACTGACTTGTGGAATACAGTCGGTACCAGACTGTTAGTCGCCTTATGAGAATTCTCAACTTAGAAGTTGCGATTTTAATTGCATTTTCATAAAAGGTAAAGGTAAAAAATGACTTCTTTTAATGGTTGCTATCCACTCTAAGAGAATGAAATCCCTTGTTCATTTGTGTACATTTTCTGTTTCTTTTGTAGTTTGATACGTCTTTTGATATTACTCACTATCTCTATTAAAAGTTTTGTCTGTTTCTTACCGTTAACAAGATATACTGGAAAAAAGAAAAATTTATACAAAGGACAAAAAATATTGCTAATAATTTTTGAAATGGAACACCGCTATTTCTATTAAAACCAGAGTTGCGAGATCAAAATTTTTGTTGCATCTTACTTACAATTAGTTGATAAACACATACTCGCCAGACTATAGTAAATTAGCGGTGTTCAAATGGCTAATAGTCAAATAATTACGATAACTATGAATGTAAATTTCTGCCTCATTTTAGAGAAACGCGTGTTGCAACTGTGTATAATAATTATATCCCATATAATACCATAAAGTTTGAATGTCATACTTAATGTCTTATATTCTTGTTATAAGAAATCAATTTACGCAAATGATTTTTACGTCTCGGTCGGTGTAATTTTATTTGTAGAACATATGATATTTTTGCAATTAAAATTCTATGAATTAATAGATTAGAATAATAGTAATAAAATTTAGTTTCGAATCAATTTCACGATACTTATGAACAACGTGTTAATTAATCAATTTCGTAAATAATATGGTAGAGTGATCAAGGTATCAGTATTTTGAACGGGAACTGGTTTGCTTAACGGGGGAAAAAATCTTCTCGCGAGGATTCCAGATACGTGTTGAGGTTACGAGACGGCTGCTTAATATATTCGTATAACTTTCGTAACAGAGCGTAAAATTACATCACTGTGCACGTTAACGAAAACAAGTTGTTCATTGAACGATGAGAGCAACCATTTAGTCAACAGTCCTATCTAAAACTTAAAATAACGAAGATTCCTTTGTATTTATTAATCGAACATGGCCAACGTTTCAGCCTTTGATATGGGCCTTCATGAGGATCAATCCTTTTGCTCTGATTGGAGAAATATCATACTTTTTAATAGAAACGAAGAAAAGAAATATGATATTTTTCGAAATTTCGAAATATTACATTTTTAGACACTTGCTTATTGTAAATATATTTTTGGGATCTTGGTAATTTCGAAATATTATGCTTTTAGGTACTTGGAAAGTTTTTAGAGACGTAGAAATGTCTAAATGTTAGATGTTTAGATGTTTGGATATTTTAAAATATTAGATTTTTAGTAACTTAGAAATTTCAAAATAACATATTTTTAACAATTTAGAAATATTAAATTTCTAGACACTCAGATTTTGCTTTTGAGCAGAAAAATTGAAGATTTAACTTGAATGGAGTACAAAATAAATAATGAAGATCTTGTATAGAAAATATTCCGATTAAATTGCGATCTTACCTGGAATCTAAGTTCTCCAAGAGGTGGCAGAGCGTAGGGAATCCCGCGGAATCCCACGAAGTCTCTGCCGCGTCTGGTTTTCATAATCACTCCTGACAATGTACCATTCCTTATCTTTATCATTGATGTTTGGCTCTCGGTTGCGACCAGTTCGAACAGACAGGCACAGCTCAACGAGAGCCATACCAGCCTATGGTATATCATCGCTTTTCAAGTTGATATTTTCCTATTGACGTATTAAAAAAGAAAAGTTGAAATAAATCCGAACTACCTTAATCAAATAAAACCCAAAGTTGTGTATACGTAACATTTTACTATGAGTTTTGTTTTATAAATTTTTCGTTTTTCCTTATCCATTTATTTACTGTACTTTAATGCTTAAATAAACACAAATGGAATTAAAGTTTCCATCGTTTACGAATATTACTGACAATGAGATTACTTAATTAATTCGAAATAGCAAATTGTTATGCTAAGATTATGAATTAATACATTCAACATTTCGCAGCGTAGAGGTGTTAATAAACATTAATAAATACAAAATATTATTGTTCACTATTTTTCCAAAGCCCGTCGTAGTCAAAGGGTTAAAACGCCACTGATATGAATTTAATCTATGTGCAAGGTTACCTTTGCAATGTTACTTTTAGCATCGAGTCGGTTTGTTATTACAATGGTAATTTTGAATAAATTCATTCTGGAAATAGAGGTAACAAAATGCCGTTCGTACAAATTGTGCGTTAATTAATCCTTCAATTGACATAATTAAGTGTTAAAGCTCTTCAATCGTTTATATTCCTAATATTTATTACAGATAACATAACAATTCTTTATTTCTATCGGTATCATTTTAAAAATCTATGCTGCTAATGTTCACTATAAATAATATTCAAATATTTTATTTCTACCTTTTTCAAAATATGTTTGGTCTTCATAAAATATTTTTAGCCCCTAATCACCCAATTAAAACAGAGCGATGACTTAAATAATGCTAAATTATTTCAAATCAATTTAGTCATTATGTTAATAATGAATCTGTTATCCGTGATTCATTTTGAAAATATGTACTTTGATCGCAATGATTGTTATGTATTAAGAACATGTGTACGTACGCGCTGGTGTCTTGTTAATTGTCCACTTATCAACTTCTGAATGAAGTAACTTTTAGTTCAAGAAAGACGCGACAATTACGCGTCCGTTACCTATGAAGGTAAGTCCACGACTGCTCCAGGTGAGAGTCGATGGTTCGTTGGTTCAGTGATGCTGAGACGTACGATTCTTCGAAACTCGCCTGGCTCTGGGTATCTTGGTGCATTATAAAATCGAATGACACTTCCGGCTATGTACGTTTGGGAAAAACTGAATTCTAACGCTTTGACGGCCGCACGTTTTGCATGATTCAGGAAATTTGCAATTTTCGATTCTTTTCTACGTCGAAAGAAAGATTACGTGTGGGAATTTGTCTGGTGTACGCGATAAAATTGTTAATTTTTAAATTGGGTTTAGTATATAACACGATAAGTGGGAATAAACTAAATAATAATGTACGATAAATGATTAATATGTCAAATTGGTATTTGGACGTTAAAGTTTTTAGTTAAATTTAATTTATATCACATGTTTACAAGAAGTTGGAATTAATTTAATTTAATTCAAAGTCAAATGGTTATAAAAGGATTTAAATCTAATAGTAGTTTAAATTTGTCAAGTTACTTGGACATTTAGGTAAGGGGATATTATGTTATCGCAAAGTAATAAATAAGATATGCTAAAAATAAAGTAGGTATTTGTTATTTTTCTATGGTTTCTTATTTCAACTTGGCGCGCCACTAGTACCATCTAGAGGCGAGTGGCGGAATTAATAAAATTCAAAAT
Organism: Stelis phaeoptera; assembly: GCA_943735885.1. Classification (NCBI taxonomy): domain Eukaryota; kingdom Metazoa; phylum Arthropoda; class Insecta; order Hymenoptera; family Megachilidae; genus Stelis; species Stelis phaeoptera. The sequence goes on from OX030930.1 coordinate 8,852,696, forward strand.
TGCAATCACCGACGAGCTACTGCCAGCCTTACGGGAGTTCGCGTGCTCGAAAAATTCGCTGTTTTCTATCGCCATCTAGGATATATTGCGGTCAGAATAAGAAACACTCGCGGAGGATGTTACTGGTCCGATCGCAAGAACGGTCGCCAAGGCGAGGGGAATTTTTCTGTCTCGCTTTGTCACATTTTGTTCCATGCGTGTTTTTCGTCACGAGGTAGTATGTATGTCTCACTCTGTTGCGCGCGGCTTCGTTCGCGTTCCTTGTTAGTGGCAAACGAACGCTAGAGAATATCACTGTATCTCACTTTGTCTCAACTTGTTTCGTTCGCTTTCTTCGTTACGCCACGGACAATTCCCCTTGCCCCGGCGACGTTGTATCAGTCATTTTAAATACATTTACCGACAGAGCCCCAAGCCGACCAGGCTCATTTCTTAATTCAGTCGTTCGGTTACCGAGACCCACGCCGAACACACGTATTAATAAATCAACTGAATCAATCTAATATAATTTATATTTCGGAGACGGCGCAAAATTAACAATTTTCTACATTGGAAATTGTCAAAATTCTTTAATCCTTTTACATATTTTCACATTAGCAACATCTTTCATTTACACAATTTTTAATTTTGCGCCGTCTCCGAAATATAAATTAAAATTATTTCGTCATTTTTGGTGCGTTCCGATGTCGGTTGTATTTTTTTTCCAAAAATTAATTTTGAGTAAACGGAAGAATCGTTAATAATGCGTGTGACAGATATTGATAATAATATTCTATTGTTAGAAGCAGTTCAAAGTCAGAAACTACGTTAAACTGCATAAGAAACGCGTATTAAAATTACTAAAAGTTCAAAGGGCTGCCAACAAAGTTCTGTTTCGAATTTCGATATAAAGTTAGATTCGTAAGAAAGCAGAAATCTTCCACTTTAATTCGTTTTTTGATTTACATCGATATCTTTATTCGTTCCTGAGATATCGTCGTGTGAAGACAAACGTAATTTTTGTAGAAATTCGCTGCCGCCTCACGCTTGGACCCAGACAGCGAGTGTCTAGCGTAGCGGTCACGTGGTCATTGATTACGTCTAACCCTTTACTATTCCTGGAAATGCGCCAGACGCATTTCCTAGAAAAAAGTCTACGGCCCATTCGGGAGTACCCTCGTACGCGCCGGCCGCTATACAAACTTTGAAGCCCTATATCTCAGGAACTAATTAAGATATCGCGTTGCAACAAATTGCGTTATTATGTACGCACTTTCCTCTATCTTCTGAGCTACCTACTGCGTAAAATTTAGGCATGTTTTTTTTTATTTATTGCCAGGAATTTCGCTGCCGTTGAATGTTTCGCGTTGACCTGTGGGATCCTTAACGCGTCAAGTGTTTCCTGTTAATTTAGATTTAAATAACATTAGTTGATGGGAAAAGTAATATACAAACTTGAAGATTATATTTTTCGGTTCGGTAACGTGGTGACATCTGTTGGCGGAAATTGAATATCCATAAAACTGCTGTGCTGTGAATTTTTAAAAAACTACGAAAATATTAAGGGGCTAGATCCGGATAAGGTAGAGAGTCGACGTTACCGCCAAATTTAATACAAAATATAGGTTAGCGGGAATCGACTTTTCGTCCTTATGTGAGAATATTTTCGCCTGTAAAAGGGCTCATTGGAAAGACGATAATCAAATAGAGCGCGCGGCTGCCGCGGTTTAATATGATTTTGTTGATATTTAATAATATGAGTGTTAGAAACTGAGCAAAAATCGGCAATTACACATCGGTCAAATTAAACTATTTTTTTGTCATTGAAAGATTATTCTTCTTCAGCGCGCTAGATTTAATGTTTAACTACACACTAAAATAGGTTTTGTCTTGATTCTCTCTGAAATAAAGTCAAATAGTCGATTCCCGTATAGCTGTATCTCAACGGCCATACAATTCCTTTTAGTCACATTATCGGCAATACAGGGTAAAATACGTGACAAGTTTAGTTGGCCCGTTGCGAACCAGGTAGCGTCTAATTATAAACACTTCCGATGTGGAACCGTAATGTAATTTGACACATCCGTACATGCATATACGCTCGACTACATGCATATACATATGTATGCATCAAAATTTATGCGACTCGCGTTTGACTTGGCTGCTGAACATTTCGTATCTAAAATTATTCATTTTCTTATCATTCTTGTCCAAAACTTCTGAACACGTGACTTCCCGTTAAATTGACGTACTGTAAAAATGGACTTTTTTTTTAACCTGTTGACGATAATACGTTCATTTTTATTTATGATATTTATTTGTCAGTTACTTTATTTTTGTTGCCACCGATAGTGATGATGCATTTTTAAATTATACAGTTTTTCTCGGCCGAGAGAGAACACGCATAGTATCTAATAAGTGATTCGAGATTGCGGTCGATTTATTAGAGGAAAATCGGGTGATACGCCCCATTTCTAAAGAAACACCAATAAAACAACTATTTATTCGTAATGTTTAATTCTTTTTTCCAAATCACATAAACTGTTATTTACTCTTCACAATAATTGTATCAGAATTACAGCGAATGTAAATAATCGTTTCTTTTAACCTTAAATGGAACGTTCTACAACACAATCGTTAGATAATGTGACAAAACGCCCCAGCATAAATGAATAATTACTTTGTGTCATTCTTAAGAAAATATTATAGAACACATACTTTGAAGTACACTAATAACAAGACTAAAATAATATTTAATAAAATTATTTTATTTGTTATTCATTACACATTCTTTTCTCTTTTCTTCTGGACTCTGGACAATACCGATGTGTAGGTTATTTACAAGAATTTATTACTTTATTAAATTTTGTAATGACTTATAAAATTAAAACTCCTTACTTACCACAAATTGTTAGAATGCAACCATAGTAAATGTGGTATATGTACATATATGTACATATATGTATATGTATGTGTACATGAATTTTTTTCTCATAAATCGAAATAATTTCATGTATTTCTTACTTTTGCTACGACTGCTGACAACTGAGTGAAGTTTGATCCTATTGTTTACGATACTATATTGTCATTTATTTATTTGGCATATTATAAATTATTTACTGGAGCATTTTGTAAATTCTCCAATGTAAAACTTTCCAGCTTAAATCTGGCAAAAATATATTGCAAATAGAATTATACAATATCAATTTAAAAAGTTTGGGTTGCCTACTTTCCATATATATGTATGTTTTAATTTATCACAAAAAAATCAGTGACTTATAAAATTGAATTTTCCTAGGACTCTCCATAGTTCGTGAGAAAGTTGAAAATAAAAGATTGTAGTAAATCTTTCTAAAAAACGTAATATTTGAACGTATTATTATCGCGGCAGTTATGAATGATTATGTTAAGTTCAAATCTGTTGTTTGTAGCTGTATATTTTTATTTCCGTGCCTAAAATCGTCGCGACGAATACTTCATCTTCATTTATAATTCTTTAGTATTTACTATTTACAAAATATCATGATGCAGTATAAGCATCTTTCGAGTTTATCAAAATGTACAATAAGGCTTTTGCGATTGCACGAGTCCAATTTCAATTAAAATTTTTAAAAGCATCGCGCAATACATAAAACATAAGAATATCCATTCGCATTCATAATGATGTTCACTGCGAACGTGCAAGCTGCATTAGAGGTTTCAGAAAAACAAATCACAGATTCAATTTATGATTCAAGGAACGGTTTTTATTTCTAACAGAATTTGTAAAAGACAACGCAAGTAGCTCCATCTTTAGGTACATAATACTATTAAAATTACCGACCCTCCAAATCGCAAAAGTCACGTGACTACCCTAGCCCCTTAAGACCTAGGAAAACGTATATAGAGCAACAACGCATATTGTGCGTATTCGCGGCGCGCGCGCCCGTACAGAGACAGTACTTTTGCGGACTGGACATTCGAAGCGAAAGGGTTAAAGACTGCCAGCCAGGGGTCGGAAACTCCTACGGTAGGAATCCTAATGATTTTTCGTTTTACGGTTTTAGTTCCACGATGACGAACAAGCCCTAGATGGTGCTACCTCGACGACAGTGACCGCCACCTACAAACACTGAAACCGTGTGAAACCATGGATCTAAGAATATATGGACGGAGTGTTACGCACGGGCGGTGCCAGCTTTGCCGTAAGGGGTGCTTGGATATTTTAATTACTTCCAAAAATTGGCAATATCAAGTTTCGAAACTTGGATGCAATCTACAGCCAATCTTTTATTACTATTTATTCGCACGATACTACATACATACTGTAAAATACGATTGTATATTGCGATAAAATTGCATAAATATTAATAAAATTTCACATCTTCTACTTGCAACTACAATTATATAAATGACGTATCACAGTATTAATTGTAAGATTGGTGTAAGTTGCATTTTATACTAGTCATAAGATAAATTAAGTTACTCGTTGTACAAAGAAGGGTAAAAATAAAGAAAAAAAGAAAATTAAACATTGCTTATTTATTTATAAAATCCTATCAAATCCAAATCTCGAAAGTTCTTACAACCTCGTATTTTTAGGAGGAAATATAAAAAAGATCGTAGTATCAGGAGAATCAAAATGCTTAAATTTGAAAAATTGTATTAGGAGAACATAAGTTGCGAGGAGGTATTCGTGCCACTTCTCGGAATTTTGATGACGTCATATTCCAGGAATTCCCCAGAACCTCCTTCGCGAAATCGAAAAGGTCGAAATTGAAAAATTGTATCAGGAGAACATAATTTGCGAGGAGGTATTCGTGCCACTTCTTGGAATTTGACGTCATCAAAATTCCAAGAATTTTGCCGATTCCGAGAAATGACGTCAAATTCCAGGAATTTCTTAGAACCTCTTTCGCGAAAACGTAATGCTCGAATTTGAAAAATTGTATCAGGAGAACATAAGTTGCGAAGAGGTATTCGTGCCACTTCTTGGAATTTTGATGACGTCAAATTCCAAGAATTTTGCCGATTCCGAGAAATGACGTCAAATTCCAGGAAATCCCGAGAACCTCTTTCACGAAACCGAAATGCCCGAATTTGAGAAATTGTATCAGGAGAACATAAGTTGCGAGGAGGTATTCGTGCCACTTCTCGGAATTTTGATGACGTCAAATTCCAGGAATTCCCGAGAACCTCCTTCGCGAAATCGAAAAGGTCGAAATTGAAAAATTGTATCAGGAGAACATAAGTTGCAAGGAGGTATTCGTGCCACTTCTTGGAATTTGACGTCATCAAAATTCCAAGAATTTTGCCGATTCCAAGAAATGACGTCAAATTCCAGGAATTCCCGAGAACCTCTTTCACGAAACCGAAATGCCCGAATTTGAGAAATTGTATCAGGAGAACATAAGTTGCGAGGAGGTATTCGTGCCACTTCTCGGAATTTTGATGACGTCAAATTCCAGGAATTCCCGAGAACCTCCTTCGCGAAATCGAAAAGGTCGAAATTGAAAAATTGTATCAGGAGAACATAAGTTGCAAGGAGGTATTCGTGCCACTTCTTGGAATTTGACGTCATCAAAATTCTAAGAATTTTGCCGAATCCGAGTGACGCCATATTCCAAGAATTTCTCTACTCTACGAAATCCATGTTCTTGAAATTGAAATTTGTATCTGGAGATCATGAAATGTAAGAGGTGGCTCAGCTCAGTTTTATGCTTCCTTTTTTTTTGTGTTGTTGGATTTTTGGAGAGGATTTTAAACGAATAAACTGTTTTACCATTTTATTACATATTTATTGAAATTTTTCGATATACATGCACAATTTGTGAATGTGTTAACGATATGTGTATAAGTGTTGTGTAACATTTTAAAATATACACTATTTGGTACAATTATTAATTTATAAGTGTATAACAATTTGGTAGCTTGATTCTGATGCTGAATTTCAAGGCAGCGCATCTGGTAGTGTGATATTGCCATGTTCAGTTCTGAAACATAATACAGTAAAAATGATTATTTAAATAATACTATAACTATAACTTTATTCTCATGCAAATGCATATTCACCAGTAATTTACAAAGTAATGAAAATTATAATTATAACCAACTCTACAATTTACATTTATTACAGTAAGTATCAGTTATTATTTTACCTTTCATCCCTTACGACTGAAAGATGCAATTATTTAATTGCCTGAAGGCTGCTACAACCAACAAATTGTATCGCTATCTAGCGGTCAATCTTCTGGTACCAATTTAGGCATAGTTTAGTTAGTTTAGTTTAGTTTTTACCCCCTTCGTTTCCACGGGGTTGGCGTTATTAAGGGTTTCCCACCCTTCTTTTGTCCAAGAGGATTTAGATCAAGTTACTGTAGGCATATTTCTGACACCAGTGCTGTTACCACCGACGAGTAGCTTGTCGATGGTAGTACTTTGACTTTTCATATCAAAAGTTAAATGGATTTCCAGTTTTAGGTCATTTTTAGTAGTCGTTATTTTTAGAATGGATAGGTTAAAAAGTTAATAAAATAATGGAAAATTATATAAATTTTCAAACAATTATATATTAATACCCGTTGAAGTGTTGTTAGTTTAAAGATTTTGGGGTTGAGCAGCTGCCTCCTCCATAATCCAAAGAAGAGTTAATTTCTTTATTATTAACCACTTGTAATTTGAAGTAATTTTCAAGGAGCTTTGATATACTGAAAAAAAATATTGTATGAAAATTGAAAAGATTTCAAAGAGCTAGAATTCCTAACTAACTCAAAAATACAACCCTCTGTAACCCAAACGTTTTTAGCCACTGTCTCCTTTTATTAAAACTTCCGTCGTGGGTATAAAAGAACCTTGTAACAATAAAATGTATACGCATTAACGTAAGACATGAAACTTAAAGAAACGTCGTTTTCGCTTTTACATACCTTTTATTAAATACTTATTTTGTACTAGGTCTTCAAAGTCACAATTATATACAAAATTAAAATAAATAAACCAAACCATACAAATAATACAAACATGTAGTAATATAAAACATCGCACAAATCGGATGGGTTACAGAGGTGTTTCAAATGCATTGCCGTTGATATCAAATTAAAATAAAACACCAGCCTATAAATGCGGTGTTATAACTAAAAAAAGAGTTCTTCAGCTTAAACATAACAAAAAGAGGAAAGGTTCAACGTTACCATTTACTTAAAACTAGAAAGGAAATATGTATTACGAATCGAAAAGAAAAAGTATTACGCCGTACAGAATCAAATTAAACCTATGTATCAATTTATTTCACGAAATTCTCTTCATCATAATACAATCTGATAAGTTACGAAATCTTCATCGATCAATTCAAAGTAACGTTAATAATTAAAAATCCTCTGTACAAATTAATCTAAACTTACGCATTCATTTTTTTTTTCTCTATTCGCTATGTATATTCTATGGCCAACGTACAACACCTTTGTTAAAAATTAACTCCAATCGTGTGTGTTCTATTCAACGTTGAACAAACGTGTCCAAAAAAGCTCCTCCACGTGGTACCGCGTCGATTCTCGTTCAGGAAAAGGCCTGTCGAGAATGGTTCGTCGTAAAATAATGTCACTGTCCAGTTTAAAGATCGATACAATTAGTCCCAAAAAAGAAACGTGTATCATTAGGAATATCGTTAACATTATTATTATTATTATAATTATTATTATTGGTTCAGTTTTGATTGGACCGCGGCGCACGGCGGACGATTATCAGGTTGTTGCATATCAAATGAACCTATTTCGAAACGTAGCAAACATTTTTATGGCATAAAAGTATCGTCAAACAGCATTTATTATATATTAGTTCAAAGCTTAAAGTGTAAGGAAAATGATTGTGCAAAGATTTCATCGATATTCTTAATGCAAAATGGCTTGTTGCTCGCCACAGCGAACAATGATTCAATTTCGAAATACAGAAAGTTTGACATGATTTCATCACATAAAAGTATAATAAAATGGCACCTATGGCATGTCAGATTACAGCTTGAATTCCAAAGAAAATTATCATATAAATGCTTCGTTAATATTTTTAATAGAAAAGGGCTGATTGTTAGTCACAGGCAATAATGAATCAGAGTGAAATTCGTATTTCCTTTATAGATTTTAATTAAGAAATTTTGTTATAAAAAGTGCCGGTAATTTAACATTCTCAGCGCTACGAACGTACAATTTTTCAATCTTAAAATGAAATAAAAATTACTTTGTTCAAAGTAACGTCGAGAGGCATGCATGGTACAAGATTGTCAAAGATATTTAACACCGAAAAGCTTAACACGATATTTAACTAACGAATGTATAAGAGTTAATTTGACAAGTTCCTTCCAAGATGAATAGTTAAAAGTCATTTTACCAGCAACAACCCAATACGATCGCCGTTCACAAAATTCGACATCAGTCTGTTCGCTCGAATCTTACGTTTAACTGGTTAAATCATGGTCGCTGGAGTCTCGCGTGTTCACGTGCGATCGTTCGTTTAGAATAAAGAAGCTTACGTCAGGAGAGGCACAACTGGGTTACGAGTAGAAAAGTCTCCTTTCTTTTTTATAGCTCTTTTGGCTTCTATCAAAACGTGGTAGTAGAAAATATCGCGTTCTTCACTGTAAAAAAGAAACCGTGACAACTCGTCGAGACTCCTTTCGAACGCGACTGACAACGGTCCTCGATGATCCCGTTCGCATCCAAACGATATACGAAAAAGGAGTTAGGTTTACTTCTTTCCTTTTATTTTTATTTTTTGGCAGGCCAACGAGTGTGGTTCTTCGTAAGGGTACATCCATGTTGGAGCTGCGATAAGCGATCGGAACAAAACGTAGGAATACATTTTATAATGAAAGTGTTTATCATTTTGACTGTCCCATCACCCATGGATGATACTCTTTTCATAGAAATTTATTACCCATGCCATTAAGAATTCTTTAATTTATTTAAGTAGAAAAAGCCGTAATATAATAGGTATCTGAAACTATAAGCAATGAGAAAGTAATAGATAAAATTTGTTCAAATTAAAATTATTATGGAACGAAACGTTTAAAAGCTTCAACATGGCAGCCAAGAGCTACGTTTACTAAGTGACCAATCCAGATGTTGAGAATCAAACTATACCTTATCTTCGCTATTACTGTTGTAGATATAAACAAATTAGTAATCAAACTGTTCATGAGATCCCCTCGATGGAAAATATAAATCATCATAACAGATTTTAGTCGTATAATTTAGTTTTTTTACTCAGTTTTTATCGCCTCTCTTTGCACCTTTCATCACAGCTCGAACACGAACGTACCTTTAATCGTAGTAATTCCATCGGCGATCATATAAGTGTAAAATGGCAGTTTCTCGTTTTGTTATTCTTTCAGAGTCCCAAACTCGATACCAAGGGCTCATCATATAGAAAATGATACGACAGAGCGTGTGAGACTTTTATGATTTTATTTAAACGGTATTTAATTCGTGATATGATGGGGAAAATTAGTTGGTTATTTACGACAAGATTTACGACCTTGAAACTTTCAACTTGCGCAATTATTAAAATGCATCGTTAAAAGAGGATCTCCAAGATGATGGATACGTAATTTTTCGTGCCATTTGATACGGTTACAGAATTGAGAGAGTAAAATCGAAAGTATCGTACAATCAAGGTGAATTAATCGCGGATCCACGATGAATTCGTGTTTTTGCCTCGAGTCTGGTACACTCGATCGTCGTCAGAATCGAAGCAGAATGAAACGGAAACGGAAATGGTAATGTGAGAGATGTCGGTCGAGGGAAACTGTGCGTGTGCCAGCCTCGTCGACTGAACGAAGCGTGTGTGTGTTTGTGTGAGTGTGTGTGTGGCGTTCAATCGAGGTCCAAGGTGTTATCGTGTCCACGTCGCAGAGGATACTTCAATATTCGCACGATATCATATAAACATACAGCATCAAAAGTTGATACATTGATATAAACGCTCGTACGTGTTTCCATTTATATACATACACACCAATGCATGAGGCTTCAAACAAAAGAAAAATGAACAACACGATGCGTCTCTCTGTGTTTTTTTTTTTTTTTTTTTCTGAACAACGTGCGGCTGTGTGTGTCTCTCTATCAATCTTTATTTTACTACTCCGCTCTCTTCATCCTGTGTGTCCGTAAAAAGCACCTTCTTCGTTACAAAATCATCGCGTCAACTATCTAGCGCAATCTCATTCCCTCATTCATTCCAGTTACAATCTCTTCTCTTGGAACAACGTGAAAATATTCTTTTTTCCACTTCGTGTTTGTTTCTTTCGAATGCATACCAGTAAACAACATCAGAGATACTTAGCTAAGCCTAGTTAAACTCTGGATACAGCTTGCACACAGAAATGCGACCGCGATTCGTAGCTATTCAAAAGGATTTCCGATCACTTACCGAGGAAAAAGAATCGCGATCGCGTTGTCCCGTTGTCGATTCTTTCCCTCTGCAGAGAAAACAATTGTTCGCAAATCGATTGTTCCTGATCACGGGACAACCTATAGTAGTAGTAGCTTAAGACTTCTATATCACATCCTCAATATGTGCGGCAGTATTTTTCCTTAAGTTCTAAATTGGATCGGCCATCGAACGCTCGGCGCTGTGAGGTCTGATGTTTCACATCGAACTCGAGAACCCGTGGAGCATCGGTTGCGCCATTGTCTCGTTTAAAAATTCCCTACATCGATCCAGAGCCTCGACACTTCACGATCGTTTTCAATTGGCAGTATCGAACAGACTCTCTCGTCCATGAGACCTTAAAGAGGTATAACAGGATAATAGATTATCCTAGATAATTCCTGGGCAGACATAAACGATTTTCCAGCCAAGCCGATTCCATGCATACTTTCACGACGTAGAAAAAAAGCCGGACTTCTTAGTGAGGATAACCGTCGATCTTCTATATTTTATTCCTTCATCTTTTCTTGTCCTGAACATGGACACGTAGAACGATTAACGTGTGTGTATGTGTGTGTGGACTCGATACATAATATTTAGGACCTCGAAAGGGTGACCGAATCACAGAAAGAATTCCTCTCGCTCCTTTCATTAGTGTTTCCACCAGCTGCACAGACAGCAATACCATCGCCTTTCGGGATGGGGCTGAAGTAACTGCTATTGTCAGTGCATCGCTCTTGTGGTGGTCAGATGCGTGGTCTCCGCCCTTTTTGGAGGCGGTGGAGGTGGTCTTCGTTTGCTGGCGATCGCGTTCACGATATTGATGCTACGATTCTCGTCGGCGAACCTGACGGTCGTTTGTCTGGCTGGGCTGGAAGCGTACTCCACAGGAGCATGTGGATCCGTGGCATAAACATTTTCGTACAAATTATCGGCTCCATAGTGCTCTTGAACCCAGTTGGAAACGTTGGTTTCCCTGTAATCTGCTATTGCAGGTGGTGGGTCACGGAATCCAAGAACCTCATGTGGTGTAGTGGTCGAATCCAGCTTGCACTTCTGAGCAACTTGCCATTTCTTCCTCATCACTCTCTGAAGATCCTTCAGAAAGTCGCCAGGAGGTGCTTGGTCGGAGGCAGCAAGCTTCTTGGGAGACGTGAGCCTCGTACTATCCGATCTTCTGGGTGGCATGGGTTTCCTCTGCGGTAGAGCTGGACTTCCTGGTTCCTGTTGAGGCGGGAGATTAAACGAGATCTTTTTACCAGTGCCTGTCTTCGATTTGGGCGAGGTGGGCGGTTCCTGGATGGTCACCCTACGCTGTGGTTGAGGGCTAGAGGCGGCTTTCAGCTCAGCTAGATATGGCGGAGCCGCGTAATGACCGGAGCCTTGCTTCATGGCACTTCGTCGCACGGTATCCATGTTCGGGTTCGGCCTGATGGGCTGAACCGTGGAGTTGTGTTGATGTACGACCGGGTGGGTTCCGTACAGCGATTCCACCTTCGAGTTTTGCCTGTTTAGGCTAGAACTGTTGTGCTGCTGTGTACCATAAGCTGGCGGAGGAACGAATGGCGGAGGTGAAGTGAAGTTTGGCGAACTTGGAGCATACGTTGGTGTGCTCGCGTTGGATCCTGGATAGGAACTGTGCGGAGAGGTCATCGAGCTTGTTGCGTTGTTCATGTGGACACTGTTCTGAACGCTCGTGTTGTAATTCTGGCTGTTCGAATTGTTCTGCAACGAGTTGCTCGAATATATCTGTTGATTGTTCGCGGGTCTTGATGGAGTGTGCGTTGGTGTGCCTTCAGGAGTGATCGAGTTCGTCGGAGTGGACTGTTTCGGTCGTGCGCGTCGAATGGTTCCTGTTTCGCCTACCAAAGGACTCGGAGGTGGCGGGAGAGATGCCAGACTCAACGAGGAACCACTGAGTTCTGGAGCATTGCAAACTGGAAGCTCACCAGGAGCTGGAGGCGGTGGCAATGAATCCAGAGAGAGATTCGAGCGGAACATTTCTGGCGGAGGAGGCGGAAGTGGCTCGCTGTCCGATTCTGCTTCCTCGCCGACTCTCGATGGCGATGGTGGCGGTGGTAACGAAGTGATCGAATCCATCTGCGTGAACAAATATAGAAATGTAGATAGTTCTAAGCAAGTTTAATCAATCTAAAATATGGAATTATAACTATTCCACTGTTATTAGTGCCCAAGTAACTTTACTAATTTTAAAATATCATCGTCCTCAAATTCTTGACAAAGATTGTTTGATATATTTATACCATCTTTAAATTTTCTAAATGTAATTTCTTAATTTTTTCTCTTAATAATGAATAATTACTGTAGTATTTACTGTATTATTGTTTTGCATCGAATTTTACCACAATGAGTGGTAATCTTGATTCTCATTGAATTCGATAAATAATAAATGCAATAATAATCAGTACTCACCATACACGATGGTATCGGGCTTGTTGGTGCTTTCGTTTCCTGATTCTCCGACCTATTGTATCCCATGGGACTTGCCCGTTCTCTGACCGGCGTGCCAGGAGGCACAGGACTAACTGGAGTCGCGTTTCCGGATCGATGATGTCGTTTCAACGTTCCAGATCCGTCCGAATCTGTGCCGCTTCTTCTTCGGCTATGCCTTCTGGTTAACGTTCCAGAACCGGAACTAGTTGGACTTGGACAAGAATCTGGCTCGTCGCGAACTGTCTCTCCAACTTCCTTCAACTGTCTTGTGATCGACGTGAGGGGTAATTTCGGATTCATCGAGGGTTTTCTTTTTATGGTTCCAGTTGGAAATTCGCCACACTCGAAAGCTACCTGCAATACAAAAGAAAACAACCATTATACAGCTTGTACAAGATTACTGCAGCAAAAAGTATCTAATTCCAATTTTGATGACTGTATATTAATTAATCTTCCAATTTCAAACTTTCTTATACATCGAAAAATAGATTAGTGGCAGAATTATGTTTGGAGGCTTTAATAACGTAATTCATGAAATTGACAAATTCTCAAATTGGAATTAGTAGTCAAAGCGTTAATAGTGACCAAAAACAGGTTTGGTAAAAGATCGTCTCATCATAATTAAAGTATGAAATATCGAACTTATCAAATTACCTCGCAACTGCTAGGTGCTCCATCAGACAGACATCCGCTGGAGCTGGAACTGCTGGCCCTGCTCAGCCTGCCATCGTTATTGTAACTCTGTCGTTGCTCAGAATTGTAACTTTGCCTCTGTCCATCGTATTGTCTGGTATTAGTCACTTCTGCATTGTGCCTCGAGTTTTCCGTAAACTGGCGAGCGTTATCGTTGGTCGTGTTGTACTGAGTCTGATTCTGAGCTGGCACAGCGATCGAGCTAACGGAGCAAGACCTGGCATGAGCCAACATGTCGAGATCCTCTTGTGCAAGCTCGTCTACCAGAGTTCTGTAGTTCTCCATCAATTGCCTTCCATATTTGGCCACCCTTATTCCGACCATCCATCGTTCCAAGGATGCGTTATCCTCCGCGCAGAGAAACTTAATGTACTTGGTCGATTTCGGTTGCTGCAGTCTGGGATGCTTCACGGCGAAACAGAAATCTGTCGGAGCTTTGTACTTCTTTTTCCAACCGATGCCATAATAAATTTGATTCACGTCGAAAGTGGCCAGACAAACGAGATCACGAGCTGTGCGAGCTTTTTCCTTGGGCCAATAGTAGAGGCCCGAGGCTCGTAAAATGAAGTGATACCTTTTCCAACCTTTCTTGCTGTCTGATTTTAAATACAGTGGCCCCTCAACCTGAAAATTAAGATTCATGTGATAATATTTTACCAATTTTTCCCTGCAATTCTAAATTTAATTTCTCATTCTTCACCCACTAATTCGTCATTTTTTATGCTACATTTTTCATGAGGATACAAATTTTTAATCCCGACTTTGTCGATGTTTCACCGTTTTAATTGTATACTTGAATTTTAGAAAGTAAATTAGAAAACCTTTTTAAATTAAATCAAAAATCTATATAATATTGTATAAATGAAAGGAACTAGTTACCTCTGGAACACCAACGTTGCTGCTAGCAAAGAATTCCTCCAGAAGGATGTTGCGGGAATGATCATCGTATTCGCCACTGCTTCTGTCCGATGGACCCAAAAGGAATCTCTCAGGTGTGAGGAACAATTGAGTTTTCTCCGGCCTTTCCACGAACAGTAATTTGTTCTTCGAGTCTCTCGTCCACAATAAAAGATTTTCCACCAACAGCTCGTGGTCCTCGTATACCCTTTCTGTAACATCGAAATCACAAAAATTAAGTATCCAAAATTCTTGCCAAAAACGTGGAGCAATTTGGAGGAAAGACGTTTACCCATGAAAAGATCAGGCAGATGCTCGACCACCGCCCATTTCGGATCCATTGGTACGTGGTTTTTGTCGGCGAGCAACCTGCTCACGTGAGCCACGCTCATTCCTTCGTCGACCAGCAAGCTTTTGCCGCTTCCGTCCAAGGTGAACGCTTTGATGAAGAGCTTCTGAACGCTGGCCTCGCGCATCTTCTCCAACGCCAAGCGGATCTTCTCCGCCTTGACTCTGCTCGCCGCGTCTTGAAAAGAAAAGAAAGGGCGATCGTTAAAATACCTTCTCTTCTCAACTTCAACGCCGAGGTATTTTATTCAATGTTGAAGAGCTTCGACTAATGATAATCCTCTGCAGAGGAATCTTCTATATTTAAGTTGCAAAATCTCTATGTTTTTCAACAATTTGTTTTGGTACAGAAATTTTCTTTGCTGACAAAAGTTAATTATAAATGTATTATTATAAATACAACCAATTATACATTCTGAAATTCCCTTTCAATGGAATAAAATAAAAATTGAGCAAACAAACTACGTAGATACATATTTACATATTATAGAGTTTACATGCAACAAATGAAATTTATCCGATAGGGAATTTGGCTTCGGAGTTATTTGCATTTTAATTAACTCGAGGTTTTGTTCAGTCGGAATTGAAATTTACCCATAAGCTGGTGGGATTGTTGTTGTGGGGCTGTGTGCATGGCGGTCTGAGGTGGTTTGTGCCCGGAACCGCTGCTACTCGCGGAACTCTCGCTGGACAACATCGACACCGTGTCCGAGAATGCGCTGTCATTGTCAGGACTATCGGTGCGCATAGCTGGAACAAATATTTGACAGTTGTAGAACGGAGTTGATAATGCAAGGTAAACAGTTTTGCTACTGCACAACCTGAGAAAACCCATTTCACCTGATTGTGATTCATGATTCTATAGATTCACTTAACACTGAATTATTGAAGACAAAATTGTAATTTGGCAAAATCTAATAAGAATTCTACCAAGAGTTCAAATGTTAATTTATTATACAAAGTTTCCATTAAAACGATTAGATGCATAGCTCCATTTTAAAATACAGAAAGTCTGACAAGATTTCATGACACAAAAATAATACAAAATGGTACTATGGTTACATCAATTTGAAGCTGAAAGTTCAAGAAAACTGACTACATAAACGTTTCATCGATATTCTGAACATAAAATGGCTGGTTCTTCGTTGAAATAAACAATGAACAAAATGAAGCTGTAAACTGTTTGTTTCGTCGTTTATTAGGAAATCAGCCATTTTATATTAAGAACCTCGATGAAAGATTTATACACTCATTTTCATCGAACCTTGTACTTTCAATTGTTATGTCATTGTGCAATACTTTTATGTCATGAAATTATATTAGATTATTTTAATACTGTCATCGGAATTTCTTCCTGAACCACACAAAGGTTAAAACGAATTACCTCCTTCATTTTTGCTGATGTCGGTATTGTCACCAGCCGTGATCCTTGTGCTGTTGGGTCGTCCCTGTCTCTGTGAATCGGGCGCAGGTGTGGCAGCGATGTCCCCGTCACAGCGGCGCTCCAAAGCGCACAGCTCGCCAAGGATCGCGTCAAGATCGACGTCCTGAGAATCTGCAACAATGGCGAAAACAAAGGGTACCAATTAGTCGTGGCAGGAGGGAAATAAATTGGAACGACGCGAAACAGAGGGAGAGGAAAAAAAAAAGTTGCTGATATCGAGAGTAAAAGTGAAACGACACGTGGACATGTGTCCGACTGTCTACCCGCAAGGGTCCCGTTCGGACGATTACGATCGCTGGAAGCTACTAATGGCCCACACGAATTATGAACGATCCAACGACGGTACCAATTCCACGCTAATTACTCGAACGATTGCACCGAGCATCTGGCAACCGCATGACAAACTATCGGCTCGTTCCGTGTTTCTCTCTGAACGTAAGATAGAGGCCTCGGTCTCGTGTGTACCTGACCTCGTGCAACTAAAGCGAAAGTCCTTCGATGACGAAGGAACGAATGGATTTTATTGAATCACCTGCGATCGAGCGTTGAATAAAACTTTTGCTCGTAAAATTGTTTGCAATTTTAGTAGGAGGTTCGATTAAGAATTCTTAGTTTATAATAATGAGAGGAGAACGAGTTATCTGCAATTCAACGTGTTAATAACATTTTTAATTGAAAGAAAAGAGAAATAAAAGAAAATTTTATATGGCATCGAAAATATATTATTTGTACAAGGTGGTAAATGACAGGTTCATTTAAGAAATGAAACGATTGTATCCTTAGTGATTGCAATTATAATGTGTCTGACTACGCACAGACATTTTCACTGTTAGTCGAAGTAAAAATATCGATACGCGTCGAAGTAAAAATATCGATACCGTGAATTTCTTGGATCTGCATATTTTTCTTTCACTCTCGGTTCTATTTCATTCTCGGTTACAGCCGCTTAACTTCGGCTTTCGTCACGGTAATATTCGCGGGAAATGGAGTTACATGCGTTCGTTGTTCTCCTTTCATAATACGAATCGCAACGAACGAATGAAAATTTCTCGAGATCCGAGCGAAGGCGTGAGGCATTCCATCGCGAGTGCAAGCATAAGGGCACCAAGAGTGTGGGGGCACTCTCAATTCGAGGTTCTTCCACTTTGATCAGCCACGCGATGTCCTAAGCAAGCCGCACGCTCGGGTGAAAAAGAACGAACTTAAACGAAGGTGATCAATTATTTGCGAATTAGTGTCAAGATCGCTTTTAACTTGGATAACGAGTCGTCCAGTGAGCTGATCAAGCGATCAACTGTTCTTGCTCTTATGTTACCGTTACAGAAACAATGGCTTTTAGCCCTTCGTGGACGAAGCGTTTTTCAGCTTGAAATTATGTATTTTTACATGTATATTTTCAGGTAAAAGAAACTGTCGAATATTTTTCGATACTCGATACACGAGTCTATGTATCAACAAAAGAGATGTCCAACGTCCATTAATGTTCATCGATCTCGTCCATTAGCGTCTAAGAATACCAATTTCCTGGCAATATCCAGACGTTTACTCGAAACGGAACAAAAGATCGACTCATTTGCTCGGGACCGAGAGTATCAGAATTCAGAGGCGCTGTCAGAGGTTGACAGAATGAGTGACGAACTCATCATGGAATGTGACGGTATCTTGCTCGGAATTGTCCAGCTAGGCGGTGACCGCACGCGAATCCTCGTCGTCGTCGTCGTCGACGACGAAAAAGAAGAAGAAGAATGCCCAAGAAACTTGGACTATAATCTTATCGATATCACGTTTGCGACTCGTGTCGAATTTCCAGCTTGCTGACATTCGATTTTCCAATGGAAGAGGATACCGTGAATTGTATATCACTTTAGGTTGGCAACTGAATTCACGATCGTCACATACCTTTTTCCAACACAAAGGGAATGAGGGAACGAGTGAAATAGTAATCATTTTTCCGTCATCCATGGCCATTGGAAATGTAATTTTTAAGAATATATTTTGTTATAAATGACGAATTTGAAGGTTGGGTTATAGAAATGAGAGATAAGACGAAATTAAGGCTTTTTTTTAAATATAAAAATACTGTCATCCTTCTGTAGATTTCGAAAATAAGTGTCAATAATTTCTGATATAATATAATATAGTTTTAATAGTAATTAAATTGAACTTCGTTGATCATGCAAAAATCAGTGCCTTCTAAGCGTACAGTCGTTGACCAACGATAACAATGGGAGCGGAAGTTCTGCAAAATGTATTTATGCCAGGCAGGGAAACTTGGAAAGTGGCTTGCAACTATGCTTCTTACGTTACCCACGATAATATATGGCAGGAGGGTATCATTCTTCGTGCTGTTTTAAGCGAGCACAAAACTGTAACCAGATATGAAATTCTTTTTACAATGGCAAGAATTTTTAATCTGTATGTAATGAAATTAAGGTGAACAGTGATTGTATCATTTTGGAGTGACGTCGATACCAATTTTCTAAACAAGTTATCATAATTTAGGCTCGAATAATTAGGAACAAAGTATGATTAAAATAAATAAAATTGATTAATAACTAACGCTAGAACTACCGGCGTTCAACGTATCCTAACTTCTGACTGAAAAATAAATTAGAAAACAAAATAATTACGACATGAAATGTAAACTTTCGTATAGAATAATTCTTTATCATGATAAAAACCAACGTGTAACTCGACAGAAGCGTTTTAATAAATTGTATAAATTAAAATAAGAAATCTGAAGCAAATCATTTTGACCCGTTTGGTAGTTCTAATGTTAACGACAACCAACGTGTCAATTACTGCAACAGTGGGAATATTTGCAGGAATGCAGAAACATGTAATGTATCATATTTCCATTCCAGATTTGAGCTATCCGTATGAAATTTTAGTGGAACGTATATTATGTTACATATCCAGAACATTATCAGCGAAATATAAAATCAGAAATATCGCTGATTATTTCCAGAATTTCGATCGATTTTATTGCATTTTTAAAATCCAGTTAAAATTCCTTTCATAAAACAAACCTCATGATAAAACGTCAAATAATGAATTTTCGTTTATTCCAAGTATTTCAAAACCTCAGGACAATTGAGCTAAGCAGAGCAGCATGCCGAACACGTTTACGAAGAAGGAATTTAATTGAAAACGAACCATCGGACGAGTTATTATCCAACGAAGTTGCTTCTCGTTTCGAACGAAAACGAAACCGTGACGAGTACCTATATACGCGATGCGAGCGAGTGCTTACTTTCCACGTTCGAACCGATGAAATAACAGAAGAAACGGTTGTCTCGTAACTTGCGAATAAACCGTGGATTACCGTTAACCACACCGTTTCACGCTGTCCGATAAGAAGGCTCTTTTTCCCTTTTTAACCAGAAACGTCCAATTTGTATGCCCAAAAGGATTCATGGCCGACACAGAAGCACGTGAGTCAGTGTTTCGTTAATGCTCGACCATGTTCTCGCTCGTGGTCGCTGCTCGATCCTTTTCGACGATACGACACGTTTCCGTGTTCGTTGTCGCACGAGGCACGAGAAAACTATACAATTTTTAGGTAGTCCAAAGAACGAACGTGCCGTCCATCGAACGTGTGAACGCATCCAGGTAATTTTAAAGTCTGTACACATTTTTCGAATAAGAGGTGACGATGCCTTTGCTCGCCGTTGGTACCACTTTGGTTATAACAGAACCTCCCTTATCCAAATTAATAATGAGACGAGTAGTTTGGATATTGAGAACTTTTAAATCATAAAACAACCACTTTCCTGATACTAAACTGTATTTATTTGTCGATTAACTGTTTTCGCTCCAAAGTAATGTTAAAAATATATTGTTAAATTTCCAATTTTCGAAGCATTATAATATTTCTAGGTTTTAAAAGTATATTTAAAGAAAAAGAGTGTAATATTTTCAGCCGGAACGAAAGGGATAACGACAGAGAATTGTTTGGCTGAATTTTAATCAGTTGAATTCAACCGTTTCCTTTCTATCAGATCATTAGTTTCAAAGGAAAAGCTTCGATGAAACAGAAACTTACGATCGATGTAACAATTCGCATACACTTTCGCGAGAAAGATCGCGATAACGTGTCTCGATGAAAGGCCGCGGAGGTAGCCGACGCGTTGAAAATTATACGCCGATGAAATGCAGTCGTTGACAGAAAAAAAACAAGAAAGGAACTTCAAGACGCGTTTATCACAATGAAAGCAATCTCGAGATCCAAATCAGAATTTCGTTGTTAAAATCCTGCTTTCTATCGCTTTCTCGAAACAGCTTATTATCAGATGGCTAAACATTCGTAACAATGGCGAACACTTTAACGACCAGATATTTCGTGGAACCTTTGATCCTTGAAATTTGACGTCATTTTTTACACTTAACCCTTCGCAGTCAATCTGGGTCATTATAGACAACGTAAGTAGTTAAACGTCAAAATTACGAACACTATTTACGAGTAATTAGTATAAGATAAAGCAGATAGTAATATAGTAAATAATAACGACAAGAAAAATTCAATGTCAAAGTCACGAAAATGTGATCTTACCTCTGTTAGGCAGATAACCTAATATACTCTCGTTGCTACCAAAATTAGCGAGCATTTTTGGATCTTTTTCGAGCAACAATCTTCACCGATATCAGTATAGATCCTTATCGAGCCATCCTCGTGATTAAAAAGGTGTTGAATTGGTTTCAGGCGATCCAAAACGCTGCAGACACATCAGATGATCGATCACCGTTCCCTCGTTTAATTAAGAATCACTCATATTTGCACAAAAATAAAGAGGACGATAGAAATTCGAACACTGCACGAAATTTTGAACGTCAAAGAAGGGACGCTAAAAACGAACAATTGAAACATCCGCTGCTATCAAATATTAGTGGTATGCAAAAGTTTTCATCGCTTATTGAAATTGGTTTACATTTATTTTCTTGCGTTTAATATTAAATTAGTTTACTATATTAAGTTAATAATTCGAAATACCAAACGTAGATAAGTAAATAACTCTAACACCTTGAAATCTAGAAATATCAAGAAAGAATATCTGACAAACAATGGAAGCTAATACATCTTATAATTATTGGATCGTTAAGTATGAAACCTGACAAATGACTTAACGCACACTTTGACATTTATTATTACTAGAGGAACTACCGTTAAAATGGCAAAAGTGTATAGAAAATATGGTTGCGTACTTCGACTTGAGCTAAATCACTTTTATTTGCGGAAAAATGTATGTTTTAATATCAAGTTTTACGCTTAATGGCCCAACACTAACTCAATCACGAGTTCAACGAATGTGCAAAAGATCCGAAGCCGAGTTTGTAAAATCTATCGAAAGGCACGAGTCTGAATCGATTGTAAATCACTCGAAACACTGTCAACATTCCAGGTGATCGATCACTGTTTATAAACACTCCTCTTGTTCACAGAATCGAGTAAATCGTACGCGAATACGAAGGAACGATCGGTGCCTCGAGTCTCGAACAAACACTGGAAAAATCGAATTCCCAACGTTGCAATTAATCGATCACAGATAGAAATCAACGATGAACGCTTGGTATCGATTCGAAGGGGATTACGAGGGATAACGAGACGGGGAAGTTGGCAGGGACACAAAATGTATGATGTTTACAGCGCGTACAGCAACGCTCGACTAAAGGCCTTAAGGTGAACACACTTGCCTCTTGCCTCGAGAGTTTTCCAGCCGAACGCGCGCTTCACGCTTGCGTGTAGGTGTACCCGATCCGCGTGTCCCCGCTTTGAAGAGGGTTGGACGTGCACGGGGAATTACGCAAACGTCCATTAGGATCGCTATTACCGTTCAAAATTATTTCACGCGATCATGAAGAGAAACGCGAACCAAGATCGAGGAAATATCTTACGCTTGACAAGACGATGGTTCGGGGTGTAATGTTCCGATTTGAATACAACTTTGCACGATTCAGTTTACAGTGATCCATCAACAGTATTTAATCGGTTGGAAAAATCTTATCTTAACGTGTTTCCTTTATAATTTCTGATTGAAAATTGTCATCAGTATATATAATTGGTGGATTATAAGGTTCAGTGTAACTGAAGATTACTGAGACGCTTAATGTTGTCCATTATTGGGAGTCTAGGACCCCACCGTAGTATTGCAGGGGTAGAATATTGAATTTGTTTGTACAACAGTTTCAGGGACAAACGACTTATAATTTATGAGGTATTTAATGTTGAAAATTCACTGGATATATCTAATACATGGTATTGCAATGTAGTATAATTAATTTCGTTAAATTTATTAAAGTAATTTATAAAATATACGTTTCTAGATGTAACGGAGAATATTTCTGTAATAATAAGACAAAATCATGTGTGTTACGTTTAAACAAAAATTTGGTATCTTAATTGAGATATGAAGGATAGCGTCTATGTTTGTTTTTTTTCTTACAGGAGATGCCTCTCAGGCCAAATAACACAAGTTTCAGTTTCCTGTTCGTTATTTGATATTATATTTTATGGTATACGTACTCTGTTTGTGTTACGTTAAAATGTATATTGAAAACTTTGAAATGTAATTACTTTCATAATGAATGCAAAAGGTAATTGTGTGCCAGTAAAAAATGCAAAGAAGTAATATTTCATCGAACAAATTAAATTATATTGATTGCAATTGTGACGTTAAATTGGTGTGCCCCGATTTAATGCAATAAATTGAGCTCAGAGAAGAACGATATACGGGTTCGTACACGTACATATATTTCAATTAACTGTAATTTTCCATATTTTACATTTCCAAATTGTCAAAACAAAGTATAAAATCTTATATATTATATAGCAGAAAATTCGATAGAAATAATTATTTGTGTTTCTTATTTTCAATTATTTAATCACCTCAAATTAATAACCGTCTCAGAAATGGCAAATTTGTAACTTATTGTTAGTAAGGTTACAAACCCGTTTATACCATTTTTTCGCACGTATATTTCCGCAAGAAACGCTTCGTAAAACTACAAGACGTCCATTTATAAGAACACCGCCATACGAACACATAACTTAAAAAATTAATCCAAAAGGATCGCAGTGACAATTTTTCCGATAGATATACTGTTTCCTAAAAATTATTGGTCCCAAAAGGATTAAAACTGTATTGTCGAGCACGGCCATTACGTTTTCATCGGTCATAAAACGCAGCAGTGGCAGAACAGTGGCGAGAGAGTTCACGGACCCGAACAGAAGATTCGTATTGATTGAAGTGTGGGCGCCAACGGGCGATTTGATAAATTACAATCGACGCCGTTTAACGCTGCCGGATCGTTCTGGCCGGGTTTACAACTAATTCGCGTTGTAATTCGTGTCGTCGCACCGAGCCGAGCGTGTCGAACGAGTCGGGAACAACTGAGGATACAAGAAAAGGCGATGATTAATACCGTCCGATACGGTTTTATCAACGTCTCGGGAACGGGTTGCTGCTTCTTTCGTCCGACACTGTCCAATCGATATTTTCATACCGATTTACGTAACACGTAGACGAGTTCCGCGTTAAATAGGAAAGTTTTACGATCAATGGGATGCTCGACGATTCCATTTTTAACCTGCCGCCATTGGTGGTGTATCATCTAATTTTCAAATTGAAACTTCTTGCGCTTATCGTAGTAAATAATGAAATTATCATGAACTGGAAATACACTTAAAATGAGACGTGTATTGTTACATTTGAGGTATAGAAAACCAGTCATAATTTCATGAGGCAAAAGTGTCGCAAAATGGCACTTATGGTATATCAATTTAAAGTTCAAAGTATAAAGAAAACGATCATATAATGACTTTATTAATATTTTTAGTATAAAATTGTTGGTTGCCAATTAAAGCAAATAATGACTCGTTTCGTATCAAATCAGAGCAGTCTGATTTGATGTCATGACATAAAAGTATCGTGGAATGTCACTTTTGATATATCAGTTTAAAACACGCGGCTTCGTGGACGTGACTATGTAAACTCTTTATTAATATCTTTAATATAAAATGAGTGGGTGCCAATTATAACAAGTAAGGATCGATTAAAAAATGTGTGAATCATAACACGATTCGTGTTATACTAATTTGAAGCTTAGATTTTCATAAAAATGCTATTGTACAAATGATCAGATCGAGCCAAGTAGATTTCCCTAAATATTATTTTGGTAAAATTTCGAATTTTTTCTGGTACGTATCTAATTTCAAACCGCTAATTTCACGTTTAACCAAAGATTATTTAAAATTACTTATTTATGAATTGCGATTGACACTTTATGGATCAGATAAAAATACGGCGAAGAACAATGGTATAATACATTTGACAAATGTCAAAATCCCAATCACAACATTTGACAATTATTGACAAATGTCAAAATCGCAAATAACTGCCACCAATCAAAGTGTTAATTATTCAATCACATTAAATTTAAAGTGTCTGTCACGTACCAACTGGTCCACGCGTTAATAATTTATCGATAAAGTTATCAAAGTTTGATCCGATTCAAGTTTCTAGAATACTTTCGGTTCATATTACAGTTGTCCACGATCGCGATCGTAGCCATGCACGGTTCGTTCACCCTAACCGATTATGCGAATACGCAAACCGAACGATAAACGTGGTAACCCAGATTAATCGATCCGCATAAATCACAACTTGCTGGCTCGTCTTTGACGGCCAATATTTTCTTGCCACTGTCGTGGTTATCGTTCGTCCACGAAAATCAAGTTTTCCATCGTGGCGTCGTCAGCTGAGCGTAAACAATTGTGTCTGACCTCATGATCCTTTAACGAGTACTCATTAATTTTATCGACGATAAATACTTTCTTCGGATCTGTTACACTTATCGACCACTTCTGCGCGTCAAACCAACATGCTTCTGTTCTTCTTTGCACCAATGATAGATCATTGATCGTTCGAAATTGAATTTTTCAAATTCACACTTTGACGGTCGCATAATTCATGGAATTAGTGGATCTTATAATTTTAGATTCCTTATTCGATGCCGAAAAAGATATTATTAAGAAAATTATGTGTAGAAGCTTTTATAACATATCCCACGAAGTTACCAATTTTCAAATTGGAATGATAATTAATGATAAATAGAAATAAATTAGAGTTACCTTCATTTTAGCTACCTACTCGATACGTTTCGCAAGTTATAAATACTGGAAATTGTTTTCAATTTTTCACTCCAGTTGTTCAACTATCTTATGAATTTAACACGTTGACTGCCACAGTGAAAACGGACGTGGGTAGTCAGACACGCTGAAATCCTAATTATTAACAATACAATCAACTAATTTTCAAATTTAACTTTTCAATTCGATAGCTAGCATTATTAGCTTAATGTTAACGTTATCCGTGGTTTATTTTATCATTTCTGTTGGTAATTATTTGATTGTAAAAAATTTCGTTAACCCTTAACCACCTATCACACGTCTCACAGACACCAAACAATTATTGTCTAAATATGTTTGTTTCTTCTGAAAATAAGAAGTCCATGAAACGTAAATGGTTGTTACAGAGGTAAATGTTAATTTTCGAATGTTGATTTTATGTAAATAAACAATTTAAATCCTCAAAATACTTGTAATGATTCTAGATAACCTCTGACTGTACTGGATTTTATTAGGGAGGACAATATTACCTCGACATCTCCTGGACGGGTGGTATGTTAGGTGGCTAAGGGTTAAGTTTAGTTATTGAGAAGTTTTATTTAAAATATAAAAAGTTAAGTGCTCTAGCGTCATAATTTTAAAAAGTTCAAGAAATGGAGTTAACCAGTTTGGCTTCTGAAGAGTTCGTATAAAAAAGAGAAAAGGAAAAATTAAAACATCGAAAGATCCAGTTCCGAATGATTTCATTTAAACTGTTTCTCAACGTCCGAACAATATGGTTGGATGCAAATGTAGTTCGACGAGCGAATTAAAATTCATGTCAGTTATCCAATTAAGATTAAACTCTCGTTTACAACACACTACAAAATGCTCAAACTTCCCCTCGTATCCTTGATGCTTCCCCACCGTAAATTCGAACAACGAATTTATTTTATTTCTCTTTACGTTCACGCACGTCCGTTCGGCTAAACAGTCACGGATCGACGATTAAGCGATGATAATTAGTAAATTAATTAGCGAGAGGCGGCGACTTTAACGAGTCGTTCCAAGTGCCTGAAGACGACAGGTTCTCTCCCGAGGGAATCGTGCACAGAACGTACAGAAAAAGAGAAAACTTCTACTTCGACTAGTGTTTCGCGTGTTAACGACACCGAATTGTATGTGTACCGTATTGAATGTGACACCGCAACTGTGTCATTATTTAAGCAATTGCGAATTTTCGATTGGCCAGATAAATTCGTAACTTTCGGCTGAGACGTAAAAAAGCATTCTATTCCTTCCGTGGACGAAGAGTTTCATAATAATTATTATAAAATAACGAAAAGCAGTTTTGAGGAACTTTGAAGATCCTTTAAATACAAAAGATCTTTTTTAAAGTAAAGAAGTTACATTTTCATATAGAGTTATTAGTTTTGTCAAAATGTATAATAAATTAGTGGAATTAATTCATTTCTGTTGCGAGTAATTCGAGGTAAAATAATATTGCAGGGTCTGGTGGACCCAACCGAGGTTTGATGTTTATTACGGGTAAAAAATTGTGAATATGTTTTGTGGAAGTACACTGGAAATCATGAACATTCGGTCGATGTCCTTTGTTTCAACAGTGCAGCCAACTGTTGCGAAACTGTGCAGGATTTTTCCAATTTTATGCTGTGTTTGGCGTTTTTTATTTCGCAAACGTTCGCTGAATTTTGTCGATTGTTCATTTCGTGTAAATTTCAATTTCAGAAATTGTCAAGCTGAATTTTGTACGAATTAAAAACCTTGGAAAATCGTTACAAAAATAATCTTGGAGGTAAAATGTGTTTTTTTGATTCTTATCATTAGAAAAAAAAAGAAGCTAGTTAATTCTGTTTACAAGAAATTTAATTTTGTTAATGTGTCATACACTTCAATTGGAACCTATCCCAGTTTTCAGAAATACTTTGACGATTACTATCAGGCTAAATATCATTTTATGGTATAAAATTACTGTCAAATAATTTATATGAAATATCAATTTGAAGCTTAAAATTTGACGAAAACATTTGCATAAAAGTTTTATTAACCCTTCGAACCCTACGTCAGCATTCCGTATTGACACCTCAATTTCGGTACACTATGAAAACTTTGGTTTGTTAAATTACCTCAAAATTTAGCACACGAAATTTATGATATCTATAACTATATATGATTGCAAACTTCTATTAGTCGTTGGAAGCATTGCGGAAAAAACGCGTAAATTTTACAGATACCGATTACAGTGTATTACAAGATCAGAAAAATCAATTATATTACGTGCGAATTTCCCGTCCACAATGAAAATTTGGGATACTTCCCGCGGCGAAAGGATCGAATAGATCATCGAAATTTCACGCTTCTCAAAGAATGCTGATTTATTGATCGCTCGACTGGGAACGGTATGGTTCCTCGAGGCGTGCTTTCGTGCAGATCACGATATTTATAAGCTGGTAAGTTGGGGCCACGTTAATGAGCCCGTAAGCATATTAAAGCGCATTTCAACGAGGCTCGAACAAGGCGAATTAAACAATACCAGCTGAATAATCGAACGCTCGAGGCGAGGACTCAGTCGTTGAAAATCGAACAAAGAGACAGTTTTCTTCTTTTTGTTTATTCTTTACCCACCCCCCGGAAATTAATTATTCGATACCGTAGCTTTCAAGCATCCGTTAAATTTCTATGGTGGGGGAGAGAGAGAAAGCGAAATCGTCAGGTAATATTCCATGCATTTATTTTGCCACTTTTCTAGGGCACGGCTCTCAACGTAGAAGAGCTTATTACCATTGAAACCGAACCCGGAAACGGATAAACCGAGCGATAATTCGGACAGGTCGATCGTTCTGCATAGATAAACGCCTAATGAGCTGGACTGCACGGTAATTAGCCTTTTGATAATGGTATCAGCATTGTCGGTCGCGAAACGACCGTGATTCAACGGCGAAAATAGATGAAACTTTCTTTTCGTGCGGTATGATGCGGAATCTAGGATTTTGACAATCTTTGGTACAGGCGATACCTTTTATTAGTATCATTTTTTCAATACTTCAGAAATCGAACACGTCAAAATAAGTGCACGCGTAGGTTTCAATTTTATATTCGACCTGGAAAGGTGTTGAATCTGACGGCCCCAAGAATGGAAACAGCAACGGAACTCGACGTAATTTTCGTATCTATAGCGCACGCCAGAAGGGGGAAGTGTTTTGCATGGTCATTACACGTGACAAAGTGCACGTTGACACAGCAATATTTTTTTTTTTTTCGCGAAACTCTAACAATTTCCCTATCGTGCTTAATTGGCAGCCGATACGTCAGGTGAGGCGAACGATCGTCACAATGAAACTCCAACCGTTCTAGTATATGGTGCGTGTTGCAATTACCACGACAATTTCTAGCCTCTATATTCTACAGCCTCTAGATCGATTCCCAGTATCATCGACGTCAAGCGAAAAAAAAATGACTGTTTTGAGAATCGACAAAACGCTCCCTTATAATTTAAACAAATTTTGTGAATTGATTTCCAGCGGTATTAACAGTCTTTTACGCGATTTCTTTCTTGACACGTTGAATGCCAGTTTTTATTTGAAAATTAACTATTCGTGGGTATCTTTAATAATTAATCCTTAAAAGTCGAAAAGTTCCACTGCGATCATATTACACTTGTCTTCTACAAAATTTAATGTTGCATTCTTATAGCCGTGGTTCAGGATAATATTACACGTTGTATGGTGGTGATTATGTAAAATTGCCGATTATTATATGTAATCACCAGTAAATTTGGTAAACGTGATAAATTAATGAATACTTATCAAATTAACCTGCGAGTTTATATACATAGTTATCAACTCGTAATGGCGAATGTGATAAATATCTTGACTGATTAAGCCAGTAGAATACAACGTAATTTTTTGAGTAGTTACTAGTCAGAAGGATAGTTTATCGTTGGACACTATGGCGCGAGAGGCTGCGAATAACGATGTTGCTGGATTTTGATAAATATTCAATAATTTATCACATTAACCAAATTTAATGATGATTATATATAATAACCGGCAATTTTACATAATCACCGGATTAATCACATTTACCGTAACATATGTATTACAAGCGTACACAATGGGGAAAAAATGATCGATCGTTTATGCGAACGAATAGAACTGTCGAAGTAACTAATAAACTCGCGCATATCGTGCTATTTTCATGACAGAAATAACAATCATAAATACAGGCAACATAGATTTATTGTAATACATACAACGGTGTGAAAAATCATTGTCATAATGAATCGTGTGCGAGTGAGCGAAACACGAGACACGTTTCAACAAAACGGGAGCTTGGTAACCTTCGATCGCGTGCACATGACCCACAGTTTGTTTAATTAACTAATGAGTCCCGCCCTGCGTCACGAAACGTCTCGGTTTTAGTAGCTTTTAAGCGTGCACACTAGTGCACCGACCCTCGGTGTTGCGTGTGCACGCATAGCCGTGAAACGTGCACGAAATGTCTGAAGGATGTCAGAAAGCAAGTCCAGTCACGAAACTTTTTTAAAGTTTCTTTCTAATTTATAATCTTCTGGTAGAATTTTGAGAGATTTTAAATGATTATTATTAACCATTTGTACTTGGGGTATTCTTTGATAGGAATCAAATGATATAGGGGGTTAAAAACGTAAAAAGGAATATGTAAACAACTCTTGATCCTTGGACGACGCGACGGATCGGCAATTTAATACTCTACTATACTTTATTTCTATTTTCCAATTCTTTTAATAGCATTTAACCCTACAGTGCGCAATTTTTATAAAATAAAAAAAAATTGTGCGTAAAACATATATTGGAGCACGGAAAAAAGTAATAAAATAAATATTTTATTATTTTTAATATTTATATTTTTAAAAAAGTGGATAATCCATGTATGAATCACTGCGCATTAGTACACATATTTGGATGTATAATAAATGATTGATCTATGAAAATAAAAATAATAAAACAATTAATAATAAAATATTGAGCTTACCTTAGTCAGTAATTACAAATTATTATACATTAAAATCGGAGCAAACAAGAATAACACTACCGCAAAAATTCTTGTGGCAACTGTCAGATTTGGCGCGAAAAATAATTATCTTCAATGGTGCTGTGACCTTTTTATAACGTAGATGTCCTATTTCGTTATGCCGTATTAGAAACAGCGCATAAGTTGTTGTTTATGCTGTTGTGTAATAAAATATCAAAGAAAAATGCGGTTGATGCATATGTGCATCAATGCGCACTATAGGGTTTCTAAAGAGAATGCAATTATACAATAAATTTGACACCGTATACACGCCTTTCGTAGTCGCAAAATTAAAATACTAGTTTTCGAGTGGAAAGACTATTCCTGTTAGAGAAAACAGTGAACTTTTTCATGTAATTAAGCAGATCGTCGCGTCAGCACGTCGTAGTTTGCGAGAGAAGTATGTAATTAGGTTAAACGCGGCGTAAGAACCTTAAGGCTGCATCGTGCCATAAAACAGCTGCGAACGTGGCGGTGCTCGTTAGTCTGGTCTGGAGCATTACCGTGTAATATAATGACAGTCGTTTCAACAGCGTCGCAAGAAGTTGAGAGTGGACTAATCTCTAGCAATCATTTTTCTTTCGACCAACATTTGTTCGAAAAATCATGCTTTGTTTAATATTCGGAGAAATTTTCCATAAAATCTCAACCTGTTACCGTGCGATGTTCATCGCGTGCCACGAGCATAAACGCTTTCAAGGATCGGGAAAATAAATTCGCCCCCGGGTAGGCAAGAAAGCTGTGTCCTGGAAACGTAATAAAATCCACGGGATGAACTATGGTCGCAAGATGAAGGGGGTGACAGTGGAATAAACTCCAGTCGTTATTCGTCAGAGGATGGTGGAACCTAATACGACCGGTTCAGGTCTCTGGCAATTTCTGCCTGCAACCTTTTCCGCCGGATGTTCCTTCTCCGTTAAGAAACAATTTGTCAAAACAGAATGAATTAGCGACAGGCGAAGATGCTGCAATGTAAACCTTGAATATGTTTTCATTGGTATAAACTGGCGTAATGATTCTTCCTTTCATTTATAAATATAAAAGAGTAGCGTTCAAATATTAAATGGATCCATTGTATAACTTTCAGAAGAATAACTCAAACTTTCATACGAATTTCTACTTATCGATTGTGATTCCCCATAAATGTCAATACACAGAGTATCGCACGTGTGCAGGGAGTTTCTTATCCCCCTTATGGTCGTTTCGCCATATCGGTAAGCATAAAGCCACGGTGTGCTCTTTATCAGTACGATTTTGCGTCACTTTTTAAGGGATAAAACTTACACCTTCGATCTGCGCGATTGCTTATCTCTTATCGTCTCGCAAAACCTCGGTAAACGGCCCTTGGAAAAAGAGTTAAGTGAACGAGAGATTTTCTTCGAACTTCCCGTCGACGTCAGCTAACTTAGAACGTGGTTGATCGAACGAAGAAAGAAACTTGATCGTCGTGAGACGCGATAAGATGGATGCAAGTGTTGAATACTTATGATAACAGACATACACTCATTAAATCTATGATAAACATACATAAATGGCACCGTAGCATTTTATATAATTGAACAATTGCTGTCTTGAAATTTTCACAACGTCATCTGTTTTATTAGATTTATATAAAACATAAATATAATATAAACTCAAGTTTATAAAACATTCGAATTTATTGGGGCTGTTCCACTTTATACATGGTAGTATTTTGTTCTATCTCATTATTGTTCTTTCTTTATTAACTCATAAATCATTTGGGACAATACTAAATAACTATTCCTCTATCTCAAGCATTATTTTCAAGTTACACGAGGGCACAAAGATCAAATCTAAACTCTTCAACAAAAAAGTCAAAGAAAGAAAAGTGTTGCAGGAGTTGAAAGAAAATGTCATATAAGATCGTGCCTGTATCGGAAGGATCCAAGTTGTCAGAAGTTATCCAATGGCGAGGAGGATTCAAAGGTTGGATCACGGAACCGCAGAGCGGATTTTTTAGATTGTCGAGCGTGCGCAACGTGCGGTTACCCGACGACGCTGGTGCGGAACGGGTCTATGACTTTTCTCGGGACGCAGCAGGGCTGTATCTACAGTTCAAAAGATGCCAGATAAAAGCCGATGTAGGTGCGAGGCTCGACGCTGCAGTTGCAGCTGCTGTTGCCGCAGAATCGCCACAGGGGACGAGCTGAACGTGACCGGCGATTCTAGCCACGACCGAACCTTGGAACACGTACGACCAACGTCGAATTTTCTACGCTCGATTCCGTTCACGAGACGCCGGAAGGTTACCAAGAGAAGTTACCAAGAAAATGTCTTTTCGTTCTGGTTGTTTATAAATAACAAACATAACGAAAAACGTATCCATACGCTCTTACACTTTGACAGCCGCATATTTTATGGACCCGATGGTTCTTGTAGTAGGATTTGTAAAATGAAAAGTTTAATATTACGTTGAATATATCCAAACAATGGATCAAGCAATAAAAGCTTACGAAGAAATTTATGAGAACACGAATCAATCTCCCTTTGATCGTATTTTGGAGCACGATATAATCGATGTTAGTCAGCGTTCTTGAGTAATATCCTTCCTGTCTTCCCCGAGGAATTGTTAAACCCGTCGAGAAATGTCGATTTTTCGTTCAAGTTAACCGATAACTATGATTTACGATCGCGAACAGCCGTTATTGGAAGGCAATCGTCGCGATGTAACGAATTCTCGGCCGAACGGTCGCGTCGTCGTCGCGAAATCTCGGCATAAGGTGTAATAAAACGCCGGAAATTGCCATTTACCGACCACGTCCCCTCATTCTCTGTCCGCAGAAAAGCTCATTAGTCGGTGGCTCGATTTCACGGACGTTATCCGACCGTTCGCCGACCAGAATTTCTTTCAACGTAACGAGAGCAGGATCGAGCTGCGACCAGAATATCGTCGACGACAAAACCGTCCTCCTTTTCACGAGGAACACGCCATAATCTTGCGAGATGAAATGTCCCTTTTGTCCGAGAGATCCCGTCCATCAGCTTGTTCATCACGCACCGAATGGAAAGGGGTGGAACGTTAGAAAAACTGTCCTACATACGAGGGTAAACGTCGAGGACGAACAAAGATGATCGGCTCGAATTTTTTTCTGCGACTAAAAGACGCGTCTTTTTTGGTACGATACAACGGAGTCACGGAAATTGCAGACAGACAGGACGACAAATGCCCTTGCTAACGGTGGGTTATCAGACTGATAACTTACCTTCTAGATTCGCCATGGAGAACCTGTAACTGTCAATCCTTGGTGTGTTGATGTCCGAATTGAAAGGCCTGAGGGTCGCTGAGCTCACATTGTCCAGACCCTGAAACATCAATTTATCGAGACGTTAGTAATCGTGGATGATTTTGTTTTTGTCCGCTGTATTCTTTATTTTATACAATTAATACTGTATTAGAGATGATGATGTTGATGGTAAAATTATTATACAATTTACTCAACAATCGCTCTTGAACGGTAGTATGGATCGCATTTGTTCCACAAAAAGATCGTTCACATTACAAACTTTAAAACGCGACGCTAGATTTCCTTTCACCATCACTTCCGCCTTTCAGAATTGTTCGTTCTGGCTGGACGTAAGTATATTTGGCACTCTGGAACGGGCACGTTTCGACGAAGGAAACAGAGAGAACCGTAAGAGGCCAGCTACGGAAACGGATCTGAAATTCGCCTCGGCACCTGCTTTCAATGTTCCCGGATCGGTAATCCGGTTGGTATCCGTTTTGTGCTCGTGGCTCGCTTGGAAATGCGATTTGTACGAGACCGTGGATTCGTTCGCCCAATTTCCTCCGACGTGTCGAATAATTTCGACAGTTTTGGGATCAATTTCGCAAGGCTTGCTGGGCGTGACGAAATTTCATCGCTTTGCTGTTTTTCACGCGAAAACCGAACCGTCACACGGATAAAATACGGGGCCAAAACAGAGGTAACTGGAAAACTTCCAGGGTGTTCAATTGCTTTTCAGCTACGTGGGCTGAACGATAACGAACCGTCGAACGACGTTGGCTACCCTTGTTGTATCGTTCTGTATCTGGAGAAACTTCCCTTTATGCCAGGGATGTTTGCACGCCAAAAACTTTGCGTTCTTGTCGAGGAGGTGGGATTGAATATTTGAAGTTTTCTTTTATCAAACGTGGAGATGACGAGGCGAAAATGTAAACTTCTGGTAGACTAATATTCGTCATAAATAATATTTGAAAATTTCTAAGTCGCTAAAAATATAATATTCTAAAGTTTTCAAATTCCTAAAAAATATAATGTTTCGAAATTTCTAAGTTCTTTTCTCGGAGTTCTATTAAAAAATATAGTCCCTCGAGTTGATCCGAAAAGGTTAATGACTTACGACTAGTTTTCAAGTTACCATCAAAAGACGTTCAGAAACCTCGAGCAATGTGATAGTCTTGAAAAAAGAAAGACATTTCGAAAAATTTTGTCTATCTAAAAGATCCGCTTCTCCTGTGACGGTGACCAGCTAGCGGACTTCCGCGTTTTGAACCATTAGCTGTAAATAATGCGAGAGAGCCAAGTTGTCCGCTCGGCCGTGTGTGTACATGTAACGTTCTACGGCGGTTAATCAAGCAACAGCTTCGCTTGGTGAGCACACAATGCCTCTGGCCATGATTCACACACACACACACACACACACACATACGTACAGACACGTGTTTGCGACAAAACGTTCCAACGGACAGGAGAAAACTGGGCTCGCCGTGTGTACTATGTGTACACGTTCTGCTACGCCCGATAGATCGCCTCTTTTCTTCTCCTCTCTGTTCACCCGGACCCTACTCTTTCCTTTTTCTCTCTCTCTCTCTCTGTGTACCCGAGGGCACACACGGGATCCCGTGGGATGTTCTATCGGCGATTCTTCGACGGCTGAGAGCGTGCTTGCGGGTGAACCGACTGGAAGCGCAGGGGTTGCTCGTAAACGATAGGGTGAAGTCGTTTGAAATTGCTTAGAACGGCTGATAACTATTTCGCAGCTGATATGAATACAAAGGCCGAGATTCTTGACGTTCTTCGAACATGTTTATCGTTTCAATTTCAATCTTCGATGCATCTTTGCGCGAAAATATCCCGGCAAGACCTGCCAGGAAAGCGCTCTTGTTCACACCTGCTCGGGTAACATGAAATTTTGATTATAATTCAAGTCCTGCTTTCTCAATTGCACGTGTTATAATAAATTGAATTGAAGAAAGTTTAAGCATTAAATTGATACGCTATAAGCGGTATTCCACGAGATTTTTATGTCATCAAATCATGTCGCTGTTAGTAACTTATCTGCTGCTCGCAAATGAAATGTTTAAGCGGTAGTGTTATAAATGTGTAGCGTGTAAAATGTTAATTGTGTAAGTGTTAAATGTTAAGCGTGTAGTTTAAGAATTGACAAATTAATAATTGGATGATCTGTGCTATTACAATCCTTTGAATCGTAACGAAGGCTTGTCAATTAGTTTTCAGTCGATAAACGCTGTCATCAGAAAGTTTGCTACTGTGAAAACGGACTTGTATCTTCTGCGAGTAATACCGCATCAACCACTTCCAGCTTGCAACAAATCAAGAATATTAATGGCTGTACAGTGTTAGTTCTGTCAGAACGATGAATTACAACATGAAATCGGCGATCAATGATCCGTAACAAGCGCAGTATGACTTGATATCACTGATGCACAAAATCTTAATGGGACAAGTTACTATGTTGTTGAAACTTCATCAATTCTTAACTCTTTGACTACAGAAACTTGTAAAAGAAATTAAATATCTAAAAATATATGAGAATTTTAAGTAACTGCTCGTTTTGCATTATTTTTGATAAACTGATAATGATTATCTATCGATCTACAACCAGCGGAAGAGGTTAGACAGATACTACCCCTTTTTATTCCTTCAAGCTTTAAACCCCTTCGCATATTTATTTTCCAAACTAAAATATATCTTCAGATATTATTTTTCCAACGTATATACGAAGATCCTTTGTTGAGAAACTTGAGCACCAAATTTTAGTCGAAATATCCTGGTATACGTTTGATAGGTTGGGTCACGATTAATTCGGCATCTGCCATGTAAAGGTGAAATATCTCTGATATTTAGATTAAATTTCTGTGATAATTCCATATATTCTATCATACCGTCAGCCTGACAAAACGACCACCAAATCACGGGTTAAACAAAGCTAAAGAGGGAAATGGCCATGAAAAAGTAAAAGAGAATAAAGAAATGTTCATTTTCGAGATCAGTGAGGCGCATCAAGTCCGATAAATCGAGGTTGGTGAACGAAAAGGGTCGCCTCGCGTTACACAGCAATATCGGCTGCTCTCCCATTGGCTTGACCGAACTGTGTGTGGGTGTGAATGTGGTGAACGACCCGGTAACCACCATTCGGCCAAGAGGCACAACAATTAGATTCGAGTGGATAAGCCGACTCTTCCTGTAATGCGAAACTCGTGGACGTTATGTTCGTCGTATCTTTCGCGCATTGTCACGGATATTCTGCCGTGTTATTGACGTGCACAAGGCAAAGATACCACGGCGTCGATAAGCCAACGAATTTCTCCGGATATTCTTGTTGCGAACTGCCCGCTGAGAAGTTAATCGATCCGCGTACAATTCTCGAAAAACGGTCTCTGTAAGACTAGATTCTTATCCGGGTCTTGAACGTGCCATTCAAACACTTTTACGAGTTATGAGACGCAGTTCTTCTTTATTGAACGGTTCGACACGGACTGCCCGAATGCAGTCCGTTGAGACAGTTGACAATATCATACAATATCATGTGAACGTATTCACAGGAGGCCACGGAACCTCTTACACTAATATTATCATGAAAGTATTTAGTAAGTTTTGACAATTTATGTTTAACGTTTTTATTGATCCGAGGAAGTATCGGGTTTAACGGGTTAAAAACTCAAAAAGTTGAATTTTTGAAAAATCTATTTCTGATGGAACTAGCCATAGTTATAAGTTAAACTGGAATCAATCTGACTTCAGTCTGAAGCATACGGTGTCGCGAAACGAAGTTCCACGTGAAAACATTTCACTGTCAAGAGTTTGCGGTCCCTCGAGGCGGTTCTCCAGCAATGATGCAATAATTTCCACCTAGCTCGAGGAGTGCCTTTAAATTTTTCATGGCCACAAGTCGAAAAAAAAAGAGACAGAAAAAAGCAACGGACAGGATGAAAAGAGCAGAAAGCTCGCACTCGTTGAATGTCAGTTTGTACTCGAGGAAAGAGCCCCGTTTGCTCTCGACTCGGCTCCACTTTCTCTCCTTTCACGCTGCCCTCTCGAGGGCTCGCGTTTTTCCCTGGAAAAAAGCCCGAGCAGAAGAGAGTCACGAGGTTGGCGCCAATTTATTTTCCTCGATGCCTCTCGTCGAGCTTTATCGCTCGATAGTAAAAGCCGCGTAAAAGATCCACCTTCCCTTGATTCGACTAACGAACGAGGAAGAAACTTTCCTCGAGACTGCTTCGAAGAAATCTACTTAAAAAGGAGAGAAAAAAAAAGGGCAGCTGAAAATCTTGCAGGATGAAGATAATGTTTGGAAAACTTCGAATGGAGCAGCTGTGAAGAATATTGGAATGGAAACTAATTTGTAGGAATTTTGTTGAAGAAGAAATTGGAACTTAATTTTGTTCTTTTGTTAATGATGTCAAAGTATAAGAATGATACGCTTCAGAATTATTCAATATTTCTACGAAATTACGTATCTATAAATAAAATATAAAAATTTATAAGATACAATGTTTGTTTAATTTCTGTCTTGCTTAAACCGTTGCCTTTCATCTTTTATAATTTATGTCCAACATCAATTTCAAAAATGCATTTTCAAGCTTGAAATACCTGACAGTTTAATCAAAATGTATTATAGAAATTCGTCATACATTGCAGACATCACTGACATCGCGTTGCCGACTACTTCGACACGTAAAATGACGAGGTAAAGTAAGAGACATGCCAAGGTCGTAAAGGTATTCTCGTAGTCGGGAAATAGCCTGTCATCCAATACAGAGAACGAAAAACAACCCCCTGGAAAATGCAGGTGCCATCTGTACGCGACCAATGTGGAAGCCAATGCATCAAAAATGGATAACGAGGAAAAGAATCAGATTTATGGTTAAATTCTAATTTTAACCCTTTCGTAGACGATCGATTTCCATCGAAGGCTGTTGTATGCCAATTTTTATTACAAAACGTATATTTTTTTTTTTATATTCTTTATAAGTGAACATTTATTTTTCAAAGACGAATGTGTACGTTCTCAAGATTAAAAGGGTTAAATTCTTGCAGTGTTCGATGTGTTAAGTACACGAACTTCCGGGTTATTTACCGGTCAAATCCAGGATTAAGGGGTTGAAATAAAATAGAAGTCACGTTTCGAGGAAAGTCTGATGAACGACACGCACACAGCTCGAATTCGTTCGGGGAGAAAGAAGAAAAAAAGAAAAATACCTCGAAATGTATTTAATCCTCTTCTTAGCTCCGAATACGGAGACACTGACCGAGCGAGAAAAATACGTGATTTGTCACCGTCGCCCTGGCGAATCCCAACCCCCCGATCCTCCATGTCGCAATGGCGTTTCGTGCCAAGACGTTGTTTTTCACGACGTTTCCTGGATAACGAAATTCATTGCAACGACGAACAATTCTTTGTATCGGAATTCTTCGTGAAACCGTTTCAAACAATTGCGTTATTTCCATGGACGAACCTGACAGAAATTATAGTTTAATTCAATTCTTCGTGAAATTCAGTATAGTTTACCTTAAGAGGTGTCTTAACTTGACTTGAGATTTATTCTTTAGGAGTTTTAATACTTCGACGACCGTACATTTTATAGAAATTACGGCTTTCATAAATTATTTCTCTTGTTCCATATAAAATAAGGCCATTCAGTATCTGACACACGGTGCAGTTACCTCAGGTGTTGTTTGCCTATCAAATATTATTACAAACGCAAACGCAAAACAGTTTAACAGAATACACAAAGACGTTTGGAACGATCCAATATTTTCTGCGAAAATGTTTCTTCAACAAGGGGATTCGATTTCCTATGAAATGCCATCTATCGCAACTAGGAATTCTTGTTTACCCAGGCCAACGTACAGAAGTGTCTCGTTCATTCAGAATGTCTTTCCGCGAGATGGTCACTTATTACGCGCAGCAGTGTGTTTTAAGCGTGGTAACCGGTTCGAAAAACGCAATCCTACGCGTAGAGGAAGCGAGTTACAATTTCTCGAAACCCGTTCCACCTGGAACAGCCCTGCTTTAAGCCAAGTCGTCTAATACATGCATAATTTCATCTTCCACTTTGTAACCCTCCTCGATTTCTTTTTTTTCCCCACCCTTGTGTGCCGTTCGTGCCTCGCTGGGACCATTTTCGGGAAAACGTAAGTGGCCAAGTCAGCGATTCGCATAATCGAATATAAAAGAATACGGTAGCGAACGATCGAATTTATGATCCTTTCGATAAGTAAAATTTGAATCGACGATTCTATAATGCTTCAAAGAAACGGTAGGTATTTAAAATTGCAACCAGCGTTGATGTTATATTAATTTCGTAAGATGGCAAGTGGAACATTTTGACACGTTGAAATGGACAACAGCGTATGAATTAAAATTTCAAGTGTTAAATTTTCCACTTGCCACCTAACGAAATTAATATACCAACGTTACTTAAAATTTCCATTCAGTTATACGATTATATCAAATAGGTGTTAACCTCCCATTTCTTGGTTTTACTCACGTCCTCCTGTGCCTTGTGGCTCTTCCATCGGAAGAATCTGTCCATTTGGCAGGCCAGATGAGTCCCCTGACTCCTGATGATCTTCTAGCAATCGCACACCATTCTTCAATCTTCGTAGACCGATGAAAGGATCTTCGGACGCACCATAATGACAGCGTTTATAAAGCATATAGAAACTAATAGCGACTTCATGGATACTCAACTATCATCCATCTTGCAATTATCATCATCAATCTCAATCAATTCTAAGATTCATTGCTACAAAGTGGGATCAAATTGATCATGTCGATAGTTAATAGTTTCTAATGCCGTTTAGATATATTGTATAGAGTTTTTATGGTAATCCACGAGCATTGTAGAGCACGCTATAAAAAGGGAAGGGTAACACGGTGTCGTGGCAACGACAGTCCTTGAACCTCATCGGGCGATCGTTTAATGATAGTCATCGTGTGGATCGGTCAGGGTCTTCGTTCGCGAGAGCATTCGAGCTGCTCTAACATCACTACAATAATGAAATCGTTTCTTCGAATCGACTTCCTACGGTGCGTGGGATTTCCGGCTATTAAACGGATCACCGATCGATCTAGCTGCTAGATCAAACACACAGTTGCTGACTTTCACTCGATACAGTTGTGAAGATTTCTCATTTTGAATTCGTTTCAAGCTTTTCTCTCATACCACTTTCATTGTTCAACAATGATTGTCAGTCTTGTAAAATGATAAGAGATCAGTTATTTTCTACGAACGATGAAGCGGTAAATTCGTAACGAAAGATCGATTATCTTCTATGATTGTTGAGATCATTCGCAGAGACAACTCTGTCAAAGCCATATGACCCTGTTCATCCCTGCTTCATGGTAGAACTGGTTGAGTTGCGGAAAATCGACTATGTATGTACCAGGGATCACTTTGATCTGTTTTGTTCTTAGTTACTTCGTTGCCGAGCAAGTTATCGACGAAGACAGGTCTGTCAAACTCATTTCCTTTTTAGTAGTACATTTGAGCTTCTGGGCATCAAAGGATGCATCAGTTTCGAGAAAATTTCAAATCAATTAAACGAAGGTAGATGGTTCAAAGTGGTCACAGTTAAACGTGCAAACCATTTGCATTTTCCTTGTTAAGTGGTGATTTTTCAACGTTAGGAGATCAATTTGGACAAAATTTCAAACCGGTCGAATCAAGGTGGATGGTTCGAAGTGGCAACAATTGAACCTCAAAATCGTTTAAACTTTTCTCATTGAACGGTGATTTTTCCGCGTCAGAAGGCGCGTCAAGTTCAGAAAAAATTCAAATTAATTGAGTCCAGGTGAACGCGGTTCGAACGTGGTCACGATTGAACTTGCAAACCACTCAGATTTTTCTTGTCGAGTGATGGGTGATTTTTCAGGGGCGGAGACGCACCAACTGTGAGAAAATTTCAGATTGACCGAATCAAGGTGGACGGTTCGAAGCGGTCACAGGCGACCAGCGTGATCGCGACTAGCGTGCTATTGCGAGTACTGGATGCTGATCCGCGAGGGATTCAACGTGGAGCCGGTCGGTTCTTCGTCCCTTGCCCTCTCGATTCCCTCCACGACGTGAACCAACGAGAAGAGAAACGTTTCCTCTCTCTCTCTCCTTTCTCTTCGTGTCCAACACGCGCATGTGCGGCTATCGATTCCGCTTGTTCCCGCAGGAACACACAGGACTACAACGATGCTTTTTCCTGCGCAACGCTGCGTGGAAATCGTCCAAAGTCCTGCGAGATCTCTGACTGCCAGAGATACGAGGGTGCTGCGGATAAGGATACGAACGGGCTTGGCTATGAACAGATTTCTTTTTTTTGCTGGATATATTGAATCTAGTGTTTGAGGGGTCTTTGGAACCCTTGAGTACTGATTTGGTATTTCTATTTTATTTTAGAGAACTAAAATTGCTGAGTATTTATAGTAATTTAAAACATTTCGACTGCTACTGTGAATATGGATGTTTGTATTATGATACTATAAAATTTCGATTTAATTTTTTAATTTAAAATTTCGATGGTTATTAAGTATCTGCGTTTTGTATAGATAAGGGGCATTCAATTTTTTCGTGGGACTTTTATTTGAAAATAAAGAAAAAAGGTTGTATTGTAAAAGAAGCTAATTCTTTAACGTTATATGGTGTTTATTAAAGCGTAACGTTTCTATGATGTATCTCGAAATAAGCTGCAAAACGTTGGCAATTTATCGAGGCGGTGAAAAATAAATATAATCGGAGGTTGGTTGGCAAGTTTTTTGGTCCCGGCTGCTACCGCTGATTAAACGAGCTTAATTAAAAGAATTTAACGAACGACGTCCTGGCATCAAGTAAAATTAATTAAAGACGGAACCGCATCGATGCACCGATGCACCGTTCCTACGTAATCTCCCTTATGATTTTCCCTTGAGGAAACTCCATGCGATCGGGAAGCGAAACAAAGTAATTAAATGTTCGTTTGAAATTATCCTGAACGAGACCGTCCAAACTTTCCTAACAGAATTATCTTCTTGCAGAATAAATTATAATCCTTTCGTTACCCTGCAATCTAAATTGATCACAAAATTCTGTCTCCATTCTGATGATGAAAACAAAATTCCAAACATCAAATAATTTTCGGAAGAAGTTCAATTACCATATCAAGAAATAATTGATTAAAATGTTCCTGTTGTTCTTTCGGGGGATAAATCAATTTTCATAAATTCTTAAACTTACTACATTATTCAATGTTTTGCGTTAACGCTCCTCGAGCCCAAAGGGTAAAAAATGTTCAAACTCTAACAAGAATCGTGAAGATAAATAGAAAATTCGAATAAAATCTTCCTGCCACACC
The DNA here is from genome assembly GCA_943735885.1 of Stelis phaeoptera. Taxonomy (NCBI): domain Eukaryota; kingdom Metazoa; phylum Arthropoda; class Insecta; order Hymenoptera; family Megachilidae; genus Stelis; species Stelis phaeoptera. The sequence continues at coordinate 8,895,675 of OX030930.1, forward strand.
TCGGAAGGTATACCAAGGTCCTTTAACCTTTTCACTCTGAAGAACGTATATATATGTCCCATAAAAATATCTTACGTTCTTTAAAGATATAATATTTTCAAGTTCCCAAGTTTCTGAAAATTATACTAAAATATTGACAAGTTTGTAATAATTATATTGTTTCAAAATTTTCAACATCTTAATTCCTATTAAAAAATGTAATATTCCCAGCCGTTGTGCGAAAGTAAAAAATTTTCCGTCAGGCTGGAACGGTTCTCCGAAAGATTCTCGAACCCACTAACCTAATCCAGTTCCCGTTTCACCCTGAAGTATGCATCACGATTCGAAAATCATTTCCTTCAAGAATCCTTCCCCTGCGACTGGATGGTTTCTCCTTTTCAAATTTTCCTTTCTTGCTTTCATTTCGACACGTCGAAATCTTGTTTGCAGACCCCGGTTACACTCGATGCAACCCTCGAGAATCGACGTCACCGTAACAACTCTTCGGCCACGGGGGTCGAATTACCCTCCCCCCTGGCCCCACACAGGGGTCATCAAGGGGCTCGTTGCACTGGCAGTCTCGGTGCATTCACTCAGGTGCTGCATTCGAGCCCATCCGTGCGTTCACGCAACCTACACGAACCAGCATCGCGGGAGGTGGTTGCAAGGGGATGCAACCCTTTCGCCAGCAATTGCCTGTCTCCGGTCCCCTGTTACACGACGAAAAATTACGCCCACCATGAAAAGGAACCAACATCCGGTGACACCGCGATATCCTTAATGTCCCCTTTTAATGACGACCTACGTGCATCCGGTTTGTTGAATGAACATTTTTTCGTGACATTAATTATAACACGTAGTTGCGATTTTTTTGTTCTTCTTCTTTTTGTATTAGGTTGTTCCGAAAGTTTCTTTCGCTTTATTAATAAATAACGGACGTATAATACTTTATGTTTAATGTCACGTTAGTGAGTTTGTTCATTTCTCTGAAAGCTGAATAATACTATATTTGTTTTAACACAGAGAAAGCGTTGTGTGCAGATAGGGAAAGAAACTTTTGGGACAACCTAATACTTATTAATATGTTCTGTGCCATGTGAATTTTAACGACTTGTTCTTAAAAGTATGAAAATTAAAAGCCTTGAAAAAACGATACAAAATTAGTTATTTTATTGAGAATAAAAAGTATTCTTCGCGAAGAGTTTACTATACAACGGTGATAGAAAGTTTCTGATTCGAGGAAATAAAACGATATCAGAGAAAATTGATAGAGGCTCATTTTGCTTATTATTTCTGTCAGTCAATCTACTTGAAAGTTGTAATTACAAGGAAACCTTATAGAATTCAGGATGCAAGTAGGCGATATCTGTGTTCAATGTTTGCGGGGAACTGAGTTATGTGTTGTTTCGAGAATGAAAAAATAAACAACTTTCTTAACTCTTATTCGTCTAATTCTTTGCTCTTTAACCGTTTCACTAGTATTGGCGCCTAGAAATACCTATATTAAAAACAGCTTCAGATATCTAACTTGTAAGTTTACTAATATATGAAGTATTGTTGTAATTCTTTAAATTCTTCAAGTACAATTTCCATTCATATTATATAATATTATATAATATAAAACAAAAAATTCTAATCTATAACACTGGTATCGAAAGTGTTAATAAACCTATCATATTATTTTAACGATACTCACAATCCTAGTATTAATTATACCATACGAGAGGATCATTTATAATTAAGAGAAATAATATCGTGTTCCATTAAAGGAGTACGAAATTCCTGTTAAATTTCCCGTATATCACTCGTGGTAGTCAAAGTGTTAATGCGTTTTGCAAGCTCGACTTGCAGTCGTGTATACACGAAATCTAAAGCCACGACAAATGAACCGATTGGCTTGGCAGACTCAAACACGCTCGAGAGCGTGCACTTTGCTTCAAGTTCGGCCTAACAAGCATCTCTTTGGCTTCCATTATCGCGGTAACGTGGAAATACGATCTAGAGCTATCTATTGGCGTGTGTACAACGACCTCGTGCTATATAATCTCACCACCGGCTGCGGTTCAACCCCAATTAGAGTTTAGGTAACGTCAGAACCTCGACTGCATCCCCCAATTCGCGATCAAACGTCGGCTTTAACGTTTCTCCTGATTGTAGTTTGAAATTGATATCTCTGTTACACCATTTTCAAGAATTCTAAACGTCGTGTGTACGTGATATCATTAATATTGAATAATTTAAACGACGTATAAAATAAATGACCCTACTGTCGGACATTTAAGACGAAGAGATTGATTAATAAAGACATTTGCATGAAATATGGATTATCGAGAATATTGGTTCTCTAGTTTTCTGGATAAATTCATTCTTAAGGGTAAGGTGTACGTTTACATGAAAATTATTAGTGAAATAAATAATGAGTGGTTTTTGAAATTTCTATTTTTGATAAATATCGGGTCTGCGATGGAATAAAACTGAATAATTTTATTATCATTTTCTAACGAAATTTTTGAGTCTATGTTTGTGCGACGTTTTGTGGAAAATTGTAGGAAATTCTTTATATTCTTAAGAGTTTTATTTTTATAGTCTTTATATTGTACATCTTTCTTCGAAGCGATATTTTCTTATCTTCTTTGCACGGATGACAAATTACCAATAAATTCTCGAATCTTGGCTATTTTCTGCCCTCTACAATAATCTCTCTTGCAACAAGTCTCTTTTGTCTTCCTCTTTGAGTGGTAATATTGCATATTATTCTTCCAAAGCTTACTAAAGGTGGAACTTCAATTAAATGAAAACAAATATCGTAATAAAAGTGTCATAAATTCTTACTTAATCACAATTTTTCTATAATCAAACTGATGGTACAACTGCTAAGCTAATTCTCAAATTTCTGCCACGAAATTTTAAATTTTGCACGATATAGACTGCGAAGTTAATGAAAAAGAAAAAAATCGACTTTCAAATCTGACAACTGTAGTATATAATGATCTTTTATAGCGAAAGGGTTAAGTTTGCCCTTTATGCACTCGTGTCACTTTTCATTACGTACCACTCTGATTTACGTATCATAACGGAACAGATATCGTGATTACGATTATCGGATATCGTGATTCATTAATATAAGAATGTCACCCCTTAAACAATTCATAAATGACTGATATTTTAATTAATATATGGGCTTCAGTGTTTAAATTAACTATATTTTAATCAAACCAAATTGAATTATAATTATTTCTGAAGGAAATTAACCATTTCTTCGGGAAAATGTAAAATATTTGGGTTATGAAGAGGGAGGACGGGTAATGTTATGAAAATGAGATTACGGAACGTCGCAAGTCCCGAATCATCCCTGATCGGAGTTCGATTCCTCGAAATTCGAATCTCGCATGGACGTTCGATCGATTTGTCTATTTCGAAGCGTCTGCGTATGCGGCAAGGCTTGCGTTCCTCGTTAAACGTTCAGCAGAAATCTCAGAAACGTGCAGCCAAATATAATTATAGACTCGTTGCCGGGGCAGCTGATTCGCCATGGGGACACGATCTTTCTTCTCGAAGGAGAAACGTAAGTTTAATTCTGACTCGAGAACATGTACACCAAGACGCAGTCTTAATGCTATGTTTCTTGGTGTTTCGATGAATTTCAATTTGTTCCTCGATAATGGAAGACGACACGAAGGAAAAGGCTGCTTTTGAATTTTATTTACAATGATTTCTGTTATAAAAGAATATAATAAATGCTGATTTTCTGTGCAGTTTTAACTCTTTGACTGCTATGGGCGCATATATGCGCCCGGCGAATTATGGCGTTTTAAAACTTTAACATTGATGAGTAAACAGTATATACTGAAAATAAAAATTGTTTGGATTCGTTTTGGAGTAGACAGAGTAATAGTAATTGGATTGTGTACTATATTATAATGTGTTTTCAAAAAAGTTTTCAGTCCCCAGCAATCGCATCCGCGGGCCGCATGCCATTCACGCGAAGCGCTTCAGCTTAAAACAGCTCGCAGTCAAAGGGTTAATACGTTGTTCAAATTGCTTTTTACTTTACATATTTTAAAATTCAAAGGTAGGCGACGATATTATATTTTATTACCAAAGTAATTATTATGTTATTAAAGTAAATTATATTATTACATTATGATATTATATTAATAAAGTAAAAAAAAAAGAGCAAGAAAATAAATTGAACAATATAAAAATTAACCCACTACGATAAATCACAAGACAACTTTAACGACTGTACCACTATAAATTAGATTAACATTCACAAGAAGTTATAAATCAATTTATGTTTAATTACCTCGATAGTTTTCCCGTGAAAGAAAAATCACAAGGTAATGATCAAATTATTATATCACATTCAATTTACATTTTGAAGAAGGTACACCAGGTAATATCGTCGAATCGTAAGAGAAAAATAAGATGTTTCATTGTTATGATCTTGTTAAAATTAAAATTGTTACTCCCGAAGAAGTCACAAAAGGTGGAGGAATATTTTATGCCCTAGCTCTTCCCCTTATCCAAAGGGCGATCGTCAGTCAACAGCAGGCAAATCGAAAAGTCACCATTGGAATTTCGAACGAGTCTGCTTCGACACGCGAGTGATTTAAAGCGCGATTCAAGCGTGCAGAAGCGCCACTACGACTGTCGAATTCGAGGACGAAGAGGAATATTCAACGTCTGGTAGGAAGAATAAACATCCGTCGTCGCGTGCTTGCATATCCGGTTCACGAAAACGCATTCGTCAGGCATCGAACGTTCCAGCTATGATGATGGAGATATCGTTAAAATTATTATCTTATCATTTATGAGGATTGTAAAACCGGATCAGGGTTAATCCGAATGGACAATAAAATATTGTTTAAAATATAGAAAAAAGAAGATCACTTCCTTATAATTTTTAGATAATTTTTAACTTGTAATTTATTAATATTAAACTGATAATAATTTATTCATTTGCTTTGTATTATATTTACCTAATTTTCTTAAATTTAAATATTATATTTACTTACTTTACTTGAATTTGGTAAATAAAGCTTCATTTATTAACACGGAAAATTACAAATTACTCCAATAAAATTTCCTAATATTACAACCTTAAACCTTTGTCTATTAATATAAATTTTCAGATTTAAAATAACATTGATTTCTTCTGTTTTAAAACATGTCGCAGCCAAAGGGTTAAATAAACAGTGAATATCGATAGAACATCAATTACTGTCGCCAATAGCGATAACGACTTCTATTCCCACGCTGAACGAACCAATGCATTCTAGTAATTGTTCAATGTTACCCCTACAATCATTATTGTCCTTCCAAAACAGTTGCCAAGTAGAATATTCAATCGATCGTTTGACTTGCAAACGATAATGACGATGTAATTTGCGTTCTCCGAAACATCGTTTATTAATTATACTTGCATTTCAATTCCAATTACAGAATCATAGATAGCATCTTTTACCGACCATTACTTTTCCCCTAAATTCCTTTCTATATTCGCTTCATATCATTTTCAATCCGTCTGAAGTATTTCTAACAATAAGCTCGACACAGTGTACATACAGAATATTATTTATTCAAAGTAAAATAGACAACAAATTCCCTTCTTCAAAGTATAAATTTCTATTATCCAGAACATAGGACAATATTTATAAAAAATATATACAAATTCATAAGTTCCTATGATAATTCTGCCTAGACATACAGAATGTTCCATTCAATTCGATCAAATAAAATTTCATCGAGTAACACTGACAATTTATATATATATATATAAAAAAAGAGATATAAGAAATATGAAATATTACGTAGAATGTTCCTGGACATCGAGAAAACAATTTTGAATCGTCCACTAGGTATGAAAACAATTAGGTTGGTCATTTTAGATGATACACCCCTGTATACGCGCCGAACGTTCTCAGCTGTTGCAACGTGCTCGAACAGACGACAGATTGTCTATTTCAGATACTAAACAAGATAGATCAGGGCTATCGCACGCGATATTTGCAAGAACGTTTGGACCGGAAACGGGGTTCGCTTTAAAGTTTGCCGCTTGAGCATAGCAACGTGTGTATCCGTGTGATTCTTCGAGAGAACGAGGAACATCCTGGCCGGGTAAATGATAAATTAGACCCTGTATCTAGTCCCTAAAACAGCCACCCTAATGACGGCCGGCTTGCCTGTAAACTGGCTCCCCCATTCGGCCAGGGTACCAGCAGAAATTTTGACAAGACCTTAAATTGAAACGATTTGTTGCCGCGGTATAAACAAAACTTCACTCCAGTATTGCTAAGAACACTACGATTGATTTGTCTGCTTTGTTTTCAATAATTATTGGATGTATGATTGGTGCATCGATTGAAAATTTGCCACTGAAGCTTATTGAATTTCAATGAATCGAAGTGGTATGTTTTTCGAATCTTCAATCATTAAAAATGAAAAAATTAGAAACAAGCTTTAAAGGTCGACGAGAATTGCCCCGTCAGACGGTTGACGAATTAGCTCGGATCCAGTCGTTAAAATTGCTACCCTAATATTTCTTGTCAGCCCAAAATCGACTTCCCTTACCCACGAGGGTGTACATGGGTATGATTAATTGTCACCACCCTTCAACAGTGACGTATCAAGGCGAAAAGAATCCCGAAATACTCTATCCTCGACGCAATTGGCTTAAACGAAAATCCTGTCCCATTCTAGGATGTTATTAAAAATTTGTTGAAAATTTTTCCGTTGAAACGAGAATGTTTTTCGTCTGTTAAAATATTATCGTTCCTTGCTGTTTGTTCGATATCATCTGGCCTCTTCCGCAAAACAATGAAACGTTTGTTCCGACAGACTTCCGATAAAACGTAAACCGATCGCCATGCCGTACGTGTCTTATCGTTCGTTCACAGTTTTCATTTTGATAAATCGATTTTTGAACTAATGGCCAGTCTCTTTTCACATATTCCCCGGAGATTTAAGTTGAAAAGAAGCGAACAAATATTTTGTTTTATTTCAATTCTAATATTTTGTAGCTTGAATTTTCCGTTGTTGAAAATAAATGTGATCCGTGTGATTAAGGAGGAATATTTGTCCAACTATTGTACAATTTCAATTAAAAATTTGTTATATTATATTAAAGTTCATTTTTAAGTGCTATCTTAGATCAGGTTTGTTAAATTTATAATCTATACACATTCCATTTAAAAGTATCTTATACCCAAATATGTATGTGAGCATAGAAATTTAAAAATAATGCTGCTTAACTCTTAGCAGGCAAAGAAATTAAATTTTTCCTCAAATATTTATTTTTATTGTGGAAGATTTTAAATATATGACACAACGAACGACTAAGCAATATATATGCTTTGTTAGATTTTTTTTTAGAGCTCCAAATAATAAAGAAATTAAAACTTACTTAATTAAATTACCTAGTCACAATAGCTAAAGATTGAAAAAATGTATAAAGAATTAAACTATTTCTAATAATTCTACATTAAATAGCCACCACATCAAATTATTAAAGTCACAGTTTAATTATTCCATCTGCTGTTAATATTAATGACGTTTAGAATCTTCTTTCTTGGTTCTTTTTCAAAATTAAATTTTCACCAATTAACTGAACCTTTTAATCGTATCTCTGACAAACTTATACGCTTTGCAGAACTCTTTAATTCGCTGGTTCTACCGTGAAAAACTTCTCAATTCCACTTTCAAAGAGATCTTTCGATACAAAGAAACTTATTTCACCGGCTCTTCGACATTTTCTTCTTTTTAGGAAGCTTAATAATGCCTGTTGCCCAAGAAACATCATAAAACGGTATCGTTCTGATAAGAAGCGAGGGAAAATAGCAGCGTAGAAAAAGAGCCATTGAAAATGGACGCCACGCTTTCCCGCCTTTAAAAACTTTCTTGCCGTTGTCGACCGGTATTGATGTCTTTCGATTCCGATTGCAAAACTTCTTCGAAAATGTGCCAATTTCGATAACTTCAATATGATAAGCGTCGTCCACTTTACACGATTTTATGATATCGCATTTAATATCGATAATTCGTACCACGATTCAAATACTTTCAGCGTGATACGCTGCTGCTAGATAGAAACCGCCTTTAATATTGCTAATGGGCACTCCGCCATTGCCAAGATGTTGAAATATGCAATATGCTCCAAAAGCAACCGGTATGATTCTAATTTATAGTAGAAAATTTGGAAAAAATGCTTATCGTATTTTAATGTAATTTGTTAAATTCTTAAATTATAATAACGAATCAAATTCGTAGATATAATTAACGATTTAATGACGATCGTTGGGTCACTTTTGTCTAAACTGCAGAAATATAGAGGATACGAGGAATAATAATTGCGTAAAATTATAGAGTGCACCTTTCCAAAATAAAGGACAAATTTCCCTCAAACAATTACATACATAAATTCTTATTAATAAATAAGACTTGAGTACGCATTGTAGCAATTTTAACTTTAAATATAAATTTCTTCGTTATTTTGAAACAGTGCGCACTATAACCATGTAGAATTATTATTTTTGTGATATTTCACAATTATGCAAAGTTTGAATGAGATTACGTTCCACTTGTAAATTACATTGGGATTACAGTCAAGTTACAATTTTTAATAACACTTCGTTAAATTCAAGAATATTTAAAATATGTTATATACAATATGTAAATTTGTATTTATCGTTGTGCCTCGAACTGTATATGGTTAATTTAAATATAGGCGCAACTACCAAAAGAAATAAAAAATTCGGAAGGCAATAGAATTGATATGTATTCCAATTGCAACGAAGTGGGAAACGTTAATTTTATCGATTAAAAGCATTAGATCGGTGCTTTTCGTTGAAAATGAGACAAAGTCGATGTACAGGAAACGAACGGGTCCTTACCTATTCCGTTTGAAGCACCGCGGACAAACACGAAACGAAAAGCATGACGGCGCAAATAATCGATTATGCACATGCGTGCATACCTTTCTGGATTAATTGGCTCGTTAGAACGATTTTGCGTGACGGCAAATGAAATTTGGTCGATTCTGCGGTCTCCGTGATCGATCCACTTGGCTCGCTTCTGTTTCAATTTTCAACGGGTGCAGTTTGCGATAACCACTACCACCACTAGCATTTCGTTAGGGGTAATCCTTCGTTTGACACGATTTGATGACATAAAGCTATCACAGAATGACACTCGTGCTACAGTAGTTTGAAGCTTATGATTTTATCAAAATTATTGCATAAAAATTTCGTTGATATTCTTAAAACGAAATGGATAATTCTTCGTTGGAACAAACAGTGAGTCAATTACTTTACAGCAGCAATACCTTGACGTTTCTTGTTCAATATACAGGGTGTATAAAAAAAACGCCGTGTAGCCCGAAAACTAGATCTTTTATAGTAAATTAAGTCGAAAATTCCTTTATCATTTTAAGATACAAGCAACTAGAAATTAGATATTTACTGATTGGCAGTATTCATTAGAAAATGGTTCATTGTTCAGTTTAATTAAAAACCAAACATTTCATATTAAATATATCGATGAAATATTTATGTAGCCGTTTTTACCAATATTCAAGCTTTAAATTGATACGCAATACGTACAATTTAACAATACTTTTATGTCAAGATAATATGTCTGATCGCTTCTGTTTTGAAATCGGTCATTATTCGCTATGATCATTCACCAGCCATTTTATATTAAGAATATTAACGAAACGTGTATACGATCATTTTGATCAAACTTCAAGCTTCAAATCAATCCATCGTAAGTGTTATTTTGCACTACTTTTATGTCATGATATTATATCAGAACTTTTATGTTTTGAAATCATCTGATACATAACAGTCTAATACATCACAAAAAAGATTCAACATTTTCCGCCATTCTTAATTTACGATAAAATCCGTGTTCAAACAAGGGCAATATTCTTCTGCATCCATAACGTCATAAAATGCATCGTATCATCGGACAAAGATTACGCAACGACCGATCACTCGTGCAACAATTATAAACACGTTGTTTTTCACGCTGAAAAATAGCCGATCTAAAAACGCAGGGACCCGGTGCAACCCATCCAGGCCTATTGTCTTGTCGACCGACAATTTCTCCTCGCACGATTCAATTAACGACATGCCGTTCAGATTGACATCATCCTACAGATCGTGCCAGGCCTTTGTCGTCTCCGTCAATGCGCGCCCCTCGTTCGGTTCGTGAGGAAAAAAAAAATAGAAAAGCAAACGGTGACGCGACTGACACAAAGGTCTATGATTTTTCTCCGTGTGCGCGTGTGTATGTACGAAGCAACGAGAAAGAAAAAACAAATAGGAAAAATGCAAAGGGGTTGTTGGATGGACGAACGCCTGCGCCATCGACGTCGAACTTTTTCATGGCCGATGACAAATTTTTGACGCGGTGACGAACAAACAGGATGTTGACTATCTGCACGGTCTCGATAACCGTATTGCGCGCTTCTTTCAGATTTTACGTTTTATCGTCGCTTCCTGTAACGTCCGTCGGACAAATCGATCACGAATGTGTATGTACAAGGTTTTATAGCCGGGTATGGTTTATCTAACTCTCCTCGGAGTTGGTTTACGTTTGACGAACTATGGATGTTTGGATAAATTGATAATTTCAAGAAATCTGGGTCAAAAGTTACTCGAATGTAAGGTTTTTACTGTACGCGTCCGCAAGAAAATTCTTAACTTATCTTTTTAAATTATATTATATAATAGTCCTAAGGAAACTGTATGCTTCTTGTCTGATTTTTAATTATAACTGTATGGTTCGGTGTTGAGTGACCCAGCATTCACAGTGTTGGGATTAAGTTTAGCTAATACATTGACAGTCGTGGTGGCTGTGCGTGAATGACGCCTTGAATTTTATATAATTTTAATTCCTGGTAAAATTTGTACCCAAATGAAAAGCGTATTAGTAAAAGAAGTGACCAGAAAACAGAAGGAAGAAATTTTAAGTAGGATAGATGTAAAACTAATAACGTAAGCTTTTTGTAAATTAATCGATCAATTCGTATTATAATTTGTTAATAAAGAAAGTAAATAATAAGTAATGTATCAATGAAGAAACGAAATTTCATTTCCTTTTATAACATATTATACAGGTTTGCTACTGAAAGTTATTATACATAAACTGCAGCTCAGCAAAAACGCTCTCAACCTCGAAAACACGAACAATTATTCACTATTACACATTAATTTGCATACACACGAGTGGATTCATAAAGTCACGTGAATCAACCAGCGTCAACAGAGACTAAAGAGAAATATAATCGCTGTTCCCTGCTCTGAGACACTACAAAAGCTCCATTACCCCGGTAATTAGGCTCGTTAATTATCTTACAAAGTTCGCAAAACCGATTTACGTTGCCACGGGATCGAATTATGTGCTGTTATCGTTGCACGAGAGGATAATCGAGGGAAATTATTAATCTTTGACCATCGAAATGTGAAACACCGCATCGGTAATCCTCGGGCAATGGTGCTGGGACAATAATAACTCAGATCTGTGTGAAATATACAAATAATGATAAATGATGCTTTGATTTTTATTGAAATTTTGAAGTTTTGAACCAAGGATTTTCGAGTAATGCAAAATAATATCCAAAGCCTAAAATTTGACGAATATAAAATGAAATAAGGTCCAAAATTAACCCTTTAAGCGATTGAAGCGTGCGTACACGTTCTATAAATTAAAATGTCTCTTTAATTATATTAATTGTAAAAATATGGACGTAATTTCTAAACTAAATTCTTGAACGTTTGACTTTTGAATTAATATTTCTCAATTTTTAGATATAATAAAAATAAATTACTGTCAAAAATATTTAGCCCTGTAAGGGACAAATTCTAATCGTTGTTGTGTCGGTGACCCGTGGTTCAAAAGTTAACGTAACATCACCGTATGACATCCTGTCGCTGCCAGCGACCGCGAAAGCCACGTTTGCAATTTTGTACGATTGCCAGCAAGAAAAATGTTAATTTTTCTTCCCGCTCGTTCATCGTCCTGTTCCAGTTGGAACTGTATCAACGTTGTTGAAATGTGACGAGAAAATCATCGGCGTGCTTTCTCTTCTGATATCTTGCGATGGGCGAGACAGCTGACCTTCTGATATCAACGTTCCAGAAAACGGAACGCAATTTCATTTTCCATTAAAATACATGTTTCTTCCTGTATATTTTTATGTTACTAATAAAATAAACTGTTAGATGTGTTGCTTGGTACTATTTGGTAAAATGTTAGGAACTGTATTAATTGGTGTATTAGGAAGCTTAGGTTTTCATTAGAATAAAAAGGTGCATCGATGCACCAAACTGCATAAACTTAGATCGACAATATGCATCGTTGGGTCATATTTAATCTTATGACATTTTCTTCTATTTTTAACGATTTTAGTGCCACGTCACTCGTATCTGAGTGAAGCATACATTTTTGTGTAGCTACGTTAACAGAAACGATCTAACAATTAGTTAAACTGGATAAAAGAGAACATTGATGTGATTTTTGGAAATCAGCAATACTCGGCTTAAATTTTAATTAAAACTTTTAAAAGACGTGTTCTCTAAATTGATATCTTTTCTTCCTAGATACTGCTGCGATGTTAGATCATTTTAACATCATCGCTCAATTATTTCTCACCAAATGTAGCATGCACCGTTCTTGCCGCTTAATGTTTCGACTTTCCAGGTTACAATGCAGGCGAAGTTCTCCTGCTGCGTCGATATTCGATAAACTTGTAATCGACCACGCCCGTTCTCATTGTGCGAGCCGATAATTGGAAACCGCGATGTTTGCTCGCGTTATTGCCAGCCACCAGATACCGCATCATTTAACCTAATCGATAAAACATTGGATCCGTGAAACGTTTCCTGGGTAAGTACATATCTAGTACATTGAATGCATTGTTTCATTTGTGCCAGAATGAAAAGTTGGACCTAGTTAAAAGCACAAAATTCGATCGTTTCGACCCTTTAAACGTTACAAACCTGCACACGCGTTCGAATGTTAAAATATATCTCAAATGCTGTAGCTATGTTGATTTTATTAAACGTTGAATAAAAGTGTGACTGTGATTTGACGAATTTGGAGCTTCGACATTTAATATATGTACATATGTAGATCTTGTTTAATGGTCGAGTGAGAAGATAAAGCATAAACTTTGCTGTACGATTCCTTTTCGCTGCAACTGCAACGTGCTTCCGCTCGTTAAGCACGTCCCATGGCATTTCCACGCATCCCAATCACCGTGGCCCACCGGTTTAAATATAGACAGCTTGTTTCTCGTCGAGTACCATAGGTTTCGCCGATTAGACTCTTCCTTAACGATTTCGACAGCGAGAAATGAGAGATCTGGTAGCAGAGCGACAGAAGGAGGGATGTTTTACGGAACATATGCCTTAAGCTTTACGAAAGAAGAGTGAAAATAGAAATCGAATGCAGAGAATACTTTAAAGTATATAGCTAAAATCGAAAACGATATACGTGAATTACATATGCGTAGATATCTTTATACGATAAAATATAATTTTTTTAATAATCATTAATTACCAAATAGAGATACGACTCTACTAGAATAATTAGTGTCCAAAAGAAGGAAGATATTAGTAAAATTATTTGAACCAATGTGTTTCTAATTTACCTAAATTTAATGAAATTTTGTAGTAATCCAAGTTGAGCTATTTACAAGTTAATTTATACAATTCGGTGTAATGGAATTCTAACAACTTTCATTCAGAAGATACAAAAGTATTTGACTTCTTGAAACGCGTTTGTGTGTTATCTTTCGAATGAAAAAGTGAACGAATTCCGTAGGAGCGGAAGACAAAAATACCGCGATCGAAGCTCGACGTAGGAGATTTACAGACGGATAAACTTGATTCACGGCGTTGAATAAAGATCTAAGATTAAAAATATCACGAGTGACTCGCAACAATCGATCCTGTTTCGAGTAAGAGGGGACGAGTCGACATAAACGAAATCCATTTCGATACGCCTCCTTCTTTCCCTCATTTCTCCTGCGATCGCCAAACAACACGAGGAAACGAAAATATTGACAGGCTGATCCTGAACGAGGATCCACGTGTCCGTCACGTGGTCGTTTCCCACGCGTAAGAACGCGTCAGAAGGTGAAGAGATAAATCAGAGATAAAAAAAAATATCGACTATTCCGCTCTTTGAAAGAAACACCCACGATTTACTCAACTTTTTATTTTTATCGTCGTTATGCGCGTGTTATTTTTGTTTTGTTTTTTAATGGTCAATTTTGAAATGTAGAAATTCCAACGCGATTTCATGACTTAAAAGTATAGCAAAATACCAATTAGAGTGCATCGATTTGAAGCTTGAAGTTTGAAGGAAATGACTGTGTAAACCCACTATTAATGATGTTGATACAAAATGGCTGATTGCTAGATATAGCAAACAATGACCAATTTCGAAACCGTACGAAGTCTAATACAATTTCATGACATAAAAGTATCGTAAAATAACACTTATGGTACATCAATTTGAAGCTTCAAGTTTAAAGAAAATGACTACATAAATATTTCATTAAATAGTGTTATTACAAAATGGCTGGTTCTGTGTTGGAGCAATGGATCAATCAATTCACAGTTGGGCACTGTATAGGGTGTTCCAAAATAGGAACGAATAAACAATTATAAGAATTTTCTTCTTTTGCATTGAAGGTGTTAAGTTACAGCATGATAACGTCCCCTTACAAAACACAATAATAAAATTGAGGAGAAAAAGATTCAATGAAAGTACCGCTTTCACTGTGAGCAACGAGCGCCCATGCGCGCCAAAATATCATTTCGATCCTCGATTATTAATAGATCGAACGATTTGGTCGAGAAATGTTCGAGGTTCAAGTATCACCATCTATTTCCGTTGGCCATGCGTCTCGTTACGCCCACCGGGCCCTGACCGTCAAAGAAAACGCGTCGCGATGGTTTTTCGCCAGAAACAGAGAAAATCGAGGGAAAACCGAGACCGAGACGTTTCCAATAATAACCATACCCGACTAAATTCTACTAACTATTTATAGTGTGCAGTCGGTGCCCTCGGATCAGGGTGCATTCTACAACGACGACGACGACGTCTCCGTGTCGCTGCACCTTTTCGAACGTAAGGTATTCTCAGCCAAGAATGATTCGACTATCGAAGAATTCACTGTTCAAACATTGACGTTATGCCAAACTGTCGTCACTAATTGTTCATAACTTTGTGGCAAAAAATAAATTTTAGAAATTTGAATAATTATTGGGAATATTTTATTGCAACGCTTCAGGGCCGATGTAAAATAGGTTATTAAAATTTATTAACAGATCAAATTCGTAAATATCTTTCTATTACCAAATTTCTAATATTCGATTATTAATATCGACGGTCGTACATTTGATAGAATTTATGATTTTTGCAAAACAATTTTCGTGTTCCTTTCTATGCCTAATTAGACCCAATTAGTTCCCAATTGTGAATTTTTCATGTAATTACGAATAAGTGCCTCGTTGTACGATACATAACGTAAAGTTGATAAAAGTGAAATGAAGAATATGTAATAGGATACTAAATGAAGAATTCAAGTTGCGAATTTAGATTTCTAATATTCGAATATTAATATTAATTTTAATTCGGTTAATAAATTGCAATATCAAATTCTTAAGCCTTGACACAAGATATTAACCATTCTTCTCTGAACTCTGTCGCCGAGCCGGCGGCCATTAAAAATTCAAATCAAGCTTCCGATCGATCGTTGACAGCGGAAATCGCATGTACCCTCGAGCCTTCCAAACACACACGGGAGCGAAAAGGGCAACGGTTCAAAGAGCGTTTGTTTTTCCTTCGAGGCCAGCTACGAGTGGTCAAATAAATCGTCGAATCTTTGATGATTCCTTCTTTTTATCCTCTCGAAATGGATCTTTCGCGAATTTTCCAGGAACTATTTCCGGTAAACGCGAAAAGGAAAACAAAGATCGAAAGAGCCACGAAAAGATGTCTCAAGGTAAATCGAACGCTTTGGAAAGAAGCTGAGATCCTGTTGGAAATTGAATTTTCTCAGTCAAAGGACACGAAAGTGTGACAAAGTCGTAAAAACTTTCGGCAACCGATCGACCAATTTCAGTCACCGGTTGACCATGGGGTCTTCGAGACGGTCGACAGAATAAAACAACAGGGAGAAGAGACTGGAAATCGAGGAACAACGTGGTGGAAACGGCTTGGATACGTACTGACAAAGCGAATGGGAACAAAAGATGGCCATGGAACTGCCTATTGACCGAAGGATCACAAGCTTTGCAAGGATCGTCAGGATTTACTCTCGCTGATTCAAGAACAAACTGCTAGAACATAGCCATGAAATAAAGTTGAGAGTAAGGTACTTTTATTACAGAAAATAGCGGAATGATTTCGTACCTTTTATGTGTGAAAACCTTCATGAATTTTACAATTACATGCTCTTAACGATAATTAAGTATTAGGAGTATGTAAAAATTTCTTTATCAATATTTCTTCGTTGTAACGTATTGGAGGAATTAAGGATTAATTTTTGTTCGATTCAATACTTCGGTTTGGTATTTCAAATTAATATCACGATTTCAATGAAAAAAAATTAAAGATTTCATGAAATGTGTGGTCATCAAAGTGTTGAATAAAATAATGGTAGAAAATAAATGAAAGTTGTTCATTTTTTTGAAACGCATATGTACAACGCAAAGGAACACAGTTTTCTTCAGATGTCGGTACATTTGGACAGAGGGCGGATTTTATTACTTTTTCAAGACTGAAACCCTTCCTAGGTTTTATGGGATCCCGAACGACCGTAGCATAAACGTCCCGCCCATGGTGTCGGTTCTCAAACGGTCGAAAAACTGAAGTAGTTCTGTTCGAAATGACGATTCCCTTTTGTAAATAGACGGACATGTTCACGGTGGCAAGGCGTTGATCCGAGAAACAACTAACGCGTAGACTGGTTGAAAGACGAAGGTCCAACGATTATTGCATGCACATCACCAGGGACCGCGGTGATTTCATTTTTTTTTTCCACGTTTACCACGAATTTTCACAGATGTTCGTTGGTTGTAAACGTGCAGCAAAGTAGGCAACAGTTTCGTTGAGTCAACACGATAGCCATAGATCAAAGTAAAGTGGATTGGAACAAGTGGTTCGATCGATCAAACGAAGAAAAATTAGTACGCATGATAGAATAGGAGGCATATTCTATTAAAAAAAAAAAAAGAATAAGGGAAAGGTGTTAAGTAAATTATGATTAATAGTATCCAGACGTTCTACTACCCAAAGTTCGGTTATCTGAATAGTCTCTGCTATTCTTACGTAACTGAGCAATTAAAAAATATTAAATTCACAGATCTGTCGATTGAAAATACTGCTGTCCAACAGTTTAATTTTAACGAGCTGCCTACAAGCCGATTCGACTTGAAACGCGAACAACGCGACACGCGAACGATTAATGAAAGGTTTCATAATTTAATTTCGAGGCGATAGGAAGCTGAAGGCAGGAAATTTACCCGGATATGCACGGGAAAGCGAGCATCTGTACGGAACGAAGCGCAAGGTGTGGGACAATTTTATATCGGAACGTGGCGGCAATAATTTCGATAGGGATCGACGTTACGGTTACGATATTTGCAATTTGAACATCGCTTATTACTCGCATCGTTTCACGGTGATACGAATATTAAAACAGAGCAAGAAACGCAAGGTGGGTTTTACAATGTATTCAGAAAGTTACAACCCGAGATCAAGATTCAAAGAAAATACGACAGTGATCTAGGATGAAACATATATGCGAAAAGAAGAAAGCTGCGATTATTTTTAATTCTTTGGTGTTCAAAATGAAGCAAAAATACATGAAACAATCTTTTTTTTTTTTGAACATTCAATAAATTTAGGTAAATATAAAACTCAAACTTTTTTTTTATATTCAGACAAAAATAATGGGTGGAACTCAAGCAAGTATGGGCAGATACAGTTTACATTTTTGATTTTGGAAAAATTTCATTTAGAAGTCGGATTATATGAATATTTAAATAATTCCAAGTGACTGAAATAAAATTCGAAATCACACGTTACATTTAAACATATTATTCGTGTTAAATTATGTCCGAGAACATATTTTGAATTGGCAGCAGCACTGCTTATGAAATGGGATGCACTGAAACGAGTACGATGGACGCTAATGGGTTAATCAGATAATCCGACTGGAGCAAGAACCACGCCGTTAATTGTATGCACCGGTGCGGTAACTTTCTCCAGGCTCGAGCAGATCGAAGCCGAATTTTTATTCCAATCGCGCGCCCGCGACAACAGAAGCTCCAAACAAAGGAAGCGACTAACCGTCTCGCCGGACGGAAATGACTCTGGAAAGGAGTCTTTTTCCCTTTTGTCTATTAAAAGTAACGCTATTTCTGCGGTTAAACTTGATTCTGTCTTCAGAGGATAAATATGTTCATAATTGTAGGAAACATTTGATTTTAATTATATATTTAATCCACTATCCCTTAAGTAAAATATAATTTTTCAAAACTTTGTATAAAACTTAGTGGTGATTTTTATGGAGCCGAAGATGGATTTACCAAAGTAATAGTATAAAATTTCAAAAATTGAAATAATATAAACCTTAAAATTAAATTTAAAAGAAAGGTTATTAGCTTGATATCCTTTTTAAATAAAATTTGCAAGTAAGTAGATAAATCGGACTTTCGCTTCACATACGAACAGACTTATTATAATGATGAAATTGACATAAATTTTCGAAACGATCTAACATGCTGCTAAAGTCTCTGAATTTTTGGAAAATCTAACTTTACAAGATCGACCAAGTTTATGCGGGTACACGCATTATTGCCGATAAATTCTGGGTCATAATTTTCACGATCGTGTTTCAAATTTGAAAATTATTACCAAAGGTACTCCGTTTGCCTCGTGTTTACGTACGAGCATAGCATTTACTTGCATGTCAAGTAAATGCATCGTTAGTCGTTTTATGACACCGTTACGCTCCGCTTTTATGTTCCTTACCTAACATGGAACCATCCTCAAGCCCTTTTATGTATCACTAAACTTACATAATTCCTAGAATTTCAATGTTGGAAAAATATCTTTTCTCGATGGAAGTGTCCAGAACACACATACACACATTTATAGATTAGATAACTACGAACTCTTCTTGATTAGAATTTCAAATGAACCATGTTAAACTATTCACGAAACACCTGCAATTTAAAGGGCCACCGCACCCTGGAATATCTAAAAATAATCAAAATTTCAGAATACTTTTTCATAAATAATTACTGGTAGTGTTGGTATTTTGGGCTTAAAAGTCAAAATATTACAGAATGGAAATAAAGATTATAAACAAAGTACTGAATTTTTATCAAGCAATATAGCTTTTTTGATAAATATGATAGAATTAAAATGATAAAATCAATTATAGCTTATTCAGTAACACTTCGAAAGTAAATAGACCTGTATTAATTAGTATCATAATTTAAATTTTATTTTACTATGAAATGAAAAATGATATATTGATATTAACGGAATTAGTGAAATTAACTAGATTTGAAGGAGCCCAGGTATAGTTGTGTGGAGCTTAACTCGTTGAATTCTCATAGAATCGGTTTTATATTATTTTCAAGATAGTTAAAAAAATGAAAATGTAATTATAATATCATAAGTATCAATACTATAAGATAAATAGGTAAAAAAAAATAGTTAGTATCCTTGTGTATTGATGGGTCAAATATCAAATATACTATGATTATTAATAAGTAATTAATCGTAGGATATATAAAGTTGAAAAAACCAACACAGTATTCAAAGAATGAAACAGCACCTCACTAATAATATTATTGCAGGTCATCGTTCATTTTGACCGTCTTCAGGGGGTGGTGGCCCGTTCTAACAACCCTCTCCCCTCATAAAACCCGATATATCTTCTTCATGGGTCATTTCTCATTCCACGTGGGGACAAGCTCCTTTTTCTCGTCTTACGTTTTCGAGGACTCGCGTAGACGTGGCTGGAAGCTTATTTAAACGCCCACCATCGCCCGATATTTTTATATGCACAGGCGTGGCATCGTCTTCTTCGTGCTTCCTCTGCCCTTCCGCCCTTTCTTTCACCAGAAGGAAAAAAGGGACACAGCGGAGCAGAGGGAACGACCGTGGTAACCATTTGTTATAACTTATTGTACCGATACGCGTTCCTCCTCTGTTTGCGTTAGCCTACGCCCACGCAACCACCACTGTTTCCCTTCTTTTTCCCTCGTCAACTTTCTTCCTTTCTTCTTTCCCAGTCTTCTTGTTACAACGCCGTTTCAATATGAACGTACTTCCTCTCGGTCGTGTCAATATTTCTTCTGTCCCGCCAGGGTTGATATTTCGGCAGTCAATGAGACGGGTGGATAATGGCGCTTTAATTGCGTGCCTTTGCATTACACTCATAAAGACAGGTTTTCATAAATGGAATAACAGAGTATGAAAGATTAACTTTTATGGGAACTGCTTTTCGTATATTCATTATGTAACTTGAATGCACTGGCCACCAATGTTCATGATTTTTAACATTATAATTATGAAAAGGAATTTTATAAGATTTGACGAACATCTGGTGACATTATAATTCAGTCATCAGAAATTCAATTTACTAAAATTGTCCGTAACCAAAAATTCTTGTATAGCTTAATTATGATATCTTTATCGGGGTGTTTCACTTTAATAGACGAAGGTTAATCTCAGCTCAAAGAATAAGCTCTATCCTTTTAACATGTCAATTGTGACAATTTCTCAAAATTTATTAAGCTGTCAACTACTATAAATTCACGATTTAGCTACCTCAATAATATATTTCTAATAACAAATTTTGTTTAAAAATTCTCTATTTTTTAAAAATCCTATGCCCCTAACAAGTTCAGATTCCCACCAAAGGGTTTCGCCGAGAAAAATGCAGAACCGTGAAGAATTTATCAGTTTATCGATCGACGACGATCTTTTTACCTGCAGCTGATCGTTTACCGGAAGCGTGGCGGAACGAACGAGGGTTGCGGCGTATCGATCTCGGTGAAAGCGTCTCGTTTCGACGAACCATCTAATGATATGCTTGGCCTGTACGCAAGGTTAACAGCCGCTTCCGGAAATTTGGTAAATTGTATGCACGTTGGCGTGGCGCGTGCCTTTGCATAAATTACCCTCTTGCAACCCCTTCTGTACACATGCCAACCCCCCTCCGAAACCCCTCTTTTTGCCGGGTAGCTTTTCCCGCGTATATAGCGTTTCGTAGAAAATAAATTCTCACGACTGGCCAGTGCTAGATAATGAGCTTTATCGTCGCCGTGTCGCCGCATCGAGATTAATCGCGAAATTAAACGGGGTATAAAACTGATGCCAGGGGTAGATTCGAGCCGACATGACAGGTCGTTCTCACGGCGCGCGATTTAAAGCTTGATGCTTGTCGAAACGTAATTTTATTCAATGGATATTCATTTACATTTTACCGTTTATTATACACAATCCTTTAAATAATTGTAATCGTTTGAAGTTATTGAACATTGATCGTTGGTTCAATATATTATTTCGAGTTTAAATTCAGTTTCAAGGTTTCGGCAATTTTTATTTTCTAAATTTATATATTTGACCAGTTTTAGTTTAGAGATAGTTAACAAATGTAACCTTGGTAACCAATTATTCGAAAAATCATAGATCTCCAGTTAAAATTGGTTTCTAAGAAACTACGAGATCTGTATCTTAACCCTTTAATGAGCAAAATTACAGCCGTCGACATTTGAATAGATAAATAAAAGTTATTTCACCAAAAGTACCTCGAACATATCGAATTCATACTTTCTTATTTTAATGGGCATTGAAAAGAATAATCATAGAACCTATAACTCGTTGAATACTCAAATACTACAATATAGTTGAAAAAAGAAAAGGAATCAAGTGTTCCTTTTATTGAATTAAAAAAAAATATATACCGTTATTTGATCAGCCGATAGTTAGAAGGCAATATGTAGGAAAAAAAAAAGAGACCGTAATCAGACACCATCTCGCTTGGTTTCTATTCGACCTGGCACGAAATGGAATGATTTCTGCCGCGCCCTGGGGTTGTTGCTTTTGTTACGAGCCCCTAAACCCGTCTAATCCCAATGCAAGGTATTAGATTTTACGAGGCAATCCTCTGGACAATGGTGGCTCGGACCTAACGTAACACCCTGTCGGTATTATACAAGCGGCAGCTCGAAAGAATGTTAAAATAAAACCACCGGAAAGCACGACATCTCACGATCTCTCGTTTTGCCCCTCTTCTCTTTCCTTTTTCTTTTCGTTCTTTCGAATAATTGCCCTTGTGTCGGTTAACTTTCAATCTGTGCCCGATTCAACGAACATTTTACCACCTAATATTGCTATCATCAACAAATACTTTTGTTCAGACTATAAGTCCCATTTTTTATCAAAACAAGGCAAGTATGCTAATATTAATAACTTTAAATATTATAAGTGGTGCTAATACAGAATATTACGACTTTAATCATTTTTTATTACAGATATTATCATTTCATAAATATTACAGGTGCTTCTTTATAAATTAATAATTCTGACTTATACTCTATTGCTCGCTATAAAATTATTACTGAACATATGTCCATCGTTAACCGAACTTTTTCCTTCTGACGAAAAATTGTTGGATGAAATCGCGACGAGGGTGCGAGCGATTAAGCAAAGTTACTCGACGCTCTCGAGAACGAAACGAACTCGATCGTCCCTCGAATCGACCCCTTCTCGAAAGAAAAAGTGCTTCGTACAACGAGCCCCGTTAGAATTCGGAAGTTTCCTTGAAATTTGCTAACCATCTCGTTCCTATGAACCTGCTTCCCTGTCGATTTTGTCGGATCACTGGAGAGAACTTTAATTTTATCGATAATGAAGACCGATGAATGGAGGGAAATGATGTGATCGTCTCTTTCCTCGAGAAGGGATGTAAAATTTAACATTATTCAGAGGTAAAAAATTTGGAATAAATTTTTTAAATAATGTATTCCCCTGTCGCATATCAGATGATTTCAAAATACATAACGTATAAAAATCTATGGTAATTTCATTATATAAAAGCATTCAGACATAACACTTATGATGTATTAATATAAAGCTTGAAGTTTGGTAAAAATCCTTGGGTAAACGTTTTATTGATATTGTTAATAATACAAAATAACTGTGGTTTCAATTCAAATAAATAATGAATTACTTTGTAACTTGACGTATTATGTAAAATCTACATTAACAGATATTATTTACTTCAACGAACAACCAGTCAATTTGTATAAAGAATATCGATGAAATATTTATATGTATAGTAATTTTTATTACATTTTAAGCTTTAAACTGACATGCTATGTGTATAATTTTGCGATAATTTTATGTCATGAAATTACGTCAGACTTACTGTGTCACAAAATTACTTGTTTGTTATGACTGACAACTAACTATTTTGTATTATGAATATTAATAGGGCCTTTATAAATATGCTTGTAAATGCTATTTTTACAATACTTGTATGCTGTCAAATTACGTCAGTCTTCCTATGCCCCAAACTAGTTATCATCTGCTACAACTGACAACCAACCATTTTGTATTAAGAACATTAACCCTCTATTGGATTCCGTTTCCAATTGGGGAATTAAATTTCAAATGTTCTACAGTCAATTAAGTAGACAATACTGAAGACTCCGCATATGTATAAAGTTTCCATACAGGAACAGTCATGAAATACAATAACATTTTCTAATAATATTTTATTATTTATTTCATGGCCACACTCATTTTTAAATAGACTAACAGCCATATATATTTTTTCTAGTTTATGGGACGGTTTTGTAGTCATTTATTCCAAACTTCAGACTTTAAATTAATATACCTTGAGTGCTGTTTCGTGACACTTTTATGGCATGAATCATTTGATATGCAACATATTAACAAAACAATAGAAGAAAATTACTTTTAATCGTTCGAAGTAACCGCATACTCTCCATTTTCGTTTGAACAACTCAACTTGAGAAGAGAATCTCGATCTGGAAACAATTCAGAGCTTTTCCTTAGCCGGACGAAACAATCGTACAATAAAACTAAACCGGTACAAGGAAATAAGAAACTTAATTTCCCTGTTTTCAGCATCGGTCGTGACATATTTCGATTAGTTAGGGTGTACAGTAGTATTGTCGATGTTCTGGCCAGCTGTGGCGACCCGTTCGTTGCCTAGAGAAGCTACCAGCAGCGGCAGATTAAATGCAAGACACGAAGGCAATTTGCCGCGGCAGCTGCTCGACATCTGCGGATTGCATTCTGCTCGCAACCTTCGCGATCTAAACACGAATAGTTCTAATGCGAACCCGGAGCGACTCGAGTTCCTAGCGCCCCGAACACGTCCATAGATTTACACGTGCGATCCGCTCGGCTTACCTGCAGGGAAACGATCCTGGAAACACGATAAAACGTGTCCGGGATCTTAAACCAGGACAACTATCACGAACACCCTTTTTTTTTTAACTGATACTTTTTGTCGAGTTCGTTATTAGCAATTGATACGTATGGCCGTTTAAAAATAACCTTCGAAATATCAAGTTTATTTCTGTTTGTTTGTATGGAATACTAAAAGGGATGGGGCATTTTATGCTTATCAAATAAATATCTGAGTCCAATGATTTTATATCTCAAACATACCTAGGGCTAAACTGAAATGTTGTATTTCAAATTATAACATTGTAACATATAGTATGTATAATTTCGTAGGGAAAGAAAACTTGGAACTTCTTTAATTCCAAAATTCATAATTTTAACTATAAAATTAAACTATTACAGGGGAAGAAAGCAACTATGTATCGACATAAAAATTTTATTAACAGAGAAAAAATACGCTTTGATTTAGCTATGTTACGACCCAATAATATATTTCACTGAAACTAACTTACATTAGAATTACAATTTATTCGAAATAAACAGCTTCATAAGATTCTAGAATTAAGAATTTCCAAGTAGATATTTAATCTATATAATTTTCAAATATTTTGGAGACAAAATATACCCTTCCCAATCCTTTTCATATTGTGAGGGTTAATATTTATTTCAGTAGAATAATTATATTTAATCCAGACCTTGAATGGTGTGACTAGATCTTTACTAACTCGGCGTACGATTTGGAGTTTAAGTCTAATTTTATACCATTTCGTTAAATATAACATTTCTGATATACAAGCTTTTAAAGGTTAGTTAACTTTTAATCGATCTATCTTTACATTTACAAAGAACAATGAAGTTTGCGTTTAAATGAGAAAGATTGTTCGGAACAGCTCATCCAAAAGTTTCAAGTTCATTTTCAGCCTCGAGTAATCACTCGGTAAGGGGAACCACGGTTCACCCTCGAACCACCGAAGAAATGGGGCGCCATGTATGTCAATGAAAGTGTCTCGCCGAAAATAAAGGCGGCTGCTCACGATTTAGGATGGCGACGATAAAAATAAGTGCACTCAGAGGGTCTCTGAATTCCTACCGACGCAACGATAACAGATTGAGTACTAAACGCAGGGAATGTGGTTGAATTCACTTGAAAGCACAGCTAATAATTCTGTCGACGGGTTGCTTCAATCTTGAACACCAATTATACAAATAATTAGTCTTAAATACAAATACTGTATATTGTATATTGTATAACGTAAAATTTCTTTTTGTTATGCTACTTCCTTTGAAGTACAAACACATCTTTATAGTAATATAAATCTTTTTTTTTATATTTTTTATTTAAAAGAAGCAGAAAGTGAAAGTTTTCATCCCAAGGAAGATTCCCAACAAAATTACACAGTCAAAAACTATTTAAGATATTCATCACAGAATATTCAAGCTACAAGATGACTTCACGTTTACCGCATCTAGTTTACACACCTAAAATCTTGGGGCCCATAACGAGCCGATTTAAAAGAGTCTAATGACCACATTCTCGTCAGATTTAGTACGGAAAAAATGGTCGAATATTTCGTGGCTTGATCGTTCCGTAAAATCTTTCGAACAGTCTGGTTGGATCAAGATAGTCCCTCTTTCTCGTAACGAGCTTGCTCAGCTAAAAGTTCTCCTCACCGAGGACCGTTAACTATTACAAGAGACGTACACCTTCAAAGCATCAACCAACCCTCGAGTAATTTGGAAAATTACACGAAAAGCTCTTTGAACGTTGTCTCGCGGCCGAGCGCTTCCGAGTTGCGAAACTTGAGCAACGTGAACTTTTTGCTCGGTGAAATCTCGGGATACTAACGAAGAAACTGAAAGGAGGAAAAGGTTACGGGAGGTCATGGTCATACGACCGTCTGAAACAGGCACGGTCACGTAACGCTGCAAGAATCGCGATGCGATTTTCGTCGATTTATAGAACTCTTTTTCAGGCCACGCTTCTATTTCAGAGTAAAAATTATTGCAATTAATTAAAATATATTCCTCTTCATGATTTCTCTAGCAATTGTAGATGTTAAATAACGTTATGGAACTGAACACCTGCTGTAAATTCGAAAATAGTAATTTTTCGAACCACATTTCATCGTTTACCGAGTACAATCTACCAAGCACTTGTCTGATATAAATAATCCATCCAGTTAAGGGTTACCATTACCAATTTCCACAATTCAAGGAAAGGAGAAAGCAAACATTTCCTGAATTTTCGAGAAATTTCTCGTTGTCGGTGCCCCTTACACCCACCTTGACTAGAAACGCCAGTGAAAAGGTCAAACCTGTCGAAACGTCTATTTCCTATCGGGAGAAAAAATATCGACAGCCGTTCGTTCGAGCCGTGGAACCGTGACAGGTTCTCGGTTTCGTAATCGCGGTTTAATCAGGATCACACGATATTTCGACCCGGGAATCGTTTGGTTGAAAATCACACGGTGCCTTATGTATCTGAACAATGAGAACCGATCGGGCGGTTCGTGGCCGCATTCGTTGAGTGTTCCGCGTGCTACTCGTTCCGCTCGATTAATCCGGCTCTGGGTGTCGTGCTGGCATTTCCGTGTGAAAAAGCACCCTTTTGTGAAGCACTGCCGGAGTACTCGCGGGGAAGAGAACCACGATGGGTCTTGACGCGCGGAGTCTGTAATCCTCGCATTGTCTTTTCATCGCATCTTCCTCCTCTCGTTTCTGCACGGCACCCACGAGCCCACCCTCTGGGAACTCTGTTCCTTTGTTATCACCCTCTAGCAAGATTCGGCTTGATCTTCGATCCTCTCGACGACAGTGTAGCGTTGAGATGGAGAGATCGACATCGTTTCGGTGGATTCTACTTTTCGTTAGAAGAGCTTCGAGTTGAAAGATCGGGATTATCGAAAAATATCCAGTTTTTTAAAAAACTATCACGTTTCCAATCGAACGCTTTGAAGGCTTCGTGTTGTTCGGACGAGTAAGTAGTATAGTACTAACTAATTGTAAGTATTATTGTACTAGTAATTATAATTATTAATCCGTAATTACTGATATTGGTGATACTAATATTGTGACTTTTGATACTACAATTACGAAAATTATAGTTTTAGTAACTGTAGTAAGCTATTACAGAATCATAGATAGTAAATATAAAAGGTTACTACAAATGCAGTGACTATCGTTACTTTAGTCTTTATACTATATTAGTATTGTGATTCTATAGTGAAGTTTGTACAGTAACGGAAGATGTTATAAAATAGAATAAGCAATATCGCTATATACTTCTTGTTTGGTAATTTTCTATTGTTCAAGGACAATTCCTCAGCTTTTCTGTGTTATGGGATATAAGAAAAGTGTTCAGGCTAGAATTTTCCAAAGTAAATGCGTCCATCACTCCAGCGAAAGGGATCCCTCACTTCCTCGAGAGGAGTCGTACAAAAGAACAGAAGACTACGGAGAAGATAAGTGCTACCAGCACATCAGGGAAACCATTAGGGACACATGTGGTGTCATTGAAAAACCAGTTCGGCTCCTTTGCCTTGTTCCTCAAGCTACGAAGACAATATGGCACTGGGAGGTGTACCAGCGAAGAAATGACATATGGTATAGAAAATTAGAAACGAATATCTTTTTTTCTCAATATATTGTAAATAATTCTTTATGCCCTAAAGTTAGAGTTTCTATACGTCCTTGAATAATTTTTTTAGCCTTTTGTGAGAACAACGCAGAATTGCTTTGATATTCCTACGTCGTTCTATGTTTTCAAAATAAACATCTGTACAACAAATTTTAAATATTAAAATTTCGATGCGTACCCAGGTACCTGATTTAATGGTTGATTAAGAGATGATTGAAACCTATAGAGTATAATGTACTGTAATGTATTATTTGTTTCTTCAAATTGTATACTTAATCAAGTTTTATTCTTAAAATCATTTAATTCACCGAATTCATTGAAATATCACAGAAATGGAGAATTTAGCCATTAATCAGCTTCCACGACCATTTGTTCCAGAGTTCATCAAACTCATCTCCGATTTCTAGACTCGCACGAGGCTCACGAGTTAGCGCAACATCTTACATCCGTTCGCCACCGTTAAGTCGGCGAGAATTGCACGTGGAAATAGCTCTCATAATCTGGCCACGAAGTTCTGTTGCGGCTTTATGTCTCGCTTTACGTTCCCCTTACGACAATAAGAAAGCTGATACCCCGACGCGAGGTTATCTGCTCGACGGTTTCGCGATTGTCCTGCCAGAGGCTGTAGAACACCACCGTGCACCGCTCGACCCGTCGTTACATGTTGAATCTAATGCGATCTCGCCCATGGAAAGCGTACAATTTACCGAAGCGGACTACTTTACGAGTGTTCCGCCTTATCGAGGAACCCACTTAGGAAGTGATCTCCGTGTCAGTCCTGGAATTCAAATGTGTGCACCGCACGTACATGCACGCGTGTCTCTGTGATTCTCTGCTGAACAAACAGGAATTCCACGTTCGTCCATGGAATTCCGTGATGGGCAGACGGTAATTGAATCCTTAAGAAGTCCGACCATCAGACAAGATGGACTTAGTATGTGCTTCAGGATATCATAGAGGTGGCAAAGAGCATAATGACCGGTGTGATCCAGACGCAAACTTTGCGTGGATCATTCCCTTGATGAGGGTTCGGCTCTATGAATGGATAGGTAGGATCGAGGTGATTTCAGAAGTGACGTAATATTGAAAGGTTGCAATCTTCTCCTATTTACTTCTGACGTTTAACGTCGCATCGACAGCTTGGTCGTTAAGAACGACGTTTCCGGATCTGAATCTTATTCCATATCTGGACTTCGGAGCCAGAGTATATCGAACCGCGCGTTTCAAACTTTATAGGAGAGCAAATCAAGAGAATAACATCCTTGAAGCAGAATATGGATATGATATTAATTTTACTTAGAACGAAATAATTTGTATTATTGGGTAATTTGTGGTTAATAGATATACTTGTTTAGTCTTCTGTAATTTAACCCTCAGACGGCGGACCATGGAAATGGTCCATCTTTGAAATTTTAAATCATTTGTTCCGTGGGAAAGGTACAAAATATAATGTCACAGAAGTGTACATACATTCTATTGGTCGTCCACTGTAGCTAATGCAATACAAATCAGAGTAAATGAAATCATTTTAAGGTGTCTGAACATCGTGTCTATCACCGAATTACACTGACTAGTTTAATCCAAATAGACACACCAGATGTTACCAAAATACCGGTATAACATCGAGGAAGTATTCAAAGAATTTGATTAGAAAAGGGAAGAACTACCAAGAAGTGCTACCAATTAACACGATACGCGGATCCATGGAATTTCCAATAAAGACAACATCGGGTCGGTGATGCGTATTCTAATCGGGCCAATCTTCCGAATACCAGTGGAGAAGACCAAAAATAAACCGAATCGAGGGAACACCAACGAGCCGTTTAATTGGTCAGAGGATTCTTAAGGTTACTTTTGTCAAAGTACGGTCGAGATCGAAACTTTCGTCCGTGGGACATCCTAGCCAAGATCTCGAAGGCCATCGACTCGGTGATAAATGACATTCCAGATGGGACCTAATCAGGTTTAGGTAAAGGCCCTACTAACCGGACAACAAGGGAATTCTTTGGATGGATACCGACTGCTTTAAACTGAATTTATGACCATCATCGCGTGGATTATTTCGGTTTATCTGCGAGGAAATCTAAATAATCTATCCCTAAATTTTCCTAAACCGACATCATTTCCCTTATAACCTCAGGGGTTTTAGTATACGATTTTGTAATGGACCAAAACAGTGTTCTACTTTATTATTATATCTGTTTTTTCGGAAAATAAAAAACGTATTCTTCCATTCTAATTTGGCTTATTTAATTTTTCATACTAACAACTGATCATTTATCAAAGTTGTTCTGTTAACTGGCGTTTCTACAGTGACGTGTATATTTTACCGTGTTATTCATTTCAAATTAATGAAAGCAATGGAAATGAATAGCTTCGTAAACATGTCATCAATTTCTTTAACGACTAACTCAATAAATATTTCACAAAAGTTTTGTCAAACAATGATGCTCATCCGGCAGTTTTAGCAACTAGAAGGTCGAAAATATACGTTATCCTCGGGGTAGCCGATGATTCCATCGCTTTCGCTTGCGTTTCTTTCATTCGCGAGAGAATAGCGAAGTTGGAACACGTTCTCAGCACAGGGACCCCTTCAGTCTGGCGCCAAGCAATAATAACCGTTCGCCCACGCCAAGATCTTTCTTTCTCGCTCGAGGTTTTTGCACTCGACCAACCGAGTCGCAGAACTCTTGAGGCATGCCCTCAGAAAAAAAAAAAATGAAAAAGAAAAAGATCCACGAGCATGGAGAATCGATATGGTTTCACATTTGGCCAATCGTTCGAAAGCCGCATCTGTTTGACGCGTTATGTCCACTTGGAAATGGATGTTGAATTTTCCATGTCTGCTCTCGCTTGGTGAAATTTTAAAAGACAATTGTTATTTTATAAATAATTAATAAACTTACAAGATGCAAATTTTCTCAACTTTACATACTAAGAAAGGTTTTATTAAATATTACACTTTCTCTCAGAATTTCAACTGATGCCAAATTTTATTTCAAACTCAATTTGATTAAAATTTTTCTGATCATTTATCAGCAACCCAAAAATATTTATTCACAAAGCAGCGAATAACACATCACCGCAGCTTAATTAAAAAAAGATACGAATTAACGAGGAAACGTATCGAATAAGAACAATATTCAAGAAAAACAAAAGGATATTGAAAGCCAGCAGAATATGAACGAGAATGATTAAACAACCCCGCGTTTTATTATTACGAACTTTTTAGAAGGCTCGTGCCAATTGACCGAGAATAGGAATCGAGATAAAAGAACGATTCCCGGTTTCAAGCTGCTCATCGAAAGCAGGCAATAATTTCTCTTTGGCAATCGATCGAATCGCCGATGATGAAGGATAACCTACGCCCCTGGACTCGAGGGTGGACGAGCGCAAACTCACTCCACCCCCTCGCTCGGTACAATAATGACCGTCTAAAAGTGTATACACCGGCATCAGCACGCCCAAGGAAAGAAAGGCATAAATCCAAGAGTGTTCCTACGCCTTCGAAGGGTTCGTAATCTCGTTTCGACATCGAGCCTCGTCGTCTTTCACTGTGCTGCGTGGCAGATGCGAACTTTTCCAGATGCTGTATTACGTGTGCCACCCGCTCCTCGTCGTTCTATCGGGGGTAGGACGAAAATAATGGGATTAATTCGTTAAGCAAACCCGATGACGACACAGTTCTTCGGCCACGTGCGGACCGCAATCATTCTTTTTTCTTCATAGATGATTCCTGATTCAGCTGAACGAATAAAAACGACGGATCACACGTGAACGCGAAATCTAAAATATTAATTCCAGTCTGACAGGAAACGTGAGACCTTTTAAAATGGTAATATGAGTGTTTTTGTCATTAACTTTTGCCGAGACTTTAGTTCACACGTGTAATGACTAAATTATGGAGAGTAAGAAAGAATACAGGGAAAGGACACCGAGAATTATCAGGCTTTAAATCTAACTTAGATCTTGATTAAGTTAAACATAACGAGTGTTCGGTTTAATAATTATTTTGGAGTCAGTTGGTTAATTTAGTAGAAAGATGTCACCGTTAATTATAGTAACCATGTCACGCACGTCGTTCCAGCATAGGGGCATATATTTGCCAGTATTGATAAAAATATAAACTTACAATACTTGAATTCGAAAGCAATTTATTAATACAACCTGCGACTGGAAAGTCCTACGTAAACCCATCCATTTCTGACTCACCATATGACGTCACACGATTCAATTAGAAAATTAGAAAACGGTGGAATGACTAATAAAACATCCCCCCAAAGTAATTAGAAATAGGAAGTCTCCTTCTATACGTGAATCGAGAATTGTGTATTACAGAAGCAGTAAATCCTGATTTCTCATAAGGAACACCCAGAGCCACCCCCGTATGATTCAGAGCTTTCGATAAAGGAAAGTACCACACTTTCGTCTCGTGCGTGACGGATCAGCAGCAAAAGTGTCCCTTCCAGATCGTGCTCATCTCCGCAAACAGGAATTAGAGCCGTCACGTTAGCTTCCAAAGGCGACCAGATCGAGCGTGACATGTTCCTTGCTACGAACCACCCCCCTCGGTTCGCCATGACTCGACTCGAGTTCTCCTACGTCGCAAACAATAATGCACGGACACCTGAACGCCTCTGACTCTGTATTTTTTTTCTCTTTTCCGCTGCACGGCTGTCGACACGGATTATGATAATGCTCGTTCTCTCCTCGTCCCGTTTTTGATCCGACGGTGGGGTGGATTCACGACACGAGACAGCCGAAAAAACAGGGGTGGTGGCACCAGGCGGTGAGTCATGCTTCATCCCCCACAAAGGGGAGGTCTGGCACGATGACTGGTTGCCAACATCCCCCCCCCGTGTTTTCTGCCTGCAGCCACTACCCATGGATTCTCCCGATTGAAATTAGATTTCTCTTCATCTCCGGACGTTCGCATCGGAACTCCAGCCTGTTTCCCTCTGCATTTTAGCCCCGTTTTCGCTCTTGTGGAATTCGCTTTTAACTGAACACTTCGCGAGCCAGACGCAGGCTTGGTCAGGGGTCAAATCCGTAAAATTACGTTTGCAGTAACCTAATATTTCTCCGTCCTCATAATATTACATTCTACGGAAATATGATGTTTCTTTTTTATACCATTTAAAACGCACCAAAAAAATGAGGAAATACTGATTATAGAATATTTTCATCTAAAATTTAACGAACTCTTAAGGGGTTAATACTTTGAATGCCACGCGAAGTCGTAGAAAATCCTTCGAGTTTATAATTTTATTTTCAGGAGATATACTACATTACTTTTATGATATTAATTATATCGAAGAAAAAATGTGCTTGTATTTCATTTTACTCTATCGCAATAATCTAGGGTTAAACTCCCCATCCTCAACCGGAGTTGTCAAGAGGAAAAGAGGGACGCCAGGTAATCACGCGACACCGGATGATTTATCAAGCCGGAGATCATACTAAGGCGGGTGCGATTCATAAATTATACTAATTTTACGGAGTGATCGTTCACGATCGACGGTATAATAAAAAAAAAAAAGAAGGTGGCAATAAATCGTAGCCTGCAATTTGCAAGGGAATCGTTCTCGAACGAGGTGTATCCGCGATCAAGCAACTCGTGTCTCTACGAACGTTCTGCTTCGGCAAGAATCGATTGAGGCCCTACCTCTTCAAGTTTGACTAACAAATTTCCAGCAAGTTTCGGTGGCCCTTGAAGCAAGCAGCTGGTGCTGAATCATCCTTCTATCCTGGCCCTGCAGTCCTGAACCACGGCGTTGCCAAGGTTTCAGAGCGGCTTCCATCGACTTATCGTTTCCTCTTATCGAGTCGACCGACAAAGTGAGAGAGAGAGAGAGAGAGAGGGGGAAAAAAAAAAAGAAAAATGGTCGTGTCTGTGATACTGAACAGAGGCTACGGTTCACGTGACTTCCGTCTTTTGCTACTGGCTAGAAACCGATAACCGGCGGCCCTTGTACTTGCTTGATCCCAGTTCGATTTATCTGTCGCGATGCACGCACCGTTCGCCGTATGTCAAACAAGAACACGAAACAGATAACGAACGGTTTACCATCTGTAATTAGCGCGATCTGTAACTCGGTTTTTTGAACTCTTTCGTTATGGCCATCTCTGCCTATGTACGCGTGTATAGTAAATTTCCGAGTTTAACTCTCTGCGGACGATCTGGATCATTGGCGGTGTAAGTAAAATTCGAATTTGTGTTTTTATTGGAAAAAATTTTTGAAGTAACGGAAACTGTGCCTAATATCTTTGAAATTTAAAAGAACGTAAACGTCCCAACTTACATATGAAGAGTAAGTATACATAATATGTGTACGCTTTGTGTCAAGCGACTATAGTCGCTCATAGTATACGGTGATCGTTTCGCGAAGGAGGACTATGGTCACCCTTAATAGAGAAAGGGTTAAATTTCTGTTTGGCTATATAGCTTGGCCGCGGGCTCAGTTGGGGAGACACGAAGAAGTTGAATGAACTTCTAAAATCGTGGTTTTGTGATGAGTCAACCCGGACACACGTTATACTTTCGTGTGTTTCATTTTATTTTTGAAAATGTTATGGTGGGAAGTGTTGAAAATTGTCTTGTGATATATCTTTATAGATTTGAATCTTATACAATATTATAGATAAAATCTAATATAAAGTATTTCTTTTTCCAGTATGCTTATTTGAAGACTGTTACTTGTTGAATTATTAATAGATTTTATAAGAAAATCTGATATCTAGTATTTTATAGTTCTAATATAGAACAATTCTATAGGCAAAAGGCGTGAAGTTTAGTGACTGACCTACACAAATTTTATTTTGTTAGTTACTAACATATTTTTCCATATTTTATTCAATTATTGACAACTAAGTACTGATTGCTAATACACTTTATTGTATCTACGCAATAGCAGTTGTAGATTAATTCGCGTGTACCCTAATCTCCAACTCGAACAGGAAAAATTTGCGAAACCCGGCGTATCTAATGGACTGATTCAGATTGTCTCAGGTCAGAAACGACTCACGAACTTCCCCTTTCGATTTTGCGCAACGAGCCACTATTGATCGCCAACGTTTCAGCCCATTATGATCAAACCATCGATCGTTTTGGCCGCGTTAAACGTTTAATATCGCGACCAGGCATTAGGCCGTGTGCATACACACAGCCGTTCAAGCATCGGGGCAGGGCTTCGTAAGGCCGTAATTCAAGCAGCCACTCCACAGGCAAAGAACGACCGCAACAATGCCCGTAACTGTAGATTCGAGGTAACTTTACACTCGAGTCCATTTTCTCTTTGCCCACTTAAGCCCGTTGCTGCAACGTTCGCGCCCTATACCTAACCCGAAGCAAAGAAGGGTAGGTCGACACGTGTTCGAATTTCCCTTAACGGACGACACACACGCTTTATAGGCCACCCTGTGCACCAATTATCGCGACGAAACTCGAGACTACCTTGATGCAATGGTATAGCGACGATTCTGTACCAACAATGTCCTTGATATTCCAGGAAGTTCAATCGTTTCAACATGTAACCACCATGTCACGATAAATTAATCACGATTTAATTCAACGCTGCAATTATGATAGAATGGGTCTGTATATTCCATATACACAATTTCAGACAAAAACAAAAAAACTCTCAATAATATGCCTAATAAATTCTTACGAAAATTCAAGTATCACCAAATTTTAATTTTCTTAATCTCATATATTAGTATTGATCGTGAATCGAAACTTTTAGAGTCTAACTGAGATACATCGTTCCAAGGGGGTAATGATTCTTCCTACAATCACGGTGTTTCGAGATAGATCCATCAAGCGTTTAAAAGCCAGAGAACACCACCTTGCCTTGACTCGCTTCGGCTTTACCGCTGAAATCATAACAATTACGGCGCTGCTCGCCGGAAGGAAGCATCGTAATAACTTCTTAGTTCGCGGGGCCTTGTGCAGATTAAAAAGACGGGGGAAAGCGAGTGGAAAGGGTCAAGGCGAGATAAAGCAAAATTAATGGCAGACCTAAATCCTTGTCGGTGAATCTCGGAGTCTGTTTCACGGCCGGAAGAAAGAAGCTCGCTGAATTACGTGCCCGCGAGGAAATCGCAACGCGAGCATCGTTAATTTGAATTATTATTGCTCGCGAATTCGAGAGCACACCTAGCGGCAGTTACCGAGAATAATCGCGCGAGTAAGACCGTGTTGTAATAGAATCGAGCCGAGATACGATTTTCGATGCACGCCGAGGGGTGCAAAATCAAAGATTAACCGTGGCGCATCCGCAAATTGCTCTGACCACAACCTGAGAAATCGTACTGCATACGAGTATGTATTTTTAACGAGCGAATAAAATTCGGGGCCATATAAAATTCACACAACATGGTAAGACTATATGGAGTCGTTCATAAGCTAAAGTTACAATTTTAGTGCCAAGTTGATGCCTAACTTTTTATATTTAAAATAAATAAGTGGGCTTAGCACTACTAAATGACAAACATGTTTTGGCCGTGGAATAGTAAATGATTTTTTTCAGTAGCCAATTGTGATTATTCCAAGACCTGCGGAACTTACGTCAATCGTGATCCAGACATGGTATTTTAACTAAAATTAAATATACAAATTTCACACATTAAATAACATTAGAAAATTTGGGCAATAGATGTAAAATAGAGTAAAAAATTTTCGATAGGCCGTTGTCCAAAGGTTAACACATATTTGCTACTTACTTCTTTCAACAGCTTTTTATGTTCTGACGAAATTACTGTGACACAGCACAGTATTCCGATGTTTTGATCGCTTTTACGTCGATTTACGTTTTCTTTCGGCATAATCGGCGCTCAAGATCTGACGCGATTCCCCGTTAAATGGCGCGCGGAGAGGAACAGGTTCGCGCGAAGATCGCTGATCGAACTTTCGAAGTGTTTTGCATGCGTGGCGACGCGTTAAATTAACGCGCAGACTTTCCCATTAATAACAGGACCAGGTAACACGGTGACACTCGTTTCAAATGGAATAAATCGTTGAACGGTTGCGCAACGGTCCGACGATTTCGCGAGGAACGTCAAGGACCGGTTCTCCTTACGCGAATCGATCGGTTGGATTAGGGAAAGTTCTTGATTCGATCTATGAATGAACGATTCTGCAATGACAGTGTTAAAACGAACGAGATCGATTGAAATAGATCATAGACTACGGGATTACGGATAAACCGGATATTTAATTGTATTTTTGTTACCTATAGAATCCTCTATATTTTATTTACATTCGAGTTCGGTTATCGACGAATCATCTAAGTAAACTGTGTTATCAAGCTGAGATAAAGAAAATGTATACTGGTTATTTTAACACATCGCCAACCGATCGGGATATTTCCTGTTGTCACTGTTCAGTGCCGCGGCACAAGTACAATTATATTTCTAGTGTATTTATTGATAACGCTGATCAAAATTTTACAAGGTATACACATACTCCACATGTACAGATTAAATGATATGTCTTGATTAATTTATCTATCGTTATTTAGTTGCACTTGAACTAAAAGAAGTGTGTACTGTTAATGAAAATAGTAGATAAGCTCGATATTTTCGCTATCATTACTTAATCTTTAGTTCTTTTAAACTGTGGATATTCATACAAATGTATATTTTTATATTTATCAATACATATCAATAATTAATGGTCCTAAAAATCCCTAACCCTTAAAACAATTCTCAATTTCGTTTCAGTTTCCCCCCGTATTAATCATATAAATAATAAAAATCCTTACGTTATTAGCTTTTACCATCTAAATTTGCCAATACTGTTAATGAAAAACATCGAAAATATATTATATTGCTAATTTGGGGACGTTGTTATTCCAAACATTTAAATTTTTGTACATTTAAATATCACATTGTAAGAAATTTACCAATATCAATACTACAAATTTTGATAAAATAAAGAATCTATAAGTTCCTAAAGGTGCAACAATTTTATTACGACAAACTGATCTGGTAGTCTTGATACTTTTATTGAATTAAGCTGCCGATGGTGAAATTTAAAAGCAAAACGAAAATAACCTGGCGATCGCCACACGAATCACGTACCATTCCCTCGTCTATCGAGGTATCTTCCTCGAAGTAGCATTCGTCAGGCTCATCCGGTGTCAGAGCGGTAGGAGTTTCCGGTGACTCCTCCTTGATGTCCTGCCTCCTCATCCAGTCCATGTTGGTAATAGCTTTTCGAGCCTTTGGCGACGGACGAGTTAACGCGTCGTTTCACGATGCCTTCGTACAAACCCTGGCCGGATCACATGTCGCGAGAAAAAGCGCCAACTCGAGAACACTTTGCAACGCGACCGATTCTACTCTTATCGTTTATCACCGTCCCGATTACGAGGAAATCACTTGGCCAGCTGCTATGGCGGCTGAGATTTGCGAAATGTCAGAGCTTTTTCCACCAGCCTTCCCTCCAGAGATTCAAGCTCCGATATCAAGGTGCACGAATGCACGTGCATCTAACCGGGTGCGAACATACAAAGAACCAGTTTCACTGTGTCTCACTGATGAACCAACCGATGATTTCATTCAGAGGTGTCCTAACTGGACGAGGACGCTCCCTGGAAGCTTCATCCACGGACGTTGACACGGTTACTTCATTGTTCACCAACGAAACGAGGAAAACTGAACGTTTCTCGGCACGACCGCTTCGATTTCAACGAAGAAAACACTTGATATTATTGAGATAAGAACTCACGGTATAGCGAGGAGATGATTGCGAGCGAGAGAGGAACGCGCGCGCAGTTTCGCGTGTGCACACGAGCAGGCCACGATGGCGGTGCAGCTGCAACTGTGTGTGCAGGCCGGGAATGCTGGAGGTGGTATGGAGGCGGCTTGGTGGGCGCACTCTGTCTCGTCTCCTTTTGCCTCCCTTCTCTCTGTCTCGCCCCGATTATGCTTCGTATACCCCTCTCCCTCGCTTTTTCGAGCTGTCCTGCTTTCTCTTCACCTCGCCCCATAACGTCTCCCTTCAACCAAATCGCCCTCCACCGTTTAGTGTCTCTATCTCTCGTGCTTCGTGGTTTTTTCTCTCTCTCCTTTCTCGATCTTTCCACCAGAACACTGCATTTTCCGTCCCTTTCTTGTGATTCGTCAGACCCCCTGCTGTCTTTCTCTCGTTTGGATAGTTCCTCTTCTCCCTTTAATTTCTTCCTTGTCTTTCTTCATCGTTGGTAGCTTCGATATTCCATCCTGGTCCCTACCGTGACGTGCGGTTCCAACTTTCTCTTTGTCCCTCGTACACGGCTCTATCCCGTTGCCCTTAACGCCATCTTTCTCCTTCCCTTTGTTGCCCTCCACTTTTCCCTCCTTTTTCTCCTTCGTTTCTGTTTCTTTGCCAACTCGTTGCTCTCCCTTTCTCCTTCACCCACGTCTACTCCAATCATCCACGCTGTCCTCTTTACATTTCGTGCAGCCTCCCCCCACCCTCCCCTCGACCCTTTGGCTCCATTCTATTTTACTCGTCTCCCCCGACTTTCCTCTTTCTTCCATCCTATTCCGTCGTGTTTCTGCTTGACCTGTCGTCTCCTTCTGTCTCTTGGACGGTTTCCATCCTCCTCGACGGTAACGTTTCGTCTAGTTTCTTTCAGAGCCCAGCCGGAAAATGGCAACTGGCTACCATGGTTGGTCAGAAAAAAGAAGACGCGTAACGAAGGTGGCCAGAAATGATTCTGTCTCTTTTCTTGGATGTACACCGTCTCTTTTTAGAACCAGCATCCCTAGTCAGTTTCTCTTCCTCCCACCCTTGCCCTTTATCCCCCCCCCCCCCACCCAATGAGTATCTGTCTCTGTTCAACTTATGCCTTCCTCCCTCTCCGTGGTTCTATGACCCCTACCCCTTTCGCGTGGAGTCACCACGAGTTCAGGGACGATCCGTTCTCATTCGAAACCCTGGATCTAACGGCCCCGAAGGATACCAGAAATAGCGACTTCCTTCTAGCGTCGGGGATTTCATCCTTTTTTTGCGTTTATGCCCTCGCTGAATCAGATACCAGGTTCGTACGTCGAGACAAATTATCGAGATGATCATGAATCAATTGAAGGAGAAAATTTGAACACTGAATATTCATGGGTCGAGCTCGCGATAATCCTTAAACGGATTTCCGATTTTAGTTCAATATGCGCTGCTTCAGAAGATAATGAGTATAAAAAGGGTTAATTGTGACATCGTTTTTATTTTGAGAATTGTACTAAAAAGATTGCATATTAAGCAAAGATAAAAATTAGTCGGTAGAATCCCTAATAATTGGTGTTTTAACCCTTAACAGTGAGGGTCTAGAGCACCCAATACAATCGAGCAATGGGCGGCAGAAATTGTAAATGTCTCGATTAGGTTGAATCTTATAATTTGCCAATTACATGTGTCGATAATAGCTTCTATTTGGGAAGAAAAAATAAAATGCCTCCAGGTATTTGTTCAGTAATGTTTGCAATCACCGTAGCAGCTAAGGATTAATATATTTTGCTACGTGTGTCCTTTTACACTATGGCAATCCACATGTTACTTAAATAAAACATTTACTATTACTATTCCTTATGAGGACAAAAGCGGTCCCCTAATCTTTTCAACTTTCAACTATTTCCTTTTTAAATAGATATACTTTTCTTAACGCAAAAGAATCCTTTGTTAATAACAATTAAACGTCCAATTTGAGCAAAAATATCTTTGAACATATTTGGCAGATTGGATCACAATTCGCCTTTCAAAGATTAAATATTGCCAAGAAATGATCGAAGGGGAATGATACCGGCACTAGATACATCACTGGCACGAACCATGAGAGAAAGGGACAGACAGAGGAGAGACACGTGATGCTGGAACGTGTGTTAGTCATTGGTTGCCCATGGCAACCCACGCGGTTAATGTACAGTGGTGTACGGGCAGCTCGTTCAGGACAACGTTACTATATACGTACGGGAGAGCGTACGTACGTACGTACGTAACTTCGTAGGTCGTACTACTCGTACTACTACGCGCATGCACAATGGGAGGTCAGGTTCGTGTGCGTTCACACACGTGGCCGAGTTGATTGATTTCGCCTCCGCGTTCGTTGCCACGATGTGTTGCCATTCGATTGGAGCACGCAACGAAACCTCATTACCTTTCTGTTAGGCCCGATCCATACTATTGGTCCATTATTTCGACACGATGAACGGACATTCTGATCAAACACTTGCGAATCTAAATTAACGCTTCAATGCCACGTGGATTCATCTCGGTAAGTAAAAGAAATAAGAGATTCCTCGGTCAAACTTTAACCCTTTTGGTGCTGAATACTTTTGACGAACGCACTGTGCCGTATTTTGTAGACAGTTCATTTTTATTTCATTTAAAATTCTTCTTTCATTATCCGAATGTTAACACGCTGGTTACCCATGATCGGTACCCGATATTTTTTACAATCAGTAATTAACAAAAGAAATGATAAAATAAACCGCGGACGGTGTTAATATTAAGCCAATAATGATAGCTATTGAATTAAAAGGTTAAATGTGAAAATTCGTTGATTGTATTCTTAATGATTAAGGTTCCACAGCGTGTCTAACTATATACGTCCGTTTTCACTATGGCAGTCAACGTGTTAAATAATTAAATAACAAGCAGAAAATGTAATTTAGTCATCGTATCGGCACGTCTACAGTATTTGAGGTATTTCAACCTTTGGACGTGGTTATACTCTCATTGCACCGAAAGAGTTAAAATAAAACTGAGAAAAACAAAAAGGAGGAATGGAATTTTCCCATCTGCTTCTAAACATTCGTTGTAAACCAAATTTGACATTAAAAAAATCGATATATGTTTTCGCGTAATTTTTCCCACGTTCGTTAAAATTCATCGTACGAATTACGAGCAATATTATCCGTGGTTCGGAGATTCGAGTTTACGCTCGAGTTTCGAAGAAGAATTCTACTAGACATCGCGAAGAATGCAGTTGCATCGGTTGCTTGCATCCTGGCGCAATCGTGCCGCGCGCACCAATTAAGAGTGCCTCCACACCGTAATCTGGTGTACCGTGGTGCATGCAAATGCATTTCTGTGTCGCACACTCTAACCGTGGCTGGACACGGACGATTGTTATCGGCTTGATTATCGGTCGTTGGTAATAGCGGTTTTCCGAGAATCGTGTCAGGAAGGAGACTCCTAATAATTTACCTCGTTCCGATCGGTTCACGGGAACGGATAACATCCTCTTGATTGCGTAATGCGTTTATCGATATCGTTTTGTGACTCGCACGATTTAAACAACTTCTTCAAGGTTCTGTAAACTTCGATATATTAATGTAACTGAGGGTGGAGGATCGAAAGGGTCAGTTTATTAACCTTTATTAATCCTTCGGCGCGTTATATCTATTAAATATGCCGAGGTAATTAACAGTGTTAAAATGAAAATTTAAGTATACCCAGCAGATTGTAAGTGAATCTATTTGTTATACGATTGCAAGGAGTTAGATCAGAATCTATTCCTTTGTGATTAAAAATCGTTTAATTAGAGCAGATAATTAACCGTTGTATAAGAATTCTACGCAAGTTACGAGAAGAAAATTTCAGGTCGACGGGCTACGAGTCTAGACGATTTTAGATTACACGAAAGAATAACATACTTGGTTTACCGCGTTATAATAAATTAAGTTTGCGTGTCGGTTTCATCGTCAGATCTTCAAGCCTGTTTTTCAGGTAATGTGTACACACCTTAGGCAACGAAAAAGGGTTAAAGCCCACCCGGGTCGAGCATAATATGCTTAAAGAGTTAGCGTTAACGTTTCCTGAACGACGCAGCCTCGGGAAGCGTGGGAGTTTACAAGAAATTCGTGGTAGGGGCGAGATAGGTGCGAATGGAAACAATGTGTCGAAATTCCAAACTCTTCTCACGGATATTTATGTCTCGTTCCTCTTTCTGTTGGTTCGCGTGTACCGCTTTTCAGACGTTAATGCGCTTCCTAGGTTCTTCTTGCTTTTCGATGCGACGATACCGTTCTGGCGGAGAAGTCGGTGCGTCTTCAGATACGGTCAACAAGAAGAAACACCACTGCGACGGATAAAGGGCGTCAAAATTCTGATACCAATCGTATCGCGATACCGAGTCGACGTGATTAAAATTCCATTAACGTTGGATGGCCATTGGCAACTTAATTAAGGTGGAAAATGATGGAGGCTTAACGACCAGGACGATAAGGGTACTCTCCCTTCTGTGGAATTTTATTTAGAGGAAACTAAAAGTCGTATAATCGAAAAACCTCTTGTACGGTATTCAGATATCATTGTAGATAGTATAAAAATTGTTGTTCTTGTATTTTATCGAATGTTGTTTATTATAAATGGCGTTGAACTCTATACTGTATCTGTCGAATTTAGAAATAATGGCTCTGGAAGACCATCCAAATTTGGAAATTCGAACTGAAAATGATCCTTTCAAGTGTGAATAGCTGGCTTGGCAGAATCCATGAATGGGTCTTTTTTGTTGCGCGACTCGATGGTGGACAAAGAAAAAGCACGTCGTTAATTTTTACCACAATCGCGACTGTTACATGGAACAGAACAGAGTTTCGGACCTTTGAAGCTCGTCGGCTGATGCAAGAGGCAAGAGTTCATCTCGAAAGATTTACATCTCTCGCCGGCAGAAAGAGGCAAGGTATGAAGCAACGGCCACGAAGAACGAGAATAAACGCCGCACGAAGTTACCGGGGCCAAAAGGGTCCCTGGGAAGCGGAGACTATCCCACGACAGGACCTTAGAGTCCTTTCAGGGGTTCCCTCGTGTCCGTGGCTCGCAATGACCGTCTCGTATGGCGCGCGAACGCAAGAAAAAGAAAATTACGAGATGACTAATTTTAATTCGCTTACTTGAATAATTCCATCGTTTGTCTGTCATGAATTTTAACTTGAAATTAGACCAAATCCAATCTCCCAATCATTACATTTGCTCAAAGAGGAAAATATAACTTTGTGTTCGTACATTAAAGGTGGAAGGCGTATTCTCTTTTACCGATGGCAAAATTATGCAATAATGATAGCTGTTTCTCCAAATTTTAAAATTTCTCAAAAAGGAAATTAGCGAATATCATTGAATTACGAATAATAATGTCTCGATTTTCTTAAAAATGATGTTCAGGTATGGGATGGGTTAGGTATTCAGAGACGGTACAGCGAGATATCGACCCGCGAATTCGATAGTTTACTGCGACAGAGAATCCTGTGGTAACGCGGATCGAGCCTTGTCGCTGTTGTCACGGGGATTAAATCGAGTACAGTCGACGACCACGCCCAGCGAAATGCGCATGTGGGTCCGATTTAACTTCTATTAGAATCGTTATATTCTTTGGTAAACCTTGATGCACCGTGAAAAACATACAATGATTGTTCTACCAAACCGATTTCTCTCGTTGTGGTTTGCAACATGTGCCATCATAACCTCCGGCCATGTTTAACCCTTAACTACTGTTAAGTGGTCTGTGAAACCGCTCTCAGTTTTTAATT
The DNA here is from genome assembly GCA_943735885.1 of Stelis phaeoptera. Lineage (NCBI taxonomy): Eukaryota > Metazoa > Arthropoda > Insecta > Hymenoptera > Megachilidae > Stelis > Stelis phaeoptera. The sequence goes on from OX030930.1 coordinate 8,940,277, forward strand.
GTCTGTATTTCTTTTCAAAATACGTACATACGTCCGCGTTTCTTATATATTTTTTATATAAAATATTGGGTAAATGAATTTGAACTCTCTTTAAATTTTAACCAACTGAGCTGAGATTTTTTGAGCAGTTGAAAAGATTGGTTTATAGAATATGTGTGGCTGTGATGTTGAAAAATTGCAATTAATTGAAATTGTAAAGAAAATAGTGAAGGTCCAATTAAGAAAAACAAAAAAAATTGTATCTGAAATTTACTCGACATTTTTATCTATGCCAACATTTGTATAATAATTACACATGTATTACGAAACAAAGCCTACAATCAAGATTTAAGGCTCTAACGTTTAAAATAAAATCTTTTATGTAGCTGTCAAAAAAGTAATGTCAAAATAAATGGGTACAAACTTCATAAGATGCAAATGAAAACTGGCATAAAATTGAATTTAAGTCATCATTGTCTCAATGGTTCCTCGTCTAAGGATTAAAGTATCGTTTCCAGAATCGTTACCGAACAAAACGGGGTTCTTGGAAAACTAGACGATACGGCTTATAGTCGGGAGAGAATTCCGTTTCAACGAACCAACAGAGATATGCCGTCATTTACAGCATCGTCCCTAATTAGCGGTAATTAGAAGAAGCTACGCGGACGGCGCCACAAATTGAAACCGGCATAAACCAATTTAGGGAGAAAACCGTGTGAGGTACCAGAATACGCTCCGACGAATCGAGTCAAACGAATCGCCGACCAACGCCAATGAAATTGCACTCGAATGACGCCCTGAGGATAAAATGCATCTCTCCGCTTTTTCTGCCAAGGAGCATCATCCGAACGAGTATTGTCTTTTGTTCGATTTTTGTGATACCTTGTGGCTTATGGGCTTGTATTGTAGAACAACAAAAGACTTGTAGAGCGAAATTATTATTAATTAACGTAATAAATTACAATTAAATAATTTCCAAGAATTGATATTATTAGGTTGGTGCATATGAAATGTCCGATTTTTTATGTCAATCTTTTCAATCTGTTTGTCATTTTTCAATATTTACTTATTTTTACGCATCCTTTTCAAGCTTTTATGAAACATGTATTAACATGATTTTTACGAAAATCATAAAGCGCTTTGATTCGTTGAAGAAAATGTGCAGATTCCAAAGATTTTTATTTTAAAATAAATAAATAATTAAACGTGTCTTGCTTAGATTTCTGTGAAGCACGAATAACCGTTATTTTTCCGAAAATTGATGAAACGAAAGTAGGAAACTTATAATTTCTTGAAAAAATATACAGATTTTAATAATTCTTATTTTGATTATTAACGTTCAATATAAAAAATGTGTGTCTATTTAAAGTTGCCATTACAAATCAGACCTTTCATATGCACCAACCTAATATGTACCAATAATAATTTATTGATGTAATCAATGACTGTTTAGTTAAAAATATCTTATACATTATTTTTTTCATTTTGATAGGTATGAAATATGTGGAGTTTGATATACGTTTTATCATTTAAGCATAGGTAACACATCGTACATGTATTGTACAGCTTTAGAAACAATTTTATTTATAATATTTGTTTTAATCATCAAATGACGTGTACCGAGTCAATTCTAACACAGCTTACCAATGTCGAGTCAAATTAGCGGCTTAAATTTGTCAACGAAAGACTTTGCTATATTGGAAAATTAATATCTAAACGAATATTAAAAAATTTGAGAAATGCAAATTGTTTATGAGTGCGAGGGGTAGCTAATGACACCCCATTTCTTTCGAACATTTGTAAAAGTTAAAATATAATAGTGACACAAGTTAAAAATTTCCGATTTTGCTTCTTTCCTTCCATAAATCGAGTTCGAAAACTTGCGTCAATTAAAAGAAAATATATGGTAAAAAAATTCAACAAATAACTGAATTGTTTCTCCTCAAAAGTTATTGTTTCTCGACTTATGCAATGATCGGTGGCAAGAAACAATACGGAGTTGATATTTTTTTTTTTTTTTAAGACGAACAAAACAGTAGCGTCGTCGACGTTTCCGGAAGCTCGATTGCGCAAGCAACGAGCGACGAATTGACCCGCGGAATAGCGTTATCGACCGAAAGGAAAGAACAGAGAGTTTTAACTGGCTTTAAACGACACGGTGATAACGAAATATGGGACGACATAACTCATGGAAGTTCGTCGAACCTCGTCCACGCTAATAGAACACGCATGGCGTGCTAGATCGTGGGTCGATTGCGCAATTTTCAAAGGAACACCACGCGGCTCCGGCGAGACGCTAATAGAAGAGTTATACACCGGAAGAAAAACGCATTTAGAACCGTCCTGTAAACCGACGAGATCTGAACACGGGATCGATGGCATCTGCCGTCGACTGGATGAATTCGAAACAACCCCCTTACAAAAAAAAAAAAGAACCTCCTAATTTGAAAATTCTGATCTTAACACTACCTCGAATTGCGAAAGCTGCAGTAGCCTCACAAATTTTTTAATTATGGATTCTTTAACCCTTTCGCCATCCCCCATTGTTCATTGTTCAAGCTAATGTACAGATATATATATAAAATCATTTTGTGCGTTAAAATTGTACGCCTTGGAATAGATGAAAATCGAACTTATACATTATTTTATTTTGTGCTCTGTTATGGAAAAGGTAATGAAATCTGAAGAAGGATCGATGAAACCCTGTAGAATTTTAGAGTTATGCAAGGGTGACCCCATTTTCATTGAAATTCAATTTGGAGGATGGAATTATTACTTAAAATTTGTGAAATATTTCGTTTCTTCATTAGGCCACGTATGAAAAATTTTGTCCATCTCTGACAGTTGACGAGACATACCGACAAACTTTAAGATTAATTTCACCCTTTCAAAATAATTTTACGAAATTTGTTGGTATACCTTGTAAGATTCTATCAAGTTTCATTTCTGGTCAAATTAAGTTTTCTATTACTCTATTGTTTCTTAATTTTTTTAACGCTGGTTATATTTAACACGTTCGGGTAGTGATAGCAGAGATTTCTAAATTTGTATGGAATATAATTTATAAAAAGTTGTATTATTGCTTTTGTTCTATATTTTATCACGACATAACATTATGATTTACGTTAATCATTGTTTGTGACGAAACATTGCAATTGCCTTCGCAGAATCGCCAACGAAGGCGAGGAAAATATCTGTAACGAATGTAAGAATGATTCATGCAACTGGAACAAATCGCAGCGGGTTTTTAAGTGAAAACAAGAATACAGAAAATCGATCTAGCGGTTTGGGAAAGTTGAACATTCTCTTTGAGAAATTGTTTTCGTAGATCTGTAACTGCATCCCATTATTCGATCTTAGGCGTTATTATATTCAAGACACTCATACGAAACATCGATAAAGTGTAATTTTATCCTTCTATCATTAATTTTGATATTATGATAACTATTACAAGTAGAATCGAAAAAAATCAAATTAATTATCTTCTTAATTAAACGTTTTCAAACGTCTTATTGCAATTTTTCACTTATTAAATAAGTAATTTATTTCAGTAATAATTAAATTGCTTCCAAATATTTCGTCCTGGGACACGTATAATCTTCTTCTATTCAAAATACTAAAAGTATGTAACAATAGTAATAATACGATAAGTATTTTATATGGTAATTTTTATGAAACCTAAAAATTACAAATTGACGTGCCATAGGTGTTATTTTGAAATATTTTTATTGTATACCATCAAATCGTGTCGGACTTTCCTCATTTCGAAATCGTATACTTAATGTACAACGATTTAATGCCATCAAATTAAGTGTCTAAAAATGCCATATTTCTCGTTCTTGGCAGCCATAAAGATCACCATAAACGTTGAGAAAAGTCTTACGATTCAATCAGACTGTTCGTTCCCCGAAGGAGTCGTAACAGGCCCTTAAGACCTGCAGGAGAGCACAAATCGGACCTGCAAGAAGCGCAGGAATGCGTCGAGATATTTCGCGACCCGTTCGGGAAGGGAGATGAAATTCCAACGAGAGAGGACTCGGCGAACAAGAGAGAAAGAATGGGACGAGCAAAAAATGAAAAGAAAAGAAAAGACAAACACAAAAGCGGCGAGAAAGGAAAGAAGAGGGCCGGTACACAAATTGCCAACGGGACGAAACCGTGGAGTTTCACCCTTTCGTCGACCCTCAGGATGAACAAACTTTTGGAACGAGTTCGATTCTTTTGGAGAAGCTCGATATCCTGATTGCAGCTGGAAATCGAGCCAGATATCGAAAACTCGTTGCTTGTGAATAGTGAAAGGCAACGGCGATTACTTGGCAATGAAGGACGTTGAAAAATATTGCTGCAATCATAGGAATCGAACTGAGAATGTTTTCCTGAGTTACTTGGATAGAAAAAAAAAAAAAACATACGAAAGAAAAGGAGGCAAATTCTATTATTTCAAAATTCCTATGTATATAATATTTCGAGTATTTTAAATTGCTAAATATTCAGGTAATATTCCAGAGTTCCAAAGTCCTGAAACATGTAACGTCCCAAAATTTCCAAGTTACAACCTATATAGATAATATTCTAAAAAAAAATATATATATATATTTCTAAACGAAGCGAAAGTGTTAACCCCAGGACGGCGGATCTTATTATTTCATAAACTTGAAAATATTATTATAAACATTATTTTTCCAGTCCACAAAATATTTCACTTAAAACTCCAAGTACTTAGGTTTAATTGAAATATCCTAGCACACACACGTTTGATAGGTTGGGTCACGATTGACCCGGCTCTGTCGTTCAGTTTTCAATCAGACCAAACGATAGTTCGATTCTCGGCCCAGATAAACCACGAACCGCATGGAAGAGATTAATCCCGAACAATGATACTTTTTTCAACAACAAAGAACCATCTCTGATTCGAGTAGAATCTAGTCAAAGAACTTGCTCGTTGAAAAGACTCATCTCGTAAAGAATCCTCCGATATTACAACGTTAGAGGACTCGTTCGCTGTTGTCTTTCCGTCGCCTTCTTCTTTCTATGGGTAATTCTTTCGAACAAAGAAGCCGTGTTCTCTCGTCATCTTAAAGATCCTTTCTCGAACAAGGAAGACGACGCGTTTGAACAGTGGTCCGCGTCAAGGTGGGCCGCGAATTTTAGCCCGTCAACGAAAATCCCCGGGAGAATTCGTCGGGAAAAAAGAAGTTCGGAACGACAAAGGATTTCTAATGGACGCTGGCCACCCGAGGACGCCTTATAAGGCGAACATCTCGGGAAGGTGGCTCGAACAACCTCCTTTTGGGGTCTCTCTCACGAGTATCTCGTGGCGACTTCTGCGAGCGTCCGCAGGCGCCTCTGCGGCTGGATTTAGACCGAAAAAGAAACACCGGGAGTTTCGGGAACGCGACGACAAAGACGAACACGACGAGAGGAAAGGTGGTGGAACCGTGCACCAGAACCACACGGAATGATCGTGACCAGCCCTCGATCCACGGATCGATACCGTGGCCGAGTCCGGTATTTTGCCACGAAACGATCGTGCGGCCAAGAATTCACGAGCTTTCTCGGAAGGCGTGCCGCAAGAAACGCCCTGTCTTTCTTTACAAGTTCTTCACAGGTTTCGTATTTTTATCAAATCTGTGCAAAGAATTCGGCGGAAATAACTGAGAATTGATGAAAAATATAATATTTCGAGCGTGCTAAGACAATTATATTATACGATCGACGTTTCAAATGTTATTGCTTGTAGTTAATTAAATAACAAACCATTGGACTACACCCAAGTCTTCAGATAAAAAAAAAAAAGATTTTTTTACTGCCAACAATACTCACAATCAGATACAAGCTGAAAAAGCAATAAAGTCTCTCGTCCTAGAAACTCGGTCAGAAGGAAACCATCGCAACGATGCCTAGGTAGCTAAATGGTTAAATCTGTTCAACTACCTCAGCCAACCGTGAATCGCTCAATCCGAGTGGTATCGACTGGAAACAAGTTATAGGGTTTAGCAAAGGCTATCGGGGGTCTACGATGATTCTCTGTGAATCGCTTCGATTATGGTTCCAAATCGATTCGAATCTCGTTTATCGATTATCCTTCACTCCTTCTCCTGTTTCGTCCAAACAAATCGATTCCATTTTCGACCCGTGAAACGGGCCTCGTTTGGGCGTACCCCCGTAGAACGTGTCCGCGTACAATGTCGTAAATTATGCAACGGAACGCATATGTATACGTATCGTGCAGCCCTACGAGATTATCGTCGCGTGCATACATATGTAAACGGCCATGACGTATTCGCATTCATGTATGCAGATTCGAGACGGTCCGTGGAACCTTTGAGAAGCAATCGACCGGCCGACTGGAGGCCCCTTTATTGTCCGATCGACATGAATACCAAAAGCAAAACGCTGGTAAAACGTGGCACGAATCGAGCTTCTTCGAATTTTCACCAACCGGTTCGTTTGAGAAATGTATCACGTTCTAAGAAACGGTGGACTATCGCGATGTCGTTCGTAATTGAGGGATGTTGGGGAGTAACAGGGTGCAACGTTTTTTTCCAAGAAATATTCGCAGGTGTATAATATTCAATTAACACGTTGACCGCCACAGTGGAAGCGGACGTATGTAGCAAGATACTCCAATTTCTTCATTACTAAGGGTTGTAGTCGATTAATTTCCAAATTAGCTTCTTTAATATTCACGGTTTATTTTAACTTTTCTTTTAATAATTATTCGATTATACAAAATTCTAGACTCCGCCCACTGGTGACCACTGTGGCAGCCAAAGTATTAAATACTTATGTTAACAAGTCCTCTTGTCATTTTCTTACTTAAAAGTTATTTACAAATTTCGTACTGTACACGTCACGAAATTATCATTTTCTGAAATATAATTTGTACGTGATGCGGCGATTATAAATAAAGAATGTAGATAATGTGAAAATATACGTGCTGGAATCACGAATACGTGATATCATCAAAGTGTTGATTATAAATACACATACATTTATCTTTACCCCCATAGTCACTTCTGTTGAAAGATAATTTAATTCTTTCATGTAATAAAATGTTATTATACATGTATAATTTATTTTTATTTATTTTTCGAAGTTTCATATTTTGTCATCATAATAAAATGAGCATTTGTCTTTAACGAACATTTGAAAAGAAAATTTCATAGCTACAAATTTTTCTTAATATTACTATTATTTTCTAATGTTATTATTACTTTCTAGGAAATAATGTTATTATTTTCTTGTAAATTATTATCATTCAACGAAAAAGAGTAAGCACGACAGAAAACCATAACCTTTTTCGAACTTTCACCGATTTACTTGTCCGATGATCAGTGGGAAGGAACCGATCATAAGATCAACTAACATCTACTCATCGAGTATCCATAAAATCGGCACAAAAACTTGGTATAATGTTTCGCGTGGAACGAGATGGTACCCACATTAACTTTTCTCCACAGGGTTTAGAAAGCTCCTTCCTCTACATTGATATGTTTTACGATCGAAAAAAGGTGTTTTATACTCGTTACTTTTATTAAGGTTCGTTTAATCAAATCGTGAGAAGTAGCTGTTGCACGGGCGAAATCGTGTGTCCGTGTCCAAACAACCGTTTTAAAGCCACAAAAGCTAACGAAGTGTCATTATGATTTCATTGTTGTAATTTTTATAAGTAATGAAGCGCAATAAAACATGATTTACGCGGTTGCATGCATTTAATTAATTCAATCGAACAAAACGAAACACTTCTACTTCATGAATTTCGATTTAATCTGATGTTCAAATATTCCTTATACCTTTACATTGAACTCTGCCTAGATGAATATTGCTTTACAAAAGAATTGAAAGGAAATAAAATACAGAATAATATTATACTTGATTCTATTACTTCTTCTGTTCCTTGAAAATTATATTTACATTGTAAATTCATGAACGTAGAAAATTTCGATAACTGCTGTGTATCCATCAATTAAATGTACTAAATGTAACATTGATCCTTTCATTTCATGTAGCTCAATTAAGATCGAAACCTTGAAGAAAATCAAGAAAGTCATTCGGTACAATTAATCCATTATTCTCCTTCGCAAATATCTCGTTACACCCAGTTCTTAATTTACGTTTCGTCGCCCTCGTTCACGATTATCCCCGATAAAGCAGACCGCCATAAAAGACAACAAAGCGCGCGACCGTACAGCCATATTTCTTCTCTTGGTACGGTCCTTTGAGCAAGCTTTCGAGGTCGACTTTATTGCGATAGGAAATATCGCGAGTCACGGAACTTGCGCCATGCGGCCAGATCGGCTCGAGGTCGCAAATACCAAGATTGCAAGTAGTAAAATCGCAAGTACCAAGATTGTAAATAGGAAGATTAACGAGTAGCGAAATTACAAAAAAACACGTGTAAGTAGCTTGAGAATGACAATATCGCAAATGGCATGACTCTGAGTAAGCTTGTAAATGGCGATATTGCAAATATAAAAACTGCATGTTGGATGGTTGCTGATAATAATATTGCAAAGACCAAAACTGCAAGTAGAGAGTTTGCGGGTAGCAATATTGCAAATACCAAAATTGCAAATAGGAAGCTTGCAACAAGTAGCTGCATCGCAAATATTACGATTGGAAGTAGGAACATTGTAACTAGATAAGTTGCTAATAACAATATCACAAATATTAAAATTGCAGGTACAAAGTTTACAAATATCAAGGTCGCGAGTACCAAACTTACGAATTACCAGCTCGCGAATAACAAAATTGCAAATAGCGATATCCCAAATAACGAGATATCAAATAGTAAAATAACAAATATTAAAATCACTCGTTTATTGCTGGCTTACCGTGTGCAGAAGATCTTTAAGATGCGACGATCGAGCCACCACCCTCGAGGATTTGGTTCTTCGCACCGTGACCAAGCTACCCTCTTTCATCGAGAGGATCCTCGGCATCGTATTCGATCGGACCAATCGATACTCGTCTCCAGGATGTCTCCTTTTCTTTCTGAACGTGCCACACAACATATTTCAAGCTATGCTCTTCACCGTATCGCTAAAAAGTCATCGACTCACAACCATGGATCAAAATGTTTCTCAAATCACACGATTATCTGTCACCGCAAACGTCTTTATTTCCCTGTACGTTCATGAACACAGTGTCCAAGATTTCTTCCAGATGGCAATAATATTTCTGTCAGGATTTTATACAATTCACCGACAGAACGTCCTTTTCGCAATCGGTCACAAAGGCACTGACAGTTACGCTCCTGGGATTCCTAAGCCCCGTCCACACGTACACGTCCACGGCCACGGGGAACCGAATATTTTTTCTCACCGGCACGGCAGCATGGCGCCGCGTACAGATTCCTGCATCTATTTAACTGTCTCCTCTGGCTCCGCTGCTCGTTTAACCAACCCTCTTCCTCGCCTCTTTTATTTCTCCTTGATGCTGCTCTCTTCTCTGCCTCTGAATCAGCCTCCCTCCGCTTTAGGCATCTCCTTTCGCCCGTTGCTCGCCTCTCACACCTTCGACAGTTGCTCCTCTTCTTTCTCGTCAACTAACCAGCCTCCACTCTGTCACGGCACCCACGTACTAATTAACGGCCAAAGACGACGACGACGACGACGCGTACGTTCCTGGTAGGCCAGGATCGAGGTGATCGACCGGTAAAAGGAACTGGTTGGATCGATACCGAATGACCGTGACGATAGTTCGTGTCTCGTCGGTTCACACGGAGAACGGGTTCACGATTTTAATAAGGAAACTCCCTTTGTCTCTGGAACCTTCGTCTTTTTCGCTTTTATACCTTAAATGGAACTCTGGATCGCTTTCCAGGTGATTCTTCGACGCGTAAACAATTGGCTTTTGTGTTCTTTGAATTCGATGCAGTTTCTTCTTAGTCGAATCACGATTGGACCGACCTTGGCCGAAGTTTACGAGGTGACTGCTCACCTGTCGCGTGCAGTCACCCTTTCGTTGTCGTTTCTTTTTCTCCTTGTCGATCGGTCGATGCTTTAATTAACGGAATCTCAGGCAGCTCGAGTCGCAGTGAGAGCCGAGAGTCGACTGAAGGCATAAGGCTCCGGTTGTGGTCGTCGAAGGAACCCCACCACGTTGATTTCAACAACACCCGGCACCCAGCCCGACCGGACGACCTGGTCGCGTGGCGCTCGGCACAGATACGCAGTGTTTCTCAAAATCCTCTCCTTTTCGAATATAACCCCATCCCTGGTCAACCTTCGACTGTCTTCTGTTCATTGTTTCGGTGGCAATTTCTATCTAGATGTAAACATTTGCGAGTTATGGATACCCTCGGTCTTGTTTTATTTACATACGCTTGATTCATGATATTTTCAGTGGTAAACCTTTTAAGATAATAATAATCTTCGGAAGATTGATGTAGGGTCATTTTGATCCATAATTAAAATATTATATGTGGATTTTAATATAAATTTTTCTACATTTTGATAATTATGTAAAATTGGTTTGTCTTCCGAATAAAAAAAAACTGAAAAGGTTGTAAAGTAATTTAAGAAACAATGAAAACCCAAATTTATGAGTCAATAATTCATATTATCGAAAACCTTCGAAAGAAAAATTCGAAGAAAGTAGAGTGATTAAAATACAATCTAGTAGACGTTTATCAGCAAACCAATTAAAGTTCTATTATACCACTGTGCAATGAAATTTTTATACCGAATAGAGATAATGACACTAGCTGTCGCACAATTTCCTTGTTCCAAGCGATCGCCACGGGAATAGAGTCACGGTAACCACGAATTTCAGTCAAGTTCAAAGATTCTTTCTACAGAGGAAAACAATGGCAGACCGTTTCACTTCCTCTGAGAAATACCACGTTACACAACGGAACAGTTCGCAGGAGGCGCACCTATGGATGAGATAATCTCGAAGGACTCGTTGCACGATGGAAAAACGAGGAAGTATCAAGATCCAGGTGACCCAGTTCGAGTTCTTGGATTTCAGACTCAGAATTCTTTCATATTCCAAGGATCTACTGTGGCGAACTGATACCATCGTATTCAATCATTTTTCAACCCCTATTACGAAGCTTGGAATCTGTTTTACGTACGAAAAAGGTTTATGGTATGCTTGGTTTTCTTGAAGAAATTCAAACACAAAAACCCTCCGACGTCGAACTGTTGAGATAGTAATTTCAATTTAACTATCTAATATTGTTTCAGCAATGTGTGAAACTCTTCTATTGAAAAATTTATACATATAAATCCAATTGTAGTCGTAATGTCACTGAATCTTTTTTTTAGTTCTGTGACACGATTGACCGAAGTTCCATCGTTTTAAAGTTAACGTCGCTTACACCGAATGCGAAAACATGCTACTGATGAAAGTAATATTAATGATTGACGTAAATAAATTAAGATATAAATGGATCAGAAAAAGAGATTAAAAATCAGATTGTGAAATACTTGTATCACCTTAGAAAGCGTGGGATCATTAACTTTCGCTATTTCTAAATATGTTGCTTCCTAGTTAATAATAATTATTCCATCTGACGCATAGATAGTAATATGGAATAAGATATCTAACTATCGTTGGATAAACTTTTCTCTTAGTACGAAGGATCTGGGTCATACGATTCGAAGTGTATCGGGGACATCTTGCGTAACCTGGATGAATATTGCTATTAATTCCACGTCTGAAGGCCTGTTTTATGCGTGAATATCTGCGGTTTCAACAAGCTACGAAACCGGTCGTTTCTCGTGCCAGCAAAAATGTATTATTTTCCTGTTTCCTACCGGTGATCATTGACCATTGATCAACAGTATCGGATGCTTCCTGTCACGAACCGCTACAAGGACTCCGAAGAATTCTCAAGGTTTCGTGAGATTTCATGATAGCGACGAACTTCGTGGGTACTGACATATTTGGGCAAAAAATAATCTAATTAGTGACCGACGATTTTAACTATTGTGAAATTTTGTTCATGATTAATGATTACAATTATTAACCAATCCAATAGTCATGATTATTCAAGGTTATAATAATTTTTTGTAATCCAATTTCTTTTCGAAAGAATATTCTTTACAGTGGGGTATACATTTTTCCATAATGATTATATGGGATATTTGCCAAATTCTAATTGTATCTTTTTCTAATGCATAAGGATTTTAATAACATTCAAAGTTTGTGTCATAAGCTTTTCATAAACGGTGGTACTTCTTGCGTTTAGAATACCTTTTTCTCGATCAAAACCAAAGAGAATTATTCGATAAAGGATTAAGTTATAAGATTCTAGTTTTCTTATATGTTTTATATGAAATAACGACATCAATCTTGTAATTATACGTATCCCGTTCGTTTATTATATCATTTTATATAAATTTCACCATGAAGTCGCAACGAGTTGACCACCACGCTCTCTGACTAATAAAACCATCGACTGACCGATTGCATTTGCATCAGAATTGCATTGATAATAAACGCGAGCCATGCACGAGGGTGGTTTCGAGGGTGTTTCGCGCACCCTATATCGAAGGAAGCGGATATGCAATTTTCGAGTGAGTCATCGCCGCTCCTAGGAACGATTCAATGATTTTGCATACACCTGATTCAGTCTTGCGAATATTTTAAGGTCTGGCTGATAAATAATAATAATTCTAACGAACAAACCTATATTTTCATTAATTTCCCTTTGAAGCCTTTCGTAAATAACTCATTCGATTCGAAGCCTTATTATTTAAAAACTTTATGTAAATTTTGATCAGGAAAATATACAGTAATATGAAATGTCCAGAAAACAGAGATTTGGAATAGTTTTGTTTCAGAATAGAAGGATTTCCTGAGCAAACAAGTTCAGTCTTAAATTAAGAAACAAAGGGTTTATAAAAGTATTGCTTCGATACAGAGTTATGATATAAAAATATCACGGGGCAAAACTTATGCGTGATTAACTTGAAGTTTGAAGTTCGATGAAAATTACTACGCAAACCTTATATTAATGTTGTTAACGTAACTTTTTTTTTGTGAATTTCAGCACCCTGTACCGACCAAAGGATCTTCGTACACTACGTAAACTTTTACTTACAAAATTACCTCCAAACTTATTACACGAAATTTAAGTATTGACATATGTATAATAAACAAATATTCTGATTATAACTGGAAAAACTACAATCCGGTATTAGAAGCGTTTTGAAAGTTACGGCAATTTATATTTAACGTAATTTCTGTTGGTTTCAAGAAGCGTTGGGCGTGAGGGGATTAAATTTAAAAAGTTTGCCAAAAGTTTGAGAATCCCTGGTTTTACCTGAGGAATAACGCATGCGCCACAACCGACAGATGTTTCCTCCTCGCCAACTGTTGCACGCTGCCGCGACGAGAGCCGAAGCTGCATCCGATTTACCAAAGAAAGAAAGAAAGAAGAGGAGAAGAAAGGAAGAAAAATCCATCTTTCCTGCCTGCATCCCTCCCCGCTGTGCCGTTCGAACCATTGGATAGAAGGAGAACCAGAGGAAGAGGCTTTTTGTCGAGTCGTCCCGAAAAGGATCACCGTACAAGGGGGTGGATCGCCCCTATTTAGAACCGTGAACGTGGTCCTTATGTCGTTAGACTCGATCGACTCTGCCGATAACCGTCCAGACGAGACCTAACCCAACGTACTGACCCAAAATTGAGATTTATTGCTCGTTCAATTCCTTCGGTTCGGGGTTCCTCATGGTTTTACTGTCTGTTTATTGTCCATAACGCTGGCGATCCTTTTATGACCAATAAATGTTCATGATATTGACATACGATCGAGAGATTAAGAAAATAGGGCGTGTGTATCGCTGGATTCGTCTGTCTTACGCGAATTGCCAATTTTATTAAGAAACAATGTATTTCAGTTTGGATGATTTGAAATTGATTAAAAAGTAATAAAGACTCCAGATCGTTCTAAATTCTTGAAGTTTTGATTTACCTGAAATTACTTTAATGCTAGATTTAAAAAGTACCGTTTTTCTAGGTTAGTAGGTGATTATTCTATTTCTTAGAAAAATTAATTTCTTAGAAGGTAATTAAATGTCCGAGGAAATGTCGACTGAGATTGTTAAAATTCTAAATAGTTAAAATTAGAAAGAGGATCAACGATTGATCATCGGAGCCAACCTCCATGCATTCATAGATTCGAAATCAAAACGTCTTTCATCGGTTCAGCACGCATCTTGTACAACTGGCGTTGTCTCATTAGAGAAGGACCACTTCGGTAGACACCGTCATCGAAATCGAAACGAGCCACGAAAGAAGCCACCTGCTCGACCACGGTCTCGCCCCTGCAATTCGCGTACGTGGCAAGATTTATCGTGTACGGAATATCGAGTGGCGAGGGTATCGGCAGTCCTTATTACAGCTTATTAAGCGGCAGTAAACCGCGTATCCATGATGCAGGAACCGGTCACGACCGAGAAGCAGATCCTTCGTATCACCTGCTACTCGTTCTGTCCTCTTCTCTGCTTCTCATCTTTTCTCCCCATTCTCACGTCACGATATCCCTTTTCCTTCCATCGTACGAGGATATTATCATCAAGCCACTACAGAAACATTAAAATCTACTTATTTCTTACTTTGTTCTTCGAAACGGATCAAACTGATTCGGTGATGTTCAGATTACGTTGACCGGGAACCATGGTGAGAAGAGATAAAGAAGATTCTCCAAAAATATCTTAACGTGCGTCCATTATGTTGTCCACGTGATGCGTATGGATGAAATCTAAACTGTACAGGTCAATTTACAGTTCGTGCCGACACCACACTCTTTGATCATGAAAGTCGTGTATATACGCATACTGGTCGATATGATTTAGTGTTTGCGGTGAAAAAGCTCGGGACGCTTAGTGTCCCGATTCGCGATGGTAAGAGTTGCGATTTACTGTCAGATGGAAACGTACTTCGAAGATTCGAAAGGTATAGGAAGATGACGGACAGTTTAAGCGTGTTCTATCTACGGCCTCGTGCCCCTGGTACCTGTATCCCCGAGATGCCCGCCATTCGCAACACCTCAAAGAACAGGGGAAGCCTGTCCCGTCGAGTATACGAGTCGCCCTTTAGGCTTGCAGCTGCTTCGTAGCTGCAGCACGTGTTCCTCTTCAGTAGGGGCAGGTGGTTGGCGTCGTTAAGCAATCGCCTCCCCCTCGACGAGCGCCGAGATTTTCAACGTGGCCACGCTTGGCCAACAAGAATAACAGCTCAAGAGGAAGAAGAAAACAAAAAAAACATAGAGAGGATGGTCCAGCACGGGACAAGAAGGAAGGGAAAAGGTGTTCGTGGTCTGACGAGAACGGAACGATAAGGTATCCGAAAAAAGATAATCATAAATGAATATCGAAGCGGATTATACGGTAAAGATAGCGATCTTCGTTGAAATCGGATCATCGGTGGATGGTTAGGAGAAGCGGCTTCGTTTGAAAGATGATTTTGATGCTAACAGCCGTGTTATAAGATGACGTGGCTGGTAATTACACCTGAACCTTCGTTCGATTGAATGTTAATAAGTTGATTCTTGTGCAATCGGGTCGAGACAAAAGAGGGTCGATCATTTCGTCGTTTGAGATGATTTTATGGAACATTTTACTCAACTTTGTAATAAGAAATACAATAACGTGGATTACTTCATTTTACCATTTTAAAGTATTAAGTAATGGTGATCTCTCTGGAATTCAAAAACGTTCTACTGTTTTCATACCTAAATTATGTAGCTAAATTTAATCCGTTGTATCTATATTTTAGGAGATCAATGATTTTTGTCATTCAAAATTCCTTAAAATCGTAAAAAAAAGTTATCTTTATAATACAAGGTATAAAAATATCACTTTTCAAATTGGAAATATTTTTTTATAGTACTCAAACTGAAATTATCATAATAGATAATAATAACCACGAATACGTGATACCTCCCATCAGAACACAAACAAATAATTGTCGTTGAAAAATTAATAATCGAATTTTGTATTCATTTATGAAGACTAATAATTAAAAATTTTCTGCTTAGACATATGGAACAAATATTTAATATACAACATAAGAAATTATAATCTTGTTTTGCGAGCATAGTGCACCGTGTTCGTTCTGACCTGAAATCTTTAATGACACAGAAGAAATATCGCATAATGGAGGAGCTTCATGAATTTTAAGCGAGGCCAGAAGGTCCTCGGGAGTTCTGCGGTGGCAATATTTCCAGTTGCACCCACAGATCTCGAAAAAGATTAGGAAAGGAGCGCAACAGATGGTAGACAGAACGTATCGCTAATGCTCTGATACTTCTATTCCTTCGATTTTCTGCGCTATCCATCTGACAATAGAAACGGACATCAATTTGTATTCCTTTGAAGGAACAATTTTGCAGCTTGAAAAAAATGCTTTCATGCTTCATATTATTTCGATCATTATTTAGATATTATCTTTAGACGTATGGGACACTTTTATTTAAAAATTCCTAACCATAACATTAATTGAAATATGGATCACGATTGGACCAGCTCCGTAATTTCCACCATCAATTTGCTACTAATCACAAATCGGACGCATTGGAGGAATTATTCACCTGAATGATCAAGTCACAAATGATCCAAGAGCCCCGTGCCAAAATCTTGCCGTATTAGCAGCGAGTTTCCAGTGGAAAGGATTCCACCTTACGAAGAAGATGCATCTGAGCATCAGTTTCGCATACAGTGCAACGATAACGGTTCATTCTGACCCCGAGGCAGACGAAAACAGAAGCCTCACGAGAAGACACGGAAGCGTAGGATCGCCTTACGAGAATACAAGGGACACGGTTCAACCCGAAACGAAGGAAGAAGCTCCACCAAATTGCAGCTGCCTCTGGGCACGTGGCCTGAATCCCTACTCAAACTATTCCATCCACGTTTCATCTCCTTTACGACGCTTTTTCTGTGTATTTTTCTCGCGCATAATGGAGGAACTATCGCGTGGCATGGTCCACGAGCAACAAAGAAACGGCCTAGATTTCGAAACCAGCTGCGTCGACTATGTTGACCGTGGTCAAAGTTCCTCTTTTGAATTTACGATCGAGAGCGCGCGTCTTTTCAACCCTTTGCGCTTTCAGCACACCTTCCAGGCGCTGATAATTTGCTATTTTTGGTTTGAAAAATATATTATGTTGTTACGAATGAAATGGACGATTTAGTCACGAAGTTTATAAAATAATATTTATTAATCAAAACATGATCTAAAATTGTTTTCAAATTATACATTTATTAAGTCGACAGTATATTGTACGTTTATTGGCTGTATTTTGTTGAATTATTGTATTAAATTGCTGACTGCCTTCTCTATATTCATATCACAATAATCGATAACCAGCCATTGTGTAAATATATTAATGAACCCTTTATATAATAATTTTCGTTAAACTATATGCTTTAAATTAACATGCTATGAGTACTATTTCACGACACTTTCATGTCATGAAATTCTATTAGCTTTACATGTTTTGAAATCAGTCATTATCTGCTGTAATTGATAATCAGCCATTTTGTGTTAAGAATATTAATGAAAAGTTTATATAGCCATTTTCATGAAACTTTAAACTTTCAATTGATGTATCATAAGTACTATTTCGCGATACTTTTATGTCATGAAATTATGACTGAAGTTCTACTCCGAGATCCGCTTATGAATTCAACGGTCCCATTAAAGCAACCTTCATTTTCCATTATCGTTTCTTCAGAATGATCCAATTCGTCCAATTCTCCTATAGAAATTGTTCCGAGTGACAGCACGATAATTCTCAGAAATTTTTCTTTCTATCAATGAAACCCGATAAGCAGAGAATTACAACCGGATATAGTAATATTGCCGAACAAAGACGGTGGTCGTAATTAACAATGCCAAGAAGAGCCGCACGGATGCGGATACAACGATGTCCGCATACTAATAGTCGCCGGAACTCCTCAGGCATTTGTCTATTTTATCCTGGACGTATTTCATTGCTCGTCTAACACGGTCTCTGGATTTATTGTGTCAAGGACTGTGCGATGTTCTGAATATATTGCTAACTTTTTAATCGATGATACATTTATAAGGGACGGTAGCTAATAATCGTACCTACTTTTTCGCGAAAGAAAGCTGAACGAACGTGAATTGATTAAAAATTTCTGAGAACCATACTGTCAACACATTTTTCTTATATGTATCAATGTTTATTCTTAGTTTTAACTTTGACCGAGATTTTATTTAATAGTAAATTTATTTTGCATACTATATGTATGTATAGGTATTTTTTTCACGTGACAATATGATATTACTATTAGTATTTCGATGTTTATAAAACTTGCATCAATATTATATAAAATTCTATATTTTACATTTCGGTATGAGTCATTGGATTTAATTATGAAATTGTTATTTTTGGTTCCTTATGCATTCTGTATACAATAATTTTTTACAATTTTTTACAGTAAAGTCAAAATCTTCCAGATTACTTTTCTCACTATGTACCATATACTGTGACGAATAAATTATGGTGCGATGGAGTGAATAAGTATTTCTAAAAATATTTGAACATTTCTTTTCAGGAACGTAGAAAATTCTTTAATTTTAGATCAAAGCGATTCACGCCACTAGTATTTGAATCCTAAAGGTTGCAGGCAAACCGGAAGATAAGTGGGAGAGCTTTACTGCTGACGGATAAAACAGAGAACTGCATCGAGCCGGTAAGCTACTCGATGCAGATAATGCAACGCGAGTCGATGCAACTTCGCTTTGAAATATCAGATCGCGCTGCGATGAAGAAACGAGAATCGGCGAGAAAAAATAGAAATTTTTTTTTTAATTCTCATCAGAATAAGTTCATAGGAAGAAAAAAAAAAATATTCATCCATTTGCGATAAACAAGTAATAAACAAATTATTTAACAATTTTACGATTATAACACAACAGATACTACTGAAACTAAAAAATTAAATTACGATATCAAACTTGAAAGTGAAATATAATTGCTAATTAATTTTAACAATATGTTTCTGGTTAGTATTATGATTTTATTCTTGTAGAAAATGTAGAAATAAAAAAAATTGCTAGACTGGACAATTGTTGCATTTAATTGTGTTGCACGACACAGTATAAGATTTCTCGAGATCGTTGAGTTGCACAATCCGATTCCAAGAATACAGATGAACCTGTTGTGATGTTAATTCACGATCTTAATCGTGAACACAATGCTTAATTGACGCGTGATATGCCTGTTACTTTATTCTTTCGATTAATCTATTCTGCTGCTACTATTTCATTATTACCATATTCTTAGTCAGTTTTAACCGTCCAGACTATTAGCATTGCCTGATTTCGAAAAATGGTACTTTGTCCAGAAATGATTCTAAAAGAAGCATTTATATTTTTTTTCGTAATAAGAATCTATAAAAATTTCAAAAATCAAAGAATGTTCGTGAGCCACGTTTACCTTTTCGATGTAAAATGCTTATTTGTGGAATTTTCGAATCAAGAAAAGAAAAAAAGAACAGTGTGCATGAGTTAATATTAACTATAATGTATTGCAATTGTTATCAAGGTTAATCGATTAACTGATGTGGTTACAATATTTCGTTCTATGATTCAACGTTCAGAATCGATCAGCAGTTACAAAGCAAAATCAAATGAAATAATCCTGATATACCAGCCTCATCAATCTTTCCTTAAATGAAAAACATTTTCGCATCACCTCATAAACAACAGCCTCAAAGTTGCATTGTATACCCGGTACACGCGCTATTGTCTCGTATACGATCCATTAATTATTGCCCAAGCTTTAAAATAAAACAGAAAAGAAAAAGGGAGAGCTATGGGAGCTCGCACGGGATTCATTAATCAATCGAACGGTAACTGAAAGGTATGAAACAAAAGCTCCGGTTTTTGGCGATCGAAAATATATAAAGGTATTCGAATATTCTCGTACCGCGTACATCGGGTCACTGACCAAACGAATGTGCAACGTTATCCATATTCCACGTTTGCCGGGTTATCGATCTGTGCACCGGCGCCTTGACCGACCTCCGATGCATCGCCAAGTGCAAGTGCGAAAGCTCCCTCACCTTTCCGTTCCCGGACAGGAAGGATACGACACGTGTATCGTTTTGGTTGAGTAACAATGTCTAATAAATTTCAACTATTTTTGTGTCAACCCCTAATTTGCCGGAAGCCTATTAATAGGCTTTTCAGTACTATCGGCTGTTGATTAAAATTTGATTAGCAAACCTTTGATTATTAGTTCTCCGTCTACAACGCTGTGGGATAATGAAAATTAGGCGTGATATGATTCAGGGAAAACAGGGAAAGTAAGGGTTGATCCAGTTAATCTTGAATTACTGTCAAGTTATAGTAACAGTGTCTATTTTCTCATTACAGAGCGGTGGGTAATGTGTTAAGATATTCTTTGGATTTTTCACAGATTGTCTACTGGTTTAAAATGGAACAATCAGCACTATTACTTTAGAATCTGATAGTAATTAAAGATGAGGAGTAATTCTTAATTTTAATTTTCTATTAATAGCAGCGCGTCCAATATTCAGTATGGTAACAGTGTTATAGGCGGAAACAGTAGTAATCAAAGGATTGTTAATTCAAAGCCAATTAACATTCAAAGTGTCAAGATGTGACATATTTTTCCTGTAATTCCAAGAGGACATTATAGAAAGATTAATAGGAGCGTCCAGCTATATTCGGTGTATCCTTTGTCACTAAAAAATGTGAATATTTCGTAGAGGCACTAGAAAATCTCAATATTTGAGGTATTCGAATACTATGAAATATTCAGGAATATTCAGAGCATTCAGATGCTGGAAAATCCGAATATTTGGAATATTTAAATCGAAATATGTTGAATGTTAATTACGATAAAAAATGTCAATATCCCAAGTATTGGATTACTAGGAAAGTCGAATATTCAAAAAACTGAATACTCCAAGTTTACAAATCCTAAGTAACTAGAATATCTAAAAATTCAAATCTTCTGAGTACTCGAAAATCTTCTTATTCGAGTACTAGAGTACTAGTACTAGTTCCGATACTCGATCATCTACTATTGTATATTTACACAAGTAAGATTCTATTTCAACGTAAATGCCATTAAAATATTAATTATACTTTTCATTTTTTTCAATCTCGTTTTATATTGAAGAAACGTCGGCTCATTTTGTATTCAACACCAAATATATATTACTTCGTGTAAAGTAGATTAAAATAGAACAGGTTAAACCTCTACGAAATTATGTCCGTAATATTGCAAGGAATTTAATACTGCCGGTAATGTGGTATTCATACGTGCATTAGCTATTTATGCCATGGTATTAGCAGCCGCAGTGTTCCATTCTGTTATGATAATCTGCTCTTTAATTACTTGGATAGTTAAGCTTTGATACTAGCTGCATCGGTGCTCTATTCTTGTATATCCGTTTTTTCGATTCAGAATAAAAAATTCTGACGATATTTAACAAACTTCAATTAGGAAAGATATTTGTTCAATTAATCGTTTGAATCCCAACTTAAAATGCTTAACGTAATAATCAAATTTTTTATTGAATAAAATGGTCTTTTTATTAGACAGATTTTTGGGTAAAGGGAGATCAAAGTATTAATCAAATATTCGATAAAATTTCTTTCGAATAAATGGAATTTCGCTGTACTTGTCAAAGAAGATCCACGACCGCAACGATGACGATCAAACGGTTAAATTAACTGAAATTAATCCCGAATTATCGAATTAGCAACGCGGATAACGGTATCTTCAACGTGTGGCTATCGATTTTCCGTCTCTGGCACGTTTCTAGTAGCTGCTTCAAGTCCAAGTGCAAGTGCAAGTGCAAGTGCAAGTGTAGAAACTCTTTCGGTCGTTGCCCGCCACTTGAACACGTTTAATCTATCTTCTGCCGCACGAATGAGCTTCTCATGCTCTCCTATCTATCCGTTCGTCGCCGAGCCGAGCCGCGGAGATATGGCCGAGCGATTTTTGCGGAAAACGTTGCGTCTTCTCTAATTGCAAAGCCGATTTACACGGGTTCTTTGCCAACCAACAGCGTTAATTTACACCACGTCAAGCCCCTAATGACTATTTCAAACAAATTACCCTGTCGATTGATTCTGTCTCTGATTCAAATTATTCGAAATTATTATTATTCAAGCTTACTGTACGAAATTTAAGCACCGAAATACTATAAGCAACTATCCTGGCTACAATTAGGAATACTGTAACTTTAATATTGTCTTTCGGAAATTGTAATTATTTATGTGTAACGAAATATTTATCAACCGCGTAAGACGTCCAGGTGTTAACTCATTCGCTCCCGCTATTTACGTACTTATGTAATTCACGTGTTAATTGTACAGCTTGGTTACCTAATTCTGCTAATTATTTTGTTATTTGCAAGAGTTCAACAAAATTGTTTGGAATAAAGTTACCGTATCATATTTCAGAGTAGAAATTATCAGCTTCTAAATCTTTCATGTAATTCCAATCGTGGCACGGTTTAACAGCTGTATATCGTAGAATTTAAGAAATTAATATGATTAAAGTTCGCTGAATATCCTCCGATTAACAGTTGCGAACGATTGGCAACAGGCCGGAACCTCGGGACGGAAAACATCGGAAACTACAGCCGGCAGGCTAGGCGTTTCGAACGACCGGACAAACTTCGTATCGCGATTGCTCAGCCGCGTCAATTGTCGACAATTTGTCGTTTTGCGGCTGCCATTGTACACACTGGCCGCACTGTCACGATCCCTGGATGCTCAACGAGCTATCGTGCACAACGGTGAAAATCGATTCGTTACGCCGAGCGGGCAGATTGAAATCTCGTTTCATTGTGCCTAAGATTTATACTCGTGACAACGACAATGCTTGCTAAACCCCCGTCAAACTACGTCCCGACACGATTCCTTTTCTCTTTGAACGAATATCGCCGACCAACGATTTTCCTGTGAACGAGCAACGATTGAATCGCGCGCGTGCAACCAGGATGGTTCGCAGAACTTTGAAACGTTAATAGAATTGGAGATGCGTCGGTTCATCTTTTTTTTTTCCATGCGAACGGGCCACTAGCAGCGAATTATTTAGACTGCATGTCAATTGACACCAATTGAGCAGCGTGGAACGACAGCTACCAACTAGCCAACAGCTGCCTTTTCATTTGACGGCTCTTTGTGCTTCTACCGATAACTGGATTGATTCGTGAAACATTGATTTTTGGAATGATATCGACTTCTTCATATAGATATGTGTGTAACAATTAATAGCCTTGATTAGAGCTTCCGTGTAAAATCAAAACTAATTAAACTAAACTAAATTAATTTTGTCGGGCCATATGACATGCTATGGTGATTGGTTAGAACTATCGTAGGGATCTTGACGAGGAACACATTTATTTATTAATATAAAATTGGAGCCTCCTGTTGACTACTTACGTCAAGTAATCATGCGTCGGACAATTAATTAGTATCATTCGAGAAGATGAATAATTTAGAAACAGGAAATTTTGTCAGAAATTAGTGTAAAAACTCACCACAGTCAGGCTGTCCAATTCGCCAAGCCATTCGTTCAAAAGCTGTTCCGGGTCTGTTTCGTTGTCGCTGTCCTCGCCTTCCTCCTCGTAGCGTTCCATGATGTCCGTTTTTAATCCAGCTTACAACCGTGCTCTAAGTAATTCGTGCAGCCCTCTGTAAACAAAAATGAAAGTGGCACGTTAATTCAGCTCAGCAAATACCCAATATTATTACATCCTATCCTTATCAAAAAATGATTAACACCATAGACTATTTCCTTTTATAATATAACATCGGATCGTGCACATCGTTCGCATATTAATACACTAATTTATTGAATTATACGACAGAGTTTGATTTTCATACGTTTTGAAGCGAGCAATATAAAAAATTAGAATTTTGTATGGGGAATCACATACACGATGGTGGTAGGGAACTTGTTAAAGCATGCACAAGCCAGGAAAAGGGCAAAATGTGCTCGCCCGAAGAAACAATGTACAGTTCCAAGTTCTAAATGGAATTCGAGCCCCTTATTCGCACCCTTCGAAAATCCCCTTTAATGGGGGGAGCTTGTAAACGATTCAAAAGTCTTCTCCCGTCGTTCATCGACACAAATTGCACCGATGAGCGACAGCCGTCCAACAAGTTCACGCCGCCGCTTAGAATCGCGTGCGACTCGCCTCGAAACGACATGTTGCCTTTCCACGAGGCCCGTCCTTTCGTTGGATACATTATGAAACAGGCACGGAAGAAACGAGCGCGTAATCCAGACGCGCCAACCCTTCGGCTGGACTGACGCTGACATCCGGGTTCGGGCTTGGCCTTCCATGCACGATTTGCCCGTGACATTATTGCGACAGGGAGCTTTATCCGTCTTCCCTCCCTACACATTTTGGTCGACTTCGAG
Source organism: Stelis phaeoptera (assembly GCA_943735885.1). Lineage (NCBI taxonomy): Eukaryota > Metazoa > Arthropoda > Insecta > Hymenoptera > Megachilidae > Stelis > Stelis phaeoptera. The sequence continues at coordinate 8,964,659 of OX030930.1, forward strand.
GGCACACGGGACAATTAATCGACAATAATTACGTCTGCGTGCCAAATACTCTGGTACGACTGATTATCGGGATTCTGATCAAGGACGAGGATCGTGCGAGCAGATTTAGGTTCTGTATAGATTTTACGTCAAATCAATGTTGTCGATACCAATTTGCGAATTATGATACCACGTCAATCATTACTAACAATAAGTATGGAAGCATCAAACAAATGAAGAAAAGAAAACAAACTAAATACAAAAATACTATATAAAAAAAAAATGATTAGAAATAAAGCATACCAAAGCATTGTTAAGCTTAAATATTGGAGGTGATTGAAAGATTTCCAACACACTTTCAATCTCACAGTTAAATTTTGTATACAAATGTATATGTTCATTTTTACAAAGATATCAGCCGTGCGTTTTAATGGAACGGATTATAACTGAACTTTGCTCGAATGATCGTTTGAAGCTACCGTCAAACGTTCCAACGGTGAAGGAAACGGTAATGGACACGAAATACGCGGACTTTAATAAACCGGGAGTTGAATTGAAGCTAAAGAAAGCCGTCGCCGGGACAAGAAGTCGCGTCCCACTTTAGGACGAGCCGAGCATGAAATATGAAATAAGAACGAGTGACCAGAAAAAGCCAGTAGGGAAGGTATAAACGCGTGACGTCGACACACGCCTACCAAAGCAAGAGCAAACATTGAAAAAACAGGTTGTGGCGCCCAGAAGAAGAGCGTGACGCACTCCTTGTGATCGTTAGTCACGATCTTAGCGAGGCTCGTTCGTTGAAAGAACTTAAAAAAAAAATGTTTTTTGAACCTCGGCCAACTGGTTCATTGCCGAACTTTGCTAGTCTGACAACGTGTCTTGGACGGGCAACGCTTGTCAACCGACGAATCGTGTTTTCCCATTTTGAATACCTACTTTCAGCAATTTTTCGACTACATTACAGTCGGAACAAAATGTATGAAGTTCGCAGGAATCAAGAAATTTAGGATTTCTCTCTATTTTAGAAAACCAGAATTTTAACTTAAAATTAAACAAATATTATATGTATACAATTATTACCTATGATCCAATATTACGTCAGTTCATATGTAATTTTGGTTTCACATATAATTGTAGTATACATTAACACATTTGCCACAACGTTGGTTAACGACGACCGACACCATTAATATAATTTGGTCAAATAATTCAACTCTGGAACGGTGGAACATGTATACAACGATGTTTCGACCAAAGTTAGGTGTACAGATTTTTAAAACAATGGGTTTCGTATAGAAAACAAATTTTTCACATTCGAAGATCTTCTGCACAATGTTTGCCAAGAACTTCATTTACGTATAACGAAACGAATCGCTAAAAATATCATTTCCGTCACTGGCTGCTAGTTTCTCGAAATCGTTAACATTAGCAGCTTTGTCAACTTTGCACAGCTTGTTTCTACTAAATTCGATACGCGGAACCGATGTACACACGTCTGTGAGTTTTGTAAACGATTCCAAGCAGCTTTTCGCAGAAAAGACGAAGAAAAAGAAAAAAACGAACCGAAAAATCGTTGTCGCTGGTGGCTGCCAGTCGGAAAACGCGTACAAAAGGGTTTCGTGCGCTTTCGTGCAGGTGCTTTTCCAACGAATTTTCCGGCCACCATTACACGTAACAGGTTCTCTGAGAAGCAACGAAAGAGAAACGCGATGGCGTTTCGTGTCTCGCGAGTTTGCGGTTCGCGCGTGATAATAAACATTCACGGAAAGCAGCGGGGAAAATGTCAGCAGCGGAAAACTTTCTTCCACAGAGGATCAAAGTGCGATCTCGAGGGAAAGCTCAAAGGGGTCTTGTCAACACGCTCGTGCGGACGTGAAACTACGCTCGACTTCTACCATTTTGTTAAGGAATAATTGTACAAAACGCGCTGGTTTTGCCCTGTTAATTTCAGTTTTGATTCTCTTAACTGCATACAAGCGTTCGCTGAAATTGTTTCGGATAAAATATTCACGTACCAATATCTGCCAAACTAATTGTAAAATTTCTTAAAATACTTTTTCAGTTAGTTCAAACACATACGTTTTTTAATAAATCTTTATCATAGGAAATTTATCGAGTTACACAAGGAAGTATAGACATTTTTGACATTTCTAATGTTTGCGATATTTAAAAGACTATTGATAGAGATAAAGCAAAAATGAAAAGGTTAATAATTAAGAACCAATATTGAAAAATATCTGATCGACTATCAAAGCATTAAAATTATATCCAATAATGCTATTAATTGAGAAATTAATTTATTCCAACAGGCTTAGTTACTTCTTTTGAAATTTCTCACTTGCAATCAATTGTAAAATTTTCCAACACATTATTTCCTTAAATATATCTACTAAACTATTAATTAATAAATTGTTGGATTTATGAAATTTAATCGATAACTTTGACCTCGTTGAGATTGACAGGCGTCCAACTTACATTTGTCATCTCGATATATCATCGACTAACTGTACAATCATTTTTTTAATACAGTATTACAGCAACAAGGCCGATGAGTCATCGTCATAGTAATCAATTTCCTTATGTTCCAAAGTGACATGTCCAATGCGAAATGTGTCATTCAGCGGTTTTCTATGCCAAAGGTTATCGCGTCGCTCTTGCTACAATGAATTAACCTTTAACATTTAAATACACCATTATTTACGGAAGTGTCTCTTTCCCTTGGTAAAATAAATTCAACGTAAATATGTCCAAATCGGAAGAAATTTATTCTAATTATTTGCTACACGAATTAATCCTCGAATGTTAAACCACTGAGGCAAAGATAATTTATTACTTTGGGAACTAAATCTACCACCTTAACATTCTTCCCTTACTAAAATTCAATAAAGAAAAATGTTCAAAAAAACCGTGCATCATTTCACTTAACAATCTTCTGTCATCTAACTGAAAAGAATTCGAACGGCTTTGAAGTAAAATACTTGAAAAGGTCGCGATTTTAATTATCGATCTACCACATTCTTAGCTTTTCCATAAACCTCAAATCGTTCGGTTCGATAAAAAAAAAAAAAAATCATTCGATTCTAAGTTGTGCTTTAATAATTATAGATAGCGGTGTAAGTTAATTACACGTGTACACGTGAACACAGCTCGAATTTCAATGTCGTGAGAAAACCTTAGTTAGCAACAATTTTGCGAACAGCGAGCTACGAGTTTCTTGTTGCACGTGCCATGTGGAAAACAGAGAAGGTAACGTAAGGGTTTGTTTTTCGTCGTTCTTTCGCCTCTAAACGACCACTTCAGACATCGATCGAAGCCACGACTCGCGTCGTTAGCCACAAAGTGACAGCGTGTGACGAGCAACTTGCCACTCGAAACTGCCGGAAGCATGTTTAATCCTTAATTGGTGACGCGCGTTATTCCGGAGAACGCTCGAGTGGCTGGATTTTCGTAAACCAACAGTTTTCGGTTATTAAATCGCTTGTAATTTAATTAAAATTCCGTTTCACGTAAATGCACCACGATTGCCAGCGTCACAAGAGAAGAATAATAATAACAGTAATAATAATATTTCGAGCCAGAAGTTGTACGTGGAAAAATAAATTCAACGATGAAGAGGAGATTCAAAGAGAAATGGAAATGGGATCTTTTTTACTTTGAGATTTTCTTCGTACCTAAAAATTTTGATGCTAGTAATTATTGAGGATACGATCAACTAACTTTTTTTGAGCCTTTATATTATTATCTTATGATATAAAATGATATAAATATAATAGTAATGATATTTGAAATTTATCTTTCCTCTGGTTAATTATGTTAGATTTTGAAAAGTGGATTCAGAATCAATATTTCAATTATTTCAATATTTCAATATTTCAATATTTAAATTGCTTTCCAACGGTAAACGTAAATTTTTCAAATAAAATCACACAGAAATTTCGAATACCAGACGCAAGTAGGCAGCAGTTGGTCGTTTGTAATGCATTCGATTGTCCGATTAATGTTTCAGGACCATTATTTCCCGATTCCACGTCCTGATTTCTAGCTTTCCTTCTTCAAGCAATCTGGTTGCACAGCCTCCAAGATTCGAGGACAGATGCTGCGGAAGATTAATAATAGAAACCTTCGCTGTCAGGATCTCGGAATGTCTTCGTGGATGCATTTTAAGGCGAATCGTACGGACGTTTGTCATTCCATGGATTTCAGCTTCGCGAATTCGAATTAACCACATTATTTTCCATTTCTAATATCGTGAAACGTCCGAGCATTAGGATAAATAAATGAATCGTTAAACGTAATTTAATTTAGTTGACCCTCTATGCATCTGAGTAACTTTGAGGTAACATATCCAATTTCTGCTGTAAATTCAAAATTTTTCTTCTACATAAATTATGGAGTAATCAAACAAATATTGTAATTTCATCGCGGTTAAAAATTGCAAATATTATTCAATATATTTTATATCTTGCTTTCGCAAACCAGGAAAATTCAAGTTATAGAAGGTTAATTATTTCGTTTAGATTCTTAAGAATCTTAGATCTTAAAGTCTTAAAGTTTAAATTCGTAGTCTAGGTATATTAAAAAAAAAAAAAAGCAAAAAAATATTTTGGGCATCTTCAATTTTACAGGTCTCCGCATTAAGTAGGATGTAGAAAATGTTAATTTCTTTAGGAAGCATTGTTTCATTTAAAGATTAATTTACGATGCAGAAATCCGTTCTCACAAAATTTCATTTATACCGGCCAGTGTTTCTGGTTAATCGGCAAACGATAATAATAATTCTTTCACCGTTTGATGAAGGATCGGCGAAAGAAATCGAGAGAAGGAAGAAAGATGCGGTTTTCGTGTACAACGAGGTATATGCAAAGTTTATGCGGAATACCGGTGAATTAACCGCAGAAATCGATTTACTTCAACCGGCTTTAAGTAACATTTTATGTAGCTGTTCAGAGGATCGAACGTTGTGGATGTCGTCGTTGTACAACGCGAAACTTCAACCGACTCTTTAATGTCTGTGCAGGATAAGTGGTGAGAAAAGCAATATTGAAATACGAGTAAATATTCCAGTTAATTCAGAAATACTTTGCTCATAATATAAATATTTAAATATTTTTACTTATATTTCAGCTAAATACACGTAAGAAGTGTATCTTTATATATACTTAAATTTTATCAATTTTGATCTATCGAAGCTTCAGTATTTAAAATTTCAAAAAATCGACGTAAAAGTCGTCAAAGAAGTATAGGGATTTGGAGAAATTTTGCATTATTAAAATAAAAAAAAAAAAATTATATAAACTTATAACGATGCAGATTGGAAACCATTGTTTCAACAAACTACAATTTTATTTACAAGTTCATGAGATTTTAGAGCTCGTCGGCTCCGTGTTTTCAATAATTCAATGAATCAGTCGATTGTGCAATGGATCGTTGTGTGCAATACATAATTAACGCCCGGGGCGAAGATAACGTTAATTCGACGAGACCTTGCAATAGACAATTTTATGTAATACCAGTTAGAAAAGAAACCAGAGGTGACGCATTTTCTTACGCATATGTGCATGCGACTATGTCATCGGCACATATGCACCGCGAGCAACGGCTAGAGAAAAAAGGAATAAGTGAAAAAATGTATTGGCCGTTATTATCTATTAGCGAAACCATTAATGGATCGTTGAATGGAAAAAAAAACGAACACGGGTTGAAATTTATTCCTGGTAGTTGATCATCTCGTGGAGAATTTCATTACGCTCGTCGATGATCACAGCGATCGTTAACGAGCCATGAAAACCTTCGTTCACTCGACTTTTCATTTTCGACCTGTTCACTGAATATTTATCGCACGATCTTTCAACACGGAAACGATAACACAGTAAACCTCCTGTAGGATGTAATTTGTAGAGGTTTGCAACGCGAGTTGAAAATTGTAAAACATAATTGCATTTCAAATCATGATGATTTATAAAATAATTGGAGAAGTTTTTACTTTCAGTACGTGATACGTTTCAATTTGGCATGAATAATTAAAAAATTTTTTAATATTTTCCAATTTGCTGCAAATAATTTGAGAATTTTATATGAATAATTTGAAAAGAATTTGCAATGTTTCAACCCCCATCCCAACTGATACATTATATTTGAAGCTGAAATAAATTGTAAATATAAAAGGGATTTAACTGTCAAGCAACTGTTTAAAAATGTTCTTCGTGGATATTGGTGATATATGTAGAAACGACAAGAGGATTCTTGATCGAACAGGAAGTTGAATCGTAGCACAGAGAAAGGAAAGAATGCGTTCACGGTGTACCGGTTTCAACGTCCTTGCAAGGTTTTGTCGCGAAACCATTCGATGGGTCGTTCGCGACGTAGACGCACAGAACATAGACCGAGATATCGATTGCTCGATTAATAATGTAACGACCCCTGGCAAGGCACCGCTCCTTCTCGACGATGTTGTCGAGGTTCGTTATGTAACGCAAACTTGTCTCTGTCGCTTTAACAAATAAGACGCTTCGCAAAATATTGCTTCAAATTCTGAACAGCATCGCTATTACATCAATCCTTCCGTCTCGGATAAAAATATTACATTTATCAGCGAAAATTTGGAAGAGAAATATTATATTTGTAGAAAGTTGAAAATTTGGAAGTGTTATAATTTTAAGAAGTTAAAATCTTTGAACATTGGAATATTATATTCGTAGAAATTCTGAAATATATTTTTAACATACAATATTCTTTAAACGTATAATAACATATAAAAGATATTGTAAACTCGTAAAAATGTAATACTTTTAATATTTCAAAGTTTCTAGGTTTTTAAAAATATAATACGTTTTCTTTTTTAATTGCTATTAATAAATTTAATACTTCTAGTCGAAGCGAACGGGCTAATAATGAAGTAAAAAAGTTCGAAGCATAGATTTGAAAATGAATTATCTATATCTTAAAAAAGGAAGTATCGATGAAAATAGAAAATAATATGAAATAAGCCTTCAGAAGTTGTTACAGCTTTAGATCCCTTTGAAGCCATTTTTCAATCTGACTATCGTAACGAACTTTACCTTTAAATTGAATTTTAGAGCACACAAGGAACCAGGAGCAAAATATGCTGACAAACAAAACTGAAAAGCTACTTTCCGTTTGTTGTCCAATGTTTTACAGTCTATGTTAAAAACTGATAAAACTTCAAAGAAAGGAATCGCACGTAGCGGGGTTAATTTGATACGTGGGGTTGAAACGTTTTGCGGTCGATGCGCCTTCCAGATATACAATATGAACGGCTTTCCAGTTGAAACAAGCCTGCCAGACACAACAATGTTCGAATACTTTAATCATTTCATTTTGTTGTTCTATGAAATACAGTAAACCTATTAACCCAGCCTTTGAACGTTATTATCTCATAATTGATGAAATATGTACGTACAAGGTTGAGCCAAATAAATTGTTGCAGGTTGGTTTTATCGAAACTACAACATCAGTCTTCTTTTAATTAACCCTTGGACAATGGGTGAATTCAATTCTAAAGTTATTACTATTCTAATTATCTAAATTTTTAAATACATTTAAGTATTCTTTTACTATTAATTTTTCAATATATCACGAAAGTTTTTCGTTAAAAGTTTGAAAGTTCGATTTAAAAATTTTTAGTTTGAAGTGTAAATCGAAGGTTATATTTATTATAAATTATTCGTAATAACTACATTGTTAGTTAATGATTAATTCTGAAACTTCAAAATTCGTTTCGAGATTTTTCGACAATTATTATTCTCCGCCGTTTTGAAAAATTCTTTTGACGGTAGAATACGATATGGTACGTGGTTTGTTTCTCTGATGAAAAATGAAATTACGCATTCAACGTCAACAGAGGATAAAATGTTGTCCTCGCAACTGGTCCTTTCGTATTTTGAATACGTATTAAAATAATGAATCGCATTCGCGTTGAATTGAGATTTTCGAGAGCCGGTTTTGTCATAATCTACACGAGGATAAAACGCTTGGAGAGCGGTTTTGCAAACGTTAAAGTACGCTTGTGCAAAAGAACCTTCTGAAAAACACGTGGTGTTTGTACATTTCCTTCCGGCTTCAGTCGGAAAATATTTTTCACGACAATTCATGATAATGTATGCAGAAATATCGCACAACAAACGTAATTATTTTCTGCCATCTTTTAGTTTCTTTTCAGAGATAAATTATTTCTGTGATCACCGCCAAAAATAAAACTTAAAAAAGGGGAGACAAAAACGACGAAAAATAATTTCATTCCCCATGAAACACGGGCAAATATTTCTGTATACTTTTCATTAATTTTAATTAGTATTAGAGAGAAAATTATTTTTTATTCTTGATTATTTTCTAAATTCAAATATTCAGTTATTTTATATTGTAAGTATAATGCTTACCGTATTTAAATTTCGTCTGTTCTTTTCTGTTATTAATTAAATAATTATACAAAATTAGAGCTGTGGGTTATCAGTGACCACCCAAGGTGGTCACGCTATAAATATAATTAATTAAACGCGATTGTTCTATTTCTACTAATTTATACGATGTATTCCACCTGCTATTTTACAAAGTTAATATAATACTAAACTGCTGTTACTGATATATGTAGTATAATATTAACACCAATTATTATTATCATAAGTATCATAATTAGTATATTACCAATACCATTAGTAAGATAGAATTTTCTATCATTTCCTCTAATTATTCGATTATATTAAAGTGGTGCTCTGCTCATCAACGCGTTAATATTATGATCTTAAGAGTTAAGCAATCAATGAATGTTAACTGTTCAAACGGAAAAAAAAATCGAAGCTCGATATCTGACTTGTACATTCTTACAGCATGGATTTCGACCGAATTACTACGCGACGTTGTTATACATTACAATGGTAATTTCTAAATTAACGATCCACGGTAGCGTGAGATCGTTTGTTCGACACGTGTTTCATCACTGCTCGCGAAACCTGATCGTGCGTGAAGCCGCCAATTTACACGGCATTCAGTGGCACGTATCCCGTTTCAGCAAAGAGTTACTCGCGAGAAATCGATCTGCCAGGAAAAACGTCCGAGACACCTCGATCACGGTCGAGCCGAGATTACAGCACAAAATTGGCCGCCATTTCATCAATCGTTTTTATCGTAAGTCCGACAATTAAGTGTCTGATGCGTGAAAACAATTTCTTTTTAATTCAAGAAAAGACTCGGAAGAATTTATAGAGAACAAGGAGGCAGCATAACTTGAAAATTGATATATTATGAAAAATTCGAACTTTTTTGGTAGGATATATGGATGTAGAGATTTTTAAACGTCTCTGTGATAATTCCATTTGGAATTCAAAAAATTTGTATCTGGATTCCAGAGCCAGAGCGTATTAGGTCACATTTTTCAAATTTTAGAGGGCTAATGAAAAGTACAAAAATCTTGGAACAAGATATGGATCTCATATTATTTTTGAAACCCTGAATTAATAACGTAATAAATTATATTAGAAATATCAAATGTCAAATACTTCGCTAAAATTTATGTATATCAGTATGATAGTATGCTAAGTATCTTTTTTTTTTTTATAAGTGACTCCTGTGTTAACTAGGATGCGATATGATTCTTAAAGATGAAGTTTAAGCGATATGGGGTTTATTTGTATACTCCACCTGATTTACGAATGGTTATTCGTGAATCGAGTAAATAATTACTCGAATAAGAAAACACCCAAAATTTGATTAGAATTCATATTACGTTAATAGTACATATAAAGTGGCATACTTTAATAATTGGTGCTGTAAGATGTCTGACTATGCATGTCTATTTTCACTGCGGCAGTCAAAGTAATACCCCCCGAGGTCTAGATATGGTACTGAATCGTATACTTTAATTTTCTGCAATTAAATTGACATCAATTCAGCAATAGTCTATAAATATACATAGAAAGAAGGATATTTCTTCTAGCTGCAATTTTCTAGTAGAAAGATTCGAATCAATCGTAGTATAGAGATATGATTAAAATGGAGCTGGTTCGGGGATACGGTTATATCTAATAAATATCGCGGAAAATCAAAGATCAATGATTTCTCTCGTGACCAAGTCTCCGGCAAGTATAACAAACCGATCGGTTTCGGTCTTCCGGCCGCGTTTCTAATGTGTCGTGCGCACGAACGTCGACCGCAAACTCGAAATCCATCGATGCCGGATCAACGAGTCGATGGTATCGACTGCTGCCAACGTAAAACTTTCCTGTTTATCCGTTTCCTTTCTGGAATGGTAACTCATCTAGATTAATCAACATTCTGAATGCCATGAAGACACGTTACAAAATTAACTCTTCATACTCAAAGACTAATTTATTTAAGACACCTTGAGTTAAAATATACTCTCTGCGATATTTTTAATCCTTAAGCACCTTGGCGAGATTAAATATGAAAGTTAAATCTACGGTTTTATGAGATAGCGGATGGGAAATTATGTTTTCGATGAGAGGGTTCTTTGAAATTAGCTCTCTTAATCAGATAAAAAAAAAAATTAAGAACAGATTAATTTGAAATTCCTTGATGCAGCGAAACAGATTCTTTCGTTGAAAGTAGCTTTCAGAAATTTTCACGCGATACCCACCCCTAAAACAAAATTGAATACCCGTGAAAGAGGATGTCCGGGGTGACTCGATAACTCCACGCTGGTTGAAGAGGGTTAAGGGATAATGCAACGTGACCACTCGAGAGTTAAAAGCGACGATAATTTGATCGTAATCGAGCTGTAAATTTAATCCTTCGCTTTTAACGTGCATGTTTGAAGCTTACTGATATCATTAATACATAATACGGGTCAACTTTTGTTTACCCTTGGAATTATATATAAAAGACACAAAGAGTAATACAGATTGTTTTGAAAGTAAGGGTAGCTATTGAAATAAATAAAAGAATATTCTTCAATTTATCTTAATATTTATTTCGCTCAAAAAATTTCAACTGTCTACCTCCAACATGTTAATGCAATTTATTACGTTTCACAAGTTCACGTCCGACCCGTAAAATCACGAACAATAAGGCTTCAACAAGTCACATTGTTTACGAGTAAAACAACGGAAGAAGTTCACGAGAGGAACACGTAAGACGGAAGCGAAGGAAAGAACAACAAGGTTTCGAACTAATCTAGCCGCGTTTCCCGAGGGAATGCAACCGCTCACGCAGTTTCCTTTCGCTTGCTCAGTGCAACGCCCTGATTCGATCGATCCTCACACCTTCCTACGATGCAATTTACTTTAACCCTCCCTCTCTGGAAGGCGACCACGACGAACAAGCCAGCTAAACGAAATCACGGGGGATGCAGAGGGAGGAGACGATGCATCGAACGACATCCAAGCTTTTTCCCTCCTCGAGGGGATGGTTCGCAGGATGAGTCACGCGTCTGACAACTTTCTCGTCCCGAGCAAACTCCTGGACGAGGATTCCACCTCCTTCCTCGGTTCAGAAGTTATCGTCAAGTTCCTGGTGAAAGTTCTGACCGACGGAACAGGATGAACGATGCCTAAGGTTCACGGTGGGTGGCTATAACGGTACACTGATCGGTAAGCAGCGATTTTACGATCGCTGTCCCTGCTTGGAATTCATTTATTTCTCGTTGTCGGCCCACGGGGAGTGTCGGCCGAAGATTCGATAATAAAATGCCCCACGAGAAAGAAGTTCGATCGTTCGCGGGTAGGGATGAGATAAAGTATATTATTCTAACCTGACTGAATAGCCTCGATAGACTGCTTCGAGAGAGGAAAGCAGTGTTGGTTTCAAATATACTCGAATTATTTGTAAGTAGATATTTTAGAAACGCAAGTGGTATTTTTAAATACACGCACTTGAACGTTTTACGCCTATTACTCGAATATTCTACTGTTTAAAGTTCTATTATCTGAGGAGGATATTCTCTATTACAAAAAAAAAAAAAGAATACTGCTTGACACGTGCCATCGATTCCGCTGTTTAGGTGAAAGATATTAGCATGGAAGTATTGTGAAGGTTGGCGTGGAAAATTAAGCATTCGAGAAAGAAGAAATCTCTGTGTAATGTTTCGGTTTATCATTTTTTTTCCTTCTATGGCTTTTGTAAGGAATTTTTAATACTTCCTGATCGTGTGAAATTAAAATAACTTGAGAATAGAAATGGTTAATTGGTTATTGCTATATGAGTGCAATCATTGAATTGTTTTGTTCGAGTAATAGTTTTCAAATGTCAAAGTTGATGTTTCTATACAATGAATTTTCAAGTCACTGAAGAATTTGTGGAATTGTTAAAATTAGAACAAGGTAATTTTCATAACTTTCCTTGGGGCTGGGGGATGAAATTAGTATCTGGAAGTAGCAATCGATAAAGAACTACCCCAATTTGGGGTACACACAGATAAATAATAAGAAATTTAAAACTGGTACAATAATTTATAGCATCGGAAAAAATGTAATTAGTCTATATTGCATTAATGTTCCACTTCGAGATTGCTTCGAATCTCTTCCCCAATCGACAATACCCCACTTACTCAATAATCCTGAAGAAATTTATAATTCCTGAATCTTGTATTCTTCATCCAATGTAAGCATTCAAATCCTCGAAACACTAAGTATGAAGTTCTTATTTCGCCAAATGCAACCCGTCATAAATATAATCGAATCGATAAAAGCATTACTCTGACCAAAGGTTTCATCGTTTCGATGTTGGCCTTCGATATTCAGCCCATAACATCGTAAATTTCAATCTGCCCACGTGCCGAGCGGCAACAACTCAATAAGAAATCAAGATATCCCGATACTGGATCGTTGAAAAAGTTTTATTAAAAGAAGATGATCAAAATCGATCGGGGACATTTTATAGGCGTATCAAAAAGATACTACACGGTCCACAAGATCGTTTTATAAGTCATTAATGACCTCTATAAGCATACAAATTTGGAGAAGCGTCGTGTTATGCAAGAGTTAATTCATCCCATTTATAAAGATGCATATTTCAACAAAACTCGTGAATATTGCGGCGTTTTAGATCAAATTTTCCACAAAATATGCGGCGTTTAAAGCGTCAATGTAATCCAAAAAGCATAATTTAAATTTCGACCGGGTAAGTCCCTGAAGAAAATGATCTCTTCCGTGTAATCAATGGTATTGTGCGCGATTCTCGTCGGGATCATCGTGATAATGTATTTGCCTACACGAGCCAGAACGTCGAGTTTTCGCCCGGCGTCGACGAAGACGTATCGACTTGCTTCGACTCATCCATTACTGTCGCTTGGAATCCTCCAGCATTCATAATATCTGCGTTAGCATCGAATGATTGTCACACGATACACGCGCATCTGTCAACACGGTACGGAGCCAAGTCACTACAAACACGACCAACCATCGATCCATGGCACGGCTCTACCCCATTCTGTAACCGCCGAAGGAATATTTCACGTTGGCTGACTTTCGAGAAGTTCAGGGAACGATCGTGAGAGAAAATTCGTGGGAAAATACATGGGAGCTACTCTGTATTTTGCGTTTGTTCGGCTCGAAAATCCTTCTATCCCTGGGTGACAAAGATCTCGTCGACGGACGTCACATATTTTATTGTGAATGAAAAGATTCGTTGGAAACGTTAACCTGAGATTCGATTAGAATCTTCTGTTTCGTGACAGATTGGTGGACTTAATTAACAGAAAATACATGTTTTTAGTTGATACAGTTATTAGGTTGATAATCGAATTTACAAAAATTGTACCCTTTTTATTTCGTACAATTTATGCTGTTTATTTATAGAATTATTTATTATATTTGTAACAAGAAATAATTATCGATGAAAGCAGTCAAATTAATAAGTTTTTGTTATATTTGTGGTGCAAATATTTAGTATGAATTATGTTAAATGTATGGAGCGCTAAACCTGAAATTGACCGAGTCGAAACATCCATTGACATCCGTCTGATATAGAGTTTAAAGTTCAAACTTGATTTTCAATTCATTCTTATCCTCCTTACCTAAACTTTATATTTCTTCGTGATCTACAGTGTTTTGTCATTCAAAATTTCAGTTCAAATGAAAAAGAATCCATCAGAATTCCAAATTTCTGATATAGGAGTTATCAGCTTTTCTCAATAAACATTCGCATTTTCTGGCGATTTGTGATTCGACATTTTGATTCAACCAAAAAAAAAAAAAAAAAAAATCTATTGAAACCCCAAATTTGTTCACGCATACTTGATTTCTATTTATTAGACAGTTCTACTTATAAAAACTCTGCATTTTGCGTGACTAGAACAATTTCTACTGAAAATGTTTGCTTCAAACAAGAAACATTCATCAGGATTTCAAATTTTCTCATCGTCTGCCGTCATGCATGTTCTATTTACAGCTGGAATACTATCTTCGATTCTGTAATTACGAGCCGGATGTGCGTGCGTCCCGTTTCTTCGTTTTTACGAGAACAGCGAACACAACTTCAATGTCGTTCGAGCAAGAACACACGGGTCCTCCCTTACGGTCGCTGACTTCTCTTCTCAGGGGGGAAAAAAACGAGAACGAAGAAGATAAAACGCAAGAAAGAGCAACCGAGTTATGAATGGAAATATGTTAACGACTCCAAACTTGGCATCGTTATTCCATCTCCTCTTTGAAGAAGAGTATCATCCCTATCTCGTGCTTTATTCGTTTCTTATCGTTTTTCCTGAGCCACTTCGGTTAAATCGAATCGCACGAAAACAGTTGAACGACCCAATGACAAATTGAATGATTTTCATTCGTAGTGCTTGTGACCGGTTGTATTAATTGTACAACGATTAAATTCTGTTTACGTCTGAGCATTGTTAAATGAATATTTGTATCAGAAAGTGTAAAGTTCATTCGATACGACGAAGTTGCATTCACTTAAATGACTGACGAATAAGTAGTCAGAAAAAGAGATACACGTTTTACTTAAAGTATCGTTGGCCGTCACAGGGGAGAAAGACCGTGTGTAGTAAGACGCAATTTTAATTTTGAAGAATAGGAGCAGCTTAATTTACTTTAAGCTTTTACGTTGCTAATTTATATCCTTCATATTATTTTAGACTATTACTTATAATATTATCATGTACTAATTTGTATAATTACTATACTAGTAATGTCGATCGCAATTTTAACACGCTCGATGCCTTTTCAGCGATCGACACCATGAGTTTCATATTATTGAATAACTAAAAGAAATTAGAGAAATTTTCACGTGGTATTAATATTATTATTATCACGCGAATTCGTAAATGGAAAAGTTAATTTAAAAAATGAAACGTAGCTATTAAAGTTATAGAAAATCTTTCAAATTTATAATTTCATTTGTAGCAAATATAGTGTATTATTTTTATATATTATATAAAACCAAAAATATTATTTCCAGCAGAATAATTGTCGTAATCTTATTGCAAAATATAATTCTTTTTTACGATCGAAATAAACCGTTCGACTCAGTGTTCTTTCCTTCGTTCCTGCGAATCCCGTTATCATTCATCCTTCTCCCCTTATCCCGCGTACCTTATCGCTCCCTTTTATCCCCTCCTACCTCATATCTGCATCTTCATTTTTCACATTTCTTTTTTCATGTTTTCCACCGTCGATCTCGGTTATCTAGTATGATTTCTCTATTCCTCGGTTGCCTCCTTTCTCTCTCGAGATCACCCTCTGTGCAACGAGAGCGTATCGCGAAAGTGCGTAACATGGCGTCCCGAGGCGCCACAAAAGGACGAACAAGACCCACGGATACGGTGAAACAAGACGAGCTGCACGGCGAGAGAAAATGAACTAACGAAAGGAATTAGCTACGAGGAGAGCTTCCAGTTTACACGCTGAATCGCGTTTCCGCACGGTCGAATCTAACTGTGAAGCTGGGTTTCTTGGAATTTTCAATGAACTTAACGCGTTGCCAAGCGGGTCATCAACGACCAATAGTACCAATTTAATTCAGTCGAATAATTAACATTTCGATGGCCAATATTATGTACTCGAGTCATTTTGTTTAATGGAACTCTTGATCGTAGTTAATATTTCAATTAGTTGACCCTCTGTTTCAACCGAGCACCAGCCATTTTGTATTAAGAATAGTGATGCAACGCTTATGCAGTGATTTTCATCAAATTTTAAGGTTCAAATTGATAAGGCACAAGCACCATTTACCGATACTTTTATGTCATGAAATTTTGTCAGACTTTCAGCGAATAATCTAATAGTTATTAAATCGAATTGATACGAACTACTGATGAAGAATACGTAATAAAACTGATAGGTTCAATTCAAACACCGTTACAAAATAATACAATTTCATTTGTCCATGCTCCAATAAATTCTTTAATTAGAAAACTATTTCAAGTCAGCAGACTCCAGTTCAAGAAGAATGTTGGCGTATATGGTATACACGAAGCGAGTGACCCTGAATCGATTCATTTCCTCTTTGAATTTCGCACAAAACGTGGCACAAGTGTTAACGAACAGTCGAGGGTTTAAAATAAAAGAAACACGGGAAACATCTTCATTCAGCTGCCCTCGTTATTTTGATGCGTCGTTGAACTCTTTCACGAAATTCGCTCGCGATTCAACGATCGACGATAGTTCAGCACGCGCGTTGCAAGGATTTTCGCGTGTGCACTTACTATCCCAGTTTTCTCTTATCGACAAAACCGACGAATCTGAAAATATGAACCTTTCGATGAATGCCTCAACTGTTTCACATATGAGCGCGTTCCGGCTGGAAGATGACGTCAAGCCGTGGTATGTCGTGTTACATTCTTGTCGCAAGTGCACTTGAAAAAACCTAACAACCTACACGCGTATCCTGTTTCACCGATCGATTTCAATGTTACATGTACGAATACTGTTCTGCTTAATCAAATACGATTAGACACGCTAATCACGCGGTCGTTACACGTTGTATCACATTGAATTAACCCCTTTGCAACGGAAATATTTAAGTAAAAATTACACTATTGTCTATCATATAGAGTTTCACTCGGACGTCTTATAAATTCTCAACCACTATATGTGTTTTACTTTAAAATCGCCCATTTTTATTGTAAAGTAGTCGAAAAGGTATCACAAATGTAGCAAAATATTGTTAATCCAAGTAAGACACGTTGTTTGTTAAATTAATCTTGCCATCTACTAATTGTTCGTAATGTCGATCACCGAACGTGTTGTACGAAAAATTTTGCAAAGAAATCATAAAAATTGCGAACATAATTACCAAAAGTTAATAAGAAGGATCACAGATTCTATGAAATATTTAGCCGTTAAAGTGTTAACGATTCACAGCCCCCACAATGGCGCTCGACTTTAATTACGTCCATACGAGAGATTTCGTTTATCGACGGATGTCCATTATATTATTGCACCAGTGTGAAGAAAACACGCATCCAATCGATCGCGTTTCAATCTTCGGATCTCAGGAGAATAGTCACGGCCAGACGGGAATCAATCTTTTGTAATTTACGTGGTAAATCACTCGGCACCCACACCCATTCTCTTTCAAAGTATCGCGACTTTTTCGCACCCATACAGCTCGAGGGATAAACAGTCACTCGGGTGAAATGGATGGAACCCTTCAGACTGAATATGTGTAAGCAAATCTCCAATATTCGTTTGAGAGAATTAAATTACATTTATTTTTATGTAATACGAGTAGGGTTTGAATAAATGAACGAATTAGGTTAACAGTTAAGTTCGTAACCTATTTACTAATCTCCCTTCAAAACCAGACGAATTCTATTGTAGAAAAATCGCAAAATTAGCATAAAATAAAAGAAAATTAATAATTCAAATGCGATTTTTATTGAAATGTTATTATTTCAACTTCAGTTAATAATTTCGTGGGAAAATGAGCGGAGGTTGGAAACTTTTCTGGTAATTTAATCGAATTCGAAAATAATGTTAGATAATAAAATGCCAGGAAATTATGAAAAGTAACAATTAAATGAAAGTTAATTAAGATCGTGTTATTTCGATGATGGATTAAGTAATTTCTTTCTAATGACACGTTTTTCAATTCGTGCGATTAAAGTGGAAATCTGCTTTATTTATTCCCTCGATTTCGTCGAAATACAATCAGCGGTCAATAATGAAAAACGGTTTCCACGATTACGTATCGAGTCGACGCGACGTTTTTAATTAATACTTTCAGATAACAGTCGCTCAAAAACATTTCCAACTAACTACTTCGTTCGACAAACACTCGAAATACAAAAGCGTGCCCGAACAACAAATGTACGAAGTAATTAATTGCAAGTGCAATTAACGAACTCTTCATTGACCCGAAATAAATGATTCAATTCGAACAATAAACTGTTGCTAGGACGTGTCAAGTACAGATTAAAATAACAAGAAAATAGTGTTAAATCGACAACCTTTGATAACATTTTCAGGATATGAGAAATTTTCCATCTCTATTAATATTTCTACACTGCGACGCATTGGAGATATTACGGTTTAATTTATTTTTCAAACTAATACTTCCAGTTGGCATTTCGAATCGCTAATGTAATTTCAATAATATTTATAGACGATAGAAACTTTTACACACTTCTAATAAAATAGATAATAGCTCCTAATAAAATACATAATAGCTCCTAATAAAATAGCTTATAGCAAAACTGGAAATATTACTTTGCTTTCGTTTATACCACCAAAACTTCGTCCATTCTACGAAATTGTTATATTTTAGTATTAAGTAATATTTTTTAGATTTATTTTTAAAGATATAACTTAAATAGGAAGGTTACTACATTATACGTATTTCATCTTAAAAAATGATTTAATGAGAAGGCGTTATAATGACATTTTTAGTTTTGATCTGTTCAATTTTCGACAAATTCGCTTTTCGAATAAAAGGGCGGCTTGGAAATATTTTAGTACGTTAGAGAAAATTCTGCATTTAAGCATTAAAATCGCGTTACGATTTAATTATGCAAACACAGGTAGGTACTTCACAAATATCAGATTTTTGTTGCTCGTCAAATTTACTCGATAAGTATGAAATTGAACAATTTTTCATTCCTAGCTGATGGATCTTGAAGATTCGTTGAAATCACGAGCTAAATATACACCCGTGAAACGGAAGTACATCTAGTGAATGAACGATTGCAACGATACGCAATGTAACCGTGCGTACAATCGATACAGCACATTGATAAACATCCAGCTTCGCTGAATGACTGAATTCTTTGTGCATGCCCGTTCTGGTCAATGACGGATTTCTAGGAGAAATCACGATCTGAAGGAACAAACGGGGAGAAGCCGAAGCTCTATAATCGCGTGGAACGATAAACTGCACCCTGAGATCCGGCTCGTAAACTCGTTGAACGATAATTCGTCGAATTCCACGTTGATTAACCCGTTATCCAACGGTACGCTATTATTAGAGGATTTCGTGAAGCATCAATCTTCGGGTGTATCCTTATTTTTAGACCATCGTTAATTTATTCTTATCGTTGGGACGATCTGTGTGCATCTTCACGGCGGGGAGACTGATTGTGCATAATTATCATTATGTTAATAAGAAACCGATATAAAGATGCATTAAATGTGTTTTGGAAAATACGAAATTTCGCTTGAAGTATGCAAGTGCAAAATTATTACAATTTTCAAATCATATGAAAATAAATATACACGGTAGGATACAAATAAAAAAAAAAAAAAAGGGAAATGAAGGTGAAATAAAGGTGTCAAGTAAAAAGCGCGAAAAAGAAATTATTTAATTTGCACAAGGGTATAGAAGATTAACCCTTTGACTACCGTTGGCGCCTATTGGCGTCCGAAACATGTTGGCTTCCTGGTACTGTTGGCGCCAATAGGCGTCCGTATCAAATTACCGCCTGTTTCGTGAATAATTGCCGATTTAAAATTTTATAATTGCTATTATGGTGATGTAAGTCTATATAGTGGTAATGTAGATTACTTTAATGTAATAGAATTCAATATTTTGAATATTTTATTATGCTTCGTCAGATAATGCATGCCTAACGAAAAACTTCGCTGTTCTCGGTGTACGTCGCGACTGAATTCATTACCGTACAGTACGGTCGGTGCGTGCCAAAGTCTGCCGTAGTCAAAGGGTTAAATATATTTTCCTATAATGTAGAAAAGATAACAAAAATATCATAGTGATATATTAACTGTTTCAATTTACCAAAAGGAAAAAGAAGGAATGAATTATTCATGGGTACATTTAACAGAATCTTTGAAAGGTCGTCTTAATAACAAACACAGTTGGAAAGAAGTGAACATAATAAGGGAGGATAGAGAGTCACGGGGGGAGGAGTCTTCATTATGTCTCACCAAATGAAATTCCGCGATTTCCCCGAAAGGACCCGGACAAAAGGAACGAGAATCCGTCAGCAGGGCGAGGACAGAAAGCCAGACGAAAAACGAAGATACGAACCGACGAAACGAGGAGGCCAGAATACGGGAATAGCTACGCCATACGTGGACTACCGTACTTAAAGTACCGACAGTTTCCACCTCTAAATATAGAATTTCGATCGTTCTGCCACCGACTTGACGTCGTGCATCCGCTCGATATCCTACCCTGGTTATCCTTTCCACAGCCCTGACTGACGACATTTACGATTCTAATTTTGATAACTGGCCCTACAACTTTCAACTTTCCTACTCGTTTGACGTGAAATCTGCATGCCGAAACATGCAGCTTGTTTCTGTGAATAAATGCCAAACTTTTATTTGAACATTATAAGATCTGAGTGAGTGGACCAGACGCAAACCAGATTCTCTTAACCCTTCTGTGGCTAAACACTTCTGAGGAAAAAATTATTTCTTGTAATTAATTAAAATACGTTTGCTGCGATAGTTTTCTTATCGATTGTATTTATGGTGCTAAACTTTCCATTAAATAGAGAAAATAATATACCTGTAGGGTGAGCATATTCGAGATTTTTGTAAAACGTAAAAAGACGTATTGCAAGGGTTGCAAGGATCCACTTCACGTTCATTTGAAATGTTTTAATATAGAACTGTAAATATATCATTTCTGCGCAACATGTTAATAAAAATGTCTAATTTTAAAATCTAGGTATGTATTTATATCTCTGGTAAGGAAATCCTTTTGTTGTAGAATTCAAATTTTCATATCCTAAATAAAAAAATCAACGAGCCTTACTTTAATGAACGAAGCCCTTACAATGTTGTGTCCACGAAAAACTGGAAGCTCTTCATCGCTATCGAAGCTTTTCGCGATAACAACTACCCTGTAATTAGGTCCTGGGGTTTCTTAAGAAACGGAAACACACGCAGCGCACAGAGTAACACGCCGCAAGGTGCATCGACCCTGAAATCAATATTTCTATTAGAGTCTGTATCAACGTTTGCTGGTGGAGGCGGGTTTGAAATCCTCGGTCTCGTTTCTGCCACCTCTGACCGCGTCAGTTTCACTTCTGGCTTTCGTTTTAGGCCGCACGCAGTGCGTTTGCACGAATGCTCGTTGCGTGACGAGCGTTACCGTCCACTCTGAACGCGGCCACAAAGTCATGGTTGCTACCAGAGAAATATCTTCAGGGTAGATCATTGACCCCGCTAGCCTCCGCGGAAACGATATATCAATCGTTTAATTCGATCCTTTTGCCGGAAGATTCGATTTTCATCAAGAAAAGAAACAGCTTGAAATCTGTTTTGATTTGACAGCTTCTAATTTGCGATCAACCTTGAGAGAATACACATTTTTGCAGTTACTTCTTGGATGTCAGAGAAATAGGAAATTTAAAAAGTGTTGGAATATAATATCTTAGAGCAAGAAATTTCGAAACGAAAGTTTTGGAAAGAATATACTTCAAAGTCACGCGCGTACATTGAGGGTTAATTACAATTAACAGAATCAGGTATCGTTGAATGTAAAATATTCATCAAAGTCGCCATCAGAAAGCTCATTTTCCCCTTAAGTTATGAGCGCACTAGGCGATCAACAATTTAAACAATCCACCTCAAACAAATTCTTCGTACGAAAACTCGATTGGCTCTCGAATTACGAGCAGGCCAAACGATCTACAGTTTAAAACGCCTACTCCAAACAAATTCACCATATAAAAACTCATTTTCTCCCCGAATTAGAGGCATCGATCGCTTCAAAGTGATCCCTGACGTTCCGAGAATCGCTTTGAAACTTCATCCCCTCGCGATCCGGGCGAAGCTAGTTTTCAGCAAAACGACCAAACTACGGGGAAAGCTTCATTATTACGCGCGGCACAAGAACACGATGAATCCTGTTTCACAGCCAGCACATCATGTCGAAGTTACAAGCGGCCTGGCGATGTATGTACACGCGTGGGATGCACGGGGCACGCATAGAACGGTATGTACACACGGTTATGTACAGAGGCGCGGGAAATCCAGATATATGGGTATGTATATCGCGGAAATGGCGTCGTGCAGTCGATGGGATTACCCTAGGGCACCGATCTCTCTCTCTCTTCCTTCCTCTCGGATACTTCGCGACCCTGTGTACACATGCAATGGTACACAGTACCGAGCAACAGCGTACCTCGACGCAGCTCGAAGAGGATCGTCGAGGCATATCGATTGCGTTTCACGGCCGAACAGAGGCGTATGTGACCCGTCTGAATAACAAGATCGAGAAATTGATCGGTGCGCATACGTGTACATCGGCTCCTTTGAATCTGTTCGGCCGAAAGGTCACGCGAATTGAATCGTGCTCGCGTGTCCTGTCATTGAGAAGCCCTCGAAAGGCGTGGTACGAATAGATTGATTTTTCTGTCGACGAGTACCTATATACAGGGATTCGATAGTGAAAGTGGATTGTTGGAGGTACTTTGTTCGCGGCTCTTCTTGTCGAGCTACGTTTCATTAATAGGTTTCTCATAGGAGGTAGATGAATCGACCTGGGTCAAACTGATTTAGTGGACGTAAAGATTCGAAAGCAGCAAAGTGATGATTTAAACCCTCCCTAACTGTAACTGTATCGATCATGAGTCTTCGGTTTAACTTGTACGAGTACAGTGGGTGATCACATTATTAGAGCCATTCGCATAACTTGACGATTTTACATAAAAACGATTAGTTCTTAAATGAAAATCCAGTTAAACAGAGTTTTTATTCGTTTTTTATGATGTATTGATGCTTATAAAGTTCTGATACACAGTTGGCAACACTACGAGCGACATTGTCTCTCATGTGTATGTTATTTTGGGTGAATGTCGATAGTTGCTACCTAACAATCGCGAATGATCGTTTCGTTTTTTTTTTTAGAAGTTTATAGGTTATATCAGCGTTGCCATTGTTGCTGTAGTATTTTTACATCATTGTATTCGTAATTAATTATTTTGTTTGGCATTCTGATGATTTATAAATGTTGAATTATAATTCGTCTATTTATTTTATTTATAGAACGTCTTTTTTAACATGGGTAAGGGTAAAGACCTTTCTTCTAATAAAATCTTGGAAATAAAAACATTAATTATTCGTAGCAGTCATTCACATAGAAAAATTGCGTCGATCGCTGGTGTTTCATGAGCATGAGTTGACCGAATTACAAGAAAGCTTGATCGTGGCTCTAATAATTTCAGCATCCACTGTATATGTATAGCTCTAAACTAGTTGACTGAAGATTTTGATTCCTGCCCAATTTCACATGTACTACACCTGCTGCTTTTATTTTATTAACAAATTCGAAATGAACAAAGCGATGACTTAAACCCACCCTAATTTTGCATAAACTACGCGATACTATGCTTTCGTCAAACGCCAATACAGAATAAAGAAGTTCCATGTATCTATCTACTTAAAATGGTAAAGCTGTTTAATTCACCCATTAGAATGTATTTTGCGACAAACCTGAAGGTTACAGGATGCGAAACAGTGCGAAAGAAAACGCGGATCGATCGATGGAGGCGGAAAGACGATACACGTACGTTCTGCGACCGGAAGTCGGTACGAACGTGCGCCGCGAACTCTCCCCCGTTGGCATCGAGCTGGTTAGCTGCTTACAAAGCGCAGAAATCGGCATCCAGGAGGTCCGATACATGTATGTGAAAGGCATCGAAGAAGCACGAGCAAAAACGGAAGAGCGAACTTCGTTTCCGGTTCATCTATGGGTACACGACGCGACCATTTTATTTGATAAGCATCGCAATTCAGGTATTGCGATATCTATATAAAGCACGCCATTTCTATTACTGTATTGCATTATACCTTTTAACGTGATGAGCAAAATTTGTGCTTGTACCTTTTTTTCGTAACCCGTTCAAAACTTAATTACTTCGAAGCAAGCATTCAAATATATATAAATTTATTTTGCAAGATTAACAATTCGACGCCACAATAGAATATTGCATAGATTTTTAAGCGATTACTTTAATTCTTATTCAAGCATACTTAATTAAAAAATTTGAAACCGCTGCGGCCCCTATAATTCGAAGAAAGGTTAATATTTATCATATAATTACTCATTTCTAAGCTACTCAGAAATTGAATAGAAAATTATGAGATAGAAAGATTTTACCTTAAATTACAATTAAATTCTATTATAAGTTTTCCAAACAATTCAATGAAAATAGCTAACGGAAAAGGGCGAAATCATTTGCCTCGCTTTGTTATCAGAAACAGACATCCCAATGCATAATTTATATCACAAAATGTAAATTCATCCATTGGACGGGCAACAAATTCATTTCCCACGAATGTACTCCGCTAGTTTCCAACTAAATACCGTCCCACGTTATACAATTCGTATCAAGATTATAAAATTTGATTTGTAATGACAGTCCGGTCACGGCACGGTCAGGAAACAATCATGATACTTTCAAATGTTATTGAATACACCGAAACGTGACTGGACGATGATATAGTCCATTTAGGCAGCATTCAATAACGTCCAAACGGAACAAGGGTCGTACACCGTGTTGAATTCGCCAGGATAAATCGAACGTAGATGATATCTACGTCGAGACAAAGCTCAAACGAATACTTATCTTGATCCTGTTCTTGACTTAAAATCGTAAAACATTTGTGCAGCAAATCTGTGATCGAGAAAATAGAATGGAATGATATCAATGATCGATTAAAATTAAAAACAGATGATCTTGTATCCGTTACTACAATGAATTGATAATCTGGCAAATAATTTAACCCCTATCTGGTCAAGATAAATCCGATCGATTCATACATTTAATACAGATTTATTCGTTTAGGTTATTTCGATTTTTTATAGAAGTTAATCCTTTCCTTTCTTAATCCTTTTGCTGCTAATAACGACTATAGTCGAAGGAAATGAAAAAAAAAAAGAAATGATAATTATTTATAAAAGAACCAGATTGCAAGTAAAATTTTACGTATAAACACTTTGACACTTTGATGGTCGGTGACAAATGTTTTAACACTTTGACCATAAAATGTAATTAAAACAAAATATTGAATCAAATCAATACCATTGTTATGTTGATTGAAATAAGAAAACAATCGTGTGATACGTACAAATGGACGTTCAGTTTTATTGTAAGATCTCTTTCGCCATTGTAATTCATTTTCGTCCTTTTGTCAGTTTCGAAGGGTCGATTCCATGTCGCGTAAGGGAACATTCTGACAAGACGTATCTTTGGGGGAAAAAGCTGGTCACAGGGTCGTGCACAGGTTTCTTGCGCCACGGGACCCCGTGGATGCCACAAAGGTACCCTAATATGGTTTGGAATGCGCCCAAACGTTGATTGAGATTAAAAGGAAGCATCTCCGGCGAGGAACCGCTCGGGACGATTTCGAAGGATGATTCGACGCTTCGATTCCGCGTCCTCTTTCGCGAGTAATGATCAGAACGATGATTTTTATTTTATTTATTCGTTTAACTTGAACCTTTTTTTGATATGTATCTTGTAATGAAGTTACAGTATGTTTGTAAATTCTCGTAAGTGTGTCAAAATTTGTTCAGATTTTTCAACAGTTTAGAACACTAGACACTTGCTTGCAAAATATGAAGAAATATTATGTTCGTCCAAGAAGGGTTAAACAAGGAATGTTCGAACAGCAGAGAAGATTCTTGGACAACCTGTGGTCAAACGAAGAGAGGAAGAAGACGATAGAGGGGGCGGATAAGAAGGAAGGGAAGAACGAACCGTTATATACATAACTGCACTCTAAGTGCATCGATCGTGTGCAGAGTGTGCACCGTAATCGGATTCCCACGCAGATCGCTCTTATCTCGCGTGCTACGGCTTGAAAGACAGCCAGAATTTGGATCGTGAATACGTGAACGGTGTTTTACACGAATTCAAATCAGAACCAGATTGTTATTCCTCCCTGTCAACTGCTGAAAGTTTGCTGATATTCATTGACTAATCTGATATGTACAGACTGAATCATCCGATGTTATCATTTTGATTTATGTCAGCCTATAAAGTTAAAAAATGTCGACTCTTGGAGATTTTCTTACAAAAAAAAATTTCTACTTTCTTCTCTACTACGGCTGATTAATTATAACGAAATATCAAAATGTAAAGGAATACTTCTCTAGGAGAATATTAATCAGTCGTTATACATGGATTACTCCGCGTTTGATGAGTGTCTCCGGGCCCCGGGCGAATACCCTCACGAGGGAAAACGTAACATCCCATTACTCCTACTTTACCGTTGAACCTACGCGTGATTTATGCCACGTAACATAAATTGGGTTGTACGACTAACACGATACGAAATACAACCATCATTAGTCCTACCATTTCCATTTATTTACAATACGAGTCATGACGTCATTAATTCACTAACTGTACTGCCTTTCCCCACGACCATCTGACTTTTTCCCTTAATTGTATAGCTACAGAATAACTATGAAATATTTCTTAACCCTTGAATAGCGGACCACTGAGACACTAACAATTTAAATTTAACATTTTATTTTACTTTATTTCGATTTTCTCGATTTCTTGCTATTATTTCAAATATTATTTATTAGCGTACAAAATTCTTCTATTTGAAAATTATTATATCTAATTTGAATATAAATGTTATTGTATTTTTCTTGGATCTGCATTAAGGTTGACTTAGATTTCATCATTCAAGAGTTAAAATATTTTATATTTCTATTCACAAAGAATTTAAAAATCACGTAAAATTATTGACTAACCTTGACATAAACAATCCGCAACGAGGACAAATTTTTCTGACGATTGCATAATTTTATCTCATTGTCGAGCTTCAAGATCGTAGCTCAGACGATCCCGTGCACCAGGAACATCGCCACGTTGATTACGAAAATGGAAGTCGCTTTCGAAATACCGCGAACCTGGTAATTAGAGCTCGTTCTCGTACTTTACGACACCACGCGAAGATAAGAACCGAAGGGGAAAAGTTCCTCGCTTCGGTGCCGTGCCAATAAATTGCCTGGCTCCGGATCGTTTAACACCAAGGATGAGAAAACACGATCGAAAAATTCAACTTGCGAGCGTCGCGCGTTAAATTTAACGCAAAGCTAATCCAGACCCCTACTGTGACTAACATATTTATTCGTATACCTTCAGAATTCTAGGCAAGGTGGTTGATTTTATATTCGGTTCGTCTACTCGAATTATTCATATCCGATTTATTTATATTCATAGATGCCTTAGTAATTAGTCATCTTGTGAACCTATTAAATTATTATAATAATGTACATAGTAATTATGTAGTAATAGTATTGTAGTAAAGTATAACATACAGTATTATATATTAAATTATACATAATTTGGACTTTTAATGGATCTTCTAAAAAATAGTATAATGAGTTGCCCAAATAAATCCGAGAACGATGAAAGATAAATAATTGTTAACATTAGTCATAAAATGATTTTCAATGAAAAAATATAAATTAAAGTTATTTCGTCCCTTTTAGTGCATTCCGAAGTCGGTTGTATTTTTGTAAATACTGGGGATGTCACCACTTTACCGAACCAAAAAATATAATGTTCAAGTTTGTATATTACTTTTCCTATCAACTAATGTTATTTAAATCTAAATTAACAGGAAACACTTCACGCATTAAGGATCCCACAGGTCAACGCGAAACATTCAACGGCGGCGAAATTCCTGGCAATAAATATAAAAAAACATGCCTAAATTTTACGCAGTAGGTAGCTCAGAAGATGGAGGAATGTGTGTACATAATAACGCAATTTGTTGCAACGCGATATCTTAATTAGTTCCTGAGATATAGGGCTTCAAAGTTTGTATAGCGGCCGGCGCGTACGAGGGTGATTCCGAATGGGCGCGACGCGACGTAGACTTTTTTCTAGGAAATTCATATACGCATTACCAGGAATAGTAAAGGGTTAAACGTAAACAATGACCACGTGACCGCTACGCTAGACACTCGCTGTCTGGGTCCAAGCGTGAGGCGGCAGCGAATTTCTATAAAAATTACGTTTGTCTTCACACGACGATATCTCAGGAACGGATAAAGATATCGATGTAAATCAAAAACCGAATTAAAGTGGAAGATTTCTACTTTCTTACAAATCTAACCTTATATCGAAATTCGAAACAGGACTTTGTTGGCAGCCCTTTGAACTTTTAGTAATTTTAATACGCGTTTCTTATGCAGTTTAACATAGTTTCTGACTTTCAATTGCTTCTAACAATAGAATATTATCATAAATATCTATCACACGCATTATTAACGATTCTATCGTTTATTCAAAAAAAATTTTTGGAAAAAAATACAACCGACTTCGGAATGCACCAAAAGGGTTTTTGCGATAAAAGCGAAAAAAAATGAAAAAATCCAAAATGGTTTTTTTACGGGACCAACTGTTGGTCATACTCTACAAGATGCAAAAGGTTTCATCCATCCGTCTCAGCGTAATCGGCGAATATACATTAACAAAAAAAATTAACATACATGTCGAATTCAGCAACCTCCTCCTTTTCGAAGTCGGTTAAAAAAGAAAGAGGACACAGTGTCTAAAATCTCAAGAGGACAGAAAAATGAAGGTGCTACGTTATCGAGAAACATGATACAAGTGACTGTAAGAAACAAAATCCAAAGAACATAACCACCCTGATGTCGAAAATCCGAA
Source organism: Stelis phaeoptera (assembly GCA_943735885.1). NCBI lineage: Eukaryota > Metazoa > Arthropoda > Insecta > Hymenoptera > Megachilidae > Stelis > Stelis phaeoptera. The sequence goes on from OX030930.1 coordinate 8,993,661, forward strand.
ACGGGTTTCTAGTTTCTTCGGGCATAAATAACCCACCTACGCGACAAGATACAGCTTCACCCGAATCTCTTCGGGTACCTAGTCCCCGAAAATGGGTACGAATGATTTCAGTGGACCCGCCAGTTGGATCCACACTGAAACTCGGCCCCGATTCTTCGATTACACGAGCAATCTGTTCGAATTCGTTGGTCGAACGAGCGAGAAAATAATGGAGAAAAGATCAAAATTCCGGACCGGAAGCTTCCCGACAGAGAATCGAGCTTAATTGCTCACGAATCTCCGCAGGAAGCGAGGGATTCAACGAGCCGGCAGCAGCATAATTTCGGGGGTAGCAAATTTACCTTCGGGGCTGACTCTGACTTATCATTTAGGTCGATTCAAACGTTACTCGAAGGGAAATCTACGATAAATTGTCGGACGTGTACTTAGCAAACAGTAATTTCCTACTCTACTTCTTCTTCCTCTTGTGTGAAGATGATGACATGTAATTAAATAATTTGACTCACAATCAGTAAAAATTGGCCGATGGTTCAATTTCTTTGGAGATTTGCATATTTCAGTATGCAATATCGCGAGTAGATCAAACGAGCGTACACACAAATAGATAGTAAGATAAATAAACATTTACTGATATTATTACAAGTATTAATATTGTAAGTGGTTACTTATAGTAAATGTTAAATATTAAATGTCTATAATTTCCATAAATTTCAATTGTATTACATTAATAATATTAAGAGGTTACTTGAAAGTTTCAACTGAATAATTAATTAATTTTATCCTGAATGATTGCGATTATTATGTTCATCAACGAGTTAACAATTATTCTCGTTACAAAACTGTATTAATCAGCGTTTTAACGAATCTGTAACACTTTACGTTATTCATCAATTACTCAGCCGAATAAAGTGTTACAGATATTTTAATTAAACAAAAGTGTATCGGTGTGCCGAGTTTAAAAAGTGCAACAAGAGAAATTCGATATAACGAGAAGCTAGTGTTCGGTGAACAGGTAAAAATGAAAATAAAAAGAACGGACCCTTTTGTTTCGTTATTGCATCGAGAACTCGAGCACATTTATTCGGTTCATTCGAATTAATTGCCGATTTAAGAGGATCACGAAGCTGTGTTGTATCGAACAGTCATCTTTGCAAGTCGAATTATTTATCGCGAAACACGAAGTCTCATTAAACTGAACCGACGATAAACGAACGGGGTCATTGTGCCAACGAAACACCGCGACCTGCCAACAATCGTATACTAACCAATTGCCAACTGCAAACGTGACTTCAACTAATAATAATTAGTCACGAAGTCGACTCCAAAATAACCTCTCAATTTACGCCTTAGGTGACGAATATGTACGTTTGGTGCAAGTTGGCTTTAACGTATAGAATATCGTGCATAAACGCAGTGATACAAGGAACGAAAATTGATCATTACGTAAGATAGTAAATGGGAATCTTAAAATGGTGACATATGAGTCATTGGTGGCCAACGTTCAAACGTAATGGGATCGAATAATTATTCATCGAAGGAAAGAAAAAGAAAGTAAGGTAGTAAGTTTAAAGCTTAAACCAGAAAATTAAATAGACATCCATATTTCAGATTGCTGCGAAACGAAATTTTATACGCATCAATCTAATAATTTAACAAGATACGACATACACTCCCCACAGATTTGAAAAGAAAAAAGACTAGACCATAAATCGAGTCCTCATGGGTGCTCGTAAAATTGAAATTCGTCCCAGCGAATGTAACTTTTCTCCTTGAACCGTATGGTTCGTTTCTTGGTCGATGACAGTTAACACTCTCACTTTGTCCTTCGTTCGATGGTAATTCCCGTTGATCTTCCCTCCCTGGACAGCATGTATAATGCACGTTGGTTGCGGATCTTCTGGATTGAATCTCAGCCACCTCCACGTTTTATGTGTACGCGCTCGCTCGCACACGCTTAACGCACACCAAGAGCTCGCCGATGTATCGACTCGTCCACGGTAAATCGTAGGTGTGCATTAGACGTGCATTGTGGTCGGTTAGCCGGCCATCCGGTCGCTCCAGGCTTCCGTTTACCGTCATTAACGGGGCTCGTGTTTCATTACCATTGAACCCTGGTAATTTGCCGTGGCTCGTGCCAGAAATTGTCCGACGAAATACTTTTCTCGGTTGCGGTGAAAGGATCCAGATTGACCACACGTTGCAGCTAGCCACTTTTTCGATGCTGTACTTGTTTATCGATTGTTGCGGTTTTCGCTCCTTCAACGTCCGAAGAAGTTTGCTTCTGATTGTGAGAGATGGAAAGATGGAACGCAGTGCAGCGCATGATTGTACATAAATTCAGGATATTTTGCTTTTATAGCTTTAAAACACTGCAGTATTAAATACTACAGAGATACTGCAAAATATTAGGAATATCTTACATTAATGTTATAAAATACTGTATACCAATATTACAGAGTAATATTATCGTATACTATCATGCAACCTAAATACGAAATATTACTCAGAGTTAATTTGGCACGAATATCCCCGACCATCGCCATGGGTCTAATTGCAAACAACTATTTTGGAACCTAACGACAGCTTTGACGAGTAATAACGTTTTTACTCCATCGTTTGGGTTATCCCGATGAAAGGTTTTTCTCATATTCATCAATCGAAGCTAAGAGGTTAATGGCGGTGGGCGAATGATTTCTTGCTAGATTAGCCTTATCTGGCTGGCCATTGTCTTCTATTACACACATATTCCGTCCCGTGGTACACGGCGAATGATTGATCTTTCGAACACATAAGGGACGCGATACAGTCTGCGAACTAGTACTACAATTGACGGTTCGCATACCGTCCCACGATAATCAGTGCTTAGTTATCGACTGAATTGCTGGCCTGTCGTCGATTCGACGATGCCCGGTTTCGATTGCTACGTGTCCTCGAATCGTTTTGTTTCCCTTCGTTTCAATGCAAAAGGTCAATGGTACGCGTTCCAGGCATTGTCACCACCGGACCTATTGATTTTCAGATACTGGCACGATTCTTCCGAAAGACCGTGCCTTTTTTGCAACGATACGAAGAGCATTGTCGTTGGAAAGTATTTTTACAGTCGAGGGCCACGATACATGGTATTATTTGAATTTCAAGATACTTTTTAACGACGTGCTAAGCGAAAAATCAGTTTATTTCTTCCTTCATTTGTAACGGTACTCGCAAATGGTCGAGCTTCTATGGCAATCAGAGACGGAATCTAATTCTCTAGTTTAACTGTTTTCACGGTTTCACGTTAAACTGTGAAGTACGCAATAAAAGAACACGTTCTTCAACACCAAATTCAACCCACAAGGACAACCTTGAATAGCTCCGGAATAAGATTTCGTAAATGATTGCAGGAAACTGTTCATTATTTCATGTCCATTAGAGAGTATTCCAAATTTTCAATTGCTAGTCATTTTGTATGAAAATAATCGATAGAGAATTTATGTAGTCATTCTCGGGAAGGTTTAAGATTCGAATTGATGCGACACAAGTACTATTTCGCAATTCTTTTATGTCATAAAACTATGTTATACAACTTACAGTAGTAAGGTTTTGTAATTCTGTCATTTGTTCAACTTAAAATTCGTCAAAAACTCCTTGTAGTTCATTATTAGCAATTTTTCTACATCAGTCCATGTTTGTAGCGAAGACTAGTAGCTTTCAAAAATATTGCACACCGAGGGTTTGCGAAACAAGCCAGTATCTTGTTGCCCTGAGCTTCTATCGTCGTTGTAATAAAATGAAATCGATAATAACATACTTGAGGGGCATTCAGCGGATAACATCGGGAGAATATCAGGTTTTGGCATAACTTTAACAATAACTTCGATCCTCGTGTTCTCACCTATTCCCTGTTTTCTACTATCCTACTTGGCTTTGCACGTGCTACTCCCGCGAATGCATTTGAAGAAAACGTCCTGGTTGTCGAGTGGCACTCTCGTTTCAACCGCGATAGCGAAATTGGTTTCGTACGCTTCTCCAAAGTACCTCATTTTCCTCTGCTCCACGCTCGAGAGCCGCATTTCTATTTATGTTTTCGCGGTGCAACAGAACTGCATTGTCGATGCAACTAGAAGGAAACAGGACCGCGTGTTCGAGTTTCAAACTTGTGGCTCGGTAGGAAAGCAAATATCTTATCTTCTTGTCGTTGACTTCTCTAAACAGCACGATATACATTGCTTTCTACTCGCGTCATCTTCTGAGCTATGAATGAATGCAAAATCGTGAAATTTCTAATCAAATTCGAGAATTTGACTGAAAAACAGCAGAAAAATGTTGTACATGAAAGTAGTACTATCCATATTAAAACCTTCCATAAAACAAAACAAAAAAAAATTGTTTTATATTGCAATATTAAGGTTGTGGGGAACAATGTTGTTGAAACGACATGTTTCAAAAGAAGCGAGACGCACAATGGGGCTCGAAATTTTTGGGATTGGTGCAGCGACATCATAAATGCAGATTGCATACGAAATACCGCATACCTTAACCATGTTATTGAACATTACGCATACACCCACGCTTCTAATGACTATCTCTTGCAGCAAACGTACGTCAAGTATTTGTTCCTCATTATCATCCGCATACAGTGTCGATCAAAAGTTTAGAACCATTGTCTGATGAATTTTATACAGACCCATCGTTAACCTTCAAATAACGGGGTCTCGATCGATCATGACCCACATGTGTATACATAGACTGATTAATTTCTTCAGTGATGAATTGTTCGAAATGAAAAAATGATATTTGTTTTGTTAATCATTCGTCCGTTAACAATAGCGATGTTTACCTTTCGTTTAGAGACAACACATGTTTAAGATGAAAATACGATTACCACCAGTGATGGACAACGATGTCAACGATTTAATTTGCGAATTCAGGAAGAACACGATGTAACGACACCGTGGCACGTGACTCGACCCACCCATTCGAGACGAATTACTGCACGCAACCCTCTGGATTGCCCGCCATTACGATTGAGTGCTGATAATATTGAAATAGATTTTAATGTTGACACTATCTTCAGATGTGACTCTAGATTTTTTCGTAAATGTGATGTTCGTGGCTCGTGAAAATGTTAGATTTTATCAATATTTCATTTATGATAATTTGTACAGTTCAATCCTCGGTAATTAGATATAGTAATAATATAAATAATATAAATTAGTCTATTAGGGTTAATCAAAAGTTTTCTATTCTTTTTTCTCTTTAAATTTTAACACTTTTTTAAAGCCAATAAATTTGTATTATATTTACGTATCATATATCATTTTGTAGCATTTGACCTGCTCCTTCATATCTTACCAAGCTATCGTGTATTTAACTATTTCTTTTTGATTTTCTCTTTGTTGGAAAAAGATTCGGATATTTTTGCGCCATTATTGGAAACAAGAATTCAATGAAACTGAAGCGGCAAAAAAAATATGCCAAGTGGAAGGTGAAGGAACGGTCTCCAACAATATAGCGCAATATTGGTAAAAATTTAAGAACGGCAAACTTGGGCTCGAAGATCAGCCACGTTCAGGTTGGCCAACTACCGTGGTACCGCCTCGGGATCGGGCAACTTGCCGATAGATGGGTTCAAACCATAGATTTGAATGGTCTTTACTTCGAAACTTAAAGATCGTTCATTGTTGTTTTATTTATGTTGAAAGTTTTAATTAAAAATAAAAAAAAAATAGAAAACTTTGGGTTCACCCTAATATTTTAATAATTGTACTCAAAATACCGTTGGTCTACATCACAATTTGCTATACCATTCGAAGATTAACTATTCCTTCTTTAAATCTTAATTACATTTTCAATTACATTTTCGTGAAAGAGTTTCCATTGATTATACAATAATATGTATATAATATCATTTTTTGTTAGTAACCATGACAAATGATCTATTAAGGTAAAAGCTTTTATTGTATTGCGATGTTAACATTTACATGTACAAATGTGAAAATTTCTTCATAATGTAAATTAAATCTACATCAAGGGAGTACTTATCTCGAAAATTTATTGATACCGGTGTATGAATTAAATATCCGTTGCGTGTGGGAAACTCAACGGAAACCATGAGTGGGTCACGCGTGCGGAGTTCACAACCACGCAAAGAGTGTTAATTATTTGAATCGATAAATGTAAAAGAAATACCGTGGAGCAACCTCTTCTTTGAATAAGTGGAATAAATGTGAAACGAGTAATATTCTTAAATTAAATACTGTCAATAGTGTTATTGTACTCTCTATTAATTTTACATATTTTATATCTTTTAAGAATATCTTACTTCGATCATATTCTCAATCTGTAAAGTCACGCGAAACAACTGATGCACGAACATCTCGGTGTGATGATCATCCTAACACGGTTCGACGTTAACCGGCTTACAATTTTTTACGCTTATTAAGACGGGGGTACACGTATTTTACCGGTGACAGGCTCGCGATCACGAGAACAGGATTATTAACTCGGTTAGCCGCACCTCCTACTGTATCTCTTCGTGTCTACGTGCACGCAGAAGAAAGCAAACAAACCGTAACCTACAAAGAAGACGAGATGCTGTTCTGCTATCGGAGATCTGCATAAAAAATGAAAGAAGTCTAACATTTGCTTCTCATCTCTTTTATTTAACATCATCTTTCCTTCTAAGATTCTTGTCCCAAACGAGGCAAACTTTAAATTATACCTGCATCAATTACAAATGAGGTGATGAGGGTTAACAATGACATTTCAGTGACATTTTTATAGAGAATTTTCTAATTCTAGTCTTCACTTAGAATTTATACATTTGGCAGAATTTATAATCAAAATTGATTAACAACTTGAACTCACTGATAAATCGTAAAATATTAATATCTTATACTTTTTCATTTTTAATTTTCATTATTCAAAGTAAGCTTTCCAATTGCTACCTGGCGTAATTACTTCTCGTTCCTTTTTTTTTGTATTATACCTACATACTACACATTGATTCATCATTTGTGATCAAAGCAATTTCATTCCTAAATTGTCAAAAAACTTCGTTATTTTATGTTTGATAAAAATTATTTCAGGTTTTACCGTTTATCTTTTCACTTTTAGATCAATTTAATACCTAAAAATTAATTAACTCGAGTGCTCATAGTAACCAACGTGTTAAGTGGTAACGTATTAACAATTTCGTGCAAGGATACACGGGAAACGCAAAGAGAAACAAATTTTTTTCACGTTTCTTATCAAGCAACGAATAATTCTAGTGGAGGTACAGGTTTGTTAGCAAGCTCGTCGCCGGAATATCCTTGCAAATATAAAACCAGGCCTGTTTATACGTTAATGACGACCCTTTGAATTCCCTCGGATGACAATCGCCGTCGACGAACCGGCATTAACGATAGGAATCACGAGGTACGCAGGGCACGGGGGTATAGTACAGCGACGCAGCGTTATTGCATTAGCGTAACTTCATTAATTACACGATGCTTGGAGCGAGGGACGAGGGGGGCGAAAGGGGATTATTCCACCCACCCAACATCGTCTCGTCGACCGAGCCTCGAATATTCGTGCATTCAGCTACGACAACCGAATCGCAGGAAAACCGACCGACCGTCGATGCTCTTCAAACTTTTATATTTGAACTGTGATTTCGATCGAATTCATCCTCTCTATCGTGAATAGCCCTTGACAGAGATATTGAGAAAATTTGATAGAATTTCACGAATCAGATGGAAGATGAAGGAAATCGAAGAAAATTCTTCAAGAAGAGAAAAACATTGAACTATGAACATATACTGAAAGTTTATTTATTTTATTCAAAATAGATAGTTTATGTATACTTCGATCGCATTGACAATTTTAGAATTAAATCATTCTCAAACAAGAATTTGACGGTTATAGCCGTCATTTTTCAACGATATGTTAACACACTATCTGCAAATTGCAACGCGGACGCTATTTATACGCTCAGAGCGTATAAAATTAGTGAACTAACAGTGAAATTTCAACAAAATCTGGAGAATACATTTAAACCGCAAAATTCGTAATTTATTTTGAAACTAAAGAAATATTATAATGCAAGAAGATTTATAATATAAATCATTTGATATAACTATAATCGCATTTCAAACAGGTGTTATCTCGAAGAAATGAAAAACGCTGCAAACTTATGTTACAACCCAACATAAATCGATTTCCAACCGTATCAGTAGTACCTTTCCCGCAGATAATGTGTTAACACTCATCGCCGCCGGATCGGAAGGGTTAATCTATCCGTGAAACTCGAGTTTCCGCGTGGTTGATCGTTGAACAACCACGAAGACGGATCGAGAACGATAATCGTCTCTGTAGCACACATTCCTCGGGTCTATCAACGATGCTCGAATTCGAACGGCGAAACTGCTTTCCCTTAACCATGATTTCTAAGCGTTTCGGGGACACTCGAGAACGGTAAAGCTTCTTCTGTGCCCATCCCTCGAACTCACCCGGGCCCCGACCCTCTTCGTCAACGAGTGCTCTTCGACTCGACTCGACTCGACTCCGGAAAGCTTGGCTCGATCCTCTTCGGATCCGTCAAGGGGAAAATGGACGACGACGCCGAACACGGACCCGAACAGACGGAGAAACACGCTTTCAGTTCAAAAGCGGAGAGTCACTTTGTAACGTAGACGCGCAAATCATGTGCGTTGCAGTCAACACTCTTTAAAGGCGAACCCTCCCCCTTTCCCTCCCTTAACATCTCTTTGACATGCAGATACACGCGCGTACACGAGACCGGGGACGAATATTTGAACACCGTTAAACGGTGTCCTGCGAATCGCAACCGGTCGTCGTCGCCGAGAGTCCATTTTATTGGAAATTTAATGTTTCGCTTGCAACCTCGGCGAGCTTTTGAAGGGGTTCTTGGAAGTTCTTGAAATTACACTCTTGTCAATGTTAACCTTTTGCAAGCGGAAGCTCTTCGGTCAAGAATTATTAATTGTCTATGTCTAATTATATTCATTACAGAATGTTCATAGAATTTATTTGATTCAAAGAAAGTTTCTTACTTCAAAAGGTAAATGAGTCATTATGTGAAGGGTATGTTGCATTCTGTTAGTTAATTTCTTGACTAACTTGGACAAAAGAATAAGAAAACTACAAATTGCAGTTAAGTTAAAGCAGTTTAAAATCTTAAAATTTACTGCTACTAAAACACCTGTAAAAACTTTTTAATATTTTTTTAATATACAGCCATCAGAATATAAGCTTGAAAAATGATGTTACTGCTTGATAAAAAACTAAGAGCTTGTAGGAATTCAAACGACTATCGTTTTACTCTGGAAGCTTTTATAGCCATGTGTTTGAAAATTTATAGTGTTAGAGTGTTCGAATTATTATTCCGTGACTAGGTATCGAAAAAGGTAGGTGGTTGTACCATATTAAACCAACAGACACACGTGGGCAAACGTGAAATCGTTATGTTACAATCGTGGGCTGTATCGAGCGATAAACGGCTAACGAGGAAACAGCGTTTCGCAGTCGACTGCGATTAAATCAGCTTTATTTTTTCAGTTTTTCTCTTCAAGTGACGCAATACGTTTGCATATCGTAGGGATATGCCAAACTTCCGATAACATTTTTAACTTTTACGTTGCAGCATAAAAATGTTAGTTTATGCTGCAATATAAAAATTTTATAATAAAATTCTAGCTTTTCTAATAAAATACCAATTATTACTAGTAATCTGTTGTCAGCTATTCGATTATACAAAATTTGAAGTATTGATCAAAGGTATTAAATAGAAAAATCTTATTTTCTGCTCTTTAATAAGTCTAATACACGTAATTTGAATACCTCTGCGAATAAATCACCCAAAGTTCTGAGTGTCTCGTAATTATTTGTATAAAACTTTGATTTTCAAGTTAACTGAACGCACGATACTCATTTCCATCGTCTTATTTCACATCGTGTCCAAATTAAAGCGAACTCCTATTGCTACCGGAATGAAAATGGTGTTTCACGAGTTTCCCTTTCGTAATCACTCCGTTTTCCAGCCACTCTTTCGCGCGTGTAATAACGAGGAAAACACGGGGATCGTAAAATCCGGGTCGTTTCAACGTGGCAAGGGACTCCGTTGGCCGGAAATTCAAAGGCGATCTACGATTGCGAGCCGAGCTTAAGAGCGGCGTGATTCAAAACGATGCATTTTAAAGGTGTTCGCGCGAGGCGCATTTCGAAATTCCTTTTCAACTTCTCGTCGAACGAACGCGCAAAACGATTCCGAGGGAGATCGAGATCGGTTTTAACGAGCACCTGCAGTAATTTACCAGTGGTTAGTTCACGTTTTTTTTACCCCGGAATCTCGATCGTTCCTCGACGACTCGATGGTGTTTGTACGCTTGTAATTTATGCGATCGCGAATCGAGAGCTTGGAGTGCAGCGTCTAAAACATGGCGAGATGTAGCACCGTCCCCCTTAGTTAAAATACCCTACCTACTATTCGAGATCTAATGAAATATATTATATTAGGAAGTTAGACAAACTAGAATTACCATAAGAATTGGAAAAGGAATGAAAACTGTCACGATGAGGAAGATAAGAGTTTTCAATAAAAAGAATATACTCTATTGACAGAAAATCTTAAAGAACCGACTAAGATATTCTGAATCGCTAATACTCGAGAGGTTTAAAATTGAAAGTCACAAGATTTCACAGAAACAGAACCGCACGAAAGGAAGTGCCTCGTAATTCGTTTAAATAAAACTGGGAAGGTAAACAAACTCAAGAACAGGTAGCACACGACAGTTCTACAAAAGAAATACGTTTAAAGAGGGTTAATCACTCTTTCATAAGCTTATTAGGATTAATCCACAGTGTATAGTTGCGATTTTAAACAACTCGACGACCGTCTGCATCAAAGAATCCACCGTGTCTTAGAATTCATTCTTCAATTCTCAAAAGGTACCGTGCTTAGTTCGCGAAAGTCTTTGGTAACGATAGAAAAAGGTGCGAAGCAAAAAAGAAAAAGTAGAAAAAGGTTAGAGTTTAATCTTCTCGTCGCCTTGGGATTCAAGTCACCGTTAATGAATACTTTTCTGGCGGACTCGCACTCGAAAGCCTCAAACAGCATTTACTATAATGAAACGAGTTCTATGATAACCGAGATAGTCGAGACAAATTAACCTTACAGCGTACACGTATACAAATTATATTTTCTTTCTCAGCTACATTGACCAACTTACAATTACGATAAATACTAGGATGTACACTTTTTACAAAGTTGGGAAGCTTAATATACTTAGAAAAATATATATTTTATAATGTATTGATCTAATGTTATTAAGACATAGGTACTTTGAAACATAGGAAACCTAACATAATTTCATGACATAAAAATATCTTAAAATAGCATTTATGGTATATCAATTTAAAGCTTAAAGTTCAGTAAATATGTAGGTATAAACGTTTAATTAATTTTCTTAATGTAAAGTAGCTGACAATGAGTGCCAGATATATCAAATAATGAACATTTTCGACACCTATCATTTAATTGTGATTTGATGACATAAAAGTGGAACGAAATATCACTTACGGCATATCATTTTGAAGCTTAAAGTTTACTAAAAATGATTCATGTAAACGACTAATTAATATTTTAAATTGCACATTGCAAATGGGATATTTGCTAATGATGAATACTCAGTAGTAAATCTATCGATACAATCATTTTATATTAAGAATATCGATGATGCTTTTATACCGAAAGTTTCATAAAACTTTAGGCTATATACTGATATGTTACAATTGCCATTTTGCGATACTTTAGTGTCATGAAATGCAACAACCTGCTACTAATCACCGTCAGCTTCGAAGAAAGAAAGAAAGAGAAAGCGATGCAATAGGAAAGAAAGAAATAATGGCGAAAGCGAGATTAAAGTCCTTTCTCGGACAACATTCGGTATCGTTTTAGGTCGTAAGTAATTCACGGCGAAGCATCTGAAAGCACTCGGTTAAAGCGTACCCCTCGAACAGAATGAAACTTCAATCGCGTACACTGGCTGGCTGGCTTCTCTACCTTCTCCCTTTCTCTTTCCCTTTCTCTTTCTCTATCGTCGCCCCCCTTCGATTTGAAAGCTCGCTAAAGGTAATTGGTTGAAAGGGAAGAAAAGAGAGCTCGAAAGCCCGCATTCTTGTTGCCACACGATTTGTGGGTATAATCGTTTTAATTAAGCTCGATTATCCGTCTTCTCCTTGTGCACAGGCAACATCGGTCAAAGGAATTCAAAAGACTTCCTTTGTTACACGAAATATTTTCGATCCCTTCTAGTCTGCTACCACGTGGATACCTTTTTCCCCCTCTCTTTTATAAACCGAGGACGGGGATGATTTTTGGATCAAAAAGTTTATAGTCGAGAAACACGATAGCAAAACTAGTAATGGAGACATCGATCCATTGATAATTTTGTATTTTTTAATATATTTAGTGCACGCATGCAATAACGTTTTAAGTAGCACAGCTGTCACGGTTTATATTACTATTCTTATACTATTACTATAAGTAAAGCAGGTATTATACTTATGCTATGATTATAAATTAATCAATGAAAGACTTACATTTATTAAGGCATCCTTAATAATTAAAGTGTGGATATGTCCTACTATATAGGGCTAGATTCACTGACGCAGTGAATACAGTCGTGTGTGGCACGGCACGCTATAATTGCTACCACTCGGATCAAAATTATTAAATAAATCCAAATTTTGACAAAATATGGTGGCTCACCAAGCTGCTACGATTATATTTCATTTACACCAATTTAATATAATATTTATAAAACGAAGGAATAGTCTTTCTGTTATATAAAAATTCGGAATAATACCCTTCGATTTCAAAAATCGATTTTCTTAAAAATTAAACTCCGTTTTAAAAGAATTTTGTGTCGTGTCCGACGATTATCAACGCGTTCCACAAAATCTCGAGGAGTTTTCGAGCGAAGGTAGAAAAACGTTTCGACAGTGGTGGAAAAACTAGCACGATGCAAAAGTGAAAGGCTGAACGGAAGTAAAGATGTCGAAACACATCGATGCAGTATCTGTCATTCGGAAACAAACAGCTTAATGCGCCTCCGACAACGCCCACCCCCTTATGAATCCATAATACCGGTCGCACAATAACCTCTTCTGCCAAGCGGACTCGTGGGTGTCTCAAAGGTATCGGATACACTTCCGTCGACGAAAATGTCCGTAAACGGAAGCCACGTGTCCAAACAAACTGATGGAAACATTTACAGAGTCCATGGTCTCCTTTATATCACGTAATCCTTTGTGATTGCATCGAGTGACAAAATGAGGAGAAAAATTGGGTATATTTGGTGTTTTAAAGATAGATTCAGATTCAAAGAGAAGCTTTGATTATAGTCAGCTGTACACTTAAGTAATTTTTAATGACTTCCATTGCAAAGAGATTCCGATTTATTATAATTCATTCTGAGATGTCATCGTTTTCCAAATTTTGAACTAATGCTTTAAACGTTCACGCGTTTCATATTTCTATTATTACGATTAAGTAATTTCTCAATTTTTGTACGAAATAATTCGAACTCGTAAATAGAATAAATGGGATAGGAATTAACGGAATGAAAATGAATTAACTATATAGAAAATTTTAAAGAAATTAGAATTCTTGATATTTGAACTTTACAAATTGTTACACGACACATATTGGGTGCGATTGTAAAGCAACCTCGAGCAAACAACCTGTCGTTACATCGTGCACATGCACACATTTCCTGTCACCCTAGCGGATCGAGTTATATCAATTTAAATAAACTGGTACCTCTGAAACGCCCACCTAAACAGCCCGCAGTCACTCCGACCAGGAAGTGAACGTTCCCCATAGGAAATACACGGTACTCGTTATGAAGATAACAATCCTCTACGTGTAAGCTCTCATTACAATATATAGACGACCTTAGAAGCGCGCAGTCGACCACGAAACCATTAATAAAGCACCGATTCGATCATATTCCTTGTGTATCAGTTACAAAAAAAAAAAAACTCAAAGAGTTTTCTTGAAACATGGTCGTCGAAGGGACGAAATAAAATATTAAGAAAAAAAGGACCGGTGGTGAGAGTAGAATACGAAAATCGTGAATTCGAATACAAGAATCGTTTTCGTACGGATACGGGGCATAGACTTGCACAGTAATTTCCTTAGAGCGCATTGTCCTCGTTGCGAAAAAGGCGCACGACGTCGCATCCGTATCCGTCGTTGCAGCTTCCGCAATGGCGGTGAAAATGCGGCTAAATTTCCGCGTCGTTGAACGCGTACCATGCGGGGACAAAAAAAAAAGGGCCAGGCACAGCAATCACTGCCGGCAGGGAAACACGCGAAACGAATGGACTACGGGGTGGCTTTGTTTCGAGTGCACCTTCCTCTGCTTGGAAAGATGGAACATCGTGCCCAAGGATCGGTTCAGTCTGCAATTAAACGTTCGATTTAATCGACCAGAAACGCGAGGTGACGACCAGACGATGTTCACGATCGCTTCTGGTCGAGAGGAGGACGAGATCGATCGATCGGAAACTTTCGAGCATGAATCTTTCGATTACTCGATGTTTACACTGCATGGTTCGGCTGTTCGAGTGATGGATGAGCTCTTTCCTTACGAGCCTTCTGTTTGGCGATCGATTGACTCCGAATCGTGGTCGAAAATTTCACTTGAAAATGCTCCGTACATTTGGGAACATAGCGAGTGAAATGGAAATAGATCACAAGATGACGAGAGATGAATGGAAGTTGTAATGCCCAGTGTGTTGTGATTTGACACTGCGTTGGTACACTTTGAAATTTTAACATCGTTCATACACTGGGAAATATTACACACTCCGCATTAGTTTCCCTAAAAAGTTGTAAAGGATGAATAAAATGTGTTCAAAAAAATGTTTGGGATCGTTAACACATTGATTGCCGCGGTGGAAAAGGATATGCGTAGCGATACAGATAAAAACTATAATTATTAGGGGTAGGTATATAATTTGTCAGTTAATTACCATGGTAGAAATTTACGTCAGCTTTAAATGCGCGTTATAAAATTAACATTCATATTTTGATAAAAATGCTAGCCCCTTTTATATGATACATTCAATGTTTTATTTGAACGTTCTATTCGCGCATCGAATAATTCTATAATATTATCGTCAAACGAAGCGAACAGCCAAGTTCAATCGATATGACATACCAGAAGCAACACTGATTCTTTTAACAAGTCTTCTAGACATGCATGACGTAAGTAGATCTTCGATAAACAAACAGGAACAAGATTAAAGATCTTGAAGCATATTAGCACTTTGAGTGTCATACTAAAGTTGTAGAATATCTTTACAGTAAATATACTATGTTATTTTTTCGATATTTGACTTTTGTTATCGAACAAATTATTAAGTATATTTAGCAAAATTATTCTTAATAAAATAACTGATGAATCCTTGTAGAAATTCCTACGTCACTCAAATATGGATGATGTGGTACTCAAAGTGTTAATTTGAAAGAACTCGAAGACGCGTTAAACGTAACAACATATTTACTGAAACATTTATATCTTGAACGTTCTAATTGGGAATAAGAATACACATTATGGTAACATATCTTACACATACGATGAATATAAAATAAATTAATTTCTTCCTTGTTAAAACGTAATTCGGTTAACACCGTGCCATAATGGAAATAGCCGTGTATAGTAGAACACGCCATGTTGCAATTATTCAAAACACGATTGTTTCATTCATCAAATTAAGTTGCCCATTTATTACCTCGCGTAATTATTCACTTCGAATTAGTTTCAATTCTTCTTCTTTAAACTATTCGTGACGAGAGCCACTAGCGACCCTGGTGTCAATTAACACGTTCGATTGGCTGAATCGTAGATTATTATTCCATGCCATCTTCCCCAAAGATTTTTATTTTTCAATCTTTCAGTTTTTGTAGTAAAAACAAAGAAAAATTGTTTGAAATGACTAAAAATAATTTGTAAAAGAGGCAGTAAAAATGTTAAACTTTATGTTGGCAACCCAAATACTCGAGTACTTATTAAAGCTTCAATATGCAACATTCAAAAACGTAGATCGACGTAAAAGAGGTCAAAGAATGAAGGTCTCGATTGTTTTGCAATACCTTCACTGAAACCTAAAAGATGATTAAACGGAATCATAGAAATGGGTATCTAGTCTTCCAATTACTAATACTAAAACTAGATGAAATGAAAAAAAAAAAAAATAATAATTTGACGAATTGTACCAGAAATGCCACTTCAATACTACTTTCATTTTTTTTTAAGCAAATAGTCCCCACAGTAATTAGCTACGTCATACATATGTATAATATTCGAGGGATATCGGTAGGAAGAATAAGGGTGTTAAACAAAGAAATTCGATAAAGATCTTTCATTTCGTTCTCACGTATACCCAATAGGACAACAGTTTACCAACAGACGGTTATTTCTGTTTTTATCGTCTCTTATCCAACGATACTGTCCGACTTCTCGAGCTCGAGCGTATCTTCGAAAAGGTTAAAGGAACTTCTTGATCGCACATTCTCCCGCTTGAAAAGAACACGGAAAAGGGAGAAAGAGAGAAAGGTAAAGGCTGTCCTGTCCCTCTTCCTTTCTCGTCTTCGACAATGGAGGCGTTCCACTGAGTTATCGATCGTTTTCACGTTCCTGAGACCACAAGGAACAGGTCTCGAGAGTAGCACGGCTTTGCGAGCCGCAAGCATGACTCGAATTCGTGACTTTGACCGGCATCGAAATCCATTTATCACGATGATCTTTCGTCGATCCTGTGTCAGCGAGCATTTTCACGAAACCACCGCCACGTGAAGGTAACAACAACGTGAAATCACGTGACATTCGAAAAGTGTGAGCCGGCACATTTCTATTTTAACCCTCGAGTAAGGGCTAGATTTGATCGTGTCAAAGTTAGATCTATCGTTTTCCTGTCCAAAATGGATAGCAATATAGAAAACAATTTAACAAATATGTAGAAACAGGAAAATAAAAATAGAAACTATAAAATATACCGCTACTCGCTATTGTTGATTTTGTATATGATAGTAATGCGACTTCCCATGATTTTACGTAACGTGATAGTAATGTGTTTCTACCTTAAGTGACGCGTTGCTCTAATAATAGGTACGGTACGTGCATCAAGCAACTTCCGTGAAGTAACCATTAAGGAAACCGAGGAAACCGGAAACTCGAAAGTGTGAAGTAAATATAGACGGTCGCCTTCTGGCCTGAGCCAGCTGTGAAAACTCTTTTCAGTTCGACGTGCTGCACACAAACTTCCGAACTTCGTCACCAAAAGTTAGCTTATAATCGGGACACAATTTTTACGGCAATTGCTTGCCGGATTTTGAAAAAAATGTCAGCTTATAGAAAACGAAGACGGTTGGACATGATAAAATATACATTCAGACTTTGACTGTCACTTCATTTATGTATGAATGATATTTTAATAGAGAGCATAGAGAGTAATGCTCTCATAGAAATAGATCGTTCACATTAATCGGAATTCTTTCACTCACTTAATTAGAAATATTCGTATTAAAAGGAAAATTAAAAAGAAACTGAACTACGAAAAATACAATATATAACGAGATAAGCTGTAACTAACCAGCTTGCAGATTAAAGTTTCCCACGAAAGACGTAGAAAAGCACAATAGATACGTAATTTCACACGATATCACGCGTCAATTTCAAGCATCAATTTCGAGCAATCATGCTCATCAGTAAATTCACGCGATACTCGTCATTACCAGTGTCCAGACAGGCACAAGCTTGGCTGAAACATCGTGTAAATCGTCAAACGTAATATTGTCCTTTAAGCTTTGAAATTGCACGTGAATTGAGAGGAAGCAGCAAACACTGACTGTGGCTGGTAATTCAGACACGAGATGCAATTCAGGGCGACACAAGACACACAATGCCTATCCGTACGAGGCGGAGATAGGAAAGTTGGTATAACAAAGATACGGAGGATATGAAACTTACAAGGAAAGCGTTCAAAAAATCCTAAAGGTATGAAAAATACGAGCAAAGGGTGCGAAAGATTAAAAAACTTTGAAAAGATACAAAAACTATGGAGAAAGGATACGAAGAAACTTTGAAAAAATACTAAGGCTATGAAGAGAAGGTGTGCGGATTTCGTAAAAAAGAAAGAAGTATAATAAAAGCTATGGCGGAATGGCACGAAAAATTCGGAAAAATATACGAGCTATGAAGGAACGGTGCGAAAAATCCGAAAAAAAAAAATAATATGAAACGTTCTAAAATTTATAAAAAAGACACAAAACACTCGAACGATCAGCACAAAATCGCGGACGACACAGCCGATCGTACAGAAGCTAGCTATCGCGACATGTTTGCGTGTAGCGTCGAACAATTAATGACGGAATCGCGTGCGTGACTTCTCGAACGAACGAGGGGTGCAGTTAAAGTACAGCACCTTCGGAAAGCGGTGGAGGCACGCGTCGTCTACCTGCGGCACGCTTGCGTGCACCCGGTGCATAGGTGCACCCCGTGCTCCTCGTCGGGGGTGAGCGATGTGAGTGCATGATTTACAAAGTGTTTACTGAATTTGCTACCCCTCCGAAAAAAAACCTGCCGCAACAACGGAACAGAGAGGGAACGCAGCAAACCTTCGTAATTATTCGAACGACCCCATCGGGGACTGTATACGAATTTTATGCGAGGGAATTTTTTACTTCTTTATTAGTGTGTAGTGTTTAGCAGTATATGATTTGCTTTTTGTTTCTTCTTTAATCGCTTGTGTTGACATTTAAATGCCAACTGTGAGGAAGGTAAAACATATGGGAGCTTAAAGGGACGAATTATTTTTTTATTCGGCTTAACCTTATCACTACTAGGAGTGACTGTACTTGTCATTGAAGAGAAAAGGAAAAAATTGATAAACATATCTACATGTTTCTTACGGTTTTATACTATGCTTAGAATAATAATCATTTACTTTTTGTTTGAAAAACTTAATTGCTAAAGCCAACATTGATGCTTTCTGCTATTTATGAATTTTATCAAAGTTTATATACAATTTTTATGAAAGTAGCAACATACACCGTGTATCGATACGTCTGTTTGTGCTAGCAAGATAAGAAACATTATTTATGAAGTGACTCGATAGTATGATAACGATATAGTTAATAGGACTTTGATAGCTTGCTACGCATGAAAACCAAAAGAAAGTAACATACCGAGCATACTAAAATACTAAGATTAGACTATCAATGTATTAACGGTAGACCAAAATTTTATTTGAATAAATTACTTTTTCACACACGTATGAAGTAAATTTTTGTATAAATTCAATTTGTTTGTATAACAAAAATGGAAAACGCACAGAATACATCGTTAAATTGTGAGAAATACGAAAGGAAGTTAATTCGACTGAATTACGCTTTATTTATCCCGGTGGTGAATGAAATTGCCTTTCAAGGATGAAATCGTTTACTCGAAAGGATAATGGCACTTGTCTGGGACGAAAGTTAAAATTCATATCCTCTGAATAATTATGAGCTGTACTGTACGCCTTGGAAGATTTACGAGCCCGCCACAAACTGCACACGAACAAAATTCTCGACAAAATTCTCGACGCTTTAATTTATGGGATGCATTTTATTTCAATGAAGCCCGTACTAACCGTGAGCCGATGTAATACGAATTCTCTCGTTGGTACTAAACAGATCTGTTTATGTTGTAAAACGGACAATCGTGAAATCTTCTACCGAATAAACTTTCTAACATTTGAAATTAACAGCTGCAACGGTTAATTGCAGTGCTTCGTTGAAAGTATTTTCCTCACTTTCCCTTTTGTAAATAAGCTTCATACAAAATTAACAGTATGTAGATGTGCCAAGGGGGTTAAGATGACTTATCTGGAACCTTTTTGTAATTAATGTTCATTTTGGAAACATCACTTTAACATTGTAAGCATTTGATAGCGTGCAAAATTTCAGTGTCACGAATATGTGAAACCAGTCACCAAAGTGTAAACAATTTTTCCAATCAATTCGATAGCGATAAAAGAATAACATCAGTGACAGTAATTACCAGACCGCGATCTCTCAATAAAAGCGTCATCGAACGCATAAATGTTTGACTACCGTTTCAAAGGAACTTCCATGCGGGAAACTCGACTTTTTGCCAGCTCCATTCAATTACGATTAAACAATGAAAAGACCGAGACCGCTTTTGAGCACGCGAGACACACAATTTGAAAAGAAATATCATGAAATAACCACAGTACTGCTATACTTTGCTGTACAAACGAAACTGCATGTAATTCAATTATTTATCGTAGAAAAGGGGTGTTCAACCCTTTCGCTATGACCATATCAACAATAAGTTAGGTAAGGATTTAATTTTAACACGATTAAAAATATTTATAATCGTTCGCAACACTTTCCTCAGAGATATTTTATTCCGTTAAAAAACAGTTTGCGAAAAAAATCGAAGATGGCGACTAAATGATTCAACATTAAATATTTTCTTTTTGGTTTATTCGAATTGCTGGAAACTGGAGTTGCCTTCTGATGACTACGAGTTACACGAGACAGAAAAGAAGAAAAAGATACTGTACCAAAGGATGTACATGTCTTGCGATCCCTTCAACCCCTTTCGGGGATTCTCTAGCCGAGAGACACAAGAGCGCGAGGCGTGTAGAAGCAGGGGACACGAACGTAAGTGACTACAGGGCACTTCGAAGGGGTGCGAAGATAAACCCTGTAAACATTCGTGATAAAGCTGGTCCGTCCCCGGGGAAACCCAGAAGAGATTCAAGAAAAGACGAGTACGAGCCGCGGTCCCCCTCACCGCTGTCCTATTGTTCGGCGATTAAAGGTCGTTGAAAGAAAGAAGGTACAAACAAAAAAAAAGAAAAGAAGAATGCAAACGAGAGAAATTCAATTGCGAAGGAATGAGAAGTTTCCTCGAAGGGTCGTAGCTAAATGCCAGGGAGAGAACAATGTGTCACGAGAAAGAACACGCGAACCCAGACCGTGAGGGGGCGAATTTGATTAAATCCAAGATTCAAGAAAGAACTTGACTTCCATGAAATCGATTCCCTCCAAGACCAAGAAGATGGCTCGAGAGAAAGAGTTTGATAAGATCGCAGGTTCTTGGAAAAGGAATATTAGCTGGAATAAGATGTCAGGGACAATTGTACAGAGTGTTGGGAAAGTAATCGCCGTTAAGATCGTCGCAAAATTGACAGTTTGACAGTGTCACGAATTCGTGATTTTGATCAATTATTTTATACACCAGAATATTTTCTTTCGTTTCTGTTCACTGTATATTAATTACAATTTGTACAGTGTGCACTGCTCAAAATCCTTATCGTGATTCTCTCACATCAGTAAACGTTGTCTCGACATAAAAGAAGTTCTTCAATTATGAAAACGATGAAACAGTTCTGCCTTTCTGATTTTTATGATAATCGCTAGAAGAAGATTTGATTGTTCAGCAAATCATCAGAAATAATAAAACAAAATCACAGCAATTCGTGGACCACAGTGTAGTTGTTCCACGTAACAAGGTTGATCGTCGACGTTTGCTAACGCGATCGTATCGACAATAATGTACCAGCTGCTCGTGTATCGCGATAAAAAAGAGACGGTAAGTATAGTTAATCACGGTGAAAAAGCCGCGGCAAGTATTCTTAAATATTTGCACACCTAGCCGCTCTTCTTCGCGACGATAAGACCGCGTTTGCCAGCGATAAGGACGGCTGATAACGTGTCACCTCGGCCCTGTTAAATATTCAAATATTCCGGGCCACTTTTGCCCCATACAGAGTGCACGAGTTCCTACACGACCTTGCAATTACGTTCGATAAAAAAAAAAGGTAACTCATTTTCTGCTGCCGATTTTCCATAACGGAACGCGAACATTTCGCGTGTAAAGCGACAATTTCATTCCTGTCTACAGTAGACCTTCATATAATAGGGATTCGTATAACATGACGAAAAGTTCAATGAAATTTATCACATGATTATAAAAATGTATCTCAAGGATAAAGTCTAATTTTCTTTCCTTTTTACAAAGCCCTTAAATTATTTGAATTGTCACGGAAGAGTCACGACTCCTTGGCTTCTTATTTGGATACGTCACTGTATGCACGTATTTTCATACGTGCACGTGAAATATATTTGTATAACCCGAGTGATTCGTATAACACGGAACGTATCTCAAGTGTTATAGCGGGGTCCGCTGTATTTTAACTTATGTTGCGGAAACGACAGTTCTAGTTGCAGTTTTCCATGCATAATGTGGACGTTGAACTAATTGCTGAGAAGCTATTGTTCAGACTGGCCAGACCGAGCCTTTAAATCGCAATGCCGACGAGCTAGGGGAGGTTCGAAAAGAGCATTTGCATATGTTCACTGTTGTATTGAGACCGACTAAATGCTACATAGGCAAACGTCGTTAATTTCCATGATAAACGCGATGCTTCGGGATTCCAAATGGGAACAAAACGGGCAACATATGGACAGATGCAAATTTTGTGAAAAAGAAAAAAAAATAGCGCGGTATTGTAATGAAAAACGAACCCATAGAAAGTGAAAATGGGGCTGATTCAAAGATTCAATATTATGTAGAATGTTCGTGAAACTGGTGAAATTAAATTTAAAATCGTTTAAGTTATCAGAAATAGGAAAAAGTATTATTGATTCGAACTGAGTGGTTTTATTTAAGGTGTCGGGATTTTTTCCATAAAGTTATCGTTATTAAGCTTAGAATTCAAGGGTGTGGGGAACTCATAGATAAATACTTTAAATACAAGTGATGACAATCTATCGTTTTTAAGAAGCTAATAACATAAAAAGTATGAATTCGAGTAATTATCCCTTCGGTTTCCACGCGATGACTCAGAGTTCGAGAATTGTAGGGTAATTTACTCCAATTACTCACATATTTTGGTGACTATCATCGCTGGAATCTAATTTCTGTACTTCAAAATAATTACCAATAGGTATGTAAATCCGAGAAACTTATTCATCCACGCGATAGCTCAAAATTCACTGTAATTACCAAGAGTTTACAATAACGGTTATAGTTCAAATCTAATTCTTATACCTCACGATAATACCCAACGAACCTTGACCATCCCCAATTTTCCAAATCCACAAGCACTTCAATTTGCACATTCAACTAGCCACATCCTTTTACTTCCGTCCTGCTCCAAAACCAAATCCCTCGATACCCTTATATGTATAAAGGCTATGATACCATGGAAATGCATCCGAATACTCTTGACGATAAGAAAATCGGGATTCCGTGAAAACGTAAGAAAAGACTTCTAACCGACCGCGGCGTTTCGGTACTTCTTGTGTTCGAAAAAAGTGAAACAGGGTAAAGGAAGACGAAACGAGAGGACAAACAACCTGCACGAATTACTGCGAAGAAGCGGATAGAATGGTGGTGCTCGCAGGAACCACTTTAGGACTTATTTTTATTGGACATTTTTTTCTGTCTGGCCGCTGGAGCAGAGTACTGCGGAAAAAGGGGTATGTGCATCCGGCGCGAGTGTGCGTGCGGCAAAAGGGCTGCACGTCGCCCACCACCCCTTCTTCTTCCATTCCCCTTATTTTCGTGAGCGGAGAATAAAAAGACGAGGGAAACAGAGTCGAAGAAAGCACGATAGAAAGAGAGAGTTCTATTGATAGACGACGCACTTATGCTTGAAAAAAAAAAAAAAAAAAAGCGAAACGGCTTTATTGATGCCGGGCGAATATCAGAGTCACGGTTTCGTTCCGTTCGCTTCAAGGGGAAATTGGAGAAAAGCGAAGCAACAGGGAAACGAAAACCCGAAGAGGAAAACCGGGCCCGTTCAACGCCCCATCGATCCACGCAGCTCCGATATCATTGAAAAGCGTGCACACCGCGCAGCGTAATTGCGATGGAGGTCATGAACAAGGTCAATAACCACGTACAATCCCAGCTGGAATACTTTCGGTTGGACGCGCGAGCCGGCTGCCAAAGAAATTTTCATTCAATCGAAACTACGGATTGGTACGATTTACGATCACTAAAAATAGGACGAATTATATTATACTTTGGGAATGGAAAGCAATAATTTCAAGTAGAATCGAATTCAGACGAATATTTTGAGAAACGTAAGCGGCAGTTTCAAGTAGTGTCGAATCCTGGCTGAGTAGATTAAAATCTTTTATGTGTACTTCGATCAGAAATTTTCTATAATGGGACTATCGTCGTCAATATTTATAGCCTACGATAGTTTTTTGTTTTTTTATTAATTTCTGAGGTTTCGGTTATCGAGGTAATTATTTACGCTTATAATTTGAGTACCAGTTACGAAGAGTTCGAATCTTTTTAATTCTTATTGTTCCGCGTGTGTCTGTGAAACACTCGACTAATTTATTCCTTATTATTTTTGGGCACTTGATAATTTTAATTAATATTTTTTCATTTTTAAATTATTTGAAATTTTGAGAAGAAACGAGTGGAGCTGCTAGTTCATAAATAGATAAATAATAAGAGTTGCATACAAAATGATTTTGTAGGTATATTCTGAAATTCTATTGTTTATAAGTATTAATCGAAATTCACGAAGTTCCATCCCCTAGAAAATGATTCATTTTTGTTCCAAATTTTAAGATTTTATTGTCGAGTAAGATTCAATCCTTATAGAATCTTGCAAGATATTAAACTGGCAATTTTTGCGACCTTCATACTTTTTCTCTACTAAATTACTTATTGTAATTCAAGGAATAATTACCATTCAAAGTAATAACTACTCAAATCTATAATATTTAACTCGAATCAATAAAACTAATTAGGTCTCTCGCGTAGGTATTTTGCTGTACAGATAACAATTAAGTAGAATTGACGGCTGGCATCACGTATTCGTGATTTCAGCACGTGGATTTTCACATTATTATTCTTTGCTACATCACGTACAAATGATACTTTAAAAAGTGATAATTTCACTTTTGATACGATATACACAATTTTTAAATAGAAAAAGGACGGTAAAATTATAGAGTTGAGTATTGTTCAAATAATAAATAATATGTTTTTTTTTTTACGAATAAACGAGAACTCTTCGAATAAAACAAAGCTGTACGTTATTCTTGAAAAATTTCAGTTAATTGGGCAAGTTTTATGCCCAACTCTGATTACAAAAGTCGTAGACTAAAGTGTCAGGGGATTAAACACAGTACTTTCATTTTGTAGCATAGTTTCGAAAGCCTACACGTTCTGATTGCCGGCTCGGCGATCAGCAACAAGAGGCCTCGCAACGAAAGAAGTTACACACTGTACACGAGGAAAAGGGAAAGAAATGGTGTCGCTAACTCCAGTAATTCACCACTCGAGTGACCGTCCTCGAGACAAGAGTACTCTCGTTCGTTGTACCTACATAAATATGCTTCTGTTCGCTTTCATAGCGTTCGCGTGAAGAACAGAATGACCCAGGGAAAGACCTCAGAAGACAGAATACAGATGTATACACATATACAGTACATAACGTTCCTTGCTCTCGTCTAACCAGTTACCAGTAATCTATTGTTCTCGTTTTCAACACTCTCCTCTGGATGCTAAAACTCAACCCTCGTACGCTGTTTCGGGTCAAATTTATCCGGAATGCGAATGGAATATTTAAACAATATTCAATAAAGATGTGATAAATATCAACCCTTTGTACTCGGAGGATTTTTAGATACGGACGAATCTAGTCTATTTTTCCAGCAAAGCTTCCAGAAACCAATGTATTAGTTTGGAAGAAAAGAGTTATAAGTATTTGTGAATCTATTTATCTTGATTCCTTTCCTAAATTTTCGATATTGTAGTATAACATTTTAAAATACTCTGGTAAATTAAATATGTACTCTCAAAGGGGACAGCCGAGTGCAAAGGATTAAAATATTTGATATTTAAAAACTTAAGTTTCTTAAATCTACTATTCAAACGTTTGATATTTAGCAAATTTCAATTCCTTAAATCTGATATTTAAATATCTAAATATTTGAATAATTTCTTACCAAAGCATTCTATTTTATCTAAGTAAAATATTACTTCGCTCTGCGTTTCAGAAAAGAAGAATATAATAAGAATTCGAATCGGTGCAAATGGATTAGCGAACGTTTGCAATTCTGACGTACCTACGTTCTCTCCGCGATGCTTCATGCACTCATAGGAATGCAATTATACGGAAAAGGAACATTCCCGATGAATTCTGGGTACAATTGCACAGCTACGATGAAAGCTCGACAGACTCGTTTCAACGTTTAATATTCATTGTTCTACGTAACCGTATTACGTCGACTTTTATGCAGCCTCTTTATAACTACTGCCATTATCGTTTTCAACGTGGAACACGGGGGTACCAATGCTGCAAGTTTCACGGCGTGTTCCGTTTCCGGCACAGTGGAGCACAAGGCGCATCGTGGTGGGATTTTTATATAAAAGAGTTGGCCCAAAATTTTCTGCCAAACTGTGTAACGAAACATCCGTAATAAAAAGAAGCTACATAATTTAAAATTAACATTTGATCTGTATGCAACACTAACACTAGTTAGTATATGTAAATAATATTATTTAGCTTTACTCCAACAACTATTCTGTAAATATTATCTTTCATATTCACTGTTAACAATCTGCATTTTATTGAATATTTTATTCTTAGAAGCTTCATGCTCTTCTTTCGAGTAATTAATTAACACGTTCTCCATCAGCGCTCAATTACGAATTCGTACAGCATAAATATATTTTTAAATAAAACAGCGTGAAATAAAATAACCTGAGATTATCTGGATTAGATGACAAAATTTAATTTACACCCCTACCAAAGCATATAAAACGAAAAATTAAAATCAATTTTTGATACCGTTGTCATTGCACACATCGAACACAATTACTTTTCTGCTATTCATTTTATCCTAGATGGCTTTATTATTTAATATTTGGACAACAGTAAAGACATATATGAAACGTATATATTGGTTAAAATCGAGCATTCAATTTTTCAAACGAGAAAAACCTTCATACATTGCAGAAAGCATAGACTTTGGCAAATGAGAAAGATAATGAATTTCAAGTTGAATTCATACTTCAAGTCAAAGAAGAGGAAACAGTAATTTCGTAGTTTCGATATTTTTGGCCAACTTTGCTATGCAAATAACCTACAGTGGGCGATCAAAATAACCACAATACTGGGAACCTCTGCTTCCACGAGCTAGATTGATAAACAACCGTGTTTAACACTACACTGATAACGTCAGATTAGGTCGAGAAACGAGCATCTGGTGTACTACGCGTTAACCTTCTTGTTCCTGTTGTTTCATGGAAATCTGTATTAAAGAATATCACGGATAAAGGGATCCACGTTAGACGGGAACCTTGTTTCTTTAAAATCCTGTTTGTATGCCAATACGCTTTACGTTTCTTTCGATAAAATTCTATGGTTACAGGGTTGGACGTACGGGCGCTCCGAGATGTATCTGTACACCCTTTCAAACACGATAACTTTTCCAATATTCCTATGTAAATAAACATAGTTTAGTACCAATTTTATTATCCAAACAATCCAACATCGTATGTCTCTAAAGTCCTGATTATTAAGAGTGCAATCGAACCTTCCAACTTAACCTTTTCATCTGAGAAAGTTTTACACGACCCTCGTTAAACACACATGGGTCCAGAAAATAAATATACAAATAAAATGTTAATTAATCGTAAACGAAAGAATTTTTAGTTTAAATAATTTTTTAGCATACTGCCGAAGAGTTGGCCAATGTTTTTGCAACTCTTAAATTCTTACGCGACCCTGTATGGAATCAAGACCGATAACTTAAGAACTTCTGGTCTAATGTTATATTTCAATCGAGTCTACTGCAAACTTGTAATACACAATCATCTAAATTTTTAAAATAGAAAAGATTTGTTCCTTCACTGTGCCATGCTGCGAATATACAAGTTACTAGAAAAAATCTCCCCATATCAAGTAACTTTCCTCCACATGCTGTACTTCTGGAAAATTTCGATTACAGGGGGTTGACCTTGTTCGGTTTGCTCGAGTCGAGCGTGCTGCCTTCGCCTACGTAGCCGTGAAAGTGATGTCATGGCTACATACACGCATACGCGTCGTACGTTAAATCCAACGTTGAAATAAGATTTCAAAATCGTTCAAGATAAAGCGACCCTTCCCGTCCGTGACGAGTAACAACAATTCGGATCGAAGTCAATGACCACACCTGTAGCGTTTGGCAACGCCGTGGGTGTGGACCCCACACGGACGCGGCGTATATTAGCACCTACATACACGCGACCAACGAAGGTCAAGAAAGGGAAAAAATAATTCAAAATTACAGAACCAAGGAAATGAAGACATCGTGGAGAAACCCGTTCCACTGACACCGAGCCTACCCTGTCCCTTCGATATTTTCCGGATCATTGAGCACCATCGCCGGATACGTCATCCTACCGAGAAACGTTTTGCTCGTGTCGAGCGTGCACGCCGCCCTCGTGCTTTCAGGATATCCGACGCTAACTCGACGATATTATACCGATACTGATTATTCGCGATATTCGTCTCGAGTAACGTGGATTAAACGATAGACAGATAAATCTAACGATATGAAACATCGAAATGTCATACGCTCTAGGAAGTTGAAGTACACGTCGCTCGTGTCAGAAGTGACACGATGGACATTTAAACGTATTTCGATATAACTCACCGGAACGATGGTCCGTGCTGTGTCTCGCTCGCTCTCAGCGGCCGGCTGGGTTCACGATTTCCCCGAATCCACGAGATACCAGGGACAAGAATCGCTGTCACACAAGCGTCACACACTGTGTCAACCACGACGCGAGGCTACGATATACTCGCGATCGAGCCAACGGACAGGAGATGAAGTTGAACCGGCGTAACACCGACACCACTTGTGTTTCGAACGCGTATATTTTCGAGTGCTGCACGATACGATATCGATGGGCCTCGGGCCGCCATGCACTGACTGTCCAGACTGAGACCGCCTGTCTCGCGCATGTCTTCATCGAACGCGCGCGCATCTCCCGTTTCGAACCGCCCATAGGATGCCGGGAGATCGACGCTGGCTCCGCCCCTCGTCAACCGGCGGAAACAAAATACACGTTCTATGTCCAAAATATGAAACCCTCTATCAATAAAGAAATTAAACAGCGACGGCTAAAAAAAGTC
This sequence comes from Stelis phaeoptera, assembly GCA_943735885.1. Lineage (NCBI taxonomy): Eukaryota > Metazoa > Arthropoda > Insecta > Hymenoptera > Megachilidae > Stelis > Stelis phaeoptera. Next base: position 9,022,884 of record OX030930.1, read on the forward strand.
AACCTCTTGCAGTACTTTGACGCGACAAACGTGACGAACCTGACTCGTACTGTTTACACAATTGGATTTTAAGTATAATTCCAACCTATAAATGACGTTATAACATTTCAATTCTTCTTGTTTGTTTTAACATTGCGACAATAAGTATTTATCTGTGTCTGACGCACCTACTGAAATAATGATACGGCGAAGGGTTAGGGAACCTTAAATTAATATATTTTTATTAATACATTTTTTCTGTTAGCAGTCACACAGAGGGAGCTTGCACTACCTTTTGTGTTATTAATTCAAATACAGCAATAATATATCTCTCAAAAATTTGTCAAGAAGATTAGCAATTTAGTAAGCCAAAAACAGGGAGCAATTTTCTTTTTACTGCGATTTAACAAGTTGCGCCATAAAAACGGAACGGGTGGCGTCAGTCAGCGGCGAGCGGTGGAACTAACGAAACAAAAAATACGTTTTTTTTTTAAATAAGCTACTTTTCGACTTTTTTGACACGTGTAACGTGTTCTTCGGCCAAAATACTACAAATACAATGCTATATGTGACTTCAAAAAGCTATAATTTCCAACATTGGAGAAGCATGCTCCTCACAGCATAGAGATGGTATCGCCATTTAACCCATTTCTTCCCAAGAATAAAAATTGTGAAAAAATATGGTATCTAGTCATCAATTTCACTTTAAAATAATTTAAATAACATTATAAATATTAAAAACTAGTTGTATGTGTTGTCATTTGCACTACGCATAATGTTGCGCTGGCGCAATGTTGGGTTTTCTGGTAAAAAAATAAAAAATTTTTATTATTGCGATCATATGCTTTTATTTGCTCAAAATGTACGGCATTATTGATTATATGAAAAAACTGACCAAAGTTGATGGCATCACTCATGAAATTTTGATAAACACTTCGTGTGAAGGTGAACCTGACATTTCTTGCATGTACATATTTTCAGTCATGTATTTTCTTTTCACGAAGTGTTAGATTAATTGTGAAATATAAACACATAGATAGAGAACTTGTGAATGCCTTTTGACACATGCATCATGAGTTTTGTATAATAAGTTTCTTTCGACCGCATTTTGTGAAGTTAAACTTCATGTTGCGTGTTCGCAACACTAGGAAGAAATCCGGACTAATCAAACTAAATTTCATATATCATGTATAATTCCATCAATAAGTGAACTTCTGCTCGTGTCGGGATTAATAATTACGTGTATTGCACCGATAATATATTGTAAATGAAGCCATTCGGAATGCATTTAAACAGATAGAAATAATAAAAATATAAATAAATTAGATTTCAGTTAAAGATTTCAAAATATAGTATTATTAATAAGTGTTCTGAGATCGGTGGAATTCAAGCTTCTTTCTTGCTAATAGTCATACAAAGGAAATTTGTAGTCATGCATAATGTCTTCGAGTATCTAAAAAACCACTCTTTGCAGAGTGCTGCAAACGCTGCTGGTAGTATCATCTAGCAACGTCAGTATTAACTATATTTGACGCCACAATGGTAATATGCCGACTATGTGTTTGTTACTGACGTCGGTATGTTACCTACGGTATGTCCGGCTGCTAGACAGTATCACAAGAATTGGTTTTTGATAAATAATAATTATTAAATTTCTGTCGCTTACGCTTAATTATAGGTACTCGAAGACGATATGCATGACAAGAAACTATCGAAGTAAAGTTGGTGCGGAATATTAATATTTTCTTAACAATTTATATTTTTTAAAAATTGCTCCCCATTTGCTCCCTCGAAATTTAAAATTGCTGCAGTGACAAATATTATATTTAATGTGATATTTCAATAACAACTTATTAACGAGGAGCAATTTATTTTAAAATTATTTAAACTCTTAGAGTTACTCTACATTCTACATGATTGAAGTTTGCCCCCATATTCATAACTCGCGCCACTGTAAAATATAGTAGAGGCCAGGACGATATTCGTATTCCTGTTTTACCATCTGAAAGAACCGTAGGAGTCTTCGTTCTACCGCCGACGAGCTCGTCGGCGGTTCTACGATCAGCACAGCGATTTATATGTAACATAATGTAACCTATATATTATCCATATTCTTTATATTTATTAATAAACTCTTAAAACCACAACACTACAAGTACATATGTAAAACTTTTTAATTTAATTTAAGTTTGTCTCCAATGATTTAATCCTTTTTATTAATACAGAGATTAAAAGGTTGTTGGAAACAAGAATTGTTAATATCTATTAAAAACGACGTTAAAAATAAATTTGAAAGAGTAAGGAACAACAATTCTGGAAGCGCTTCAATTAGTCCTCCTTCCTACTCATAGATGGCTATAGCATTTCCACGTTTGTCGATCGATCAAAACTCGAAAATCAGAAGAAGAAAGCAGTATTTTCTTCACTTTTACATTTGATTCTTAAACTATAAGCATCGCATTATCTTTAACAAGTTTCCGGTTCTGGCACCGGATTGACAGATGCAGTAGTAACCATTTATTACTTCCTCTTCTAGTTCCAGTTCATTTTCGGGAATGTAAGAAATAAAAGGGGTCATATTTAAGGGCTCACAGTACAACTATTGAGATTAAAGGGATCAAGTAAATGGACAATGCGCAACTGTGCTTCTTACACTGAGAAATGTTTAAACGTAGTAGTTTCGAATAAAGCACTATTAATAACTTTTGATCCCCCGTATCTCGGAAACTGTTCAATTTACGAGATCGGGCCCATTGGAACTTTTAATCAAGACATCATGAACTGCATCGTATCAAAAATTCAACTAATTTAACGGGGGGCCGGTTTCCATAAGATTTGTGCAGGGTCCTTTAAAGTCGAGAAACAAGAGCTTTACAGTTATAAGTTTTCTAATTTTTAAATGATGTTTATGGTGAAAAATGAATCAATATTCATTTAGTCGAACTAGATAAAAAAAACCTCAAATATTCAAAAGAATTGATCACCAATAAATTATTTATACACGTTTTTTATCCATCTTGGGCACTATACATATATGCATTCTATCTAATTAACCTTCGTAGAGTTTCTTTTCTTATTAAGAACAGTTTAGAATTCAAGAGGATGTCTACCTCTGTTTTCCAAATTTCTTAGGTAAAATTTATTGTTCCACGACCATGAAAATTCGATTAATACCCAACCTGTACCACGATTTCTAGATCAAACAAAAAATTCATTCAATGTTTTAAAGTCACGCGTTCGAAGTTCACGGTTCAATATGTAAGAGACAATTACAGCCGTCAAGCGATTTCGATAAGTAAGTAATTTCGTTTCAGGGTTGCCCGCTTTCGTCATCGTGGCCCATATATTACCATCACCTATGTTTCATAACTGTAGAAGATTGACGTAAATATATGAAATTGCCGGCTGGCTGGTAGCCGTGGGCGCGGGGTACAATTTTATAGGTTCCCTTTACGACTTATGGGAGTCGTGCGTTCTACTTTTGCGTTTACGTTATACGCGACCCTCGAGCGTTTACATCCACCGTCGGGAAGCAGCCTCTTCTTCATCTTCTTCGTGTCTATCGGAAGCAGTTCAAAGAATTCCTAATCCTTTTCCCTTTGGAATTCATTGATGCTATCTTTACGTGGGAAAATATGAACGTGTCACTCTGTCTTGAAAATTTTACGCGGACGAATTTGCTGCAGCCACATTTATCAACTGTTTAAATTATCGTATAACGACAACACAGCCAATCTCAAAACTGGAATGTACTGTTTATAATAAAAAAGGATTATCTATCGAATGTGGCGTTTTAATTTTTTACAAATATCAGAAAAATGACGTCAAATTCGAACTCACCGAAGAGAGAAGTTTCATTCGAAATCAGTATAACCGTGCTCTCGAGAGATTTTCGCGCGAATTTTGCTCTCAGGCTATTAAACTAATTAATGCAACTTTAATAATTGCAAAGAAAATTACTGGACACTAGTTTAGAAAACATACATAAATAGAGAAGCAAAAGAGTCTTCAATTGAACCGATTATATTATTACTTTTAGCCTAAACTTTTATTCGCTTAGTGTAGAACCAACAATTCCCTTCATTCGTAATATTCCGTGTCATATTTTACCCACACTGTCATCAATTTTTGGACACGTTTCCAGCCGATTTACCAGTGATGTATCACGATAGAAAGCAATCGTTTGAAGCAACGGTCAGACACGTAGCCAAGGGAGCTCCAGACAACCTGGCCAAAGTGCAAACAATTATCCCGGACAAAAGAAGAAAGTCCAAGACTCGGTGGGCCTGGATCTGCCGGTTTCTGAACCGTTGGAAAATAACGCGAACCAGGGAAAGGTCAAAGTGTGTTAACATCGCCGATCCTCGTGGTTCGCCGGTATCCTGGCTCGAACAAGTGGCGGACACACGGACGAAACGGTCCACAGGAACCAGCTAGGATAGCGAAACGTTTTCGAGCGATCCGCTTTCCAAGAACACGGGCGTAAATCACGATTTTATTACGGATAATTTTACGAGAAGTCGAGCTCGCCGCAGCCGACGTTGCTCCACTGTTGGCTACTTTAAACTCGTAATCGCGCCTCTCCTCAAGCTCGAAATCGTTAGCGAATTAGAAGAAACTGAGCAAATATTTTGCTGAAACTCGACTTTCGACCAGGTTCTTGCAGAAGTTCATCCGTTATTGTACGAAGCAAGAGACAAAATAAACCGTATCTTGAAATTTGGAATAATTATACAAAACAAGATACATTTCTTCGTGTTTGTTGTAAAGATTAATGCCCTGATATCATATGTACATATAACCATCGTTATCTGCAAGCCGAATTTTTTTGACGAAATGGTAAAGTATCTTTAGTGGTAACTTATATTTCTGAGACACGGTATTCATTCCATTACTCTCCAATTTATTTGTTACGGTGCATGTAAATTACAATGTTACGTAATCAAAGAAGTAGAAAGGAGAGTTTTAAATTCGCCATAAAAATTGCATACGTTACTTCAAAGTTACACGGCTACCTAAATGGTTGATATTGGTCTGGTCCGTTGATTTCAGATTGTCAGAAATAATGATTATTAAATTTTTACACGTTCTCAGAAACATTGCTACGAAAGAAAAAACTATAAAATCGTGTATGGTGGTCCGTACGTATATCTGAATTTTTATGACGATTCCAAAGGCGATGTTCGTTTGCTGCGGGTTCGTTTTACCCGCCGCGGTTGCATAAATTCGAGTGTCCTCGCGTAGAAATGAATCCTTTTCCACGTAATAATATACTTAGCTCCCCTGTTCGTGGGAATTATGTGTAATGGTCGAAAATGCAATTTGCGGAAGTGTAATACGGCTGCTTGGATTAAATCCTGGGTTTAATATACCGACACCGACTTTGTGTGTCACTATCACAATAAACAGCAAGGAAATTCCTGTGTTGACAACAATACTTCCTGCGTTTGATAGAACGGTAAAATATAATTCGTTTATTTGATAATAATATGGTTAACGAAAAAGTTTGATTTCATTCTTCTGTACTCCTGAAGCAAGTTGTTAAACTTGAAGACTACTTTGTATAAATATTTTTTAGAATATGGAAATTTGTGAATATACTTATATACTTTTTATATTTATTAAATTAGCTTAATAAACCATCAACACGTCAATTTCTAAGAAACATAATATGGAATTTCTTCAAACTCTGAATCATATAAAATCATATTCTGAAGAATTACTTTTGATCTTTTCTATTGTCACATTCTTTCCGTATAAAATTATCAGAGAGGTTCCCATATAGAAATTCCTAGATATTAATTCTTACAACATCTTGACACGTACTGCCAAATTTTAAACAAAGTTTTAGACTCACACAGTGTCATGATTCCTCTTCCCAAAATCATCCTACCGTGCCTGAGTGTTTCAAGAATAAACCCGTTTCGTGTAAACAACGGACCTTCCAATTACCCCGAATTCCTCTGAATTCGCAAACGCGGCCCGCCAACGGCAATAATTAAACCGATTTCATTCAATCCGGCTCGGAATAATTGAAAGACGATGGCGATTTTCGAGCGGTTTTCCCACGGTGTTGCGGCGTTTACTTTGTTGTCCGACAGCACGGAATTATGCTAATTTAATTTATACCACGGTTCACGTGTCCGACTTGTACACACACGTCGGTTTCTCGGTATTTGATCAATAATTTTCGTCCATCCTCGTCCCACGACAATGACGGACTACGTCTCGTCGCCGTCCTCGACTTTGGCTTCGAAAGCGTTCCTTTTCGACGCTTTCACCTGAATATCCTTGCCGATCGTCTTGCCACTGGAAACATCGTATTAATTGGGCGATCGAGCATCTCTAATTTATGAGAGTCCGTAGCACGTGCGCCCACCCAAGCTTAAGTATATTTTTCAAGTAGGACACCACCAGTCGAAAATACGATCTTCGTTCCGTCGATAGATCGACGATAAAAATCTTCGCGGTCTTCTCAAATACCGACCTCTAACCCTATTTCTTAAACTCTATGCTAATGGGCCGGCTACCTTCGCCTTCCTTTTGTTTTAGTTTTAGGTATCTTGTACGTTTCGATGAAAGATTATTACTTTATCGTGAAGAGATCAACGTGAAAACAATGGAATTATGGATCAAAGTTCAAAGAATAGCTGAATTTCTGATTAAAGTTATCAAATGGTTGCGGTTCAAACTGGTATCAAGTCTGACATGTTTCGTGACATAAAATTACCTCTAAATGGTGCTTGTGGTACATGAATTTGAAGCTTGAAGTTTAACGATAATAACTACATGTACATATGAACGTTGCATCGTTAACTTTAATACAAGATCGCTGGTTGTAACCGGTTGAAGATTGAATATCCACTATGGACAACACTGAGTATTATTTCTTCCAACGAAGAATGGCTGATTTTGAATTAAAAATATCGATGAAACGTTTGTGTAGCCATTTTGAATAAATCTCAATCTTCGAAACGATATACCATAACTGTCATTTTGCAGTACTTTTATATCATCGGTTCATTTTAAGCAAATTACATCGATTACTTTGTATGTAAAACTAAATCCATTTTTGAATCAAATTCAATTATGCGCTTTCTGTGCAATGAGATTATAAAAATTATGGGTCGATCTGTAAAAGTCTGAATAATAATGGAGCAAGTTCGATATTTTTTATATAAAAAAAAATGTATCATAATCTGAAATAAAGGGAAAACAAAAAATTGCCATTCAAAAGGAAACCCTATCAATTCGCCTTTTTTCCAATCCATCAAACACGTAATCAATCCCCCCTCTCGATGAATTCCTTGCATAAGCGAGCAGGTTAATGAGAAGGATCCCTCGATTCGATCGATTCATCCCAAAAAGACGGGGGATTAATGCCGGCAAGAGATGCCGAAGAAGTTCACCGAGAAGCAGGGAAGTAGTCGTGGCTTCGTTCGAGCGGAATGTCTCGCTTAAAGAGGATGTATGGGATTAAGATAATAGTCCCAGGAGGGAAGGAACTCGGAAGGTGAAGGAGGCGAAGGCAAAAACGAGCGATATGATGTGGGTCAAAGTCTTTGGGACTGGGTCGTGGCGTTTCTGCTCCTTCCTCGGGAATCAACCGTCCCTCGCGAGCTTCCTCGGGATCGTCGACGAGACGGGACACGAAGAAGTGGATGATTTCAATTCCCGAAACGCCGACCGTTCGATAAATTGACACTCGTTTTATTTTATAGACAGAATTTCAAACAATCTCCGTAATTATTATCTTCTTGAAAAGAAATAAGGTTTTTCTGGCAATGAAAAGTTTTTACTTTGTACAAAATTGAGCAAGAATTCAAAGTTACAGAATATAATCGGTGTTAAACATTGAATACACCAATTAGCATACTAAATATTTAATATTAATATGCGCATTGTTATTTAGTTAACGTAATTTCTGTTCTTCAAATATAATTGAGAAATACACGATGTGATATGAAATAAAATTGTTAACCCCTATTTGAGATGTACAAAGGTACTTTCATTCGAGCACGATTAAAATTGTTTCGACACGAGTCGACAGATTCGAACGCTATTCAAAAGTCGACGTAAATCGTTCCAGTCTCATAAAAATCACTTGAACCTGGTCTCATTCGCCTCCAGGAAGGAAATGAAATCCCATGGCATCATGACAGATTCATTACAGGCTGAAATCGCGGAACAGAAAAGCGGAAAGAGGGAGGATGGAATGGTGTTGGGCGATGACCGATGATCTGTGGGGTAGGTTCTCGTCTCTTCTTCATTTTTCACCCTCACGTGTTACCAAGCATCTCTCTAGCGCACCCCCCTGGGCTCTTAATAAGATAACACCGTAAGGACGATAAAGCTGGTGGCTGCTGGTGAGCGTTATTTTATCGTAATATTTGGATCTTAATCTTTCTGTGTTTCTTTTCTGGCAGGAAAACGATATTAACATTATGAGATGTCGAAAGGGAAAACTTTGTCTAAGAACAACCTGGCTGATCAATAGGATATTAGTATTATAGCTTGTGATCAGTATGAATAAAATGTAAAAACTTTTCTAGAAAATTAAAACAATAAGGATTAATAAGGTATGAGATACTAATAATAATATCCTTTAATTTAGCACAAACGCAAATATTAATCGATAATTGCTCCATTTATAAGGAAAGAATCCTTTACTCACACCCTTTAATTCTTCCACCGAAATGTTAATAAACCACTTGATACCCCTCGACATCTCCAAATTAAAAGAAACACGAGATTATCCTCATCCCCTATCATCAGCACCCACGCGTGACAACATTTAACCGAATCAAGATTAATCAAACCTCCCCAATTCTAATCTGGCAGATCGTTATTGTTACGATCAGACGAGTCTCGGCTGGGACGTAACAAAAATTGTAACAGAAAAGGGGATAAAGGTCGGCTCATTATCTCCATAAGCATGGAACAGATAGCAACGACACGAATTTACATACTGACGAAAGTTGGCCAGCCGGTTTCCAATTATCAGCGCCGAGAATGGAAATGGCATAGCAGCCGCGTTTCCCGTAGCCACCAAATTTCACTTTCCAACCCCTCTACAACGTGGGGGGATGTAGAATGTACATCCGTGAACCACCACCACCATCAGCAGCCAACCACGTGCTGTTCTATCCTATTTTCCAACGCTATAAATTAATACTAATCTCGGAGACCGTTGTGCAGGCCTTCGAAGGGTGGTCGACGAAGGGGGGTCGTTTGGATTTATTGGGATTCGAGTAACTTTGTACGACGTTATCTCACCCCCACCCTAGTTCCCGACGCCGGGCTTGCTACTGACCTCTTCCAGTTCCAGTGGAACACTGGTGAACTCTGAAACTGAGCGAAATTATTGTGAAAATCGCCGCGCTGGATGAGAATCGTTGGGTTGGCGAACGATCCATGGCGTTTAGATGGAGACAATTCTGGTGACTGTTGTTAACAACGTGGACTGTCACATGGGATATTTGTTTATCCGACAAGATAAACTTAAACTTTAACTAAATTTCAATTTGAAATTGTACGAATATTGCAACAGGGGGAAGCAGATATCCATTGATATATAAAATCTGGTATTTAATAAAATTTTAACCTTTCTAGAGGGAAAAAAAACACAACGAACTTGTGTTGTAACTTGTTACATAACACTTGTTTAACCTAAAATGTCGTAGCAATTTCTGTTCGCTATATTCACAGCTGTTGAGCAACATCCAGCAACATCTGGTCCACGAGATGGTGCATGTTGAACAGTAGGGAAAGAGAAGCGACAAAGTGGAGACGAACATTCAGCAAGGGGCAACACTTTCGTCGTCCGTTTATATTCACGTTTTACGAGCACCCACTTCAGACCGTTTGCGAGCACTCGACACCTCTACTCCAGCTTCTGAAACTGATCCACCGCTAATAAACCTTGGCCTTGATACAGTTGGAAACGTGTCTCTAGTTCCTGAATGTGGTGGTTTCCGGATGTTGAACGCATACCACGGAATCGGTCCGACGCGACGTAGCCACGATTTTTCTTTGTTCTTCCTACAACAGGGCGTGGCTGGCTTCGATTTTCACCCCTTTCCACCCATCCACCAAGGAAACTCGCCATTTATTCATTAAAGGCACGAACGTTCGTGAGAATCGACGAAGAACCTCGATTTTCAATTCTCTGCCCGTGATGACCCGTTTTTCTTTCCTCTCTATTCCTTCCTCCTTTGCTTCGTTCTTAAATTAAATTCCTCTTTGAACTTAGTAATTGATTGTGAAATTTTATCGCAAACGTCAGTACGATTATCTTGAATCGTTGAAACGTGTAATTGTTAATTGAGGAATTAAAATTGTCCTAAACGATCTGTTCTGCGAGTTAATTTTTACATGTGAATTATACATTAAAGTTTAATTTAATTTTGATGAAATACGTCAAATTGATTCGACAAGGTTTTGTGAAATGCACGAGAGGAACTTTAAAATGTATCTGAATTCAAATTAAATTTTACTTATTTTAACGCTATTTACTTATTTCAAAACTTAATGCACGTTTTACTTCTATTGTCTGCCAATGATCGAGTTGACCACAGATATTTATTTTCACAGTGGAACTTGAAGCATTAAAGATCTAGAAAACTGACACCAGAAAGTAAACAATACATTTTTAACAACAACGACTGGCATATTATATTTCTATTCAATTCCCATATCTTCGTTTTTTTTCTTCTATAAAAATATGTATTTTCATGAATATTCACAGCTTAATAAATTCAATTACTCGAATCTGTCTAATTCTTCGAGCAATATCCACGCAACTTCATCAGTGACAGAGTATCTCGAAAGCTGAGCACCACTGCAGCGTGTTTAATGTAAGAGGAGGAGATCGGAGGTGAGAGTGAACGTGCGTAGCTGAAGGGGCAGCTCGGCAAGCCGGACTTCGAGGTCCTCCTTCGAGCCTCCAGCCCCCCCCCCGTATCCCTCCTCTGGCCACGGTGTTTCACCCCCGCGTTTCTATCCCTTTTTCTCTCAGCCACGACCCCTAGGAACGAAGCAGGGCTGGCTTCACGACGAGCTCGGAGATGGTGGAGGTGAAGGAGATGGCTGAAGGTGGCCGAGGAGGGTAGAAATGCTAAAGGGGGATGGGTTAGGTCTGAGCCTAGATCAATACTCGCATCTCTGCCGGCTGGACCAGGCCGGACATTGCGTTCCGAAGCTCACCTTCTAGCCGATATCAACCCTCCTACGCCATCCCTTTCCTTCCTATGTTGCCACCCTCGCTCCCTTCGCCTGCTCCACCTCTTTCCTCCTCCTTTCAACCCCTCTTTCGCGACCTCTTGGCTGGCCAACTCTCACCACCGACCCACCTCCTCCTACTCTTCCTCCTCCTTTATCCCCATTTGCATTCGCTTGTCTGGAGGCGAAGGTTTTTCGGTGGAAGGCTTTTTTTTCTACCCTTCGTCGACGTGCTGGACTCGTCTCCGCGGGTTGTTTATTTTTTTGAGGAGGAATGGGTGGTACCCCTGTTTGCTCCTGAGCTAACACGTTCGTTTTCTATCTTTTCTTTTTTTTCTTCTTCTTTTCCTGTCGCCTTTTGGTCGGTCTCTAACAATGTGATCCAGTTGTTGCGACCTGATTGCTGATTGCTTAGGCTGGGAATTGAGTTTCGGACAAGATGGATACGCGTTCTTCGATTGGGCTGAAGTATGAATACAGGTGACTCTAGGATAACACGATCGGTATGTTCTTGAAAGACTAGTACAACGGAAAGTGTCGAGATCCCAGGATTAACGAGACTATATTATTTTCTTCTTAAAATATAAATATTATAGTAATTACCAGATAAGCACCATTCGAATTAATTTCTTATCATATTTGAAATATTTTATTATCTCCCTGTGCTAGAATTCGAATAATTTTGACGCAGAACACAGTGAAAGATTGCGAATTTAGTCGCCGATCTGATATAATGGGACCTTCTTAATTCTCGACTATAGGAATGTTGTGCTATAAGGGTTTCGTTTCAAGTAGAATATCTTCAACTAGAATATCTATTACGCGAGGAGGAAGGTGACAGGAAAGAAAAAAAGCGTGTATTCCGGTCAGTTGACCGCAACAAACCCAGGAGAATAACGATTACGACTTCCGTGCAAGAAACATCGTGTAAACGGCACGGGAACAATTCAATCCAGCAACCCTGACCACCCCCTTATCATCCCTTACGGTCGATGTGGCACCGTGTGCACGTATGGCAATAAAAATATCATTAGATCCATTACATTAATTGGGATGGTATCATTATTCGGTTACTTGGTTCATCAGTCAATTTCGCGTCCTATTGCTTTTTTTCCCCTGTCGAATCAGTGTGTTTCAGGATGAACTTTTTTGTCTGTGAAATTCGTCCGAATACAAGAACGGTTCTAATCGGTGCTCCTCGAGAGGGTGAAGCGTTTAAGCTTTAGAAGAAATATTTTCATTCGATTAATTCGGGCATCCAGTCGGTCGCTGCGCGTGCGAAAACGTAGGAAACGACTAGCAGTACGTGCTAATTTACAATTCGTCCATTGTTTCGAGGAACAATAAGGACGGTGATGACAAGGGTAACGAGGGGTTCGCGATTTCAGCAGGAAAAATGAGAGAGCTTTCGTACACTCTGTTAACTTTTGTCTTCTCGAAACAAGAGGTAAAAATAGAGTAACGATTAGCGATGTACTTGCGTGATTAAGTTCCGAGTTAAGCTCGTAATAGGTGGCAATTTCTCCTATAGTCTCGTACAGATTCTTGGCACAAGGTTTTCGTACAGTCAGTAATATTAGATTTTCTATATATTTTAGTCCTAAAGATGGTGAGGTGATGCCTTAGGACTTAGAATTAATCCTCGAACGGCGAAGCTGGGTCGGTTCAATTGTTCGTATACTAGACGAAAAAATATTTAAAGGAACGTCTTGAAATTTCAAGAATGAAAAGGAAAAATAGTTTAAAACTTAATTGAAGTTGTTGGCTTTCTTCATGGTTTGTGGTCTAAGGGTTAAAGAATTCTTCGCAGACGGAAACGGAAAGAGAACCACTGTACACTGGTCAATTTCCCCTTAGTTTCGTCTCGCGCGGGAAGGATGGACAATCTCCACCCCGAATACGCTTCTATACGTGGCCGTAAACGAGCATGCCGAGAAAGAGAAACGTGCTCGCACACCCTGTATTTACGAATACACATACAGAACGGCACACGCAGAGAAGAAGCCTCGAGAAAATTCAACCGGTCGGTTCATTTGCATGCTCGTCTTTTTCCAATCCCCCCTCTCCCCGGATGTTCCCTCCTTTCGGATTCAACCAACGACGCGTTACTATGATAACCGACGAAGGAATTTTCTTTTGTCTACCAGCACACGCGACCAACATTGCGTCTACGTTCTTCGAACTTTGAAAATTTGTAACTAAAAGTGGTCCATTATTCCACTCGCACGTAAGACGAAAGATTTATGGCAAATTATTTTTATGGCCATTCAGTTTCATGGCAAATATAAGGTGAAAGTTATATTAATTACACAAGCTAGTAACAAATCTGTAATAGTTTTCTGTGAGTATTTTGTTTTAGGAAATCATAAATTAATAATTAGAAACACTTATGGTAATACTTAAAACCGTAATTAAACCTGTAATTAAAAAACCGTATAATTACATATTTGACAGACCAGGTGAAGTTGACATCTTATATTAACAATTTTTCACAGCTGAAGAATTATATTTTTAATCAGAATTATTAGTCATGCAAATCAAAGTATAAATGAAATTAATTAATGTCTACTATGCATGATTTGAGCTAGGACGTTATAAGATCCGACGGACCCGAGTACTAAGGATTAATTAAATACTGATATTAAATCCTTGCTAATCATGGGTAACAGAAAGTACAGAATATTGTAAAATTTGTTAAAGATAAAAGTTTCAGTAACTTCAGTATGGCAGCTAATGTGTTAAAGAAACAAGGAACAATGCACACAGACCGTAAATTTACGGTTTGTCGAAAGAAATTAATTTAACGTCGAAACTGCAGCGAATTCTGGCTGGCTGTTGATAAAACTCGAAGATCGAACTCTCGACGTCAATTTACCATTCATCTTGATTCGAGCGAGGATGGCTCCCGCGGCTTTCGATCTCCATTGAATTTGATCCGGTCGCGATCTTAATTATCATTCTACTCTGATCCGTTTTGTCTCATGTAGACGATACTTCTCGACAGAGAGTTTCTGCGTAGTCCCTCTGCGGAGACCCACCTTGAAGCTTCTCGCCACGGCTTTGTTTTTCTTGGTCCTTTCTTGGCCTAATAGGTTCGCCTTTCTTCGCAACCTTCCATATATCGCGTTCTCCTTTTCCCTCCTAAAAACCGCCACCATCCTGGAATTTCAGGGACCATCGGAGAAAGGATACCCTTTCACTTTCATCCCCTATCTACAATGTATCTTTTGGATAATTTTTTTTTTTTTTCATTGATCAGAAACATTTTTCTTTATTTTTAGAACACGGTCCATCATTTTCTTTTTTGGGAGAAGTATTGAAAATCGATTGCATTCTACTTCGGATACCGTAGCATTAAAAATGCACGAAAGCTTTCTCCTTGAAGTAACAAATTTCAGTTTTAGAAACATTTTTATGTTAACCTTTACGAATTTGAAGTTTATAATAGTTTCAGGTATTTTTGGTATTCTTAGGCGGATTTATTTTTTAAAAGAATTTGACAACTGTCTGCCGAGTTAAAAATTAAAACACACCGAAGACGTTGGGAAGAATTTAGAAGTTTACGAATGAAAAATTCAGCAATTTAGTAGAAGTTAAGATTATGTTAAAATTAAATGATTATGTCACGTTAAAGTAGTATTATGTTAAAAATTAGCTCAGAATATAATCATCGAAACGGAAACTGAAACCAGAACGGACATTTCATTTATTTCTGCAGAAAAATCATTTCTTAAAATTAATGAATTATTTATTCTCCGATAAAATGAAAATTAATTCTACGTTACCAGAAATAGAAAAAACAAATTACTTTCAGCTTAAAAAGAAGAAAAAGAAAAATTGAAACTTTCTTTTTCAATTATAACACAGGAGTTTCTGTGGGCAACACCATGAAAAAAAAAAAAAAAAAAAAAAATCATCTGAGTTCCCGTTCACTATTCGCGCCACCGTGATTGGACCAGAATTATGGTGCTATTGTCAGGCAACCATGAAATCATAGCACTATTAATCTCGGTTGTTCGAAGTCGAAGTAACAGAATGAAACTGGGCCGATCATCGATACGCGCGTTTCCACGCCGCTTGTAAATGTAATTATTTAACGTGGATCCCCTCCCCTAATTATCGGGTAACGCGATGTGTGTACGGTGTAAAAATTGCGCTACAAACCACCGGGCCAGATAACCACGTACTAGAGGCCCGATTGCTGATCGAGTTATCCAATTAACCGGGGAAGCCGAAATTATCCGGAACGACGATTACTTGCAACCTCTCGGCAACGAAAGTATAATGAAACACTCAACTATTTCATAATAAAATTAATCATTCATGTGTACTTTTTCACCCTTCAATGTATGACACGTTGTATTTAAAAGTTACAGTAGTTAAGTCTTTTGCTCCAATCAGCGTGTACTCTGGTACGAATAATATAAATTATGGTGTTTAAATATTGTAATAAATTTCACCATCAAGGTTTGTAACTTTCTCACTTGAAAACAAAACTTTTCGCTTCCAAGAAATATTCGAAAGACAATAGGTTAACTTTAATGTTGGAACACATTTTATTTTAATTTTCTCAATTTTACCAATATAATTACCAATATAATTTGTCCAATATATAACGTGTTTATTTCAAAATTTTTGCAACCAATTCTTGTTGGTCTTTGCCTTAGTTCCAACAATAATACAGAAGAACAAAGAATCAGAAACAACGCAATTACAATAGAAAGAGGTTCGCATGTTTGCATGCTAATTACACGTTCGTTGGACGGTGTAATTTTTGTTGATCGACGAATGAAAAAGCAAAACGGAAATCAAGAGGACGGGGAGGTCTGTTGACCGACCGGATCGTCTGGCGTGTTGGAAATAATTAATACAGGACGAAGGAAATCGGCAGAAAAAGGGCGGAAATACCGGTACTGTTTAATAATAGTATTTTGCACGTAAGCCGGCTTCGAGGTCTTGCTGAAAATTAACGCCGAGACGCCGCGAAGCCCTTAACGCATGCAAACTTAATTACATGCGATCTCTCGCGATTTCGTCCCGTTCGTGATACGTGCAAATTTAATTAACCGCTTGTTCCGCAATATTTAGCCTTCCTGTGTGCTGGATGGAGCTGCGTAACAGAGATTAATGGCAGATTAACGGGCTTTCTTTGAATCCTTTGTCTTGCCTCTAATATAGAGAAATACTCTGTCGATAGAGACATTTTCTGCGATTTAACATAAAATATTTAAGTCTACTTTTACTCTTGGATATTTACTCGAATGAAAATCTTTGAAAATCGCTGATTTGAGAATTAATATTTGATCTATTTAACACTAAAACTACCGGCGTACAATGTATCCTAACTTCTGTGTTAAAAATAAATTAGACAACAAAATAATTACGATATGAAATGTAAACTTACGTATACAATAATTCTTTATCTTGATAAAAGCCAACGTATAACCCGACGGAAGCGTTTTAATAAACGTAAATTAAAATAAGAAATCTGAAACAAGTTATTTTGACCCGTTTGGTAATTTTATTATTAAACTCTAAAGATAACTAGAAGGGTATCGTATATATAACTTTGCAAACTGTGAAAAACAATCAATCAAATATTTTCAATTCATTTCGTATCTTACATATCTTTTATAAATTAATTAATTATGAAATATGGTATGAACTCATTAAATGGCAGCTACCTAATTTTACAATACGTTTCGCAATATACGTTCACCCCCCGATGTTTAAAAGTAATGGTTGACCACCACTGTTCACTTTCTCCGTGTAGGAGAGCACAGGGTGAGCAAGAATGATGCCACGGTGAAAAACGAAAGAGGAACAAAGACGAAGAACCCTTTGGCATCTCACCCCTTCGACTACCCGTCAAGCCAGTCTCACTCTCGCTCTCGATTCGCTCTCATTCGTGTCCTCCGCAGCCCTCTTCATCTCTCACACCCTTCAACCGGCCCCATCCCCATCGTATTCGCGTCTTCTCCCTCCTGGCAAGTGAGAGTGGACCTTGGTCCAGCGCTGAATCGACCCTCTTTGCGTCCACCGGTCCCTCTCCTGTCCTCCCTCCAACCCCTTGACGATTCCAATGATCCAACCTTCCTTCTTCCACCTTCTTCCATCATCTTCCCTCTCGGCGCCACGTTTCTCGGGCTTTTCTCTGGTCTCTGCACGTCGCCGCACCCTAATCCCCCATCTCGAAGATACGTCTACCCTCGAACCATCGTATCGATTGGGGAGAGCCACGTCAGAGCGCGCCACTGAGCCATCCTCCTACGATTTTCAACGAAAAATCAACATAATTTCACTCCCTGCCAAGGGTAAACCGATTCGTACGCCGGTTGATCCAGGGATCGATGTTGTTTGAACGAACGTTCTCGAGGTTCGATTCTTTAAGGGTTATTCTAAGCGAGATTGGTGGGCTCGTTGCGAAAAGTCACTCTATCTCGAGGAGATTCGAATAAGCTGTTTCGTGGAATTTGTTGAAATTTCGATGCAAATGTACCGTTTCATTAATCCTATCGTTCCAGCCAGAAATATATGTTTACAAATTGATGAATTTCTTAATGTGTTCGTAGGAATATAGAAACTTACCAATGTTATGTTTCCAGAAACTTAGAAATATTATATTTCTGAAATATTTACGATATTTTTTACTCTAGTAGCGGAGTACCAAAGTTGTTATATTCAATATTTAACTTTTTGGTATTTAACTCCTCTTTGTGACAAACGAAAGCAATCTCAAAGGAGATACTGATCTTTTAACCAAATTTCTATGAGAAGCTCGTAAAATATCGTAGTATAATTTCGGGTGCCCAAACGGTTTCTGTTCTTCATCACGATCAGAGAAAGGAAAACTAATGAACGCGTAAAACCGATCGTGGACGAAGTTCATCTAAAACGAGCCGTTAAATGGGTATTCGATTATCTTCTAATGATTTCGAGTTAGCTACAAAGTAGCCGAGTTTCTTCGTAGTCGGCAAGAAAGTCGAATCCGTTCGTCCATTAATATTTCAAACCAAATAACGTCGGATTTTATAACCAGCTGCAGCTTCCGGCACCGTTTTTATGATCGATCCGACGTGACACTCGCTCGAAATCCGATAAAATTCATTTCGATCTACCGCCCTTAGTTCACAGTCGTAAAAAAAAAAGAAGAAACCAATTAGCAGTCAACACATTTAATCGGCTCGTAAAATCTATGACACAATTCCTTCTCCGCTTCTCTCTACGGTATTTCTCCCTTTTTAACTATCACCTTCCTTATTTTTTCGCTTCGTGAACGAAGGAAACTATTATCTAAAACTGAATGAAACTTTTGGTTCTTTGACAAACTGCATAGGATCGTGGGACGAAAAATCTTACGAAGAATTAAGGTCAAATCTTACCCTTGGTTCTGGAAGGAAACAGCGGAAAGAAGGACCTACCCCAAAGATAAAATGTGTCTTATGAATGGTTCGAGGATACGAGAAATCCATGGGATACTTTCACAACCCTTGTTTATTGTTTTCTATGGACTCTGTCGAATAAATGTTATGGCCTATTAAATAAAGGCAGTATTTTGAAGCAGAGAAAAGCGAATCATTTTTCAGAAAGGTAACTTTTTGTGATGCAAGTTTCGATTGAAAATTGAATTAATGAATAAATTATTAACTCGTTATTACCCGTGTCTCGACAAGTGATTTAGTAATTTAATAAGTACACATTTAAATAGATTATTATTTTAGAGAAAAATGGAACGAATAATGTCCGAGTTACTAAGAAAGTTATTATACAAATTTAATTATAAATTTGTTGTTATATATACTTTGAGCATTTTAACAAATTATTTATCATTAATACATGTATATTTACAGAAACTGTCCGATTCTGGAAGCATGTAGCTTTAGTTACCGTTCTGTCTGACCTTTATGGTCTATTTCTACTGTCTGACCTTTGAAATCCGTACTTACTGAATCCCCTCCAACATACGTATCCGGCAATCAACTTCAAATTCCACATAATCGATTATGTTAAATGAAAAGAGGATTGAAGTCCATATATGTTTCTACGATATGTATTGAAGAAATTTCAAGTTCATTAAACAATTTAACCCTCAAATGCTTAAATTTCCCCGGAAACACATCAATTAATGTGTTAAAAATTATAGAAAAATAATTTATAAAAATTGCACACTAACTATTGCAAAAAATTCTGAATAGTAAGGGGGTTAGGATACTAAAGGTTAGGGGTTAGGGTATTAAGAAAACGCGATTAAACCATATTACTAAGGCAGTACTTGGAAAGCTTAAAAATTTCTTGTTACATATACTTTCTACAAGTCTAACAAATTTTTCAGTTAAATATTTAAACTTATTTAAAAACTAGCGAGCCGTACTACACACTGTACACAAATGGCGCAGGTGTATATTGAGCAAATGCAAGGAAAAATTAACCTTTACGAGGACACCTATCGCGCGAATCATCCCCAAGAAAACACATTCGGCCAGAACGTAATGGCAACTTTCGAAAGATTGAGAAAAGGGGAAAGAAAAGTTGGCAAACTCATCGCCTGGTCCTCTGTATCTGTCCCAGTTTGCTCGTTATGCAGCCGTCGCAATCGCAATCGTATCGGAAGAAATTTTCTTCATAACCATCGATAAGGTAGCGAACTAACATAGGAAACAGTTGCCCCCGCCCTTTACCCGGTTCCTATATCCGCGAAGAGAAAAAAAAAAGGGTCGGAAGATTATTCGGGTCATATCTCCATAAAGGAGACTCTGCAAACGTCGACTTTTCGCTACAGTTTGCAGCTCTTAAAGGGGATCGGGTAAACGCTCGCTCGCGAACGTTGTCTTAAAAGTTATCGAGCAAAAAAGGAAGACAAGGATCGCGAATTAAATTCATCGGCCAAAATGGTCCGTTTATTATGAACGATAAAATTTCTTCGTTCTATCATAGGATGTTTACTTTGCTTGTTTATTTCTTCGCGAAACATATGTACATCATTTTTTGTTTATTTAAAAGGTTATTTATTTAAAAAGTTAGCACCATAGTTTTGTTTTACAATGAAAACGACTATGTCTGGTATGACACATGATAATATTCGATTGTCGGTACTTTGAATCCCACAGTGGGAACGGACGTATGTAGTCAGACATGTTAAAAGGATAATTATAACTTCTCCATTTAAATTACAACTATAATATCATACAAAATATAATATTGATGTTACTTGAAATTCGGTGTTATAAAAATGGCCCAATTTATTTAGGAACGTAATTAGTTTCAGGTAATTATTCTTGCAGTATGTATACCGATCGAACGATGTACGCTTTACCTTCACTTTTCTTTCATTAACACTATGCCCTCCGGTGACGCCAAATTGGTGCTGCTTGCAACTGTAGTAAACAAATACCGGCGCCAAACGAAAGAATCCTGATTACGCGTGCGGGCGGCATAGTGTTAATTAATCGATTACATGAAATTTGAAGCCCCAACCATGGGTGATGACTATAGTGGTCAACGTATTAAATAAAAATTTCGCAATTTAAAAGCGATAAAAATTGTTTCTTTAATAATTTGAAATAACATCTCTTATCGAAAGACTTTCTATAACATCAGCAATTGGTTACTATCAGAAACATGTAATTCTTTCACGGAACAATCTAATAATAACCAAACAGACCCACCTGTGCTCAATTTTCACGTGAAACGGTAGCGATCAATCGATAAAGCGACATAAACGAGCCGGTGGAAGGCGGAAATTACGACGTCCTCCGTATCGTTTACACGTCACCGTTTGCCCGGCTGGGCTAAAATTAATTAACCGGTCAGTTTCGAAAAGCAGTAGTCGGCCGGCATTATACACGGGTCGGCTGTCTGTCCGCGAAAACGAAAATTAATAAACAGCAACGGGGTGCAACCAACCGTCTTCTCGTATCCGTATCGGGTCCGCGTATAATTTCCACGGGCCACGGATTACGGTTGTTGGGCTTTCACTCTTCGTCCCGGAATTTCCACGCTCAAAGAACGAAAAAAAAAAAACGAGCTAATAGGGCAAAGCTAAAAGCTGGGGTTTCGTTTCGTCTCTCGACGACCAAGTACCAACCGCGTGCTGACGGTCTCTGATGTCTGCGTTAACTTTAGTCGAGATTTTTAAAATTCAATGAGCCAATCCGATCGACTATATCGTTGGCTCGCTTACTCCTTTTTTTTTTGCGGATGACTCGTGGAGAAAAAGGGGCCACTAGCTAGCAGGGCCTTTGTGATACGGTTTAAACGTGGCTCCCTTCGGCCTTTTCGGTTTCTCGATGGATCAAAAGCGTGTGTACTAACCTCAACCAGCTTCGTCAACACGTACCGCACCGCCTCGTTCTCCTGTCCACCTCCTTTTGCTGCTCTCCTGGTCAGCTCGTTCTGGGCCGGGCGTTTTCTGTCGCGAAAAGCGAAAACTTTTGCACAAACCTGGGGGACAGAGGTAATCAGAACGAGCCACGTTCGTTGGCACGTGAAATTCCTGTGCGAGGGTCTATATATGATCACGCGGCTTTGTCGCCGCGTTACAAAGCGTCAATTGATTTGTTTTATAAATTGGGGTAGGTCTGTTTGGTTGGCTAAACTTTCGGGGAAAGAGGCGCGAACAGGGAGACGCTTCTGTATCGATCAAAGGGTCAAAAACTGGTGCACCAACACCCTATTACATATGTGTTATAAGTCATTGTATTTGAATGATTTTATTATTGAAAAAACGACAGTTTTAGTGAAAACGGACGTGTGTGGTAAGACACGTAATAACTTCAGTCATTCAAAGTACGATCGCTTCGATTTACAATCCAACTCGTCGGCAAAATGAACGTTTCACAATGCATTTACCTCAACATTTAACAGTTGATAAATACGAATTAACACGTTGACTGCCACAGTGAAAATGAACGTATATAGTCAGACACAATAAAACCCGAATTATTAAGAAAACAATCGAATTTTCAAATTTAACCTTTCAATTTGATAACCAACAGTGGGAATGGGCGATACAGTATCGAAATTTTTCAGTTCATACATCGATATTTTGTAACGACATTTAACATGACGATATATTGCAGTATTCGATACAATGTATAGTTTGTTCAACGTAAACAAAAACTCCCGCTGGACTGGGAGTCAATAGATGCACGTCCAAAAGAATTAAAATATTAAATAGTGTATTTTTTACTGAACTTCTCTTCTAATATAATTGTAATATCGATAATATTGATACAATTCAGAAATATGCCCATCACTAGCCAGCAGTATTATCTTAATATTAACGTTATACATGGTTCAGTTCATCATTTCTTTTGTTAATTATTTGATTGAATGATATTCGGGGTGCCGGTCCCCGGTGACCACCGTGACAGTCAAAATGTTAAATATTAATATTATCAAAACAGAAATGTTAATTTTACTAAAATGAAAATGGTTTAATTATGTCCAGAATATGAAACTGTCAAGATGGTACAGAATAACGGTGCAAGTTTCTATGGAAACCTCAGTTGCAATTTTTTGTTACACACACATCAACGAACGATGCGAATATTATAGACATAAACCACTTACACTAATATCAAGTATAAAATCTCTTCGCGGGCTTTAGCTTGCCATTCCTTGACGAATCACGTATCTATGTAGGAAATTATCCCCAGTAATCGTTACACGAGTATCATCCCCTTCGATACACGGTAAATTCTTGAGAACCGTCCAAGGTGTCGGCAGATAACGACCGGCCGTTTACTGGTGTATAAATGAAAAAGCGAGACCGGAAACCCGTAATTCTCCACCACCCTCGGTACCCTCTAATAAATTCTCCCGTATCGTTCAGCAGACTGTAGATATAATTCAACTCTGATTGTATACAATATACCCAATCGTCGGTGCTTTCACGCCATTCTGTTAACGATTTTGTTCGAATTGTCGTTTCAAGTTAGCCTAATGACCGTGTTAGCTAAAATACTGTACTTTGAGGAGATGTTTAACGCTATGATCGCTGTGAAAGAGGCACTGAAAGTTCTATTAAGGAACAACCTTATAGAATTACTTTAATCTCAATAGGTATCTGGCCCCTTGTATTATACAAAATTCTGTATTATGGAAATTATGAATGACAGAAGTGACGAAATATTATAAAACTGATATGGATAATATTCACTCGAAATTAGAAATACCGATTGATAAAATGTTGAGATGGCTCAGTGTGATCGTCAACGTAACAGAACAGTAAAAAAATAAAAAAATTGAAAACAACCCACTTTGTCTACAACAAAATACGTTTGCCCGCGAGGAGTTAATAACATTGTTACCTCGAACATACACCCCCCACACCCCAATTTCCCTGTCCATCTTACCGCGTTTAATCGATTCTACAAATTCCTTTTACGCTTTCGAAGACCATCATTATCGTTACGTTCGATAATCACAGGTTTCTGGATCGACGTTGACAAGCACGACGTAACAAAGAGGAAAGGGACTTACAAGACGTTCGCGGCGCGACGTCCCGAACGTCTTAATACCAGCCAAGTACCCTTTTCGCGGCAGTTAAAGAAGCGATCGAGATGAACGGTTATTTATTTCATTCGAAATCGAAAGGAAACGAGGGTGAGGAGGGAGAGGGAGAGAGAAAAAAAAAACGAAAGAAACGAAACGAAACAGGCGGAACAGAGCGAAAAAAGGTACGTTCGTTCCGGCGAATAATTCAACCGCTTAAGGAAACATTCGTCGGCTTTAATAACACCGGATAATTGCCGTTTTTAACAGTTTATGTCAGCCAGATCAGTCGGCGTTCGTTAGTAGAACGCGTTCCGAGAATCCGATTTTAATAGGCGCCGTAGTTTCCCGTGAAACGCTCCTTTAGTCGACCAGAAACGATTTTACGACCTCACGTTTCAGCCTTTGGTACCGTACCGGCGAACAAGAAGAATGATTTCGTGCTGTTTCGAGAGACTCGGCCAAATAATTAAAATTGATGTGACAGTAATGTTTCATCGCGTACTGCACGTAGTATTAGGTTGTTGCATATCAAACGGCCGATTTCGAAACGTAGAAAGCCTGGCATCATTTCATGACACAAAAATACCTAAAAATAACACTTAATGTATGTCAATTTGAAGCTTAAAGGTTCACGAAAATTACCATAACAAGATTTCATCGATACTTTTAACATGAAATGGCTGGTTGTTAAATATAGCAAGCAACGATTGATTTTGTTCAGTTTGATTCAACGTGATAAATAATTGTAACATTTCGTGTGATTCCTAGTATCCGCGATTCTTTCAACTAATCCTAATTCGATTTTCAGAAAAAGTAAACTTTCGCTGTATAAAAAGAATTGATGCGCTAACTAAGGCGAAAGAAGGCTACACCAAATATTGAGGTCTTTATAAAATTTATAATAAAATTACATTCTATAATTTGTACACTGTATAATAATGTTAGTATAATAAAATATACGTATATGCTCAACATAACTGTGTGTTCGTATTTCAACTATCACAGATGTAAAATTATAACGTAATGTAAGCAGTCTAAGACTTTTGCACACATATACTTACTGTATATCACACACAAATCTTCCTAAAATCTCTTTCTTTTTTAACATAAAAATAGAAACAATTTCTACTTTGTTTTTACTACACCACAAAACACGATCCTCGTTACTCGTCGCTATGATTGCTTCCTTCGTTGAAGCACATCTTCACGCAATTTTTCAAGCTTCGATTTCGAACGAAACACACATCTCTGCAATACTCGTCTAGTTTGCGGAATGCACTATTCGGAACAATATAATTCAAGTTATAGGGCTTCTCGTGCCAGGTTCTAGTTTTTGAAGCCTGTTATTGTCAGTAGAATGAGCAGCCATGAACGGGCACATGAGTGATGGACGAGGAAAAAGCTCGCAAGCCAGCCTGAGAGAAAGCACGTGTACCAACGGAATTAGAGAACAGAGATAGAGAGAGAATTTGCCAGTTCGCAGGCAATTATCGCGCGCGAATCGCGCCACTTTGCCGGAACCGTAAATTGGCTCGGCGTTGGTTATATCGATCTTGTTCAGCAATTTAAGCCGAGTTAAACTTCGTGCCTCGATCAATGATAACGTGGTCTTCTGGCACACTTGAACCTAGCTTTGCTGCCATTTGGCTAGCGACGATTGTAACTGTTGGAAGATCGACATGATCGACGGGACGAATAAATTCATCCTTGTGAGAAGATCGTGTTATTTGACGACCTTCTATTTCCTTTGACCATGGAACGTGAGACGTTCGAGAACTATCATGAATGTTGTGAGAAAATTTTCTGTCATTTCTTATTTTTAGTCGGTGAGTTGGCTAACGTATCGGTTGTAACGAGGGACATGCGTGATAAGATTATATTAATAGCAAGATTATTTATTTTCAAATTTAAGCTTTCAGTTTGGTACCTTGCATTACTAATTTACTATCAATGATATGTCATGAAATTTGTATCAAAAACTTGAATAAATAAACTTATTAATTGAAGTAACGGATATTCTAATTATTAGTGTTAGACACCAATAAAAATGGATTTATATTTAATTTTTATAGAAAGTTTCCCAAGCAACTGTATTAACAATGCAATACCACTTAATTTCCTGTATCCTGCATTTATAAGGAACATTTTGTCCAAACAAACCCCGCTCGAAAACGGCCAATTGATGATCCTTCGTGAAATTTTTTAAAACAGTGGGTCCCTCGTCGAGTATCCTTGCCACGGTACAGTGTCCCTACGAGGATCCTTGGAATTTCGCGTACACGAGGATCCGCGTAGTACATTATAACCGTAATTAAACCCATCATCCTTTCTAACAAATAAGCTTCAAGGCAAAAAAAAAAAGACAAGAAAGAACGTACTTAGGGAAACGTAACTCTCGTTTCACGGCCGACGACGGTTCATCTTAACTTCAGCAAACAGACGTACGGGACAATAGTTAGCCCTCCAGCTTCGGAATTACAACGTCTACCGGGGCCGGTATCATAATATCGTACATACATACATATATAATATCCTCCCCGACAGCCGTACAAGGACCTTCACTCCGCGAACACGAAACACACCCCCGGCCTACGATGTCTCTTCGTATACTTGGCCAACTCGGGGTATGAAATCTTAACGAGAAACGCGGCTCGCTCGCATCGAAACGATGGACTGTTTCCTTTTTTTTCCCTACCCTGACATTTCGTCGTCCGCGAAAAATATCTTGTTAATTTACATTTTTAGAGGCAACTTTGCGGTTCAATTTATAAGAATTTATAAAATTCACAGAGATTTAACTAGCTTCTCATGGAAAATTTGTGTTCTTTAATTTTATTTTTCTTCTGCATATTCTTCTTTAGTCTTTCTTCAAACTTTTACAATTACGACTCTAATATCATATCGCACAACTTCGGTGTATTTAAGCTTTATGATGTATAAAAATGATCTGCATGTAATTATAAATGTCTTTAAGGATTTTCATAATTAAGAATAATTAACAGCGTATACTTTCCGTGAGAAATTTTTAAGTACATTCTAGGACAGACAGAAGCTGGCCGGCGCGAGCGATCTCTTCGGATTTAACAATATGAATAATGCAGAAATGGAACAATTCGAGTGGCTCTAAGAACTCAATTTTTCATCGGGAACCTGGTCTGCCAGCGTCGATGAAGCGAACTCGGTCCACGTGACGCGAATGCGATCAAACAATTTCTAAGAATAATTAACGTTTCCGAGCGGTAATTTCGCGAGATCTTTTGCACGATGTAACGACCAGGCCAGGATACGGCTTGTTCCCTCCTTTCCTTAGACCATTCGCTGAAAGCTCTGTAAATTATTGCTGAAAGTTTACGGTGACACGGCAGGGCGCAGACGCGGTCGCTCTGCACCCCTAATTGCGCTAATTATTATCGTTTCGACAGGAAGGGGGCAGGCGGGAAAGGAGGGGAAAATCTCTTTCTCAACTTCCGCGACGTCTCATGGATGTTTTACGGTCGACGACACGATCACGGGTACAAAATTCTACGGCAAGACCGATTCTGCCACGCAACGATTCCTTTTACCGAAGAAGTTCGGAAAACAGAAAGCATCGAATAAATATATTTTGATAATCTGGCGTGTTTTCATGACATAAAAACATCTGAAAATTACACTTTTGATACGTCAATTTGAAGCTTAAAGTGCAAGGGAAACGATCATATAAAGTCTTCATCAACTTTATAAATATTTAAATGGATGATTGTTAAATATAATAAACAATGACCAATTTTAAATTTTGTATATTTTAATATAATTTGAAATCTGTAGAAATGGCTAATTAATAAAAAGTAATGTAAAATGGCTAATTGATAAAAAGTTTTGTGAATAAATCGTTCATTTCATTTATAACGATTTTAATAATCCTATCGGTCTTTGTTTCTAAGTATTTAATCTTCTCACTGTACAGTTTCCGTTAATTTTTTAGACCATAATCATTCACCTGACCTTATATGCATAGTTAAGTCTTTGTACAAATTTCTATTAATATGAATTTCAATATTTTCGATAATTTTACATGATACGTCTATTTCGTGCTGGAATTTCTTAATAAATTATATCAAAAAGTGTCGTCAAGCGACGACAGCGTCTTAAATTTCGTTACAGCGGCTACAGTTTCGACGAAATTTAAAGGTGGGAATTTTTATCGGTTTATGTTGTATTTTAGACGCATAAATAGCATCACCGCATCGCAACATATAATGGTGCACGCGAAAATTCACGGATACATCGAAATGCACACAGGTGTGCACACACGGAACATTCTGTAATACGAACCCCCGTAAAGGGTGGTTGTGCGCTAAAGGTGGAACACGCCAGTTCGTGCTGAGACGTGACTCGAGACGCAACCCCATTTTTTATCAGCCCTACAGATTGTTTCTTATCACGTTCTGCTAAACTTCCAAACAACGTACGCTTAAATCCAGGTATTTAACGTTTGTTTGTACGTATACGAAATCTTTTTTCAATAATTTCTTATCAAAAATATGTTTATATAAGTTATTAGCATCTTTTTGTGTAGGCGAACAATAATTTTACCTTCAATTGGTGAAATGACAATCTTGTGCCTTCAATTTTGTTGAGGGAAAGAATTTATATTTCTCCGATAGGCACATTAGTATGAAATTGTATTTTT
Source organism: Stelis phaeoptera (assembly GCA_943735885.1). Taxonomy (NCBI): domain Eukaryota; kingdom Metazoa; phylum Arthropoda; class Insecta; order Hymenoptera; family Megachilidae; genus Stelis; species Stelis phaeoptera. The sequence continues at coordinate 9,051,253 of OX030930.1, forward strand.
AAATTCCTTGGGTTTTCCAAACTTCACCTTACTAATTAGTAATTAAGTAACTATACACTAAAGTTTCCTAAGTTTGAATGTATATTTGTAATTTGAAGAATTTTTACATTCATATTCATAATAAAAATAGTTATTAATATTATCTAAGTAAATGTTAAAACGTACGAAATGAACAATTCATCGACATCTATTTTTCTCGGAAAGTAGAATTTTAAAAGATGACGAACCATCTATAGTCCACGATATTTCTTAAAAATATGTTTTTAATTTTTGACACTCCAGTACATATCAACTTTTATTGTCTTTTCATTAAAGATATTAAGGATTTACTAAAATTTCTCATGATAAGCAAAATGAATATGTGAAATTAAATCTGCAGTATGATTCATTTGTAAAGGGAATACGAAAGCGTAATCACGGTGATCAATATGAAATTTCATCTTGTCTTTTGACCCGACCGATTTATCATTTCGGCGTGTCTGGCTCCGGTAAAATTGCAACGTTTCACGATTCGATTCAATTTCACCCGTAAAATTTCGACCCAGAAAAGGGGAACACGGCGGAGAAGAATCGCGGTCTCTCGAAATAAATTAAAAGTCGACGAAACCGCTCAGGAACAAAGAAGCAGACCGGCCCGAAGCGACGCAAAAGTATCGGGACAAATCGGGTTGCGTAAGCGTCGTTTCGTCGGCGTCGGCGTCGACCGCCTCCTTTTTATTTCCCGGAAATTTCATCGGCAAATTTATTCGGCTCGCAAAAGCCACGGGCGAAAGAACGACAGAGACTGGCGTGCACGCTCTTTCCAGGAGAAATTATTTTAAAATACGGCGAATCAAGAAAGTATCAGGACACCCTTGTTTATGGCAATCATTTTATTTATAAGAAGTCTATATGCATCGTATTGTATCATATTAGTTATACTACTGACATGTTTAGCTTAAAAATGTCAGAGAAAAATTACATTGCTGATTACAGCAATACCGGTAGCTGACTGATTTTATTTATATATATTTTTTATCATCTTGCTCGTCTCTCTATGATCAGTTCGCAATGATTTATACGTTGAAACTTTTGCGAAGAATTGCTTGAAATAATGAGACAAGAAACATCGAAATCGGATCATTGGTTCTTGGGATATAAGCAATTTAATGCGAAAGTGGAGTAAGTCAAACAGTTGCTTGCTGAATATCGAGAAATGAAGTAAACGTTTTGTAAAATATCTTGTATGTAGGCCACTGTAAAATTATACCTTAAAATAGTATTCACTGTTAATAACATTATACCTAAGATGAGGTTAAACTATTATAAATATACAAAAAGCTGACTTACACCACTTTTCCTAAGAACTTCATCTTATATGCATATTATTATTTATAACCATTTCTGTGCGAGTATTATTGTTATAATAAACAAAGCAAAAGTTGTGAAGCAATAGTTTAGAGCTTAGAACGATACAAATTTCAAACAACTAGCGAGCACGTGCAAATGCTTCTATTTTATGGAACTTACGAAAATATTGTTCATACTGCGCGTTCCAATATTTTGCTGAAATTTAATACTGTTCGTAAAATTTCGGAAACAATGCGTTTCGTAGGAAAGGAGGTTACCCTAGTATCGTATCCTTTTCTCAAATTTCAAGGAACATGGATTTAATCCATGTGCCCGTACGCAGGGTAGTTCGCATAAAGTATCACATACTGTTGCCCCCGGGACTATTGAAGTTATAAACTTCGTTTCCTTGTACGAAATGCCTGGGAACAAATCAGCAAACTGAAAATTTTATCTGTTTCGTATCCATGCAAGTGCGCTGCGATTTAAAGTGATTATAAATTCGTAGACAAAGAAGGGTTGGTTTTAATCAACCTGTAACTACCATGGTTCAGAAACTGAAAGTCTATTGTACCAACGTATAACTTAATTTTTATTGCTTCTCTTTTGTTTTTATATCTGCAGTCTTATTTTTTCACTTCGAGCAGAAAAACTATAGATTTAATTTTGACGAAGCTAAATTCAACCCTGCCATGTCATTTAAGGGTTAATTCATGTTTCGATACGCGTCAAGACGAAACCACTTATAGTAATATTTATAGTAATAATTACTGATTATGTTATCATAACAAAAGTATTTTATGCTCTCATTGTCAGTGCTATTATGATTCTAGTAATAAAATAAAGTAAAATCCTACATTCTGTATTTGTTTTTAATTTACAGACAATCTGACTATATTTTGACTATTTACAACAGTGCAACAGCACAGTACTGTCAATAAAAAATTTTAATTAAAATAGAAATCATTCGATATTTTTTTATATTGGTAGCAAATGATTCAAGTAATTTTAAGAAAAAAAAAAGTATGTCTGTAAAGTCGTGAATTCAGATGTCAGTCCATCAGTGATAAATTATTAATATATTTAGAATATAATTCATTTCCTGGTTGTTCTTGTTTGATATAATAAAATTTGATAAAAAGGATACGCAAGTGAATAAAAAATAAAAAATAAAACCAGACAAGAGCATGTGAACGGAGCCAGGTTATCCTTGATATTTAACAATTGATTGGCAGGATTGGCAATTTGGCCAATTACCCAAAGAAGTTCCTCGTGTTTCGAGGAATAACGAATCAAAATTACATAGTCGGCTCTGAAAAGTATCTTGGATAGGGAATAGAATCTTAGCAGCGCGAGTGATTCGAGGCCGTGGGGCACCGATCGGGATCGATACCGAGATTGTTCTAGAGAAACGTAGCTAACGGGCCGCGTTTTAAATTCTCTAATCGATGAATTATATTCGACAATCGGGATGATTAGTTTTCTGTTGTAACACGGTGTTCCGAGATCGTGAATATTTGAACGAGAAAAACTTGATACCTTAAGGGATATTCTGATTTGATTGACTGCTTGTTTGATAATTCATTGAAACAAAAAGAAATTACAATTTTAATTTTTTAAATATTACCAATATTAATGAAAGAATAAAATAAATCACATTTTCAAGTGGCAGTTGAAGTTATATTAATCCCTTGACATACGAATTAAATGAGAATCAATGTCATCAAAAGAACTATTCATTCTTTTTAATCTGAACAAAGTATGTAGGATTTATACATAAGAAAATATCATGAATACAATTCCAATAACCAAAATTTATAAAGGATAATTGACAAAATGGAGAATAGTTCAATAGTTCTATTAAGTATTTAACACGTGACGTATCCGAGACGTCTATATGTCAAGGAGTTAAGACACGGTGGTTCCTGGATATTTATTTGGCCAAATTTTTCTCAACGATCAACAATTACCATTATCAGCGTCTCCCGATCCGATAAAATCGAAGAGCCCATGACAACGACATCTGCGAAAGTTTCAAGGAAACCCATTTCGACTTAGCAATTTCGCCCTAGCTATTTCCACTTTTCCAATTCTTTCCCCCCGTCTGCCCGCATCGTAGCTATTTCCTCGCGTGGTCGTGACTTTTCCACGCAGCGCCGCGCCGAGTCGTAAAGTCCCGGCCGGGCTGACTATCGATTTCACGTGTTTCCTTTCGGAAATTGCCTTGTTTTTTTCACCTCCTCCCCCTCCCCCTTCTCGCCATGTTTCGGCCACGGGAAAAGATCGATACGATATCGCGATACCTTTGAACCATGCTGGGTGGTCCCTTCGACTGACCACGCTCTGAGGACCAGCCTTAATTCGCGCCTCCATTTAAGACTCTCTAAACCAGACGCCGGCAAACTGTTTTGTTTTGTAAAGATATTAGATATTTTTGAGTTTTGCGATAAAATAAAAGACGTTGAATGAAATTCCTTTTCCTTTTATAATAATTCATTTGATCGAGGTTAACGCTTGTGCTCCCTATCGTCAAAATTTCAAATGTTTATCTGCCAATGTTGATCTGTATAGAAATTTTATCTATTCCAGAAAGATAGGTATTGTTAAAACGTAAACTTCGCAATGTCTTATCATTAGAATAAATATTACAATTGTTTTTTTTTTTTTTTTTTTAGTAAAAATTGGTTGCAGATATTTTGTTTAATTTCCAACCGAAAAGCTTCACAACAGAGTTGAAACAAATTCTACCCGATTCTTCGATCTTCCTCGTGAATTGGTAATCAGAAAATGGGCGAGAAAAAGCAAAAAGAAACTGTCCATAAAATCCAGAAGAACGGAGGAGGAAACAAGCGGAGCAACGACGAAAGAGTAACGTTTTAAATCGCTCGTCGGGTCGAGAGGACGTGAGCGGAGCGAGGCCGTGCTCGCCTCGTAATCCAGACAGATGGGACTCGTTAATGGGACGCGCGAGTAATTTGCAAGAAATCTAATAACACCGTGGACGTCTCTTTTCCTCTCCGTCTTTCTCTTTCTGCCCATAATTCGTGGCCTGACTTTTCCCCTCGCTGGTCGTCGTTGGACTCTCTCTAATGACAATACACGGGGAGGGCACCCCGCTCGTGAAAATTAAAATTCGCCCTGAAACACCGGTGACCCATGCACACCTACGCTCCGTGTCCTCCGCGCGTTAATTCGTCCACGAGAAAGCGTGAAATTGTACGAACGAACCAGCGATCCTTACACAATAATGGTCCAAATTTTATCAACCCACGATAAGAATTTTGGATAAAAATCAATCCTTATCGCTGCGACCATTTAGCGTGATCGATTGGTACGTCCAATTTCGCCGTGGAAACATGTTGTGTAATTGAATAATCAATAAAAGAAAGAAAGAGGCAAACTATAAAAATTTGTTGAAATTTTTCAAATAGCTCGAGATAAAGTCAGTGATGAGTTTGGAAATTGCTAGGAGAACCACTGTGACGAAGAAATTTATACTAATTACAAGAAATAATTCTTTTTCATGAAAGATGTCTGGGTTTTAAAGGATTAACGTTGAAAGTTCATAAAATGTAAAATAATTCTGAAAGTTTGTTATATTTAATCCTCATACGGTGGAAAAAATGTCAGTCGTGACGTAGGTGCATTGATCTTAATTGCTTTAGTGATAAATAGTATACATATAAAACAATAATCTATAATTTTAACAATGAAAATGAACTAATTAATCTTTCTTTATTGCTATTGTACGAGCCCTAAATTAAATGAAATCCCTTTTGAGATTACGTAAGCAATCAATTAAGACAATTTTAGAGAGACAATTAAAACGATTAAGATTTAAACAATTTTCAAGAACTCTCGATTCCTTGATGAGCTTTAATGACCTCAATGAACTTAATAACCACGAATCAAGCGAAGATTTCAAGTCTTGATTGAACAGTGCAATTTCTTAAGAATCTCAGACGTATAATTCTAGAGCATAAAGAAATGATATTAAGCACTACGTTTATTGCCATTTTATGTGTGTAGTAATTCAATTTCGTCTAGCTCCGGATAAGCTGTCAGCAATTTTTCAATGCAACATAAATTACGCGTAACGATTAATGTTTACAGATATTTCAAGTTGCATTCCATAATTCTGATGTAGTACAATTTTACTCGAATGACACCGTATCATATTAAATTTTTCGCAACCGATTTACTCCAAAATTATTTTCTTTAAAATTATGTATAAAAAATAAAACGTACATCATGAATTCCCATGCTATTCCCAAAGTCAAAAACCAGCTGTAATTGAAAACTCTGAAACAAATAAAATAATTTTTGGAAAAAAAATATAACCGACTTCGAAATGCACTAAAAAGAATAAAATAATATTTAATTCTCTTCGTGGGTTTCTCTCCAGCTATGTATAACATTTATGACAATATTACATTCCATGTTAGATAAAATGCATATTTTTCGGAGGCGGGCAGGATCAAAAATGCATTTTCTGTTTCGGACCGTTCAGTACCAAATCCACCTTCAATCAAATCATAATCAGCAACATCTGTCATATAGAAAGTTTTGATTGAAAAACATTTTGTACGCCGAAACTGACCACTATACAGTTTCATTCTTCCACGTTGTCACGTATCAATGAGTTTTTCTTGACGCTCATCTGTTATCAAGCCCGCCATACCCCAAACAAATTGCAATCAGCAACATGTTTCGTTTAGACAGTTTTCAATTAAACATTTCCTGTACTGAAAGTTACGAAAATTGTTTGATTCTGAGAAAATTTTTGACCCTGCCCGCCTCCGAAAAATATGCATTTTATCTAACATGGAATGTAATATTGTCATAAATGTTATACATAGCTGGAGAGAAACCCACGAAGAGAATTAAATATTATTTTATTCTTTTTAGTGCATTTCGAAGTCGGTTATATTTTTTTTCCAAAAATTATTTTATTTCACTCTTTTTAGTGGCGATCTTTGCATTCTCTGCGAAGTAATAACCACATACTGCATAACGGTGTTCCTCTCTTCATATATTATATCTCATCGTTATGAAATCAAGGTATACATACGATTGTCAGGGGAAGTATTCATGTTCATTTCTGAAACAAAAGTACATACATGTCTCTGTAGTATCATCGCAGTAAAAAGATAAAAAACACACACACGCCCGCACGCCCGCGCGCACGCACGCCCGCCCGCACGCACGCCCGCCCGCCCGCCCGCGCGCACGCACGCCCGCACGCCCGCCCGCACGCCCGCGCGCCGACCCGCCCGCCCGCGCGCCCGCACGCCCGCGCGCCCGCACGCCCGCCCGCCAGCCCGCACGCCCGCGCGCCGACCCGCCCGCCCGCGCGCCCGCACGCACGCCCGCCCGCACGCCCGCACGCCCGCACGCCCGCGCGCCGACCCGCCCGCCCGCACGCCCGCACGCCCGCGCGCCGACCCGCCCGCCCGCGCGCCCGCACGCACGCCCGCCCGCACGCCCGCCCGCGCGCCCGCACGCACGCCCGCACGCACGCCCGCACGCAGGTGGAGGTACGTATATAAAATACGTAAAACCACACAACCCGCGGTCGGTCATGCGGGCGTGTGTTCCGTGCGTCTTTGCGAGTGTTTTTTTTTCTTTTCACTACGATTATACTACAGAAACATGTATGTACTTTTGTTTCAGACATGAACATGGATACTAATGCTGCAATATACCTAACTCCTCTACTGAAATCCTTAATTATCATATTGTATTGGAATAAATAGTAAGCAATTATATAAAATACGTAAAACCACACAATATTTACGAAATTATACACAATTCATTCAAATCTCACGTAACAACTGGGATTTACTGTGTCTGATGTAACATATAGGAAAGTAGGATATTGCTTGATTCGCACTTCCCACTTGCCATGTGGCCGTCACGCTAGAAACATAATTATTGCAATAAGAGTAGTAATTAGTAATGGACGGAATAGCAGGGGTAGGTAGAGAAGGGAAGGAAAGGGATTGAAATGAAAGGGAAGGGGAGAGAGGGGAGGAAAGGAAGGGGCAGGGCGAGTTGGGTTTGGAAGGGAAAGATAAGGAAGTGCAGGGAAGTGCAGGGAAGCGAAGGGAGGTGCTGGGGTGCGAAGGGAAGTGTAGGAAAGTGGAGGGAATGTTGCAAATGGGAACATCGTGGAAACATCTCCGGTCGCAAAATGTAATACTAGGCTTCATCGATATTAAGCCGATTATGCGCGAAATAGTACGGTTTTTGCAATAAACGTGGGAAAAGACGAAAAAATGCATAATATGTTTGTTGCTAGACCAACTGGAAGTCATACCCTACAAGATCCAACAAGTTTCGATCCGATTGGTCAATTCATCATGGAGTAATCGGTGACCATACATGACGTGGACGAAACAGTACGCTTATATGCAATAAAAAAGGGGTACACGATGATAAAATGCAAAATGTTTTTTATACGGGGCCAACTGGGGGGCACACCCTACAAAATACGAAAAATTTCGTTCCGATTGGTCGATCCATCTCGGAGAAATCGCCGGACATACATGACGCGGACGAAATGGTACTATTTGATTTGTAGTAATTTATAATAAAACATGATAAAACAGGGTAACCAATGTTAAAATAAAAAATGTATTTTATCCCGTTTCTAGTGGGGGTCATAGCCTACAAGATGAAAAAGGTTTTGTTCGGATTGGTCCATCCATCTCGGCGTAATCGGTGACCAAACCTAGCATGTACAAAACTGTGTTTTTGCAATAAAAAAGCGGTAAAGAATGAAAAAATGCAAAATGTTTTTCTTACGGGACCAACTGGGAGTCATACCCTACAAGATGTAAATGGTTTCATCCCGATTGGTCCAGCCATCTCGGCGTAATCGGCGGACATACATAAAAAAAAAAAAAAAAAAAAAAAAAAAAAATATACTGATCGAATTGAGTAACCTCCTCCTTTTCGAAGTCGGTTAAAAAGATTCCCCATCAAATGAATCATGGGGGACGATTTGACTGGTATCGCTTTTTTTAATTAAAATTAATGCTGAAATAACGAAACCTGACAAATTTATTTATTTAAATTCATCTTACTTTCGAGCTTTTATGAAACACGAGTAGACAATAATTTTCATGAAAATTTACGAGATGCAATTGAAAAGTTGCCACAATTTCTTGAAATGATTATTAAATCACAATATAAGGAATGTTTCGTTCCCTTAAAATTTCGTACATTAAGTACAGTCATATATTTTTTTAACACTCCTCAGATTGTTCAAGGCGGCTTGGTCCCATCGTTAACCACAATTCAGTCGTCCGTGTGTATGCACGCGATGCATCTCTACGTGACACCACACAGAAAAGAAATGGCGAGGAGTCGGGGGTGTGTAGAAGGAGCAGGACTCGTTAAGCAGTTTGCGGTTCGTCCCGGCCTTTTTTTCAAGGCGCGCCTTTAATGTAAACATATTCCGCGAAGAGATCGGCATCTTCCTCTGTTTCTGCCCCGTTTCCTTTCCGCTCCATTCCCGTTCGCCTTTTGCTTCCCGTCGCCACCAACTTATTCTATTTGTGCCTTCTGTCCTTCTCCGTTGCACGTCTCGTCCGCCCGTTAAACGCGTTTCGTTTCGCGCGTATTCGTCCTTTTACGAATCAACCTTGTGGCTCCGATGGTCCACCCACGAAGATCGATCTGCGGATCGACGCCATGTCGGACGGTGATCTTTTGATGATGGAACAGGATGAAAATTCGACTCCCTATTATAAATTGACTCCTCTGCTTCTTTCGGTATACACTCGACGATACTGCAGCTGGCTGGAGTTGGATCATCGATTTTATCGACAATATTGCATTTAACTTCTTGCCTGAACATCTTGACAGCCGCTTGTTTAGCGCCATTAAAAAAAAAAAAAACTCTGTTTGTATCGAGGTAAAGATTGAGAGAGTACACGCCAGAAAATGATCAATTTCTAAACTGTAATTAGTACAGCTATAATACAGTGAATGAAAATATATTACAAGCTATTAATGCGTGGGAAAACTGTCTCGTTGACGGCACAGATGAAGTTTGATTCCCCTTTACAGTTTTATAGCTCTGTGTTGATTTCAGTCATGAAAAAGCAGACTAGGTGCGAAACATTCATTTGATAACGCATAAATGATTCATATTGTGCAAAGTCCTCGGACGGAAGCCGTAAACGTCCAGATCCAACAATTTTACTAACAAATAAGCTGCGTTCACGCAGATTCGAACTCTTTGAAAACGGGAATCGAACGACCGGTGAGATCTATCGGCTGGCATTATCATCGTCCGGTTCGTCCTTGATCGAAGGAAACGATCGGATCCGAGCGTAACATGATACAAGCGGAATCCGTAAGTCGCGTTCTCCTCACGCTCGGTTAGCGTGACGAATCGATAATGAGCCAAGTTTCACTTTTAATCGACGTCAAAGGGGTTTGTCCCCGCGAACAAAGCTACGACGTGGCAGACTGTTTCGCGTCCGTTCTTCTTCGTCGAAACGAGAAAGAAAAAAAGAGGCTCGCTTCGAGTAACTCGATCTGCACGAACACCTACGAAATCGAATTATACAGGCTGACACGCCATGAATTTTAATCGGTTCTTAATCTCCACTGGGAGAGACCGTTACTTTTCTCGATCGGCCGTGTTCCTTTCGCTTTTCGCAATACGCATTGTTTTACTCTGAATCGACCGATCACCTGTCACCGGATACGCAACAGAAACTGTCCGAGGATGTTCGAAGAATATTTCATCCAAAATCGAAAAATCCGTTGCTTAATTATCCCGAACAAGGAAAACAGAAAAATTGTATTCGAAAGTCTTCAATTTAGCGAAATTACTTTTAGTACTAATTAGAATTAAATCTCCAGAATTTGGAACATTGTTTATAAACCCTCTGCGCTTAATTGCATCGATTTTTGGAGGAATGGTGTAAAATTTGGTGAATGAAAATAGCTGTTCTAAGATTAAATGCTTTTCAATACGTCGAAGGAATTTTTATTCTTTGCCAACGGAACACAATTCAGCCAGTACTGAAAATCGCTAACGAGCAAATAAACTGGTGGCCCGCGATAATCGCGTTCACGAACCGAGCGTCCTGTAATTAAAAGCTGAACGTCTTTCTGATATCGCCGGCTACCGAACAACGAAATTCCCTCCAGGGCCCATTAACATAGCTCGTGGCGCTCTCGTTAATCACCTATTTTATCGCCATTAACGTTCCCTCTACCGATTAACTTGAGTTCGGAACGTGTGCGAAACATCGTTACGAATTAATGGCCGTTCCAATGGAATCAACGGTGGTCCGGTACGAGCAGGAAATGTGAGATTCCTTCAAAAAATCGTGCCAGTCAGTCGGTCAGTCGGTCAGTCAAGACAGAGAAGTAATCTATCCCACACCGTCTCGATCAGTAATTGGAAAGAGGAGAAACAAAATTAGAAACAACCTGCTAAACAACGCCTTTAATACCTGCCACGATCTCGAAAGGCGATCCTCGGGTGGTTCTATCGAAATCGGACCACCTGCTGATCGAGAATTACCTGAAACCGATGTGTCGTTTGATACGACACTGAACGATTTCAACCGGGTCAATCTTGTTCCGTTTGTTGACGAACCGGGCTTTAAACTATAGTAATTTAGATCAATTTACTAATGGTTACTATAGTTATACATAGTTTGCTAATTACCATCAAACTAATTATGGCTGTTCATAGAGTATTGAAGTTTCTTTTATCGAGTAATTTATTGAATTACCTCAACAATTATATAAACGAAAATATCAGACTATTAACACGTTCTCTGTTCGATAGCAAAACTCTCCGAACTGTTCGAATTCCCAGAACTAGTTCAGAATCAATCTTCGCAGATAAGGTAGACAATTTCTCTTTATAACAGCCGCAATCACCTCGTTACACCATGAAGGCTCACTCTACAACTCGATGACGGCACGGTTTCTCATAACTTATAACTAGCCCTAATCGTTTCTCCGTCGGTATACACGGAACTTGTTAGCAATCGTAATCTCACGAATCGGTCGCATCGTTGCACGATCAAGTTCCCGTAACGGCACGTTTCCCAACTTAGTAGCACAATTTAATCGTACCGCGTGCAATTACCTAGCCGATCTTTCCTCCACTTACGCAACTGCTTTTGCAACTGCAGGTTGTCCAATGATCCGCGACCGACGCGGAACCTGCTGGAACAAGCTGTAAATCAACCAAGTCGTTATTCAATCACAACATACCTTCTCGTTTGGAACCGCAACAATGTGGGCTGCAAGAATCCTCGAAGTTCTGCAACAATCGTGTTGAGACGTCTCGACGTCGCGGTTCAAGGTCGTCGTTCGAGTTCAGCCTCGTTGCTCTTCTGATTGAAAGAATAGAAAAGAAGACAAAAGATAAAAACGGAACGAAAAAAGCGGTAAAAAAGGAAGAGGACGGATGATCGATGGTGAGAATCGGTTGGACCAGTCACTGTGGCTTCGTACAGGAGAAGACATCAGCTCGTGGAGGAGGTGCCAGGACTGTACATTCGGCGCCTCACGCTCGAAGACCCCAGGAGCGCGAGGGAACCCTCGAGTTCAAGGTCACAATCCCCGGCACGCCATATCTGTCATCCTACCACCGGTTACGTGCCCTCCTCCAGAAAATCCTCCAGGTATTCCATCTCCGTCTTTCTTTCGCTCTCCGAGAAACTCTCGCTGATCTACCGCGAACTTTGGATTCGCGTGCTCGATGCACCGTTCAGAGTACAGGATCGATACAGGTCACCGGGGACCGATGTTTCCGCTCGGTGTGGATGCTTCTTAAGTTGGTGAACCTGAAACGTGAGCAGTGTTTGTTAGTACCGGACAGAAAGACGGGTTTCGGGCTGTTGAACGTTTTATTGTTTGGAGGGATGTGAAGGTTCTCTGAGAATGAAAGGAATCTATAGTGTGCCTTGTTTATTGTATAATGATCAGTTGATGCGATTAACACGTTGACTACCGTAAGGACTAATCAATGATCGTAATCCAGTAATTGATAAAAAGCTTTAAATGATGAGTTTTTATGTCACCTAAGTAAAATTGAAATATCACACCTGCTTTGTAAAAAGCGAAAAATAATTTAATATATTTATCCTACCCTTAATTGTTCTCGAATATTTCAAAATGTTGGTTAGAGTAATTGAGTTAAGAAGATTAGCATAAGTCTTCGGCTCAGCATCCGTTCTAATATCATTGGAAAAAACTATCAAGTTAATTAGAGGAGAACTGATAATTCACCCTAATCTTGGTAATTAATTAATAATTTTACAAAAGCCTCGTGGTTGCAGTTTTATTTTGACGATCTAACACAGGGGTGGCCAACCCAAATGGTTTTGCGGGCCACTTTGGAAATGCATCATAACTCCGCGGGCCGCACATAAAATTATACATTATATCCCCATATTAGATTTAGATCAGTATAGACATTTTTTTGCAGTGAAAAATTGAAACATAACTGCAAACACATAAATAAAACAGGCAATATCTGTCATATATTCGCAAGAATATTATTTTAAAGTCATAGTTAATTTTTTCTCATAATTTCGACAGTTAATTTTTTAATATATTGATGCAAAAGTGATGTATTTTTTATTAATACATTGGCTTTCACTACTTTGGCCATTATAAAATAAATATATTTTGTAAAGGTGTCATGAATCTCGCGGGCCGGAAACATGTTCAAAGCGGGCCGCATGCGGCCCGCGGGCCACGGGTTGGCCACCCCTGATCTAACAGAAGACAATCGGATCCCGCGGAGACAGGATTTCCTAAGCGATTCGTTCCCGGGGGTCTGTATAGCCTTTAATATGACGTAGGAACCCGTAATTAAACGCACTAAAATTTAACCGTCGAGACAGAAGGAACGATAGGTGGCGCGCGACTTAATAAAGCCTCGAAGACGATCGTACCCTTTCAGCCAGCATTATAACCTTATTAAGGCGGCTATCGCATCGAAAACGCTATGTCCGAGCATCATTACGATCCAAGTTTTCGTCCACGCTCTGTAAGTCGGTTTCTCGTTGTTCCTTGTCTCGCTCTTCTGGAATTTGCCACTTTTTTTCCTCCTTCGTTTCACCGCGACGCGACGTTCCAAAACGTGAGTATAGTATTATATTTCGAGACTGACCCCTCGGAGATTCGGACAAGATTACCGAGTTTATTGCGAGTTTAGAACGTGCTCCTGTTTCTCGTGAATCTACCACCAATGGATCTAATGGTCGGCTCCCAGAAAGAATTCCTTCTTCGTCGTTTTTGAGCTAGCTATTGGCCTTGGCCGCCCGTTATCGTGCTCCATTTATCGACGAGGCTTCAATAACATTCTAATTTCTGCTGGATTTTCATGTGCTGTTCTACGAATACTCTAACCCTTTAACAGTGCATTTATGAATAGAAGTAACAACTTCAATTTTAATTTCAACTAAAATCTTTCGCCAAAGTCGACGGGTTAAGAGAAACCTCAGCATTAGTTACAATAATTGATATTTAACGAAATTTTCATTGGCTTTAGAAAGTGTCATGACTAAGGGCGTTAAAATGCTAAAAGATAGAAAGAAAATTTCACAAGGCAAAAGTAACCCACGAATAATGTCTTTTTTCAATCGAAATCTTCCCATGCTATATACTTCCTTTTCGTTCAATCATCTCATTACCTCTCATTGCATCTCCACGACGTCCTCTTATTTGTATGTCCTCTTTTTTGCTCGAAAGTCTTTGCACGCGAGATTTTCCGCTTTTGTTCATGCAAACTTTTCTGCAAATGACAGACGTTCGTGTTCGCCGGTATTCGACTGCTTCGGGCCATCGGTAATTATATGTATACAGTCGTTCGGTAATGCAATCCCGACAGAAGAAGATATCCTTTCTCACAGTCGTTAAGCGGCTTCTTCCTTGACCGTGAGGAATCATTCTGAAGAAGGATCGTTACCGAGTGAATCTGAAAAGCGCTGCTAACTTCATCGTGACGTGGTACTATTCGTCATTTCTATATCTCTTCGTTCCATACGTCTTTATCCTTTTCTTATCATAATCGTCTTATGCTAACACTTCTTTTTCTATGTATTTTAATAATCAGGGTTAACAGTTTGTAAACGACTATTACAATTTTGATCAACAAAAAACAATTTATAACATAAACCTTATAGCTTTTCCTAACAAACATAGTGTATTATTTTCGTATTTACCTATTTATTATAATATTTAGTTTTGTCTATTGAACAAACTTTATAATAACTAACAAAATTATTAGTAATTAGTCAACTAAGAGAGATCCTTGTGGAAATCCATACATCCCGCGGGGTGTCAAGATATTAATGGTGTATCCATCCCAAAGGCAACATTCGAATTTCCATCCCGGAAACTAACTAACTGAGGGTGTTCGAAAACAGTTACAGGTCGTGGTTGGAGAGAATCCGGAAGGAGAGACCGCCTTTTTTAACCATCGTCTCGTTGGAACTGCCAGAATCCCCGGTTCCCCTGATCGAAACTAATTCGCGAACGTCCAGGCTCGAAAACGCGAACCTCTCGGTTGAATCCAAGGACGACATCCTGGACGAGCTGGTAGAGAAGGTCACGGTGACTGGAAAGGTGGAGGGTAGGATGGAGCCACGTGGAGCAAGGAAGAGAACGTCGGGGAAGTCTCGGGGCAGACGCAAAAGAGGCGAGGAGTTCCTGGAATGTACGAAAGGAGTTCCAACCCTCGAAGAATGCACGAAGAACATTGTCGAAGGTCAATTCAAAGTCTGCCGTTCAGGTCGAACGTTTACTCGTTGGCATTCTTGGTATTTCAGGACGCGTAAGGGAATCTATTTTATGCACGGACCATGCTTCTGGATTTCTAAGGATCGATTTATTGTCGAACCGTGAGGTGGAGGGAATCGATGATTCGATTATGTAATTTTTTTCCATGAATTTAAATATTATTGAAGCGTCAACAGGGTGGACGATAGATTATTGACGGAGAAATTGGACGAAGATCGTTTGAATGGGGGAAATTATAAGTGGACGATTTAGAAAAGAATTTGTTGGGTAATTGATTTGGAAAAGAAATGATACAATTTTAGAACTTGACGAATGTTTGATTGTTCCTTTTTTAAGTATTTATTCGGATGAAAATAAGCAACTGTGTTTGAAATAATAACTCAGAATCTGGACTATCCAGTGAGATAAGTTGAAAGTAATCAAAATTTATACAATTGAGCCTTGGATCTTGAAACGTAGAATGGTTAAATATAATTAAATAGGTATTAAAAAATTAAAAAAACAAATCTCATATTCGATTTTGGTACCTGATATTAATAATCTGTAAAGGGAACACGGAGTACTTAAAAGAAAAATTGATACGATAACCTTCTTTATAAGACAAACTTTAAATGTTAGTTTCTCTCCATGACAGTTACTACACACGAGTTAAACAGGTTGCAGTTTACAGGCGCATCAAAGTAACGCCTAATCCTATGCAACCCAATATGATTTACTGTTCAACCTCACAGATATGATCAACCCGTTACTATCATAGATAGTCTGTGAAATCGTTTTTGTTATTGTTACATACCTTTTTTTATAGTTCACGATGAAATAAACATTAACGATTTGTCAAAATCTTCATAATATATTATGCAACCCATAATGTCTGTAGTAGTCAATGGTTAACCCTTTAACAGGATTATATTTACTCACGCTCTTAAAAGTCAACATACACATTAACAAAAGCACAATAATCATTCCTCTAATTTACAATAAAGTATCTGGAAGATATTCTCGTTATTATTCTATAAGTCAGTCATCATTTCTGAAATTATTACATATTTATATTGCTTATTAGTACATAAATATCAGATTAATAATTCCTTAATAATAACAACCCAGAGTGTAAATGTAATTCCATGAAAAAAAAAAAAAAAATGAAATTCCAATAGTAAAAAATCTAATTCGATAAATGTCAATCGACGCTTACTCGATTACCGAATTTCAGGTGGCAATCGAAGACGTTTATCGGATCTCGATCTCCAGGATGTCACCGAGTGCATCTGTTCCGAGATACCGGCAAACTTTCGCCTCTGTGTCGGTAAGAAATCAGAGGCAACGGGTGTTTCGCGATCGCCCAGCCCGGAAATGACTCACACCATAAGAATCGCGATGAGGCAACACGATCGTTCGACTTGCGGGATTAACAACGACGTCGACGAAACGGAAGGAAACAGAAGATCGAGGCCGGAAACGAGCCGGAGAAACGTTCGGAGAACGGGGAAAGAGGTAGACAGGGACGAGTGTGGTGACGGTGTGCAGGACACCTTAAATTTCACACTGAATTGCAGCAGCCTCCGATTGACGTGCCGTGACACGAGCCTCAGGACCGGAATAAGCCGTGAGAAGCAACAGAAACCGAAAACGAGGAATTAATTTGTTCGAGTGTCTTTTGAGTCGTTCTAATCCTATGATAATCAAGATAGTTTCGATTAAGTTGTTAATTGCTGTTTATAGTCGAAAAGAAAAATCTTTTTGGTGAAATATTGAACTGCATATAACGTGTATCGCAAAGTTTTTGTTTATGTATGTATAATTAAAAGTAAGATTTTCTCTTCGTATTCTGAGAATACCTACTACTTGTTGAAGTTTGTAGTATGGGTATCTTAAAAAAAAATTCGTGTTTCAAATTTTACGCACTATTGTAAATAAATTTTTAATGACGACTACAAGAATTATATTGCTAATATAAAAATTCTTGTATCATGTTTCAATATTTAATACCTTCTATTGTGATGTCGGTACCCAACTTATGGCTCATTTAGAATTAAATTAATTAACATCTTGATAATTTATTATATTGCTTCAGAAAGTGTTTAAGAGAACGAAAGTGTTAACATATTTTTACACGAAACATGAATATTTGAATGAATATTTTTTAAAACTGATGAATTTTTATATAAAAAATGATATGACGTATTTTACACTGAATTTTGACTGTTTTAATTTTGGATTAAATGTGTAGGTAATATTTTTCCACTTTGTCATAAATTTTTGATTAACCTGAACTCTGACCAATATTTACCATCACCCTTTAACTAAAGTTGACTCGTTCTGAAAAATAAATATTCTTATTTCCCTATAACTTATTAGAAGCCAGATGATAGAAATAGGAAATATGAACATTTCAGTGTGAAATATTTCATTATGAATTCGGTATGAAAATATGAATATCCAATCATAATATTGTATGCAAATTTCCTTATCCATCTGTTCGATATTTAGAAAATTTACAAATTGTCAGTATATGTACCTCTGCCATCAACTTTATCAAATGATTATCATCGAAGCATCATTTCCATGTCGCGCTCCTCAAACAGTAAAATTACCATGAGCAGCAGAATAAAAAGGAATTCAACCGCAAGAATCGATCCCCCGTTTCAGGAACATCCGAATTAGCGGAATTCCAGTGCGATGATCTCGGATGCCATTGTGTCTGGGATTCTATTCCGGCTATCGGAGGAAAAAAAAGACCGATCACGAGCGAAAAGCCCGCCGAATCAGCCACGGGGAACCATGAATCCTCTCGTGTGGCAATAAATCGCGAATCGTCGCTCAAGATTTCCACGAATCGTTCATCGACGAGCACGCATACCCTCACGAAACGCGGGTCCAGTTAGTCTATTAATTAGCTCGCCTAATAAATCGCGACCGGGGCCCCGGCTAATCAGACAAGGAGAAGAAGGAATCCTCGACGTGGAAGAAAGAAGAAGAGAGTTTCGTCTGCTGGTGGACCGGCACAAGAGATGAGAATCGTGAGTCTAGGCTGGCCTCTTGGAAGGCCAAGCCAGCCCAAACCGGGTGAGAGAAGTTAGCCGGGTTCTCTTCTCCTTCTTCTTCTTCTTCTTCTTCTTCTTCTTCTTTAGCCCCCCTCCCCCTCTGCACGCCTTGGCGATGTTCTTCATCGTATTTTTATTTTGTCTGTGCTGTGTGCGCTGCTCCTTCGTAGGGCGAAAATGGTTCATGGCCGTTCCTAACCGCCGATTTCGCCGCGGATCCTGCCAGGAGTATCGACCTCTGTTCCTCTTACTCCTCCTGATTCTACTATTACTACTTCTTCTTCTTTTTTTGCCAGCTCGTTTTCTCTTATCTCTTCTTGGGTGTGCTTTTTTGACGATCGTCGTTGAATTTTCGTCACTTAACGCGTTGAATGTCGTACGAAATTTAAAAGTAAGCCGGCCAATTCGATTCCAATGCTTAATTGAGGAAAACTGCTGTTATGGTATATTCTGTTTAATCTTTAAATGCCTGGACACTTTTGCTGAACAAAAATTATTTGTTGCAATTAATTATTATGCATACGCCATGATAGTTTTTCTAGGTATTGTAAATATTACTTATGATGCTATACTCATCAATGGCTTTCTCTCAGAGCTGATTTCGAGGATTCAACAAATTTAAAAGCAACTTTTGTACGCAGTTAAAAGTTAAAGTCAATTAAAGGGTTAATTAAAGACGTGCCGGTGATTCGCGTGGGATTCAAGGTGTTAATTACCATCGCAGGGTCACATTTGATCCCGTCAGCATTAAATCTATGATTTTTTCTATTAACCTTTTGCATTCGAAGCATTTTTGGACGTAGGTCCAATCCAATTTTCCAGCTATGCTTCCAGAAAAATGTACTATTTCGGAAGAAAGGTGTTAGAAATATTCGAGAATCTGTTTATTTTTATTCCCTTCGTTAATTTTCTATATTTTGATACGGATGAAACTGAAATTTCGCATCATAGAATATTCCGATAAATTAAATACGTCGCCTCAGAGGCGCCACTCGAGTGCAAAGGGTTAAAAGATATAGTACTATGTTATCCCTCATCTCATGCAAAAAAATGCCCTGCATGTTATACTTTTCTTTCTACATCATGGTAATTAAGGGTTAATTTACTTTTAATTAAAGAACAAGAACACAATATTTTTCCATTCATCGCAAAATGGTTAATTAGCGACATACGGTTAAATTGCTTTAATCATGGTATTTTCGTAATTACGATGTCATAAATGTTCCTCCCGTCATTATTTTCCCTTTAAAATGATATTCGTCCGTTTACTTGATCCTTGAGACGAATTACTTCATGAAACCA
Organism: Stelis phaeoptera; assembly: GCA_943735885.1. Lineage (NCBI taxonomy): Eukaryota > Metazoa > Arthropoda > Insecta > Hymenoptera > Megachilidae > Stelis > Stelis phaeoptera. The sequence continues at coordinate 9,070,722 of OX030930.1, forward strand.
GGGCCATTACTTTTTTACTCGTCCCGTAGTTACGAGCTAATAAAAGTACTTGCTAAAATGGCTACTTAACTTGATCGCTCATCTTCAAACATTGTTTCCTTTCTATGCTTCATTTCCACCTTACTGGATCTTGTTGAAATCTATTCTTCACTTTTTACCATCGAATTTTTCCATATGTAGCTTTGTTCTCGAGAAAATGATTCTGAATCGAGATTATGATAATTATTCGTTATAAAATCCATTTTTTTTTTTTCACAAAATATGCGAATCGGTAAAGATATTAGTACAGATATATACTTTGTTGTATTTTGCAATTAGCTACACCTAACTATATTTTATAATCAGCATCAGCACGATATCACTACTTTCTTCGAGATGTAAACATTTGTTGTTTGCATCAAAATTTGTTTACACGATTTTTAAAATATGGGATTTGAAAAAAAAAAGTTTCTGCATCATAAAAAAAAAGAAATTCGATTTCTTTCGTGTAAATAATAATAGGTGTATATTTATTCTCGTCATTTTTAAGGAAGAGGGTTAATAATTTTGCTGTTGGTTAACATTTCGTAGAAAAATGAGAATATAATATTAACATATTATGAAGGTACATAATCATTTTGCTGAATTTGCCCTTATAAACAATTCGTAGCACTCGGACACGGAATTTAATTTCTAACTTTATCTTCTTTTCATTTTCCAAATGTTTTTCTTTTACCCTAAATATTATTTATCAACAGCTGAAACCATTTTGTTTCATAATTAGTAGCTTTTAACTTCAATCGAAATACTGCTATATATTCCCTAAGTCCGAAGATTAAAAAACGTTCGTACCTAAACAAAGCTCTATTGGGTTCACCCTTGCCACCACAAACGCCTCGTATGTGTCGCGAGCAGCGAAAGTGTTGAATCGCGAACGATTCGCTTCGTTTCACGATGTACGATTCAATCGTACAGACGCGTTCGATAATTTCCAAGAAATCGAAGAAATCCGTGCGGTTTCTCGATAGACGAGCAGAGTCGATGCTCGATGGAGCGCGGAACTCTGCTTTTTTCCCCCCACGCCCCCTGTCTCTCTCTATCTTTCGTCTTCAACGCGGCAATCAACATACCAATTTCCTATCTCCACGGTGCTCTGCCTCCTCGTGGATTCGTTCTATCCCCCTTTTCAGCTGTGTCCGTGGCCGTGTCTCCGGGGGTGGGGGGACAAAGAAGAAAAGAAAGACGAACGAAGGCGTCGCGGTCTCATCAGCGAACGACGCGACGCACAAAGTCCTTTTTGTTTTCGCGATCGGATTCGCGTTACTCGGTCTCGTCTCGATCGGGTAAACGCGTTAATCGATTTCAAGGATGGGACGAAAGGGGAGACGATCCATGGGAAGATGAAGAAATGCAAATTAAGGAGAGGGGCGAGGAACGAATCGTGAATCCGAGAGGGGAATATTCTCGTTGAGCAAAAAACAAAGGACGAAGAAGTGAAATGAGGATAATATTTTGATAAGTATGTAGAATAGGGTTCGTTTTCATTGCAGTGACCTTGAAGTATGCTTTCAAGGACAATACTTTGAGTGATTTTATACTTGCGTGTCATATTCCGCAGGAAAAGAGGTAAGTTGGAATTTTTCATCAGTTTGAATGCATGAACTTTAAAAACGATAATAATACTTTTTCATACTTATTTTATCCGTAAAATGCATTAATTACCAAATAATTACGACGTGTGTGTTATGGTAACACGTTCTGTCGCAAAGTACGTGTGAAAATCGTTTTGAGATAACGTTACTAGCATTGGTAATCTGAATAAATAATCAAATAATAATTAATGTCACGAGGTGCTACCTGTTTTTAATAATATTAAAATAGAATTGAATTTTTAAATGTGCATGCTTATGAACAAGTTTAGAAAGTCTACTTTTCCTTCGTATTATAGTGAGCTCAGTTTAAGAAACAGAAAAAAAAGAGTAGTGTAGTTCGTGTTTTGATGGCAATGATATTATGCGATTTGAAAGTATAATAAGTCTGAGGATGTTGTAAATATATGTTTTAAAGAAAAAAAATAATAATAAATTTGTGTCGTCAAGATTTATATACAGCAGTATAAAAGATACTTATAAACTCGTAAAATTACAGTTTATTCATTGGTTCTTGTAAAACATGTATATTTTTAGAGATCTTCGGAATCAAGATGGTACAAAAAGGAATCGGGTGCTTGTATGATTTACAAAAATTATCAAAAAAACATTCAACAGGTAATAAAAGTATAGGAGCGGTAAATGTTCGTTGGACGGCGCAGTAGAAATGGACATGTGTAGTCAGACACTTCATAATAGCGGCTATTGAAGGATACGACGATTGAATGTTTTGCTTCGTTACCTTGAATTTTTAATGTAACAATAGTGATGTTCAAAATTATATTTCTTCTTTGTTTTTTCAATTACTGCGTAATTTACAGGGGGTGAAATTTCATTTCACTATACTTGACCGGCACCCGAAGTTTTTCACAATTAACGAAAGAAACGACAAAATAATCTGCAGATAGCGTTAATATTAAGCTAATAAAGTTGATTATTGAATTGAAAGGTCAAATTTGAAAATTAATTAACTACATCGTTAATAATAATAATTAGGGCTTTAGCATGTCTGGCTATATACGTCCATTTTCACTGTGGCCTTTAACGTGTTAATTACTGAACAAATTACGTTTAAATTTATAACAAGAAAAGTCAACTTTATAGAAATCGAAGCAAACAGTTTGAACGTTTTGAAACAAAATTATATGATTTCTAATTAACCATTAAATTTATTTATTTAGTATTTTATGCCGACAAAACTCGATCCTATATAGCATTTTTATATGCGCAGAAATGAAGAATATATTTGGACCTGTTAGCAATGATTCATCTTCCATATCTGTGTCGTAACGGTTTTGCTTGGCTCCTTTCTTAAGATTATTTTAAGACGCGTGTAATATAGTCGGGAACGAATTAAATATTCGTGCAATAATACATCAAGCGATCGTTGCAAAAACTGAGGTAGATACGGCAATTTTGTTATATAATTCGTTGGAAAGAAACAATAATTGAGAAGCAACAAAAAGTGCAGTTAACCGATATAATATTTCGATGAAAAAGAGACGAAATAATTGCGGGCGATCAACAGTATTTTTATCAACACGATTTCCATTCGTGGTTTTGTTTTCTTGGATCCCATAAACCTCTCTCTCGTATCGCGGATATTTCTGGGAAGCCCAACAACTTGACGTGCACCGAGAAAATACTCCATTTATCGTATTAGATTGTATATGCTGAAAGCACTTATTAAATGTCGAATAATAATTAACCCTGGTGTAACCGAGAGCTAAGGTTATCCTCGTTTCGTCAAATAACTGAATACTTCATTGAACGTGTTCCAAACAAACGGGATTTCATTCATAATGCTTGAATCAAGTTGAAAATTTCAGAAGTTGATTTTGCTTTTATAAATTCTGTTGATTCATGCCTTCGTACAAGTCCTGATTAAATGTAACAGTATTATATAATAGGAAAATGGAAAAGGCATGTCTGATTATGAAAAATTATATTTTAAAAAATCTTTCCAAGAGTCAACAAGTTTTAGCAAAACTAAAGTAAACATGATAAAAACACAATTATCAAAGAACGAGATTTTTCAATTAACAGGGAAGATGTTTCCGAACCGTTTCTGGACTCGTTTCGAGGCACACTCAACAGTCGATTAATATTCAAGGTGTTAACTAAACAGGCTTTAACTTCGTTAAATAATTCAATTCACATTCAATCTTCAAGTCAATTTCAAACGAAATGAAACGCAGCGTTCGGTCGCCTCGTTATTAAAAAGATAACGATACTTGCTTGATCGGTTTTAAGTTTGCTCGCGACGATCAACGATCTTTTATCGAATAAAGTATCTCTGTAGATTCGAGCGCCGGCTCGAGCTTTCTCGCTTGAAATCTGTGCCTCGTATCGAGCTCTTTTTCCTTTACGGGCCATTAGAATCGCTCGAAGCTCCAATAAAAGCCGACGGAGATTGCGTCCACGGTTTCGCAGAGGCTCGACGTTCATTACATCGGCCCGATACGAAATTAAAGATCCGTTTTCAGAGTGTCGCCGGTTAACCGGTTTCCAAGCCGGCCGCATTTCGTCGTTCCACGCGACGACACCGTCCGGAATTAAGATATCGGGCCATATTCGACCCCTTAACTGGCATCCTCGTTCGAACGAGCTTCCGATTAGCCTCGACAGTCCGATTAATTCTGTCGATTCTTTGAAACGCCCGTGAAACGTGCCCTACCTCTGTCTTCTCTCGATGCGAATATCCCTTCCACAGGCAATCTCGACGATACGACAGTTCATTTGCAAACTCCTCGATCTCGTTTACGGAATTTTGATAATTAGGCACCTGATGGAGTCGAGAATAAATAGCACTGTATGTAAATGTCAGGAGACCTTCTTTTTCTTTTTTAATTGTTGGAAAAATTTAATGGTTGTTGATGGAGGGCTCTGCGCTCACTTTATTATACAATATTAACCGTCGGACGACGAAGTTGGCTTTGTTAGCTCTCTCCGTGATCCGTCGTCCGAGGGTTAACCCTTTTATATTATACATTAGTTTTTTATATAATGGCCCAAGACTGATGTCACATCCATACGTTGACCCAAGAATTTTATATTTTTTATTTCTTCTCTGAAGTTTGGAAACAGGACTTGTGTACTAACGCTAACATAAAGTCTCCTAACCCTGACATCCAGATATTAATAAATTATTCTATATTTCGAGAATAAAACCATGAGAAACAGAAACATCGTAGCAAATAAGAGTCAAAATTTTCAGCCATAAACAAAAGTGTTCGTGTTCAGTTTCGACAACGTTTAATTATTCTCACACAATGGCCAGCCTTGGTTACGGGTCTGGTCACCGTGAAACAAAAGGAACATCGCGGAGACACCAGCCGCCTATTATTAAAACCGAGCTTCGTCCTGGATGAGAATAAGAATACTAAACGCGAAGAACAAGCAGTACGAAGAGGACGTGAAAGAAGGAAAAGAAGAAAAGAAAAGCTGAAACGGCGCGATACCTTAAAATGATCATCACTTTGAAGGATCGGCTCAGGCACGAAGGAGAGGCGAGGGGGTTAGAATAGAGGAGATAAAAGAAGTAGTAGGTATATCCTTGATGAGCGATCGTTATCACGATGAAAATGCAGTCTCGGATCGATCCACTGCAGTCGATTTCTCCCCTGGCTTCTTTTATTAGACTGCCAATTTCGTGGCGCCTTCTCGCTCCATTCCTTTTCACCCTCCTTGCTCTGTCTTCTTTCTTCTTTCCGTCTTTCTCCATCCTATCGACAAAGTTCACGTTTCACTTTCTCCCTCTATCGTTCTCCTACGCTTCATTTTTCTTCGCTCGCACGAAATCTCGCTGACTCGCCGCCAGAAATTCCGCTCTCTTCTCTAATCTCGCGACCGCTTTCCGGACGTTTTATCTCGTGCATGACGTCAAGCGTTCCGGGGCGCACATGTTCGACCCGCACGAAGAATAAATTCGATTATGCACCAGTACGGAATCGTGAATTTCACAGGGACCGTCTTTGTCGCCCGATCTCGACACTTCGTACAGATTTCTTCTTTTTTCTTAAGACCTTGATCACGATAACCCTGCGTCGAGATACGCCGGAAATGGATTCGTTCAATGGGAAAGCAACACGAATGAATCATCTCAGACGGCTATCGAGAGAAATTGCTCGACGAATGAAGAACAATTGCGTTCTGTGTAGAACTTTACGCTTTACCGCTTTATCGTAGTCATTGTTTATTTTGGATTGGATACATTTTTAAGTCGTTAAAAAGATTGTTTTCTGTGTTAACACGTTGGCTGCCACGGGGGTCACCGGTGACCGGTACCCGAAATTTTTTACAATCAAATAATTACCAACAGAAATGATACAATAAACCACGGATAGCGTTAACATTAAGCTAATAATGCTAGCTATCGAATTGAAAACTTAAATTTGAAAATTAGTTCATTGTATTGTTAATAATTAGGATTTCAGCGTGTCTGACTACCCACGTCCGTTTTTACTGTGGCAGCCAACGTGTTAACCAGTTTTTGTAATATGTTGAACTTAATTCCTTTTTGTACGCTTAGAATTTACACGATAAAATATATTGAAAATAATAGATAAGGTGTGTTAAAAAATATAAATACTGTTCGACCGAAACGTTTAATAATTTTAGAATGGTAACGAACGGGTTACGGGAAGTTCGCAGCAATTCGTCGAAACGAAAGGGATTTTTTCTCTCGCGCGGTTTCTTAAAAAAATGGCGAAATCACGGAAACTCGAAGTTGGGGAAAAAGTCTTGTCATCGGTTCCGTCGCGGCGACGAGGACAATAATTCCCTGCGACAACGTCGAGACGAGAATAATTGGCGGAAGGAAGGACCGGATGCAGCGCGGACGGCAAGAACGGATGGAACGAAGAAGACACGTGATGCAAAATGGCAAGAATATCGGCTCCACGGAACGACAAGGACCACGCACAACTAAGATTATACTCTCATTAACTTGATCCCGGTGAAATCATCGGGACGAATGGGAATTGTTCGCGAGATTGAATATTCGACGGTCTTCTGTCGGTTCTGAAGGGTCTTCAATTTCTTTGGAATTTCGTTCAATTTTCTCGAACTATCTTTTTCTTTCGAAAATTGGTCCCAGAAATCTTTTCATTTGAAACAGGAAAACAATCTTCCATTATAATACAGTTACACATAGCAATAGGCTTCAAATAATCGATATAGACCAGCTTTATTAAATAAAATTTAGCACATGTCTTTCGTAATAACTATTCTTCATATTCTTCTTTTATATCATATAATTTTTGGAATAAATACTGGTAACTCCCCCCCCCCCCCCCCCCGTTCCACGTTTATTAAAATCTTTTCCCTTCATTCAACAATCTACTCTTAACACTAGAATTACCGACGTTTTATGCATACTGACTTTCAAGTAGAAAATAAAATAGAAAAGTAAATAAATAAAGAACGAAATATATATTAGTATATACAGTAGGTCTTTATCCTGATAAAAATTAACACATATTTTAATAAAAGCGTTCTGATAAATTTTATGATTTTATTTAAGAAACCATCAACCAGTCATTTTGACTGGTTTGGTAGTTCTAGTGTTAAAGCTATAAAAATTCAATTTTTTTAATTAACACTAGATCTATCAAATTGTAATTTTAATACATTACAAGATTTATTAAAATCTCATATTCTGTGTATTAGATTTTCTATCCAAATTTTGTAATATTACACGGGTACTGTATATTAGTGTTTTGTAGGAATTTGGGATCTATTTTCTATTCTAACATGTTTAGTATAATATTTCATAAATTTTATTTCAATCAAATCGCCGAATTAAATGTTCGTCACTTCATAAAAGAGGCTGAAACGAAATATCTTATAGTTAGGTTGAAAAATTTTCAATTCCGCAGTGTCTTCAATTAAAGTCGAGCTAATCGACTTTCTGGTAAAGAGAAGGACACGCAACGACATCTCGACGCCAGCTACGAATTTTATTATTGTCGCCAATTGACATACAATTCGAAAGACGCTGCCGATTATTAAACGGTGCATCACGGTCGTACAATGGCCCACCGACGACCGCACAGGAAGGCTTCTATCACCGCTGATTTAGCTTCATTACGATTTTTATTAATAATTTCGCTAATTGCCCGGTTTGCCGAATTAATTGGACTCGTCTCTGGGAACCGCGCCTCGTACGTTTCCTTCTTCCAATCATCCTGATATACTTGTCAAAACTATTGGATATTACATGTTGTTGCACCGTTCAATGTTTTCCAACATCTATGTTCGAACTTGAAGACTATTAAACTATGAACCTTTACTCCATGGAGTTATATGTAACACTTTGTATAATAGTTTTCTTATTTTGCCAACGAAATTTAAACAATTTCTGCCTTTATATTACGCATTGATGGGAAATCTTGAAAGTATGTATCTTTGATGCTTTATATTTTGAAAATGATCAAGTGGCAATATTCAATATTTAAAATTAAAGTCGAAATACAATTAAATAATTGAAAGTAAAAGAATTTGTTTTTAATTCTGAGAAGAAGAGTAGTGTGAAATAATTTTCATTTAATTCCATAAAGAATTATTTATTAAAAATCTGATCAAAGTAAACACCATCCTGATAAACTTCTTGCCATATTCCTAATCATTTTTTGAATCGTCTACTACGAAAGAATTCGAATATTTATGACGAAAAATACGCGGGGTATCGCCATATTAATTGTGAATCTAATGCTACAGGAATTTTGTAAAATATTAACGGAAAAGTTTAAGTTGCAAAATTGACGGATTCTGTTCGGAGTAATTAAAATTGTACCGCGTCGTAGCAGGTTCTCCCTTACTCGTTGCGACGTTTGACGCGTTAATGAAAATTAAACACAGATTTCAGAGTAAAAAATTTGACAAATCAGCGTATCGTTTGGTCACCAAGTGGAGAACACTCACGATCGAGCAGCTGCAACGGAAATCGATGGAATGCCGTTCTCCAGGTTGCACCAGAACTCGGGCTGGTAAACCTGGCCCGATCAACGCACCGATAAAGCACGTCGCGGCGCTGGCTAAAATAAACCTTTATAATTTTTTTCTTATTCGCACCAAATTAATCATTGCCAACCGGAGGATATTTCACCGCAATTCGAGATATTTTATTGCAAGATAACGATACGACCAAAATAGGATCCATCCGGGACGTTTCTAATGAATTAATTTGATGAACGAGTCGCATTCATTGATATACTGTTATTCGTTATAATACTCGCCCAACGAAACCGGATATCTCGCCGATATTTATATTTGAATATAACCAAGATACTTTCGAAAACTTGTGAATTTATTTTCTAAATTTCGGAAGGAAAGATTATAACTGATAACTGGATTGGAACAGCGCAAATGGATGCGTGTGATATTGAAACTCTAATTATTAATAATACGAATAGTTCATTTTCAAATGGAAGTTTCAGTGGTAACTTATCTTTCTGTTAGTCGATTATAAGAAATTCTCAGCGTTGGTTACCAACAATGCCCAACGTATCCTAAGCATTAACACTTCCTTATGTTACCTTATGTTACCATTACTGCAACTGGAAAAGTCACTACGGAAAATTAGAGATGTTTTTGAACTCATAAAAATCCATATGTAACAAAATTTGTACAGATCGGTTTGATATAATATCAAAATCAAATACCCTGTCACTGTCATCGGTAGAAAAGGAATGGTAGCGATTGAACTGAAAGATCCATAATCAGCTGATCACGATGGCTCAGTGAAAAGTCACCGAAGGAAGAAACAACGGCAGAATCGGTAGAATCCCGACTAATGGTGAAAGAAAGACGTAGCCAAAGGTACGAGGGGCGTCGATGGGGCGTAATTCGATTTGCGAATTGACGACGGACGACGTCTCCGTACCCTTAGCCACGCTTGATGCCTCAACAAGTTGTATACATGTAATCTGACCCAGATCCTGGGGTTTAAGTGAGGTTTAACACGAGGGAGAAACGGGAAAGAGGTGGAGAAAGAAGACGAGGAGGTGGAGGCAGTAGAAGAAGAAGAAGAAGAAGAAGAAGAAGAAGAAGAAGAAGAAGAAGAAGAAGAAGAAGGCGGAGGAGGAGGAGGAGGAGGTCCGGAGGGTTCTTCGGAAGCAGACAAACAAAATATAACAGCGCGAGTTACAAGGAAGGATCCCGAGGAGATGAAGGGTCTCTGACTCTCTCTCATTCCCGCTCTTCGACTTCTCTCTCTCGCTTCTTTGCGATCTCCTTCAAGAAGTCGGAGAAGAAGGAGGAGGGTGTACCCTCTTGAAGCATGAATGGATTACGAAGAGCCGTGTTCATTCATTCGCTTCTTAGCGGCCTAGAAACCCACAAAAAGTGTATCTCTCCGACACCAACACCACCATCGCCAACACCATTACCATCGCCAACGTAGACCATGATCGCGGCCCTCTGGCTACCCGTCTTCTTGCTTGTCGCTGACTTTGCCCTATTTGCGGAACGCTCACCCAGCGCCCACGGGGGGGGGGGGGGAATAGTAATTGGGATGCTGTTAAACCGTTACGTAGGAAACGATGGATGCTTCTTTTCGACCATCAGATCATTTTTTAATCGGTGAAACGGGAGTTTCATCAACCACCTACAGCAAGTTAAGAAACCGAGCTAATAGTACTGTTTTCTAAGGGAATTATTATTCGTATGCTCATCAACACTTTGAAGGTTGGTCTCACGTATTCTAATGGCTTGATTTATAGTTGTTAAGGATTCATTTTAACTTATTGTTAGATGTCATACTTCAGTTTGGTATTTCGAATTACTAGTGTAATTTCAGATATTCTTCTAATATTTAATAGTATTTTAATAGTTTCTTGTATTATGTGCTAATTCCAATTAAAAAATTAGTAATTTTGTGGCATATACATATGTACATAAGTATAAGAATCCTAAACTATATAGTAACATAATAATATAGTAATATAACAATACAGCAACGTAATATAGCAATTTATTAGTAATATAACTTGGATACGATATAGTATTCTCTTGATTAAAGCGAAAATTAGGGATAGGTATCTGCAACATATTCCCTAGAGAGAGTTTAGGCGACAGCCTAACATAGAACATCCTAATCCTTACACAATATATTAACTATTATCCTTACAAACTTATATTTATTTTATTATGGAATAAAACTTCGAATTCTTTCCTAGAACTACAACCGTGCTATGAAAAAGTTCACCAATCGAAAAGTCTTCAAGGTGAATAAAACGACAGTTTGGGAAAGGCAAAAGCCATAAGTTAAGAGTTACGTAAATGAATAGGGGATTACGATACCTGAATGTCAAGGCCCATTCGAAACTGTGACACACACAATCACAGAAGCAATGATAAAGAATCGGCTGCAGGTCGAGACACGGTTGTAGCCCGTTGACCCAGGTCGGTTTCCAACACGGGATGATGTCTTGGGATTATGTTTGTGGTGCTTCGTCAATCCCAACCACATCCCCAGGCCTCTATGAATTCTTTTCTTCTGGATGAGGAAAAGTGTTCCTAATATACTATAACTTGACGGTACAATACTGACACATTTTAATTTTTTTTTTTTATCGCATTATTTGTTTTATCGTTAAATATCATGGCAGGATCAGACTTGTTCCTGTCAAGGTTAATTATATAAAAATAATACTTCCATTGGAAGTAATTAATTCTCTGGATTCAATAATAGCTCATTGATAATTAATCATTTTCCTTGAATTGAATATTACAATGTAGAGAAGCGATTTCCTTCAGAAAGTTGCAATCGATAATTTTATTATTCGTCTTTACCCGTTTAAACATTTTGACGACTATTTTCACGTATTTGTGACTTCGAAGTTTTTTGTTACATTAACCTTTACCTTATCAGATATCAGCCCATAAGTAATTTTCCTTTAGATGTAAAAGGTAATATAACATGAAATTACAAGGGTCACAATTTTCAGGAAATTTGCGGTCGTCAATGTTAATAGCGAATGACGTATAGTGTCAGTTACTAGCAAGCAGTTACGATTATTTATTCGAAACGTTTCAATACGAAAAGCAAAAGTGAAAGGTGCGGCCTTAAACTTGCAGCCTACATAATAAATCTCACGAGTAACGGGGACCGGAAATAACTGAAATACTTTTAAATGTTCCTCGGTTAGAGTTGAGAATTTTAATTATAAAACTGCAGTCCATTGTTCGAAACTTCTTCGTGGAATCCAAAGAAATGAACCAACATATTGAAAGAACAAGAACAGTGGAAAGAAACGAGTCGCATAATTAAGATCTCCCTGAAGGAAAGAAATCATTCTTCGACCGTTGAATCATTTCCGGTCAGCTTCGATTTTTCAAGTTTTTTCTTTAAGATCTCATTCACGGTATCAAGAGAAGTTGACAAAATTTCTTTGACAGATATAATTACAATATACTCGATGATAAATTCAATTTTTTAATATCTTCTAAATTTTACTGAATAAATATTAACACGTTGACTGCCACAGTGAAAACGGACGTGTGTAGTCAGACACGTTGAAATCCTTAAGGATTATTAAGAATATAATCAACTAATTTTCAAATCGATAGCTAGCATTATTAGCTTAATAATGATAATGATTTTATTAATTATTTGATTGTAAAAAATTTCGTGTGCCAGTTACCGGTGACCCCCGTGGCAGCCAACGTGTTAAAGGACCGTTTTAAAATCGTCGAATTAATCAATTTCTTAGCAATTGTAAGTTGACCTCCTATTGTTGCAAAAAGTTTGCTATTCGGTTTTGATCATAGTGGACATTTCGAATAGAAACTTAATTATTTTTATATTTCCTAACTAATTCGAAACTTGTACTCATTTTAGAAAATTATATATCAGGATTCTGCAAATAAGAGTTTCGAATACATGGAAAGGTTGCGAATTTATTTACCATCGTAATTCGATCGAGCATATTGTAAAGTAAGAACAATTTTAAGTTATTAATTAATCATTGCGCGAAGTTAATCAAATTTACGTAATATCGATTTCGAATCACCGCGCCGCGGCCGTGAAAAAGAATCTAAAGAGGAGGATATCGATTGTTGAATACACACACGGGGTCTAATAGAGAATCGTTAAGCAGAAAGGGAAACCACGAGTTTGACCGACCTTTCTCAAACTTAGACTTCCATTGAGGAAAGAGGGCCAAAGGTCTTTTAATGGAGATGGGAAGATGAGAAGAAGGGAAGGAGGGAAGGAAGTAAGGAAGAGGGACACGATTTTGCGGAGGGTCGTTCGCTTTTTGCCTGTCTGAGATGTCGCCGGCAAATGTGCGAAGAAACGCTCTTCTTCTCCCGCGCCGTTTTGCGCCTAATTGAAAGCGACAGTGACCCACTTATACCACCTATGGCACAGATTCTTTTTCTTCCGGCGACGTGAGCAAAAAAGACGACTACGATGACCTGGCAACAATTATTCTCTGTTTTCGACGACGATTCTTTGCTCGACAAATCATTTTTTCGGTAATCACGTGTTTCTCGTTTTAGAAATGTGAAGCACAATTTTAAGAAGTAAGGGGTTAAAGTGGTCTAAAAAAACAATTTGTATGATAGAATTTTTGGTAAAAACAAGGTCTAGAAATTAGTTTAATAAAGAATGGATATACAAAATTAAAGAGTTTGGTTAATATATAAAAACAATTTGAAATAATTTGAAAAATAGTATTTGAATTGCACACAACTTGATATAATAAAATTGTTCATAAAGGCAAAGTTTAGGAATTGATACAAGTAAAATACAATTCAGATTTTAAACAGTTTATTAATTGTACGAAAATAGTTGTATTATTCTATTAGCAAGAATGATTGACGGTGATGTATGAAGTAGACAAAGTACGATAAAATCGTAAACACGGATCACAGTTTCGGGTGAAACCCCGAACGGAACAGCCCTGAGTGTCACTACCCTTTGGAACACCTAGCTTTTGGTCAGCAAAGCCACAAATGGTTGTCGATTTTTCCGAAACCACAGCAAGAACGACCACTATTGACAATACGTTAGCACCGTAATAATTGCCGTTTCAACCATTTACTTCCCCGTGTTCTCACGAAGGGTTTCGTAACCAGGTTAATATAGGTGAAATAAGTTGCTGTTCCATACGAGAAACCTTTCATTGAAACATATCAATTATTTCTTACACAACTGTATAATTAATATAATTTTATCACCCTAACATTCTGTTTTTCAGGATTTACCAGTGTCAATGTTACGTCTTGAATCTCCAATTTTTCAAAATTCTATTCAAGTTTTCAAGTTTCATGTAATTGCATACAAGTAGAGATGTAACACAACTTTAACCCATTGATATTCAAAATTGTTTATATGGAAAATTTTGCTATAGATTTTGTGCCATAAATTTCTTTCTTTTTTTTTATTATCTATTTGCTTTAAGTAAATAGGTAGAATATTAATACTTATAGTAATATAAGAAATATGTATAATGTATAGAATATACATAATATTTATTTACCAATATATTATATATTATTGCAAGTATCAGTACCTATTTGTACACAATTTTATTTATAATGAAAAATTACTGTATTGAAAGTAAATAGATTTTGAACCATTGAGTATCAATAATTATTGGTCAATCTGTCCCACATCATTCCAAATCATTGAGTAGCCGGTGAAAAATATGATTCTGAACCTTTTCTTTTGATTTTCAATTTCTCAAAATTCATTTATACACATTTACACTATGTCCCACGATTTCTTGATTTATACACACGTGTTTTCAGCTTCCCGGAACAAAAATTCACATTTCTCGTTCGCGAACGAGGAAAGGAGCAAGGGTGAAGGTATTTCGTGATTCAGCGGTGTACGATGTATCCGCGTACACGTTCTGGAGTAATTACTATCGTCCAAGGAAGGAAGGATAAGGAAGAGCACGGAGAACCCTCGTGAGCGTTCAGGATCCGCGCTAACTTATTATTTCTTAGTGATTTTCTGAATTGCACCGGCCACGAACGAACGCGAGCAATGTCTTCGTGACGTAAACGAGATAATGGGAGAGCCATGCTGCTCTCGCATACCCACGATGTAGACATAATGACGACGCCAACTATAGGATTATATTGTAATTCGACCAGTAACTCTCAACCGTTCACCGTTCTTTCGACATTTTAAAAGGTTACACGCATCCAGCTGGATCGACAAAAATTGTGGAAAAATATTTTAATTCTATAATAAGGTAACGCATACTGGTATTGATCTCTACACAGTTATTGACTCTTTTCCTTAAAAATGATAAAATATAATATAATACTTTTCTTACATATATTTTAATACGGTTATATTTTACATTATATTTTAGGAGTGTAAATCTAGAGGTGAATCTAGATTTGTATGCGTTATCCTATATCTAGTGATACATTTTAGTGACCAACCTAATCATTTTATAATAAATTGTGTGTTGCCGTTTTCTTTCGCTTTGTTCCGTTCTCCAGAGATAATTTTGCGCTCGTTTCGCTGGAGATACACGAATTCAGATACACGGCCGACAGCAATTAGTCCGTCTAGCGAGATTACGACTGCGATCAAATTGAATCAGGACTCGGCAATTACGGCAAATATAATAAGCGCGCTCGCGGACCGTCCGACCGAGCGTAATTATATCCAGGCCAACGGGCGACTCTATTCCTTTGTTATCTCAATTCTCAGTTACCACTTTGATTGAACGCGAATATCGATTTTATCTAAATAATTCGCGTCTCCTCGTTTGTTCGGCTCGCGAAACTATCAAAGTCAAAACGTCTTAACATTCTGAGCCTAGGACCTGCTGGATAACCTTATCGATGAGTCATCCAGAAGAGCCAGGACGGAAAACTGGGAATCTAAAGAATTTGATCAATCGAACGTTATCCGGTCGAGTTGAATCGAATGGACTGAAAAGTTATCACAAAATGTCACCTCTGGACAAATTTAATCATTGTGCGCATAGCAAGGCACTTACATGAGAAAATTGATTAGTTTTATAATACAATTATCACTATTGTAAGTCTAAATAATTGGCGTTATTAAAATCGCTAAAGTTGAAATCTCACCTGTGATAGCATGTAAGGGTTAATACGATCTGGAAGTTCTGAGTATTTTTGAAAAAAAGATCTATTTGAGTTTTGTTTAATTTTGGCATTATTTCAAATGTTATCAGATAGGTTTAAGGGAACTGGAAATAGTTACATCGATAAAGCGTTAAAAGGTGACCTTCAGTCATTTCAGGATTCGTGGATTCAATTTGATTCTCCTAAAAGACGGATGAAAAGAATTCAGTGATCAAGGGTGGGACAAAAATCGTTGGTAACCAAATGAAAAATAATCTTCTCTCGATCTACGCTCCAGCTTTCCAACACGATAATAAATGAAGGGCCGAGAAACAGTTAGCACAATTCCCCAGAGAAAGTGTATCTCCTAAGGATCACAAGTCAAAGGACTTTTACGATTCCATCGATAAGGTGTCGACGACGGTCGGTGCCGTTGAAAAGAATGAGACAGCGTAGAAGGAAAAGGGTGGCCAATAGAGGGTGGCACCGAAAGACACACGAACTCAGAGGGAGGGAGGGGGGGGGGGGACGGCAGGAGAAAAAAAGATAAGTACCTGTCGGGCATGGCTTTTCTCTTTGGTCCGCCATTAGAGCAATTTTAACGTCTTCTCGGAGCCACGCCGGTAAAAAAGCCGATGAGTCGTTGCGCTAGACTGAAGAATGATCGGAGAGGCGCCGAACCTCCATCTTCTTCTGTCCCTCTAACATTCAATCTCACGATCCTTCTTCTTTCCCTTCGTCCTCCCTTCGACCTTCTTCGTCTCGCGCCAACAAACTGTTCTTTCTCTTCGTCTTCTCCAAAGACGAGTTCCTTCGTCCTCCCTTTTTCCAACTTCCTCTTTCTACCTTTGGTCCAACTCGCTCTTCCAGGACTCGTTAGATTCACCCGGGGATTATGTTTCGTGCTATTATAGCTCTCTTCGGCGAGGAACACCCGCGCTTATTCTGCTTCGTCCTCTTCCTCGCTCCAGCCACGGTCCCCGTGTACAAAACATCGTCGTTTCTTTTGCCCACGAGGAGGCCCGGCGGCGCTGATTGATAAAATAGTTGGCTCGTCAGCGCTGAGTGCCGAATAATTGGTTTGTCAGTCAAAGGTGATTGCGTGAAAAGATAATGCTTGTCAACGATGAGACTCGTCATCGCGTTGCGGCGTACCAGGTGGCTTTCTTCGTCGTTTCTTGGTGGAACTTGAACGCTTGTGACTTTTCAAATTTTCATATTAATCTTTCATAGGCAAACTAAGTGATTTTGGTAGCTAAGTTAGTTTCTTAACCATAGAAGTTGTTGGTTGATAGCGAGAACCTAAATTTGCTGAAGATATTAGTCCTAACAAATTTCCATGATAATTTCAATTAGTCATTATGACTTTTCGAATTTCCATTCTGTCAGTATTTCGATTTAACTCATAAACAATGAATCTGACAGATTCTGATCCAACCATCGCACATCTTACCCAAAAGGAATGTAACGAAAGTTTTATTTTTTTGCACTTCTGTCAAACGCATACGAGATAAAGTAATAAACGTCCAACAAACAACAAGTCTGTCTTGACAGACGAAGTTAGTCGAAGTCGAACCGGTGTACATCATCATTCAAGTCGGTTCGAGCGGCATGATACTTTCCCATGGAATCATTTTTAACATCCACCGAGCGGTGACATATACGCACACACGTAGAAGGGGGGGAAAGGGGGCGAAGGTGAAACAGCGTATCTTGGCGATTTTGAACAGTACAAACATCAATTTCGATCCCGGAGGCGTGCAACGCAAAAAGAAAATCCTGAAACGGACGTGGATCTCTACGTGGGATCAGGTATATCCTGGAACAGGCCACGAGCTATCCGTCTCGGTCCCTCTGCAGAATGTTAGAAGATATATTATACTCGAAGAGGGTGGTAACACTTGTTTGATTCAATTCCAGGAACACGCTCCGTGGCGCCTCGTTCAATTTTTCTTCCGCCAAAGCAACTTCCCCGCCTCTTCAACGTATAACGCTCGTACACGTTCGCTGCTTATGACACCAATTCGGAGTCATTACCAAGATGTGATAAGAATATGATGCCCCGTTAAAATGAATCTTTCTGTAATTGATCGGTCTAGATTGTAGGAAGAGGTTATTTTTCTCTTTTTCTTCCGATCGACCCTGGTATTTCGTGTCCGAATCATTTTTGTGATCAAGCGATTCTAATATATCTCTTTTCCCTTATCTTCGAGAAATGGTTTATGACCATTGTGTCAAATTAGTAGACGAAATAAAATTAACACGGAAAATACATTTTTCTTGTCGAATAGGTTGGTCTTCGTAAGAAAGAACATTACAACAAGAAATGAACGCTCACGTATATAAAATATTGTAAATATACATATTAAGTAATATATATTTTCTTGGTTTCCAAATTCTTAAAAATATAATATTTCCAAGTTTCCAAGTTCCTAGAAAATATAATACCTCTTTTACTAATTTCTACCGAACGATACAACATTTCTGACTTCAGCGAAATGGATAACTTAATCCTAACTTTCGCACAAGTAATTTCAAGGGCGCAGTCCGATATATCCAGCACCGAAACACCGTTTCAACGAAGTATGCAGCCCGAATTCCGCGTTATTGCTCTTAGGCCGATTGAAGTTTGAATTACCAGGGTCAATAGACGGTCGATGCAACCTGTTGCGACAAAGTTGTTGTACCGTTCTGGAGTCTATCCCGGCGAGGCGACCAGCGAACGAGACCGACCCAGCGATAAAGTCGTCGAAAGACAACAACGGTAGGGACACGATTTCGCAATATGATGTCCCGTGACTCCATACACGAGAAACAGGACCGAGCAAAAAGATTCAGCTCCATCGAAAGAAGAAAAAAATAGGGGAAAAAACGACTGCAGGAGCAGATCAATGGGTCAAGCTGTCGCAATAAAAATCTCACGGCTACCTGGGTAAAACGAGACAGCAGGGTAGGTGGCGATTTAACCAGCATGTTCAGGGTCCGTAGCATAATCAGGATGGTGGAGGAACGCTACCTGGTCGGCCACGAAGAAAGAGAGAAATGAGAACGTGTGTGATGTCCGTAAGAAGGCGAGGGCAAAAGGTGTCGCGATGGGTCCTCGCACGGGTCCACCGGAGGCACGCGTTACAATCCGATTGTGTCCCGGAAGGGAGCAAAAGGGAGGAAGGAGATGAAGAAAAAGAAAACAACACAGAGTCGAAGAACTTCTGCCTGTGCAGAAGAAGACGGAAAAAAGGGCAGTGGGTCGGCAGGGAAAAAGAAAACGGTGGCGGGTCCGAACGAACCTTTCCTAACCCCCTCGTCCTGGACTTTAATTCCTGCTATTATTGAAATACGTGGCTGCCACGTGCCACGGGAAGACTCTCGTTCCTTTGCTACCGTTTCTCAGTCCGCCAAGGGAGAAGTTCAGCACGCGAAAATCCAAACTCACAGGTGGATCGAGTCTTTGCCCGAGGTACATACCTGCCACCTTCTTCGTGGTCGTCCACGATGCTGCCCCCTTGTTGATGATCGTCCTTGCTGGAATCTTTCAACCCTCTTAACGAGCCGCTTTCTCGTAACGCAATGAAGGTAACAGGAAATTATTAGACGCGTGAATTAACCTTTTAGCCGTTAACCCTTCGTAGGCAAACATGTTTCTTTCACGCTCTTTGGCAAGATAGATAGTTTCTAAGTTTTTCCCAAAAATCCGAAAAAATTCTAAGATATTTATCGATATCCTTACGACATTACGCAACAGTTCGAAATGCTAAATATTTAAAACATTTAATAGAAAATGAAAACATTTAATAGTTTATGAAATTCTTTTTTTAACCGATTTTTGTTTTCGTCTGTTGGAATAAAACAAAATTGATGTATGTCCTAAACGTATCAGAGGAAATAAAGAGTAAATTATTTATCAAGCTTCGGTGACTAATGACTATCGCAAAAGGAACGCTGCAGTGAAAGGATTAAGAGTGGTAGTAGGGGATATACGTAAAATGGAGTAAAAAATGTTCTATTAACATCATGTTGACAAGTGCATATTTCTTATACCTCCAATCCTTAACAGCTCGCCTATCATTGCTATTGGGAAATATCTCAATAGAAATTCCCAGAAATTAGAAAAATAATATATTCTATCAGTGGTATGCAAAAGTTTTTATCGTCGAAAATATTATCAAAATAACATTGATAAATAAAAACTACCAAACTTGCCTCTTAAGTTTAAAAAAGTAATCTTCCATACCTTTAACATGTCGTAGTACAAAAAATATTAATAAAGAAGATTTCTTTACAACATTCGCCGTAACAAACGATTGAATAATCCAGTGGACAGTTTGATAATAATTGTCTTAGAACCTTTTCGAATTTTTTGAAAGTTCTAGAAGCTAAAGAAATTAAGTACCACCTTCGTAGCTTAGCTAGTTCGCCTACGATGGGTTAAGGGGGCCAGCTTCTTCAACGACACCCTGTATACAGGATCGAAACCCGATCAATTACGCAAAAGGTTGTACGGGCAGTATTGAGTTACCGTAATTAAAACGCATAACGGCGTTAAAGGAAACGCCTAGGTAGACTGTAATTGCAACATTCTATCGTTCCACGGCTCTCGGCCGTGCTCGAAACGCGACAGGATAATCCAGTTGGTAAACGGACGAGGTGCATTAAAGTTCCTGCCCTCGCTTTCGGCTTTCTTCGTCGATAACGATAATGACAAACATTATCACGGAAGTTTATCAATGCAAACACACGTCGCCGCAAACACTAGATTAGATTCACTCGTTGGGTAAATTCAAGCAAGTTTATTCAGATAAAAAAAGAAAAAATATCTCGATAATCGACTCGTTTCTCAGCTCCCTTCAAAAAAGGTAAGAAACAAAAAAAAAAATTGGAAAGAATTCTATCGTCACGACAAACCTGCTGATTATCTTAATCGCCGAAGGAAAAAGGAAGCAGAAAAAGGCCACCCTGAATGATTTACACCGTGCCCGATTAAATCGAGTTCCAGTAAGCATCATCACGCACAAGCTCGTTTCGCGGGTGCGACTACAGATCACCGATATACACGATCCCGCCATAGCTCGGTGTCATAATATTACAGTCATTATGGTAACAACGTTTTCCTCGCAGCGTCGTTGCTCTTAATGCTTATGCATCGTGATTTGTGATCTCGGCTTGTAACAGACCGGCCATGAGAGGTTCATTGTGCAAGTCGAGCAACAGGAACGAAGCGCAAAGTAAACTTGCCGCAAACCGTTGCTTTCTTAATGTACTTGTCAACGGGATAGTATGTCAAGTGTGAATAATTATGATTTATGTTGCAAAAAAAAATTGCATTTATACTTTTCATCTTCCTTAACCATTTGTATTATCATAATATAATATAAGTTTTCCAAATTTTTATTAAAACAAAATTTTCTCCAACGAAGACATATTAAATATAATTGTTTTTCTTGCAAAACTATTTTGTTGACCATCGTGAATCTCGTGACAGAGATACGTCAAAGAAGTTCATTACACGCGTGCTAAGCGTCACGCCATTGTCCCATCGTGCCGTCGGCTCGTGAATAATACCCCGTTGACGCCATAAACGACAGTTTATGATGTATCAGTTAATAGTCTTCTCCTAGAAGGGCACTTAGCCCGGGTACTCGTATCCGAGTGGACGGCGGCCATATATTTTATTCATGAATCATGAGGAACAACCCCACGATTAAGCAGGATGCTCATGAAATTGGTTCCTCCTTGTAATCCGTAACGACGTGTTTATACCGTCCCTGAAGATACTTTCGCACGATCTCTCGGGAAAGATTCCAGTTTTCTTTTTCTTTCTTCTTTCTTTTTTACGCTCTATTCTTCCTTTTTTTTTTTATCTATCCTCAGGATGGATCGTAAGGTCGAATTTACAACGAGACTATCGGTTGATCCTCGTCACTCGTCACTGGACTCGTTTTCGACTCGGAATCTTTTATACTTCTCGTAAAATTCGATGGATTTCTCCTGTCTGGCAAGGATGATTTTCAAAATTTATGGTCATACGATTGTTTCGAGGTTAATCGTTATTAGCCACGTGATTAGGAGCGAATATAACTAATAGCGAGAGTATCTTTTTTGTATATTAACTTTCTCAACTTGACGTATAAATTCAGTGATTACTATATCATTAATTTTTATATCTTAATAGTAACAAGCAATTATTGCAAACTTGCGGCGTTTACATTTCTTTTTCTACAGAATTGTTTATTAGAATTTAACAAATTTCTTTTACCACTGTCTGATAGAATTCGAACGATTTTAAAATAAAAATTGAGGTCAGCTTTTAAAAATTACTTAAACATTATTATTAATAAGGATTGCTAATATTTTGATAAGATTTCTGTCGACCGTGAGAAGTATCGGGTCAAAGGGGTTAATAGATTTCATAAACTGCGCCACGCGAAATTTCAACAGTCAAGTTTATAGCAAAACACGATAATCGATACGGATTACTACCATTATTGCTATTTTGCTCTGTTGCGTTTTTCTTAGAAAGGTACACGTATCTCGAATTATACGCTATAATTTGCGATACATCCATCCGCGGCTGTCATACACGCGAGCTCGCCAATGCAACAATTTCCTTCGGTGAAAGAGGTGCAAGCAAAAGTGCATGACGGCCGAACACGCGGACAGAAATCTGCAAGTTCATCTTGATGCACGATCGCGTATCAGCTCGCTCGGATTCGTAACAAAGTCTCACTTTAATGACCGTCGTGTTCTCGAACGGTGAAATCATACTTGTAAGCCGATGTTTCGTTATTACCACGACACAGAGCGAATCGCGGGTACACGGGATTTACGAAATAAACAAGAACAATGATTAACATTCGTAACAACGTAACGTGCTTGGCTGCCGATTTAATTGCCCTACGAAGAAAATGAATGGTCTCCAAGGACAGTTGCATCGTTCGAAGGATAAGGTAAACACTCTGATGTTCTGCTATCGCTATTACCGGCCCAGCCACTGTTATTATCATCACGATATAACATGTAATGAATGAGAGAAAACGAGCCAGCCATTATCCGATAATTTTCCCTCAGGTGCATCGTGCCCTTAATGTCCCTGCTTAGGAGGTTTTCTAATATCCATGTAAAACCGGCCTTCGAGCGTCTCGAAAATGAAATTATGTATCGCCTTGGTTCAACATCACGGTATCCTTCTTGTAAATCGTAGGTGGCCCCTGACGAGGGGTTTTCTTAATCACGCGACAGAGCTGGCATGACCTTTGATGGATCCTCGACAGTGAATAATCACGACTAAGTTTATTTGAATATCAAATTGCGTGTGTCCGCCATTACACGATCCAGGTTAAGAACAAATAAATTGGAAAGGCTGAAAAATTCTAAGTGACGAGACCACTTGAAATCGTTTCGTATTTATGAATAATGTTTAATCGATAGATACTACTTTAGATACCGTCGTAATACTTGTTCATTTTCTTCGAAACTGTTTTCCAAAGGCGGGTCATTGAAAAGGCGTCGTCTCAATCAGCGATAAATGCTTCAATCTGATTGTGAGATCCAAAACTGGTTTCACTTTCAATTAATCGCAATCTCGTTAATGAGAACTTTGGGTCAATGTAGCTTCTTCAGGTTTCTCGTAACCAACCCTGTGGAGGTATTTATAGGCGTTTCGTTTTTCAGTTTCTTTAACGCTCAAAACCGGGTCAATAATGACACGGATCTAATTATAAGAATCTCTGTGCGCAAGAGTATTTCAATTTTTAAGTATAAGTACGTGCATACTTGAGAGTAAAAATTACAGGAGTAACTGTCGAGAGTATTTGTCACAAGTGGAGAACAATTCCGTGGAAAAATATTCTCAATATCTTCTCGTGCAAGTTACCTTTGAAATTTCAGAAATGGAAACGAAACATAGTTCAAAATTCAATTTAAATTAATTGTTAGTTTTTTCCATGGTCCGTCGTCTAAGAGTTAAAATACGCATTTGCAATTAACATACGCAACAAAGCATTAGAAAAAGAATCACGAAACTTCCGTCTTCCTAAACACTACATTGTTTCCTATCCTCGTCTTTTTGTATTCCCCTTCTTTAATTCAGTAGTAACCCGTCCACCGTTTCCCAAGCAGTAACAACAGTAACATAAATCATGATACTAATTTTAAATCTTATCCCGACCTCTGAGTTTCATTTTTAACTGTGTATTTCTAGATCCATTTCTTTTTCCAGCATCTTAAGATTTCCGAACTCTATAAATGCCTTTTAACCGACTTCGTTTGTCGTCAAATTTCAAGATGTTTCGTGTCCTAACACCGAATGTCATGACTTTTATTGTCATGCTACTAATAATAAAATACGAAGAACTTTCTTAAAAATTTATAAAATTTTATCTTCGCTAGCACGCTATGTTCTTTTTAACTAGTTTTCTTTATTTTGCCTAGAAAATTTCTATGACTTTTTCTTTAAGTTTCGTGACTTCAGATATTTTCCTAATAAAATGGATCTGTTAAACAAAATCTGACATCTTAAAAATCACAGTTTTCCTTTCGAAATGATTACTCTTCTACCAAAAGCCGCCATTCGCATCGATGATTCGCGATGGTATAATTATCCTCGCGATCCCGAAAAGGTTCGTTCGTGGAATCGTAGCAACTTCCGTACAACTTTCTAAAATGCTGCCTCGAACGGGGGAAGGGTTGATTGCACGAAAGAGACGCGAAGGGATCAGGAAGGGTAACGGGACCTTAACCCAGGACTCGGTTTCGGTTCACTCCCACGATATGGGACCGTGATTCTTGTTGTGAGCCATAACGGGTGCCATTCAGAGAGCAGAGAATACGCATAAAAGAAAAGTCAATGGATAGCAGTTGAACGAGCGCCAATAGACGGTGAAACTCGAACTCGTTCGTGGAAGATCGAAGCTCCATTCGACGAGTCGCTCATTTCCCCGAGTAATTCGAACAAGTTTCGTCCGGTATCCAGTTACCGGGGCCCTCCGTCTGACAACGGGATGATTCACCGTTAGCCTCGTGAAAACGAATATTTCACCTGAATAGATATTTCTTGCGGTAATTTCCTGCGGATAAATAAACCATGATCCGGGTGTTTCTCGAGAAATTCGCCATTTCTATTGCAACTAAAATGTTGAGCTACTTGAAACATTCACAAGATCATGTAGAATAACTCTTGATACTTTAGATCGTTTTTGATACTTGAATTTCTTAGTATAATGTGCTGAACTTCAATTTCTAAACATCTTACACGGTTACTCTGTATATTAATTTTGATTAAAAAAGAATGCGATATGGGGATCAAGAGGTGTGCTGATTTGCAGCACCGAACTGTATCATAATTAATAAAAGTGATGGCTATTCGATCATATAGATTATAGATAGTATGGGGAAATGCACAGAGCCTTATGGAATTGTCATAGGTTAGATTTATTACTTGGGTTAAAAGTTAGACACGTTATATTTTTTAAAGAAATCAAAATTGTTGAAGTTTGATTCACTTTATGCCCTGATAACCGGTATTCAAATAATCGATATTTTCCATTATTCTGAAGGTACGTGTCCGCTTGAGGGTAAACATTACACGAGTAACTATCAAAAGTATTTTGCAAGTGGTTATTACTTTTTCTCAGCATAGTATCCACTTGCGACGGATGCTATCGATAATTTTTCCCACTCATTTTACTCTCAATTGAATTCATACTCTAAGAGTATATAAAATTCTAATTGAAATCATGAATTTCATGGAAGGAAAGTGATCAAAGTCGATTCAGTCTCGGAATTGAAACGATATGTATGAGATAGACGTGTCTCGTGTAGGTCGCTGTCAGGTTGACAAGCATCGACACTTTAACGACCGGAAACGTGGCCGCGTTATTAGCTCCGTGTTTCCTGGTGCTCGTTCGCGGTGTCACGAAACGTACGGCCCTTCTAATCCGTTACGAAAACTTTTCGACCAACGAGTGAATCCAACGGCAGCCGTTTCATTCGGGTCCGTCATTATAGATGGTGACTCAGAGAGCGAAACCAGTTTTCGTTGCTTGTACGCTTCCTTTTTTGCGCCACGCGGTATATGACGTTATGCAGCGAGTTACTGATTGCAACCAGAACGACCCGAATGGAATTTGACGGACAACCGGGTTCCACGACTTGTTTCTTCGCTTGAGATTGAGCTCCTCGACTGATTTTTCAGTGTGTTCTGATCATGAGGGTTAGGAGAGACCGGGGCTAGTTGACTAATTACTAATTATATATTGATACTTTGTTGACTTATTGCGTATCAAAGGTTTACAGATTGACTCAAGTATACAGGCTTAATTTGTCGAAATCGTTTTAATTCATCCTAAGTTGTAGCTGTTATCAGATTTAGATTAGTACAAATCTAGCCTAACTCTAACTCCTTTGATCCAACAATTTCCACGGCCAATAGGAACCTTGTTACCTATCAATTGATTGCAGTTTTCTTCATTATCATCAGAATAATCATTTATTTTGTCTCAATATTTCAATTTCGTATAATAAGCTTTGAGACAATTTTATAGATCAAAGTTTATGTGGCAAACTACATGAAGTCAAATTACCACAATTTGAAATTTATCATACTATGATATCTACTGAAATAGTCTTCTGGACGGAGACCAGGTTTTCTTTCGTCAAAAATAGTTAGATCTTCAATTGGTAAACATATCATCGACACGTTGTTTAAACATAAAAGGTGCCGGGATAAAATCGTTGTCCAATCACACTGAACATAGGACAGACAAGGGTTAATCGAATCACTAAGGTGCCCCAGAAGAAACTTTCATTTTTCTTTGCTAGCCGAACAACAGGGGGGCCGTTTCACTTTCACCGCCAGAAATGCAACTCGAAATTGAAGGCTTTCCGTGGGACGTCTTTATTAATGAACCCATCGCGAAGAAATGATCGCTTGTAAAAGCAACAACAAGCGTCGAGCTGGAAATCTGAAGCGGGGCCTGATTGGAGGGATTTGCGTTCTTGTTTGCTACTGGATCGTCGAAAAATTCAGCACGATGAATAGGCGTTCCAGGAACGTGTTTCGAGTCTCGGCGTGCCCGGTACACTCGCTTCATGCAGAAGAAGAAAAAAGTGCAAGATGAACGGAACGGGCTCGAAGAAAGATAATCAAAATCTAACGCAGACCGAAGGTATAATCGTTCGTTCGAATCGATACTTATCGATCCAGTTGGAGAAGCTGCGCGAATCACGCGTTAAATGTTTAATCGAAGGGATGAATCTTGGAAATGATTTAGAAGATAGTGTAAGATAGCTACCTTGAAATCACATACATATATAGAAAATACAAATTACTCGTTTGCTAAGATGGGATTTAATTGAGAAAAGATAAAAATTAACCCTTCGCTTTCAAAAGCATATATCGACCTTTGATTAAAAACTTTCGTTAAAACCTTGTGTATGTTACTCAGGAACATATCCTTGACAACATATGCCAAGGTTATGGTCATTGAAGCGGGGTCCCCTATTCGGCATTTTTACCGAAATATTAACTGAAACCTTTCTTTCGCTATAAAATTGATCATGTTATTTCTTTCATTATATTCAAACACCTTTTTTGTAATACCATAATACTAACATTATGGTGTCTAATAACTAATACTAATAATAATGTTACGCAACCATGAACGAAAGGGGAAGAACAGAAACGTTTCGTGGAATCGTTTCAATTTGTGGTATGTTCCCCACCTGCTGATGGAACGAGAGAAAAATATATATGAAGGCAAGGGTGGAAAGGGAATGAAAGAAAAAAAGAAAATTCGAATTTCGTGGTAGAGCCTCGGTACGTGAAACTGGCAAACCTTTGGGATTCCACTAAACCGGAATGAGGGAACATGGGAATAAGGGAATTACAACCTTTGGGGGTGGGGTTCATCTTCGACTCTGAATGCAATCGACTGCATTTTCCTTCCAATATGAATCTCGTTTTCCTGAACGGTGGTGATACTTCATGGAAACCTGTCTCATATGAATATGTGATAAATCATTCAAACGTCCGAACAATCTGTGAAATAAAAATTAAACAGACGAAATTCAGCTTCTGACAAACACCTTACGAATTATTACAAATATTAACTAGATTTGTAGTTTTTTATCAACAACTTAGGCACAAAAATAAATAATAAATAAATACATTTAACACGTTTTATAACAACTATCAAACATATACCAAAAGGGTTGAATAATTGTTTTCTAAATTATTTGAGCAGCAGAATCTTTCGTCGCGGTCAGTGCATCAAATGACCAATCCAGGGGACCATCATTCGTCTGGATCGACCATTTCCACCAGGGGAAGCGTTGCGATCCTGTCGTTCCTGTCCGTTAGACCGGAAACGGAGGTGCAATTCCCGTGAATCACCGCGGAATCTCGATTCGCGCGTTCTTCCGGTCGATTTCTACGTTTGACCGACTCTTTTCGCGACGTCTTCAGCCTTCCTGTAAAAGGCAAGATAAACTGGTGACGATGGAGAAGAGGAGGAAGCAGAAGAATTTTAAGAGGGGTAGTGGTCCGGGGAACAAGAAGAAGACGTGACGAACGTTAAAAAAGAAAAGTCGATGCACGAATCGAGATGCAATTTGATCCTACGGCCAGGTTCTTCTTCAGCAACGACTCACGGCTGAAGTTGGTAGTCCTCGAGTTCACTTGACGTGAATGAGGTGACAGGCATTGTCCCGCATGTTCTCGTGTACATACTCGCGTCTCTTGCCCTCTTTGATCGCATATATGTATAATGCGTACCCGCGTGTACGCGGCACCTTTTTAAAATTCTTCTTCGACTTCTTCTTCTACCACTACTACCATTTACCTCGTACGCTACCCGTCTTCTTTCATCAACTTCTTCTTCGACTGTGTAGTCTTCAAATTTCTTCTTCATATTTTTCTTCGTTTGCTTGGTCTTCTTTGTCCATCGTCGTCAACAATTTTGTAGCATCGATGAACATTCGACGAGCGGCTATATGCTCATTCCTCGGCCCACTCGTCGAGGATTATTTTTGACCGGTCGGTTTTATCGAAGCTTTAAATTTTACTTTATTATCGATGAAAGAAGAAAAGAATCGTGGCCGTATCGTGCGCATATTAATATCCGAGAGACGAGATGTTTTCATGGCGATGGTTAATTTTAAAACGACGTTCCCCCCTCGAACGGAGATGCCTGTTTTCGCCGAAAAACGGACCGTTCTCCAACTACGTCCATATAATATCTGTCACATGAACTATACTTTCGTGTATTAATCGCATTTCAAACTGTGTTTGTCTATTTGCATCATCTCTGGAGTCTTGTGTTTTTATGCGTTTCTTTAGAGTTAATGCAGATACCCAATTTATATTGCTATAGAGTACATATTCTGTTATAGAGTGCAATTTGAATAATATACAAGAAAATTGTAGACTGAGAAAATAATTTTCAAATTTTGTTCGATAATTTTAACCAGTGTAAAGTAGTGATGGGGGTGCTTCAGGTGGTGTTCTTGGAGCAGTAATATATCATTAGAAAATACGTAATGTTATCAATTTCAGAATTTTTTATCCTTATCTTTTTTTTTATGCTAACTTAAAAATGTAAAAATACTTAAGTTAGAAATATGATGACAAAGAAAATTTCTTTGAAAACTACGGAAAGTTTCTGTAATATAATTACTAACATCAAAGCAAGAGAATATGGTATTAAAATAAAATTAAAAGAAGGGAAGGGAATGAAACGACGAAGAAGTGAACAGATTTGTTCTAATAATTATTGCTCGACTTTTTGGAGTTTCATGGGAGTGTCTCGGCATGGATTTTCGGAATGCAAACATGCACCGTAAGTTTCACAGGATCTCACGTTCTGTGGGTCGAGTTCCATCTGACTGAGTCAGTCGTAGCCAACGGCGATTAAAATCTCGGTATGACTACACGAATTTCTAAAGAAGTCGCTCGGACAACTTCACGACCACCCTGTCAAATATGTTTCACATCGAATCACAATTATGAAAGCCATACAGGCGAATATCGTACAGTTCGATGAAACGTTTAATCCGTTAAATGATATGTTTACGAGACCCCATAGCGGGTGAAAAAAAAGATTACCAACAACACGAAACAGGGGCATAAATGTGCTTTAATTACACGTGCGAGTAGCACCAGCAATGGTCCTGTAAACTTGTCAATGCTGTTGTAAACTTTCAGCTACTCAATTATTTCATAATTGCTCAATCACCGAGTTTATTATGTTGACTCTCTCGTTTTTCCATTATAATAAATACGAATATTTTTCTTCCGATTTTTACTCCCACGATTCGCTTGTCAGAATCAATCGAAGTTCGAGAAAACTGAGTTCAAAACTGAGTTATTAAAATTCCTCAAATAACAATTTCACTGTGAAATTTCCATATAAACAATTTCTTGTATCACCAATATTTATGGAATAACGAGACGTCATAAATCACTGAAATAGGTATTAAATATTTGATAATATTTTTTCCAATATTTGTACCTTAATATAATTGGCAAAAAAAAAAATGGCGATACGAGTATATTTCTCATTTTTCCGTACGATGTAAATGGGTTAATGCAACATCCCTTCATCCGGCGCATCCGCCGTCTCATCTTCATTACTATCCGCTCGTAAAATTCTCTTCAACGTTGCACCGTGAAAATCCACGCTGGCTTTTTCCACGGTTCGCCAAAGCAGAGAGACATCAAACAGAGCGACTTTTGTTTGTCCCGTCTGGAGAAACGTTGATAACTTCATTCGAGCATCGGATAACTCAGGGGCCACGGCAATTCGTACGATAATCGACGCCCTTTGAGCAAACATCGCGTCGCCTGTAAACGGGCCACAATAAAAATGGTAATGATCGTATAAGCGGTTCCTCCCCTTCCGCCCTACACCGCCGACTCTGTACTCTGTGCTCGAAACCGCCTAACGACACTCAACCGTTGAGCATTTCGCGTTATTACCGCACATTTACGACATCTTTACACCGATGTGGCCCAGCAACAGGTTACAGTCGGCGCCCTCGGTTGCATTTACTACGGGTGCAGTAAACCGAATAAGTCCTGCTTTGTTAAACGAGCCGGCTCCCCGTGAGAACACAGAATCATTTCGGCAAGTTAGCCTCCGCTTTGCTTAGCGCTGCTATTCTCCGTCGTTTTATTTAATTAACGGCTGACGGAGAAATTAGCTAGGCTACGAGTTGCACGTGTTTCATGATACTCTGATAACACTGTTTCCTATGCACTTTTCGCTGGTTAACTCTTCAGGGATGGATGGCGGTGCGTCGTAGTGATCCTGTAGCATTATAGTGCTTGTTTTTTAACTAACTCTTTAACCTTTTGTACTCGAAGCATATTTCGATGCAATTAAGTCGAGATAATCCTTCCAGTAAAGCTTCCAAAATCCAAAAGCACGATTTCGGGAGAAAATTGCTACGAATGCTCGAGAATCTATTTAGTTTTATTTTTTCCGTTAATTTTCTATATTCTAATATAAACAAAACTTAATTAGCACTCGAGCGCAAAGGGTTAAGTTAATCCCTTCATTTGTAGGAGAATTAATACATATTATTTTCAACGTAGAATAATTGTTTGATGTCGATAACTAAGGATCTGGCATTTTTATATAAATCTTTTGCTTATACCAAGTTTCGTCAATGTTAGTCAGAGAGGAAAGCCTGAAATTTTGTAGAAATTGCAACTCACATTTTAGAAAAGTTTATTAGACAATACGAATCCACTTCAAGTGTCAATAATTGATCAATTATATTATTATACTCGAGTATTTTACCCTCATAGGGGAAGGGTGCGTGAAAGGGTCATTTTAAAGCGTAATTTACATAAGTCGTCGATAACAGTTAATTTGAAATTGGCTCAGATAAAATTTGAAAACTTACGTAAACGATTTTTTTTAATTTTTGACTTTTTGAGCGATGATTTCAGCTTAATTTTGCTATTATTTTAAATGTTATTTACCAACGAAATATCATGGTATTTCTCCTAAATCTGGATTCTAGTTTCGTATCGTATCTAATTCTCTACAATTGACCGAAGACAAATAAATAATTTTCGAAAAAATTTCTTCTACAAAGCTAGAAGCAATTTTCAGCGAAAATTAAAGCCACGATTAAACACGGACTTCCTAAATGCAACTATAAATTCCCAATCGTCGAATGCTATAAATTAATATGAACAAATCTACAACGGAAACATGGGTTACCATCCATATTTATGAAAAGAATTTACGAACGTATCGGAACATTGCAGAAACCTTTCACGGCTCGTCTGGATATGCGTGTTACAAAACGATGCGGTTTTAATCGTTGTCGAACCACCGACCAAATTAATTAAGCCTACAGGGGCCTGTAATTAAAATCGCCTCGAAATCAGTTGGACCGTCTAATGAATATTCCAAACCTGTTTGTACTAGGTGCATACCTCGATCGATTAGGTTTGTATCGAGCTTTGTCATCTTTCACAATTTCTTGGAAGCTTAAATAACGAAATTCTCGGCTCCCGCGTACGTCTTAAATTTCTATTTTTCCCGGCTCGCTTTCCCACGCGAAACACACGTAACGCTTACAAAAAGCGTCGTTCAATTCACCCGGAGCGATGTGAACGAGAAAAAGGAACAAACAGTTTCGAATATAAATTTACTTTCAATGTTTATCTACAGAATCGACCGAATTTACTTTTTACCCTTTGATCGAAAACAATTTCGGATAAGAATCGTGATTTCTTTGCGAATATAGTTTTCTTTGGAATAATACGAAATTCGTTTGTTTCCAAGATGAAAGTATATAGACTGGAAGAAGGTACAATATATTTTCCGAGCAAGTGGAAAAACGGTAAAAATAGTTTAATCGTGATGAATTTACTATAAAACATTCTTTCTGTTCACGAATATTATAATTCGTAACTAGTAAGATATAATTGTTATTTTCGCTTTTGTAAACCATTTTATATTATTGTTAATACTAATATTAATAGTAGTAAAATTAGAATTTAATATTACTATTGAATAGTTACTTTCATAAAAATTGTAGCTAATTAATTTTTTAATAAAGTAGCAAATACAACCTGTACAACCATTTTTAATTTTTTTTAATCAGGTATACCTTTAAATATTCCTATGCTACCCCCTATGTTTTTCACTTGACAAAATGACCATCGTATCAGTTATAAATTAATTGCTTTCTTGAAAAAAGAAAATTAAAACATATGACTTTTTTTTTAAAGACTCCATCAAGACGTTGTTAGATAAACTTT
Source organism: Stelis phaeoptera (assembly GCA_943735885.1). Lineage (NCBI taxonomy): Eukaryota > Metazoa > Arthropoda > Insecta > Hymenoptera > Megachilidae > Stelis > Stelis phaeoptera. Next base: position 9,103,686 of record OX030930.1, read on the forward strand.
TATTTTTGATTTTGTGCATTAGAAGTTAGTATTGTGAATCTTTCTCACTGCTGTTTCCATCTTTAAAATGGTTGAAAAGAAAAAAAAAAGTGGAATTTAATTTTCCACTCACCATAATCGTACCGGTATGCTGCACTTTGACAGTTCCCCCATTAATGTTGTGAATTCTTGCATCACAACAAAATATTTGCTTTTCAGCAGGCCCTGTTTGTATAGGTGCACGCAGGCCTTCCAAGGTCTCCGCTTCTTTCTTTCAATTCTTTCGCCCTCTCGTTTCCTTCCAGAAGATCTTTCTTCTCGTTTTCTTCAGCTTGACCTAACCTACTAACCGGTCCGAAAACGTTCGCCCACAAACAACACGTGGTGACTACAATTTATGTTCGTCTTTGCCTTTGCTCGCTTTTCCTGTTTTCCATGCTTTTCTAATACTATCGTATCCTTCTGGCTACTGAAATTTCGATGCCCTTCGAATTACGAGGTCATTCAAAGGATACAGTTTACCTTACAGCTCCTGGATCAATTACAAATACCATAGCCTCAATAATTGATGCATTTCCATTAATTAGATTCCATATACTTCCATAAGATTGTATTACTTTTGAGAGCAAGCGTTTTGAAAACCTCATCAATTGACTCGTCACTAGTATGGTACTCTTTTTGTCATACAGAAAATATAATGGAGCCCTTGGAATCCCAGAAAAATTGAAAAGAAAATTTGTATGTACTGTGTTTAAGAGTTAATTAAATTATGTTTTTCAAACATTTAATTCTAATAGTACCAGTTGTGGGCTGAATATCTCTAAAAACTCACTGGACTATACAGATTATAAAATAAAAAATTGCGTTACTCTTTTATTTGCAATTTTCGTCGCAGACTTGTCGATCACCCTGTACGTTTCTACGATTCATCATGGCGAACGCTTGATCGTCACGCGTCTCGCTTGTTTCCTCGTTGAAATTCCCGGCGCGGAGTCGCAACTCGTTCTTTCTTCCTGAGACCCGAAACGTTGTCCCTCGCGGTCCACGCGAATCTATCTTACGACCAGCAATAATTACGAATTACCGTTCGATAATCGTTAATTTCGTGTAATGGTCGTGACTTATCTCGCAACGGCCAGGCTCACGCTCGAAATCAAGTCATTCGCGTTGCATTACGATCGCATTATGATTACCTCGCGCAGTAATTTGCGACCGGCTGCAATGCCTCTTCGCGGGCCGCAACGTTTTGCAACCGGATTGCATTTATCCTCTCTATCATTGCTGGTCTTTTGTGCCTCGAGGGATCATCAAATACTTTTTACAACGGGCAACAGTAAATAGGCTTTATTCGACCCGGACGAGAAGTACGTCCCTTCTTCGTTTCTCGTATTTCAACCGTTCTTCCTCATCGTGAATCCTGATTGGCCTGTTCGATCAAGGTTTGCTAATTATCGCCGCGCAGCGAAATCGAGGCCAAATTTTACTTTCGTCAGCGTTTCCTCTGTTTCTGTGAATCTTGTCCAATTGTTACTTTGAAGTAATCGGTCGATGGTCAATTTATTGATAAGCCTAACTAACAAAAAGCAAGCTTTTCTTCCATCAAAAATAGTCGGTCAATGGAAATTGATCGCACTCCAAATGTGCCGATTAAAGTGAAAAAAAATAAAACTGACATCCGCTGTGGTTTCAGAGAAAATGTAACAATTCATCTCACCTATCCTGTACACCCTGAATTATTTACAGAATTTCAAATAACACTCAAATTACTTGCACATGAAAATACCCCCCCCCCCCCCCCCCCCCCCCCCAAGTCGTAGTCTTTCGTTCCTTAAACCAGCATTCAAGTCCCCAGAACGCGATTAAATTACAAACCTCGCTCGAATTGTGGACGGCACAAATTTTCTCCGATCGGTTCGATAAAAGGAAACGCAACAGTTGCACCCCGTGGATACACTAAGGAAAAGGGTTCGACCCCCGTGGAAAAAAAAGCAACTCATCGTCGCATAATTTGTGGCGCGCGTCGCCACCCTGCCAGTTCTCGAATTCGATTAAACGAGGAACGTATAATTTCATATCCTTGCCGTCGCCGACTCAATGGAAAACCGCCAATTTCTTTTCTTCGTCGCCACCTCTTTCGCGACAACCCCGTCGTCGAATCAGGAAAAATCGTTTTCGAGGTCTCGTGTTACGACCGCGGTGAAACGTTGCGAAGCGAGGGCCGGATGCCTGGCGACCGGAAGTAAATATTATTCCTGTAGGTGCATCGAGCTCTCCCAAGAAACGCCACAATGCGTCGATTGTATGCGTTCCACGTCCATTCACCGGCCTGAAAGTTCGCGTAGCAGCTCGAAAATTCACTTCGTGATCCTGTCGATGCTGAAACGACGCGGCTTAGAAGCGTTCGAGGCCGATTCAGGGGTAGAGGCGGAGAAGGAAGAAGGGGGAACAAGCTATTTTTCGAATTTCCCAGTACACAGCGGAGATCGAAGAGCGCTTCTACCTTTTGTCGAGACGTCCACTCGGATTCTTCTCGCGAAACGGTTCGCTGGAGGACCACGATTACCGGTGCTTTCTTCGCTCCCATATCGCTAGCTCATCTCTTCCGGTTCTTTTAACGTGGATTCGTTCAGTCTTCTGCTCTTCGTGACTCGCAATCGTGACGGGATGCTCTTTGATGACAGCTACGCAGCCGGGCTCCAATTGTTTTCTTTCCTTCTTTTTTCTCCACCTTTTATCTTGTATTCACTGAACGATGATGCTTTTCTTTCTTATTATTGCTTCTGATGGGGAACTTTTGTTTTGAAAATTTTGTGTTTAAATTTCCATAGATTGTCGACATTGGCGTAACTAGGGTTTTCAACTAGAGTGGACCAGATTTCCTAGATTTACTCTACTGCCGTGTTAAGGATAATTTTATGCGTGATTGCGCTAAGGGTTATTGATGTGCAAACAGAAATTTATAAGATATATTCGATTTGTGAAAGATTCTTTTGTTTGGGAAAAATTGAATTCGGAGTTCTGCTTATACAGGGTGTCCCAGTTTCTTTCGCCAAATTTTACTAACATATTCTACAAGAAAAAAGAAGACAAAAATGTCGTATGAACATAGGCTCTTAAATGCCTCATTAATAAAAAGTTATAAACAAAAATATGAAATGATAATTACTTGGTATCGTTCACCGATAATCACACAGGTTGAAATCACTTATAATTCCATTTCAAAATGGTGTCCGTTATTCTGAATGCAAAACTGACATCTATGGAAAATAGAATCTATTGCATTACTAATTACGAATGTCAAGATATCCATATCATTTATTTATAACTTTTTTATGAAGCATTTAAGAGCCTATGTTTATATGACATTTTCGTCTTATTTTGGCTTGTAGAATGTGTTGGTGAAGTTTGGCGGAAAAAAACTGGAATACCCTGTATAATCCGTTACTATGGATGGAGCATGACTTTCAATACGAAATTTTATCTGCCATTTCCTATTAAATATTTCAAAGAATAGATAATACAATAAGCTGTGTATAATAAAAATGGTACATTAAATTGATCAAATTAATCAAATTATTTGTTAGTAGAATGTCCGACAATTTTTTCGTTTCAAATAAGTCCCAGCTTCATAGTTTTTTAATTTGTAGTAAAGTAATGGCGTCGGATATAACGTATAAACGATACAAAATTTTATTGTCTTATAAACGATACAAAATTTTACATTCCCCTTATATATACATATATTACGGGCAATGTTAAAATGACCGGGCATTGTGTAGAATGCCCGTTAGGATTAGGTTAGGGTTAGATTTAGCGCTCTAGGCATTCTGTATAATTACCGGACATTTTATAAATTGACCGAAACTTGTTACGGGCATTTTGCACAATGTTTTTTTTTTGAACGAGCATTCTACACAATGCCCGGTCATCTCACAAAATGCCCACGTTAAACACATTGCCCGTAACACATATATATATATATATTTTATTAATTTTCAAAAAATGATCTTACCCCTTAAATCTGCGTCTCAACGAATAAAAAAAAATATGTTTCATGTATCTTTGGCTGTTTAGTAAGATTGCAGTTTCACGAGAATGTAGAACAGACGGTCAGATCGAAGCGAATGCGAGCGTTTTGTAAAAGAAGGAAAACGAAAAAGATGGAAGAGGGGATGGTCGGTTGTGGCCACCCCTACTGGACGAGTCCATTTTCCTCGACGCGGGGGTGTCGACTCGTTATGCGTACTAGGCCCTACGACTAGGTTTTCGACGTTTACGTGGAATTCTAGGAAGGGAAGATTTATTTTTCTGAAGAGGACGCCTAATGGCGTGCCACGAACCGAGAAACTCTAAAGTGGCTGAGTTACGACCTTGTAACAGAGGCTTCCATGACGTCGGCATCGATTCACTATTCTCTTCTTTTTTTTTCTCTCCTTTTGCTCTTGCCACCTTTCGCGAGCTTTCGACCTCCTCGGTGGTTTTTCCCGAAAATTTGTTCAAAGGGGTGCGCATCCTGTGTCGCCACCCTGCTGGCTGCGAAAAAAAGCGGGACGGGTGGTCCTCGCAATCGACTTTCATCTCAAACTGCAAAACACTGTGTTATCTATTCTCCTGTTACAATGGTGGCTCGACCATGAAACGAATTCACACTTTTCTTTATTTTTTGACCTTTTAGATCTCAATGAGATACAGTTTGTTTCATAATATGGGCACTTCACTGTTTTGAATTGTTTTAACTACCATGAGTTAGAAACTGAGAATTTACCCTGAATTTTTTACAAAATAGATAATAATACACTTAATGACACGTACCATTATTTAATTTCAAACGAGAAATATATAAATTTAATTTTAACGGTTTAGTTTTTCAAAATAATGTATGATAAATTAATTAATATTTACTGTAAGTACTTTGAGGCAGAATAATATGTTAATATAAAACCTGGTAGATGCAAAGTAAGAACCACGGGATAATTCAAGAAATTGATGGCTGAGAAAAATGTTGCGCCCGTAACCTGTATCTGCTCGTGTCTTCGATTATAAATTTTAAACATCAGATTTTCTCGTCCTATTAGATCCGTATCTTCATTATTTATTTTCGAAGTAACGTACACTAAATCGTTGCCAAACGATTTCGACGCACTTCCTCCCCTCCCCCCACCATTGGAAGCGTTACATTCCTCGTTCGTGATGTCCCGTGAAATCCTGCACCGGCCACGCCGTGTTAACCGGCGGGAGAGGCGAATAAAAACGCGCGCGAACTCGAAGTGGTGAGGAGCGATCGACGGTACGGGGTGAGAAGTAAGGGACACAGTTACATTTCTTCGAAAGTCTCAATATTACAACGAAAAAAAGGATAAAGAGAAATTGCGCGTGTTTATGATCCTTCATCCATTTCGATTTCAAAGTAACCCAGCTACAATGTAAATAAAACGATGCCTCCAATAAACATCGAAAGACGAAGAAATAATGAGCCAGGGCGGAAGAAAAGTCGAAGAGACGTCGTGTAATTTAACGTAGGAAAGAAACCGGTTTCCCGCAAAACACCGAAACGGGTCTTCTCTCTCGTTCATCCACCGTGTACAGACAGAGACAAAGAAAAAAAAAAAAACAAAGAAGAAAAACGTGACAGAGAGAAAAGAGAGAAAAAGAGAGATAGAGGTGGCGGAGGGGAGAGAAAAAGAAGAAACGAACGAGACTCAGTTTCGTTGGAAAAGCGAACGAACGTTTTTGGAAAAGCACGTACGAACGAAAGATGGCGGCTTTCCACGGGGGTGAAACCTGTTGCCAAAGCCTGCTGCACCCCCTCCACCCTGAGCCGTTCTAAGCTTCCATGGCTCCTTATCCACTTCTTCCCTTGCCCCGCGCCTCCTACAACAGCGGAACGCTTTTGAAATTCTCCTTCGTCACTGCTCGAATGAACTGTGCCACAAAACCCTGTTCTTCCGTACAGTTCTCGGAGTAAAATCATTCCTTCGTATCGTAAATTCACTGTTCCACCCCTTTCGTTCAATGTTTCCATCTTTCTGTATCATACAGCTTTCTGAATGTCTTATATGTAAAGTCTTTTTTAATATTTAGTTAGTCCTTACTTAAAGACTAACTTTTATATGAATTAACTATTCATCACCAATTATAAAGTTAAAATGGTAAAATCGTAAATTCCAAAAGCGGATATTATTAATTTTCAATACCTTCGTGACATTTCTTTCGTTTACTATTCGAACGTTATGGATTTTTATCGTTTACCGTTTTTACAAATTCAATATACGACACTAATTCGTTAAAAAAAAAAACAAAAACAAAAAGAGAATTACAGTGGTGAAGGTTTTTCGCATTTTCATAATTTTTAATACAGCAAAGTTGAGATTTAATTTCAGTCCTATCTAATGACTAAAATAAATTATTCTATCAATGCATGGAATTCTCACATCCTTTCCTCCATTTTTTCTTGTGTTTTTGGTAATTACATCGTTTAACCATTTTAACTCTTCAATCGTAAATGCATTGTGTAAGCAACGATCAATTTTATGTTTTGTTTTAATTTCTGTTAATTTTACCATTCGGAAGATCCACGGGGGATGATTGATTGCAGCAAACACAGGCCAGTTATTAAAAAGCTATCACTAAGAACGGATATTTTTTATTCACATAAAGATTCGAGTAAGTGAGCTGACGAGTGTTTTTAGTAACTGATTATGTTTTTTTTTTTTTCTTCTGATGTTCCGATGGGTTCTAATGGGTTCCTTTACGAGCTTTCAACTCAACTGGTGTGATTAATTTTTACCCGCAGTATGATGCAGTTTCAAATTCAAGAACACTGGATGTAACTATTTAAAACACATCACTTATTCATCAATAACAATTTTATTTCGTGCTAAAATACTGTAACACAATTTCAATACGATCATAATTGATTCGTTTACGATTTGAAATTTAATACTAAAGTAAGAAATTGTTAAATATCAGATGTCATATTAAAAGATTAATGATTAAATATTAGATATCATTATTAATCGCATTAAAATGGAATTCAATTTGACTCGAAACAGTGCACCAAAGTTAAATGAGCAGATTGAAATTTCAAGTGTTCACAAATCAGAAGGTTGAAACAAGACAGCAGTTCAAAGTCGACAATATCGATAGCTCGATAAATTCTTCGTCCTCGCGTGTCTCGCTGGTATTCGAAAAACGGATCGAAAGAAACGAAAGGAAAAAGGGAAAAAAAAAAGAAAAAAGAGACGAACAGCTCACAGGATCGCACGCGCGGCGTTCAAACGGGGCGCAAAGAGGGAAGCAATTAAGCTTTCCCCTGATTTATTTCAGGCATAAATAATTTTGTAGAAGTACTAATTATCGCCATCGCTTTGAATCGATATCCCTTCCCTCTCGTTCGCTTTAACGAATACAAGCGCCATCTCTGTCCGACCCGTCGTTGGCTCAAGATGAAAGCAACCCGCTTCTGCGTGGCCAAACTTCCCGTGAAGCGATAAATTTCTAGAAACAATAGGAAACTCCCGGGCTAGACAATAGAAGAAATATATGTACTGCCTAGAATCTTCTTTGCTTCACCGTCGACGGAAGCGTTGCTTCGAGTTTATTTCGAGGAAAAGAAGAAATAAAAAAAAAAAAGACAAAAATAGAAGAGGAACAGGAGTGAAGAAGTGAAAAAGGAATGGACTAATTTTAACTGGTCTCCTCTGAAACGGATCAGTGTACCTCGGTAGATTGATTGCGAACTGTTGATCAAACACTTCTAAAAAATAAATAGTTGCTCCTATTCCATTTTCAGTATTTAAGATTTTGGGTACTTTTAGTAAAACAAAAAAAAAAAAAAATAATGAAAACCATCAGTCAGAATGAAGGTAGTGGTACGTCAATAGAAAAAGTACTGTGACGTGTCTTGGATTAAAAAATAATTGTTCTTTACTGGTTTCTTTTGATAATAACGATACGCTTCGTATTTTACAATTTACCCTCAATTTAACTTGTAATCGTGTTTTTTCTTTCACCATCGTGATTGCAGGCAATCGTACGTTCGCGTGTATTATTCATTAAAGGGGGCTGCTTAACGGAATACAGGATCAACCGAACCAAACACGAAATATGGTCAGCGGAAATTAGCATTCCTCAAGTTTCGGGCATGACGTGCGTTCAAACGCGGACCGACACGTAGAAATTCGTCCCCGCATGCCATTTCAATCTTCTCACGGATTTCCGAGAAAATATTAGTGTACAACGACGAAAGTCTTGCATTTCACGGATTCGAAACGTTTCGTGGAAACGTTATCCGGTATTCAACGGCGACTCGTTGCCACGAAGATTCGTCGATTTTCTACTATTCAAAATAATGGGAAACGTCTGTTGAACGTCAGTCAATGTCAGTCCACGTTGCTCCACCCCCGTGGTCCGTGGACGGTTGAAAAAAAAAAAAGAAGAAAAAAGAAAGAAAGAAAGAAAGGGCATAACAAAACACGAAAATTATCTATCTTTGGCCGAGGCTGTTACGTTCCGACAATGGGTGCCGAATTAGTCTGGCACGTTAATTACACCTTGCTGCCGGATGACATGTAGCCCGTCGATAAATAACAAAAGACGCGAAGCATCGTGTTTTCGCTCCGTTTCATTGAGACTATAATTAATTTGAAGAACGATACAAACTCGCTGGTTTGTTACTGGAAGAGGAATTACATACGAGTTCGCATAATTTGATGATTGGTGAATTTCGAACTTTTCAAATTCTGATACACAAAATTGAAATTTTTGGGTTTGTAATATTAGAATGGATGAGCATTCGTTAATTGGAAAAAAATTAATTTCGATATGCCACTGATCAATATTTTTGGTAAAAAATAAAAATATTTTTCCGATGATTAAATGAAATAACATAGGGAAATAAGGTTCTGTGGATACCTTCAGTTTCTTGCATCAACGATTCCGGTAGAAATACTGTGAAATTGCTAAGGATTAAAAATCAATGCTCTAGTAATTAGAAATAAGATGGGAATAAAAGAAAAAAAATAAAATAAAAGAAAATAGAATTCTAAGAAAATGGAAATATCCAGTTCCATCGATTTTAATGAAATTAATTTTAATTTCCTAACAACTAAATTATTACCATTGAACAAATGATACTCCAACAGCGGAAGGCAATAGAAATAATAATTTAAGAAAATAGAATTCCCATCAGTGACTCTAATAAAATAAATTAGAAAATTAAGTGTCTGTGAATATTTCAGACAATAAAAATGTTAATAATTAAAGATCGATGTTCCAACAATGGAACGTGAGGGATATCAAAAAAAAAAAAAAAAATTAAATAAAATGGAAATATCTTCTTCGAGCCTAGCAAAATAAATCAGAAAATTTAGCAATAAATTGTAACAATTTCCGACAACGGAATTGTTACTAATTAAAGATCGATACCCGACAATGGAACGTAACGGGCGACGGTCAAAGAAAAGGAATCGCAGCCGAGTAGAAATGTGTTTTTCCAGCGACCTTTAACGACCACGCTGGAAGACAAATGGAAGAAGACGTTAATTACACGAGGTCCCTGAAAATGAATTTAACCAGACCGGGATATCTGCAAGCGAGATCTGTTAAAGAGGGAAAAGAGGCGTGTCCCGCTTCTTGCATTACTCGCACAGTCCTGGCAATCTCCTGCTGGGAACATCGGCACACACACCGAGTTTCGCCAAATAGTTTTTCTAAAATCCACGGTCGTTGGTAACCACTTGCTTCGTGAACGAACCAGAGGGCCAGGTAGACGAGCGAGATGAAACTCAAGGAAAGTCTCACCTGTCCTCGATTTTTCCCTCTTTTGCGAACAGAACGGATGATCGATCATTGGAGAAACGAGGGGTGAAACGCCAGGCCGAGCGTTAACGAACGATCTGAACATTTCTGCACCGAGCAACAAACAAGCTTCTGTAACTTTTGTCCATCGTGGAAATCAAGTACGTAGTCGATCAAACAATTCCAGTGATACGCAAAGAACACAACGCGTGAATTGACGTTTGATCGGTCATAAAACGACAGGGGGGGAGAAGTTTCAGTGATATCACAGTTTGCGCTTCGATCTCTGAACGTTTTCCGTTTACCGGCGACGAGGTTGAGTTGTAAAATCAACTTTTGATCTCACTGTTTCATCGTTCGATGTGAGTTAATCGCGAGAAAAACTTTGATAAACGAACGGGCAGATCAGTGACTTGAACTGTCGCTAAATTGGGGGTGAAAGTAAGGGAAATTATGAGTAATATGTATTCAAACTTTTCCAGATTTGTTATTGTTTTTAATAGAATTTGATTATTTGTCGTATTAATCCTTGTACCTCTTCTTCGGATGCGTGGCATAAATAAAAACAATTGCTGGCATCAAGAAGATAGTCTTGTCCTATAGGAAGAAAACCTCCTTTCCAGCATTCCTTATTTTTTTGACAATTCAAGAAAGCAACGTGAAATACGTTAATTAATATCGATTAAATTATCATTTTGCAATGGACTTCGTCCATGACAATTTGGCCACGTGGAAGAAAATTTATAACAAATACATATCTGAATTTATCTCCGACAAAATAACCGTACAATCTTCTCTGGTATCCAACATCAATAAAGCCCAAACCATACAATAAATACACCTACTATTAAAGGTATACACCTACTTTTAAATTGAAATATAAATAAATAAATAAGTTAACTTGTATTTCAACAAAACCAAAATAAATTCTGTGATTTAAAATAAGAAACCTGAAATTCGTCATTTTGACGGGTTCAGTAGTTCCAGTATTAACGCTGGATGCTCTTCAGGGTCTGATTCTCGATCACGCTGTTAACTAATGAGTGATCAGAGGGGGCCGAGAACACGCGCAAAGCTCGAATCTCGCGTCTTTGCCTTCGCTTTCGATAGTCCCTCATTACTCGGCGAGTTCGAGTAACGACCTCGACGAGATCTCGAACGGTTTTTTGTATCGCGGGGTCGAAGTATCTCTCTCTTTCTCTCTTGGCGCTGATCTGAATCGCGCGATAAGCTTCTACCCGGTACGTCGACGTCGTAAATTATGGCGATCGAGTTCGGTTCTCGCTCGGTTCTCTCGTTTCTTCAGGATTCGAAGGTGAATATCTGCTGAGGATCCTTTCCATCCTTGAGACGGGCCGGATTGTGGTACGAGCACTTCCCGCTGCTCTCTGGATACATCGAGAAAATCCACGTTGATATCTCTTTATCCGTATTCCTTCACCTTCTTCATCTTCTTTTTTCGCCGGCAGACCAGAAAACAGAATATGTTTCTCCTGGCCCGAGCCATTAAACCTGTCGATAATCGACGTTGCGAACTGGGTAACGAGTTTCGAACGGTTTGTTCAAGTTTATTGCAACCATGTAAATGTACGCTTGTAACGTTCGATAAAGATTCTGGGTTCACGGATACTCAGAAGAAGACCAAAGGTGCTTCGTGTTCCTTTCGTTCCTTCGCATCGATGAAGAAACTTTAGATTAACCCTTCAAAATTTCTTTCTTTTACTTGAATGTAGATAGTTATATATATCATACAGCTTTTATCATTTTTGCATACAAATAGTATTGCTCGTACGTCATATTTGTAATTTTAATCCAGGGTTAGTTAAGTATTAACTCAATAATACAATAACTTCACAAACTAAATTAACAATTGTGTAAAGTAACATTTCTTTTTTTTAGCAACACTACAAGTTATTATAGAATAATTTTGAATCCAGCCAAATTAGATTGTCGTTAAAAATGTTTATACATCATTAAAGAAACATAATGTTGTGAAAACACGAAGCAGAAGAAGCGTGAAGATTAGTCTTCAGGGTAGGACTACATTTGCCTAATACGAAGATACTTTCGGTTTCACTTGGCAGATTAGTTCGAGATAGAAGGAAGAGAGGAAGAAGAAGACAAAGAAGTTCATTCCTAATGGCGTTTTCTTAATGAACGTTTCCTTTGTCTTGGTCAAACAACGGCGTCTTGAGTTTGCTTTGCTCGGGACCTAGATGGCGAGATAAATAAATTCTGAATTTTCGCGGCGAAAAACATAACAGTGGAAATGTATTAATTACGACGCAATTAAAATTTTTCTTATTTTACTTTTATCCTTATGCTACGCTTTCGAATGTTCTGATAAATAAATCTTGACAACCAGTGTTCTCGTTCTTTTGGGATAAACAAAGATATTAATCACAATAAATCATATAATTCTGAAGAATTAGATTTTTTTGTTTTTAAGAAATAAGAAAATAGTACCGTACAAAATGAGTTTTTAAAGACTTTCTGTCTGTTTCCTGTATCCTAATTATAAATTCCATTTCTTTGCAGCAATCTCTACTTTCCAAGCTTACCTCAATCAAAAACGTCACCGTCGAAACAAAACCTATAAACTTCTCCATCAGACATTTTCCAAAACTTCGCCCGAACTTTATATCGGAAGATTAGCTTGTAAATAATTTACGTAGTTGCAAGCGTTTTCTGATTGTCATTTCACTGCAAATTTTTGTAGTTAACAAGTTACTTTAGCTATAAAACTTTGCAAGGATCGTGGTTTAATTTAACGCAATCGATATTGTTCTATTTTTTAATTTGCAAATCTTGAAGTTCTCAAGTATCATATAAGGTTTCAGAAATTGTAATCAAACCTGGGATTAATAAAAATTGCGATGCCTCAATCAATTCATCTATTTCAGACTTAACAATATTCTTACTCTAAAATTTTATCTCCCGAATCACTAATACCGTTAACACTAAACGTACCGGCACTGTACATATACCTATTCTTACCATAAGGGGTCAAATAAACCTTAATTTTTAGAAATAAATTCCTAATTTATTAAAGGAAATAATTCGCAACACAACTTCTGATTTCTAATAAAATAATCAAACATATATTTTTATTTTTACAAATAAAATAATCAATTAATTTTTTACATATGAATGGTTTCTCCTTCATACATTTGATATTTTGAAAGGGGTCATTTGACCTCGCTTGTTACGTTTAGTGTTGGAAATACTAGCAATCCTTGGATACACAGGATCAAAAGTTCAAACAAAAATTAACACGGACGAAACTTCCATGAAAATTGTCACAAATATCAAAAACCAAAGCTCGTTACTAATCAGTAATTCATTCTGAAACTGTAATCGACTGTAATTTATACCCGTCAAGGTTGAATTGTAGCGAAACAAAAAAAGGTGCAACTATTATACGCGATAATCCTGTCTGAACTATCAATGCCAAGATCCCAGGCAATCAACTGCAAGAAGACGATCGAAAGTCACGGCGAAACAAAACGAAGAAGCAACCTAAGGCCGTCCCAGGAATAATTCACGTGGCCACTGGGACTTTTAAAAAAGATCTCCGCCCTCAAGAATCTCGGCCCGAGACGGGCTCGTTTTCGTCGACGAAAATGAGCAACGGCCAACGGAATATCGGTCTGGCTCCTTAATAAAAATTTCCAAGCGGAAAGGTCGGTGCTACAACGACTTGTCAGTTGTCACGGTTGCCCCGCTGGAAGGATTGGCACACTGACACAGTGGCGTGTTGCATTATTAAACCCGGCAAGAGCGAGCCCAAGGACGCGGCCAGAATTGGCCCCGAGCAAAAATTAGCCGGCTGTCGCTCAACCGTGGAATTAGCCCGCGAGCAGAGGCGTCCTTCGAACGAAGTGAATGCTCTTCTACGCTCGAACTCTTCTCGTGATAATTAACAAAATATCAACGATTATACGGATCGAACACCTATCGTTTTTACCCCTCGACTATCCTTTAAGTTTTGGTTAATCGTGACTTAAATTGAAGGAAAATACCGTCGTGTTGTATTTAAATTAAATTTAAATTCATGATTATAATTGGCTCCAACTGAAAGATATTCGATTGATCGTTGAAAAAATATCATTCTCTTTAGAATACACATAACCGAAGGATGTAAAAAGCGTCAAGTTGCCCTCGCTAGCGATATTTTGAACTTATAAATAACTTAAAGACTGTCGCGTTCTCTTCGTGCACCACGACACGGAAAATCCCTTGTAAGTACATAGTATCGACGTATTTTGAATGCAGGCTGAGAGAAAGAGGAGCAACGACAGAGAAAGAGCCGGATGAAAAGCAGGAAGAGAAGAAAGGATGGTCCGTAGAACCATCTTCCGAGTCCACGTTTCTCGACCCTATCTAATTCACCCTCTTTCTCCTTCCCTTTCGTTTCTCTTACATTCACTCTCACTCTTTGCTTTTATCTTTCCTGACTCGGATCCTCTCTACTTCGCCCCTCCTGCTCGCTTTTCCGTGTCGTCTTCCGTCCTCGTATCTCTTCCTTCCTACGTATCCATCCACCTGCTTCACCCTTCTCTGGCCACGGCGCCACCCTTCGTTGGCACCCTCGCAAACCGTTCGAGCTATCCAACCCCCTTTGGATATCTCCATACGCCACTTACCGGGCTCAGGATGTTCTCCGTGCTTACGTGCGTGGAATCTCTAAGCACTGATAAGGTGGCGCCATTATATTCTCCGTTTATTTGCATTAAGATTGTAATTTCGCCAATCTTTGGAACCGATAGCTGCTACCGATCAAATGGAATGAAACGTGCGATTAACCGTTCTGATAATCGTACGCTCGAATCGAGACGCGTTAGCTCATACCTCAACGTTTAATCAATTTTATTGGTTCACAGATTATACTTTGTACAACGATGTACTGAATGTTTGAAGAACTCGTTTTTCTTTGCGAATTTATGATGCAATTTCAGCAGCATTCATAAGCGATGAAAATTTTTACATATCCCTAATATAATATCCCGGGCTCCTAAGCTTCTAAAGATATAATAATTTTAGCCAGAACGAAAGCAGCGATAAATTATAGAAATTCGAACAAAAAAAGACGTAGAAAGTTATCATAATAATTTGAAATCTTCTAGAAATTTGCTTCGTTAATAAAAGTGAATAAAAGTTACCTAGAGTGGAGTCTATTAATACGCTTATTTCATTATACCTAACGTATACGTTATACAGATTTTAATATTGTTTCTAATTCTCAAAACTTATTTAACTGATACAATCTTCTTCAAAGCGAAAGGAGATGAATATTACACGTTGTCTAAACCCCTTCCGTTTCAAGCTACATTTCCCCATAAAACAGCAGTCACCATCCTCCCTATCGAAGACACGATATCTCGATAACACAAGATTTGACAAGAAAGTAATCAAAGGAGATGAATTAATCGTCCATGGCACGGCAAAGAAAACCCACCCATGAGTTGCAGCTCGAGCGGCTTATCCGAGAGGGTCCCTCAACACCTTCTTCGTACATTCTCACCCCGCGATGTCGAGTGATTAAAAGCAATAAGGCCGAAGTAATATCGTGCAGGAGGGGTTGAAAAAAAAAAGAAAGAAGAGCGTGATAAAAAAAGAAACTTTCCTTATCATGGCAACGGATCGGTTACTCGAGCTTGAGCGTCACTGTCCCTGGCCCGTGCTCTCGCATGAGGGGTGGTCACCCTCGTCGTCCGGCTGCAGAATGTTGTCGCTGGAGGCGGCAGCGACGATGGTCAGAGAAAACGGCACGTCCACGCGAGACAGGGAGGTCGGCAGGGTGGAGGGAGGGGAAAAGCGAGAGACATGGGGTGGCTGGTCGGGCAACCAGCTAAGGGGGTGGACTTTAGAGTCCACCCAAGGGGGAACGAACGACTAGATGGAAAGGGAGAGCGGGGACGAAGAGGCAGAGAGAATTTACGCCCGCCAGTGAATTCCTACAGGACCTCATATCACACGCACGCACGCATCAACCCACACACACACACACACACACAGACGTGTGTGTACACACACGGACGCGTACGTAGCTAAAGGCGAACGCACATGCGCCACCGGCGTACAGAGAGGAAAATTCTCGCACGTTCGTGAATTGCGCCTGGCCCCACCGAAGGGAATCCATAAATTCTGTAACACATGGACCGAGGGAATTTTGTTAAGGTTCTTATGATTTGCACGCCGTTATTAGCACGCTGTACTGTTTCTGACCTATACTGACACGTGTCTCCTGTACACACTCGCACCAGGGATGATGGTTGTGCTAGAAGGTTAAATGGTTTGGTCGTAGGTCGAAGGAAATAGAGATTTTTGAATATTTGAACTTTGTACGATTTTCGGAGCGTGTGATGTTTACTCGGTTTGTTAGATATATTAGAGTATGGGATCTAAGTGTGTTGGAGTAATATTCTATGCAATTTGTGGATATGTTGCCGGCGAAGCGTGCAATTGGAGCAACGTATATACTGCTGAGTAATTATTTTATATCTTTGATAATTATTGTATACGATACCTAGGAGCTAAGTAATATTATCAGAATTACTTTGAACAAAGTATTAATATAGATACTACATCTTTTTCCACTATAAACTTCATCTAAACCTATTAACTATCTAACACAATTTTAACATAATTAACCTACAAGGTTGATTGGGTTAGCTATAAGAATAACACATTTAATTGCGAGTTAAAGGTTCGTTCCCTGCGGTTTGATTTAATATTCGTCCATATTTAGCTTCGTAATAAAACATTCACACGTAACTTTTATATAAGCATCACTTGTTTCTTAATTTTTTCAAGTCGAACCTTCTTATCCCTATATTAACACGTTGACTGCTTATACAGGGTGTTAAAAAAAACCATTCAATATTTATATGGTATATAGGACACACTATACTGAGTAAAAAAGCCTTAGTAAGCATAGGTCGAAAGGTCAATCGTTTCTGAGATATAAACATTTTTGTTTGCTAATATCACGATTGACTTACTACTGGAATTTCGATATTTACAGATTTTCCACGTGCCCTCCTTCCATTTCTATACACGCTTGGCATCTTCTTCTTACAGAGTCGCGAACTCTCTCGAAAATTCCACATCTCTGTCGAATCATTTGACAAGCATGGTGAATTCGGTTACGTAATTCAATCATCATACTAACAAACAAAAATGTTTATATCTCAGAAACGGTTAACCTTTCGACCTATGTTTACTAAGGCTTTTTTACTCAATACAGTGCGTCCTATATACTCTATAAATATTGACCGGTGTTTTCTGATCAACCCGGTATATGGCTGACTACTTGTCTGCTTGTCAAAATATCAAGAATCGGTCGAAGAATTGTCCAATTGAAACGAGTAAAATATCCGTTTCTTGAGACATCTATTCACACGTTTTCAGCGTAGCGAAGCCCACTGGGATAATCCAGTAACGACGTTAACTCTGCGTACGCTCGTTACCGAACTTAAATGTCAATAAACATTCGAGCAGTCGGGAATGCCGAGGTACCTTGACGTTGGACCAAACAGAAGCGGCAAAGCAAGGCGCCAATCACGCGCGAAGACAAACACCGGCTGCGGACCATCGCTGATTGCCGAGGAAGTCCTTCCAGGACCTTGTATTCCTGCTGGTAGGCAATGCTCAACGCCGCGGAGGACAACGTACCCTGAATACGAAATCAAAAGGCGTTCAAGAACGGGCAAGTTCTGCACACCACCTCCCTTGAGATGTATAAACATTCGCCTAAACGCGGTTCAACTTTGCTTAAAGATGACCTGGCAATTATTGAACATGTCCTTTGAATTTAGAGAAAATTTCTTTATACAAATTCTTTTTATAAAGAGCGAATTGTTCAACTTGATCGTTCTAAATTATTCTGTTGTTTGTGTAATGTTGCTTAAAAATTTGAAGATAATGGAACTTAAGATGGAGGCGTATGAAATTATTTCGTAATAGTTCAATATGTAGAACGAATGTTCAAACTTCCACATTTTTATTTGATTAAATTTCATGAAATATTTGATTCCCAACTAATGTAGTTCTCATTACGTAAACAACTCTAAAAAACAAAGGAACCAATCACACCAAAAGATGATAAATTACCACCTCTCATATCTCTAAAATCCCACGCACCTGTGCCCGTCAAACCTGACTGATCCCATCTCTCGACAGGATGAACGATTAAAAAATAATATTTCGTTATTTCTGACCTGGACGTCTACCATTATAGATCTCCACGCGAGGAAAACGATTCCGAACACGAGGAATCAACTTATCGTCGATGATTTGATATCAGGGCGTGACGTTGAAAGAAGTAGATATCGAGTGATGTGTTTCGCTTGTCCAAGCCACGGCCTCGTGAATATTCCAAGCTCTAAAAGCTTCTCTTTCCCCTTTCTGCCCGGTCTACTTGCCCAGATGTACGACGAACGGAGGGTCCATCACGTCCATAACAAGCTACCTTCTCCTCTTTTCCTCTCCTTCTCTTCACGTTGCTCTTCGTCTTTTCTCTTTGCTCCCTCGTTTCGAGGCATCTCGCTCGCTCCAGCATCTCTCTAGGCCTCCTCGAGGAGAGCTCTCAAAGGGTCCAGGGCTATGGAGACGTTGGCACCAGGGGAGTGAACCAGCCAGCGGAGAAGGCAGGAGAACGGAAGAGATAGGTGCAGAGGATGAGACGTACGTAACGTGAGAGACAAAGACGTACAGAGGAACAAGAGAGGAAGAGGGGGCAGGGCTACCTACCGCGCCTACGTTAGGTAAATTCGGTGTAACTCGAGGGGATGAGGATAAGAGGAGCTTCGCCGTCGAGGGAAGAGGAGATCGAAAGTGAGAGAACGAGAAGGGGAGAGGCCAGGGTGAGACGAAGAGAGAATTCGCTAGGAGGAGACCATCGCCCACAGGGGTGGACCAGTGATCGATAGCCACACACTACGTCCGCCACCACCTTCAGACCCTGGACTCTTCCTACGTTGGATAATTCTGCGAGCTTACGTACTCTGCGAAAACTGTGTCTCCTCGATCGAAAATTTGCATTCTAAAATCGTGGTGTTGCAACTTAATGCATCGGATCGATTGTAATCAAATAACTTTCCGTGTACGTACACTGTGGATCCGGTAATTTGTGGTACGAGCAAGATCGGATAGATTTTACGGCTCGCAAGAAGATGACAATTGAAAAGATTGAAATTACAATACATTGACAATTAACTGAACCTACGTCATTCAATCTTAATCTGTGAGTGCACGTGAAATCATTTATTGTAAAGATATCGTACGGTTTGAGAGATTAAAGCTAAAAATTATCTAAGCATTTGTGCCATCTAACTCGAACAAACGGCTGATGCCTGGTCGATCGTGACCCACCCTACTAAATACTTGTAAAGACACTTCAACTTAAATTAAGTGCGTAAATACTTTATCAAAAGACTTTTAGTCACCGGAAAAATAACGTCTAAGAATATATCTTAAAGTTTAGAAAATAAAACTGGAAAATGTCAAAAAAAAAAAGTTTAGTACGGAAGAATGGTAAATATCTTGAATACTGTCTCGACCAAAGTTAATTAAAATTTTACTTACGAACGAATTAATAGATAAAGATTGTTATTAAATATTTTCCCTGACCGCACTTGTACCATGAATTACGATCCACAGTGTATCATGGAATTCAATTTAATTCCACGACAATGGAATGATAGCGAATGTTTGCCGGGAAGATTGATCAGTGTCAAGAAACAGAGTGAACACAAAGAATTGTCAAAGTCCATGGATTACTCGAACGTTTCATTTTACGATTTTCTTTCAAATTTCCCCGAACTAGTTCCACGCAAAGCCCCGGTGAAATACCGTCGAATCATTAGTCTTTCTTTGACGAGACAACCATGGTGGACGGTGTTTGTTCAGGTGACAACGGGGATTAGAGTTCAGTTCATCGAGTACCGATCCAGATTTTCCGTTCGCTCTGACGACCATTTTCGAAATCGCTGAACATTAACATCGACTAGCGTCGAGCTGATCCTAATTGGGATTTTTCCAGGCAAACTGGAAAATCACCCCTAATAACTATAGTGGATGTATCTCTGTTCATAATATGAAATTCGTTACATCAACCTCGTTGCGTGTCAACTGTCCATGAACACTATAGGTTTTGAGCTTTTCAAGATTATTTCGAAATGTAACAACGAAAAATTTTAATTTGTGAAGAGTATTAATATTTAAATTCGAATACAAATATATTAATTCATTCACACTCAAGGTGGCGAACTTTTTTTTATGAGTTTTGTATTATAAATTGTTATTTCTTTTTAAATGTATTTTAACTTTTCTGATCAGACGGCCCGCGTGTCCAATAAAAATTCATTACATGTATATCTACTGTCATAACACCCAAGGCATATCAGAATAATTATTTCTTATACTCTAACACTTAAGTTTCCTACGATAACCTTCGAAATAATTTTGCAAAGCAAGATTAATGTAGTCCACGTAAATTTTTACCTAAGCCCTATTTCAAAAATAATATATTTTTGTTGTCTGGAAATTAATGGATTAGTAATCTTTTAATATCGCGTACCTGTACGTTCAGGACTTAGAAGCATCAGTGTACAATTAAAATATATATACGTATGTTTAAATCCATTACATTAATCAATAGGGGTATACCATTGACATATAATGATGTAAGAATGAAATAATTATGCAAAATTTTGATACTCAGTCCTTACAAATTCATGCCATTCCTCCTTTTCCAACCAAATTCCATCAACGATAGTCGCATTCAATCAAGACGCTTCAGCGTCTAATTACTCCATCGTAATTCACGTTTAAACAACGTTCACCGCCCTCAGGACGGGACCAGCCACGATTTATCTCAGCTCTGATACAGTCGAAATTTTTTACAATGGTTTCTCTCTCTCACGACCGCACTCTTTTCCCGCCAAGAGGCGTTACTTCCCGCCATTACGACCCGCAAAGATTAACAGCGGCTTCCTGCTCGTCCGTTGGCCATTCGACGTTCTTCTTTTTTTCCTGCTGGTGCAACTAATTGCGACGATGCAGGCATATTTTTGCTCACACGGGCCGAGAAAAATGGTGTTCACCATCTCTTTGGCCACCCTACGACCCACCCCTCCCGTTGGCTTTCACCATTGTGTGTCCCGTCCTCGACAAGGACGCGTTTTCGAGGAACAGGTGCAACCATCGCCCATACGATATCTTTTTCGCGTTTCAACGTTATCATTGCGCCGTTTTCATCATCCTCGTTCTACACGAACCGATTCTACCCTTCGAGTCTCGCGTCACTTTGTTCTCTCTCCCTGTTCCCTTCGGTTTCTGCTGGCTTTTATTGCGGCGAGTTTTCCCGCAGTTGCGGTGACGAGACTTTCCCGAAATCGTGATTACCACAACCACGTGCTGCTTCCGCTCTGGTGATTTATTTTTATTACCCCACCACGATGTACAGCCTCTTCTCTGCTCATTATCGTCCATTGCCTTATTACGAAGCTATTATGCCCTTATGCGGACGTGAAAGGTCTTCCCGGTCGACTTCGCGATTCAAGGAAAGGTTAATTATACATAATTGGCCGTCCACGTTAGATCGCTATTCTAATTTGGATCTTATGACAGATAAATTATTAGATTATCCTAGAAGTAACAAGGGAATCTTTTTTTTTTTGGCAGTTAGTTAGAATAGAGTTAGAAGTTATGGGTCAAGTACTTGAATTGAGTAATTCATTTTACATTTTTCCTCTTTCACAGTATTGCACGAGTAAAATTGTACTTTCCCAGCAAGTTTCGAGTTTACCCCAAAGCTATCGCGACAAATTTCCTTTGAAGTTGATTCATTGGGTTCCGATTCAAAGAATTATTTATACCGTGTCCAGAATCAACGAGGTTTGTATTCTGGAAGAGAGAGGAAAAAAAAAATCAAGAGAGAACTGGAATCGTCGCCTATACGGACGTGAACAAGGGACCGTGTCCCAGGAGTGCCACGATCCCTGGATTTGTTTGCCGCCATCCACCCCCGCAAACGTGCTTTCCTGTAACAGAGTCAATTCCGATGGGGAAACGCGATGGATTCGCGTTTTGTGTCCCGTCGAATATGGCCTGGACGTGAATTAATATTTACGAACGAGAAGACGCTCTTTGGTCGCTGTGCTTGCAGCTTTGTCGACGATTTTCAAAACGAGAAACGTGTCGGCTGAATTGTATTCGCAGAACTTCGCTTCGATGAACAAAATTGTACGATGACCGACCAAAGCTCCAGTTAATTTTTAAAACGGACCTTACAGTATTAGTTTAATGTTAACACTATTGATGGTTTGTTTTCCCTTCTCTTTTACTAATTATTCGGTTATACAAAGTTTGAGATATCGGTCACCCTTTCTGTATGCTTGTTAACAACTACGATAAATATTAATTTATTCTTCAGAAGAACTATGGTAAGGTGAGCGTGCACTGTACATTGTATAATATCGTCATCTACTTGCACGACACCCTGTATACTCGTACTCGCGTCAAAACAGAAGGTGGCAAAGCGTACTGCGCGAACAACGAGCGGAAAGAAGACAGAATTAGCAAGGAAATAGAGAGAGAAACACAGTTTGGTGTACAATGCACCGAGCGAGAGAGAAGAGAGAGAGAGAGAGAGAGAGAGAGAGAGAGTCGTTCATCCTTGAAAAAGGTTTCGGCTTAGCCTTTTACCACCCCCTCCTGACCTCTGTGCAGCCCCACCCCGGACGAATTTCCTAACGTTTGCCACCCGCTGCGCCCCTTCTTCTTGCTCCACGGACAATGCTTGTCCGACTGTTCACCAGCGACAATCGCACGGAAATCGTGACGGTTTTACCGTCGCTGGAAATCCATGCCGAATCTACCGTGCTGCATTCATCCGGCTACGTTTTCCTCTATCTGTCTTTCCGCATCTTTCACCTATTCCCACCCTTGTCCCCCCCCCCCCCCCCTCTCTCACCTGGTTTCGTCCCGCCACAACGTTGTATCCACCAAGGAACGCAAGAGGGTGCTCTTCCACCGGCAGAAAAAATTATGTTCCTTTTTTGCACCGTGTTTCTTATTTATTAGATCTTGGCAAGGCTTCTATGATGTTAATTACGAAATGGCTATACGTTTCAAATTATAACTGGTACTTCCATAAAATGACAGTTTAATGCAATACAAGGGACATTGTACTTGGCTCTCTAAGTTCTATTTTAAACTTCAAATGGACAATTAGTTTCTTTATTAGGAGTTTATATTCGTATGCGTTCAATGCAAAGCAGTTTCGACTAACCGAGTATTCACACGTTGGGTAGCTCCGACCGCAAGAGTACCTATTAACCTGGAAATCCATAATTTTAGCTCGAAATAAAAGATATTGTCGCGACGATGAAAACATGCCCGCGTGTTCGAAAATTCGAATAATTTAGCAGTGGCTTAGAGAATGACAGCAGCTGTCAGATAAATTTGGTAGATCTATGTCGATTTGTGAAACTTTCCTTTATATTTTAACAAAGGTACGCTCTAAAAATAGACTGTTGACTTTGATTCTCTAGATTTTTGTATTGTTTATGAATTTATCGTCGACGATTGGTTCTTAATAGTTTCCTCTCTTTTCAATTCTAAATGAAGGACAACGATCGAAAAGTGTCCATCGACTTCGTGGTCGAAGACAAACCGTGAGGACCCGGTGCGTGTCAATGGCCGTGCGCCAAAATTACAGAAACATCGTCGAAGCCTGTGATGGCTTTTCGGTCGTTTTGCTTGATTTTTGGTAATTACGCTGCGCGGAAGGCTAGCAATCTCGTAGCCGGGGCCGAGTGCTGCCTCCGCGAAACTTCTCTCGATGATAGCTCGGCAAATAACAGAGAGACGGCCGGCGAGGTAGATGGCAAGAGTTGCCAGTAGACTCTGCTCGTTGAACGTTCATCTTCGTCGTCGATTGTTCCACGCGGATCGTCGTGTATCGTCGTGTAATTGGATCTGTACCCCTAAGTACATAGTTGGAGTCTCGACGAAATCCGTCTTCGAAAAAAGGCCCAAGAACATGCTCATTGGAATAATAATCCCTCGATATTTCTGCCCTCATTTTGAAATATCTTGAGAACGATGCGTTTTTTACCTTTCAAGAAAAGTTTGAATGTCTCACATGTTTTGTAACTGTAAAAATTTTCAAATTTTCCAAATTTTCCAATTCTTGAATTTTCAAACTTTTTACTTCTTTTTGATTTTTTAATTTGAATTGTTTATTGGGGAGTGTTACGAAGTGCTTGTTGTTCAGCCAAGGAGGATATTATTATTTTTAAATTGTTCAAATGTTACGGGTAAAAGAATTTTAAAAAATTATTTGTTTGGCTTTCATATCTGTTCGGTTTAAATGAATAAGCAACAATATTCCTATATTTCCAAATCACCGTATCACTCTGTCAACTCATATTTTATATACATGTATAAAATAAGGTGGTCAACCGACATCCTTAAAAATTTATGCAATTAACGAAATTCCGATTGGCGTG
Organism: Stelis phaeoptera; assembly: GCA_943735885.1. Classification (NCBI taxonomy): domain Eukaryota; kingdom Metazoa; phylum Arthropoda; class Insecta; order Hymenoptera; family Megachilidae; genus Stelis; species Stelis phaeoptera. The sequence continues at coordinate 9,127,982 of OX030930.1, forward strand.
ATAAGTTTCCAGGTTCACCATTTAAAACATTTAATTGTTCCACGAGTTCCAGGCTGCTTTTCATTCAAAGATCTGCGAACAATGCGTTCCGTTCGTGACTTAATTAACACAACCAGATTGTTTCATAAGAATAAGAAATAGCCCCGGTTTTCACCAGGGAGCCACGAATCTTTCTGGTTAATTCGTGACAAGTGATAATTACCGGACACAAAGTCGGTCGTAAATCTATCGACGACGACCATTTTGGTATGCAAAAGAACAAGCCGTGTTCAGTAAGGAATCCAAAAGGAGATTCCCTGTTCCTGATGTTCTCAAAGTGGCGCAGTCCCATCGGTTCATGGAAAATCCTGGCGGAGGTGGTAATCTCCGTTTCTCGAAGAGTTCCTGGCGCGAGAGTATCCATCAGAGTTATCTTGAAATCTTCAAGGACCCCGGTATGGATTCATTAAGGACAAGCTTCATTAGTATCCCAGGAGAGAGATTCTTTTGTACATTAACGTTTCTTTCTCTGATCCCTTTGCCGCTTTAATTTTCCTTACGATCCTTCGAGCGTTCGTTTCTTTAACGATTCGTTATTACTCCAATTGTTGGACTTATCGTAATACTCGGTTTAATTAAAAATCTATCGAATTCTGTCCCGTACAGATTTTACTTATTGAGAATTTAAATCAAGGATTCTTTTTATATATTTATAATACATTTTCTATGGGTTTAACTGGTATCCATCGATAGGATTATATAGATTTTATAACATATAGTGGAAAATTTTAAATACCAAATTTTGAATTATGCATGATATTGTAAATACGAATAAAACAGAGAGCGGTCGAAGTCCTCTGATGATAATTGGGTGCAATCAATTGCTTTTGTATTAGTAATACTTATTATGAATACAAATGAGGGAATGTTTTGTATCCTTGACATACCGTCCTTTAATTATCCGAATTTTAACGCGTTTACTATCAAATTGGATACAATCGACCAATTAATAAATAGAAGTACAAAAATTTTAGAATAATAATCTTACTCGGCAGATTGAAAGTTAAAATTTAAAAATTAACCAAATATAATTTCAGCGGTTAATATTTCAATATATCATCATGCAAGTCTATTTTGATTTGTAACTTGTCCCAAATCATGAGAAATAGTTAATGATTTTATTTTTAGAACATTTCCTTATTTTTCATTCATACTTTATTTTATCGTATTTTATTCACGATCAACGTCCTCGTTTCAACTATTTCCATCCTGATTTCAATTTCAGTTGGAAATATCGATAATCTCGTGTCGCGTTCAACAGTCTACCTCGAAATCGTAAATACTTCAGCATCTCGGTGTTCGGGCAACCTCTGTGCCATTGTTCTACGCGCCCCAGGAGGTCCTTTTCCTTCTTCGCTAGTTTATCCTAGATCGTCCTCTTGTCGGCTTTGAGCTACCTTGTGTTCTCCATACGCGTTCAAGAAAACTCGGACTCGTGAACGGAATTCTTAAAATATTTTTGAGTTTCAAATGAACATTTTACTCTTGACAACATTAAAACTAGAAGAATTCCAATTTTCCCTTAACAGAATATGGTATACCTCGTTTATACCCGATTCTTGTAGATAAAAAATAAAATATCTTTTTATAGCAAATTGAAATTATACACGAACAAAGTGATACTTTTACTATTTAAAGTAAACTTTCGGGGAATTACTTGACCACTTTGGGCAATCGAATTCGAGCAACACGGAGTATATGAAAATAATGTTGTATTAATCAATCATTGGAAGAAAAGTTTGTTGGAAACAGTTCGAAACGTTTATGAAACTTTCATCCCTCCGGTTAGAGCGCACTGATTTAGCGATAATTCCCGTCAGAAGCGTTCAACACGGCTAATTAACGGGGCCAAGCGGATAACCAAAGGGAAAGCGGTTTACTACGAAAACGTCCGATCGATCGGTCTCCTTAATCCACAAATGACATTAATACCGTGGCTGTAAAACAATGCAACCGTCGAAAGGAGCTCCGAACAAATAGCGTTCGCACGGAATTAACAGTTATGCCGAAGAACAAACGGTGCCTCCACGCCTCGCTTTGCGCCCGCAACTAATCGCATTACCGTTTCCCTGAAAGCTCGTGTCTCGCTTGGACGCGAACCACGGCCGAAAATCCCGCAGGTAGACAGCCCGGAGGAGTCCATTGTTCGGGCCCTTCCGAAATCTTTATTGTTTTAGCGGAAATATTATTTCAGGCACCGTTCGACGTTGCTCCTCGCGGGGCCTAGTAAAATTCTTTTACCTCTTTGTACATTCTGTGTATTTTTCTTTTTTTTTTCTGTTACTTCTTCTTCTTCTTCTTCTTGTTTCACCCTTTACGGGAATTCCAACATTTCGCGCATGTGTCCCTGAAATAGAAATTTTATGCCCGTCCCTTTTGAGTTATTGAGGGAACCCGTGGTATATGGTTCTTCGGATTGTAATAACCCTCTGTTCTTCGGGGGGTGTAAAGGGAAATGCGCAGGTGCATCGATGGCTGATTCGATGTTTGAAGGTTTAAGGATACAATTGCTTGCAAGAAAATTCAATGTCTCTTTTGTGCTCGTTTTATTTGGGGTGATAACGCTTGTGGTGATTGCACGTTGTAAAAGTTGTAATTAAATATTTCTATTCATTGGAAGATATTGCTTTGTAACTACGTTGTGACTTGGATACAAAAGGAACGTGATCTCCAATTATTATAACTTAATACCTTGAATTCATTTATTACCTGTACTATGAACTTTCTGGAAACCAAAGTTTTGCTTTGAAGAAAAATTTTGCTGGAAAGAAAAATGTTTACATACGTTTCTATTAATTTCGATACGACACATTTTACATAAATACAGGGTGTTAAATAAAAACCATTCAATATTTATATGGTATATAGGACACAGTGTACTGAGTAAAAAAGCTTTAGTAAACATAGGTCGAAAGGTCAATCGTTTCTGATATATAAATACTTTTGTTTGCTAGTATCATGATTGACTTATTATTGGACTTTCGATATTTACAGAAGATTTTCCACGTGTCCTCCTTCCATTTCTGTACACGCTTGGCATCTTCTTCTTACAGAGTCACGAACTCTCTCGAAAATTCCACATCTCTGTCGAATCATTTGACAAGCATGGTGAATTCGGTTACGTGATTCAATCACGATGATAGCAAACAAAAATGTTTATATCTCAGAAACGGTCGACCTTTCGACCTATGTTTACTAAGGCTTTTTTACTCAGTACAGTGCATCCTATATGGTTTTTTTAAGCACCCTGTATACTGATCTTAAAGCTATACAAGTCTCGGGCCAAACGCCCCTTAATTAACTCCGAGTTAATTACGTAATCAATATCTCAATGCAATTTTTTCCTAGCAAATATTATGTTCAAAGAATAGAAATATTGCAAAATTAATAAAATTCATTTACGCCCGTGAGGGTATTTTTGTATCAAATTGGCTGCCTTTGGAAGTGTTAAATCTGCTTCAAAAATATCAGGAGGCATCAAAGTTGAATAAATTTCTCAACAACGCGAATCCTAATCTACAGCACCACTTTGGAGAACCTTCCTTCGAATGGATGGCTCGAGTCACCGTGACTCCGATGCAAAATCATGTAACCCTTCCCCTTCGGGGTGAAAAAGAAAGAGTAGGGATAATCCCATCGGTGACACAATGTTCGCGTAACCGACGGTCGTGAGCACCCCGAAGAAGAAGAAGAAGAAGAAGAAGGTGACGGAGGATGAGGATGGTCCTCGAGGACCTACGACTCTCGTCACACTCGCACCCCATAATCCTTCGGTGGTATTCAAGATCAGACAAAACACACACACACACACACGTGCGTATATGTTGGAGGAGAAATCGGCGCATGCCGGACCAAGAGAAAACGAGTCGCACGACCTGAATAACTCCGCCTGGATGTTTCTAATGCGTGGCTTAGCGAGGCTCACGAGTTCGTGAAGAGGACCGATGAACTTCGGATAATCATCCGATCCCCTCCCCCTTCCGTCGATTCCTTTTCGCCCGCGGACTTCTTTTCTTCTTCTTCGCAGGGAATAATCGAGTTTTTCCCCACCGGCGACCACGCGTACACCTTCGTACCGTGACCAATTTCACTTTCACGAAAGACTCGGCAGATGATGGCTTTTGGCTAACTTCGACAATTGTGAATTTTTTATAGAAAGATTTTTAATAGAAAGGGTTGCTGGCTCATGGCCGTATGTTAACTTTAACGATTACAAATTTTTATAATACGCAAATAAAATTTTAGAATAGTCGTTAATTCTTCACAATTTTTACGTACATTAGAGAGATCTGTTATACCATTTGAATATTTGAGGAATTAAATGTTCCTGTCGTTATTGAATTAAAACTGTTTATTATTGACTAAAGAAATGCTGATTGCTAATTTACGTAAGTGGACCAATTTATAATAGATACATACAACAGGTTAGGTAACAGAGTTTTAAAGCTGATTATTAAATTAGGATCATTTATCGTTGAGCCAAAATTCGCAAAAGTCTGAAAGTGACACTTGGGGGGTGGTGTTTTTAATAATCCTTCGTAGGTATTCTTATCATTGATAGCACAAGTGAAATTTGCTTTATTTTAACGATGTCGACGAATATCTTAGAACTTTTTCAGAATTCTTGAAAGCTTAAAACAGTATGGAAATTAGAAATCACCTGATTTCTTAATTTCTTATAATTTGGAATTGCTTCGCATGTTCCTCCCCCCTTCCACTTTCGCCGTTCGTCTTGTCTAATAGCACGATTACTGTCCTGTCAAATTTCCTATCAAGCACGATGACGACGATCTTCGTTGCCGTTACGTTCCATCAACGAGAACGATTTCTCCCACGAAGAAATGAAAAAGCTTATTGTCTCGTCACGAGAAACGCTCGAGGGTCTCGCAAGTCGATCGAATTCCGTCCGTTGGAACGCGAGCCACGACGAAGAGAGAAAAATGCGACGAGCAGCCGAGTGAAAGGGACAGACAGACGGGCGCAGAAGTGAAAATTGGTAAGACGACGTGGTACGTGAAAAGGGGACCAGAAAAGAAAAATAACGTAACAGAAGAGGGACAATATCGGGAACGTTTACGACGTCGTTTTGCCTCGATAAATATGCCCGGGCAACCCCTTTTAGAGGGATGCAAAACACCCCTTCTGCGTACGGTAGGCGGGGTGCAACGAAACCTGTGTAATCTGCCATACGTTTCCCATGAATATGCATCTGCGAGGCTAATGCGATTTGATTCACGATTGGCCTAAAGTGTACAAGGGATATGAGGTGAGGGGTTGGGGGGGGGGGGGGGGGGGGGGGTGAAATCTCTCGAAAGCCACAATAATTCGATACACCGACCGTGAGGGCACAAATTAACGTTTGTTAGCGTAACGTTTCTCGTGAACGGGCGATGCGATTTCTTGATGAAAATAAATCGTTCCTCCAATGGGAGGGGATTAAAGATTACCCTTTTGTGCCTCGGAAATTGGTAACGGTCGGTTATTTCTGCCGGCAGACTTATCGCTAGTGAGTTATATTCGATAAGACTTCGGAATTGATACGCTCCTGGAAGGTTTTATGAATGTATCTTTGTTGAAAATCTTCTTTTGATTTGAATATACGAGGGACAAATAAATTGGAGCGACAGAAACTTATATTAACATCTTTGATGCATTATAATCGAAAGATTTTGGTATTTGAGAAAAAATTTCTATTTGAAGAAGTAACTATCAGAGCATTCTTAGAATTTTAAATAACTAAAATTTCTTGAAGGCTATTCTGAAGACTGACTCTGATGACATGTGTGAATGTCATGGTAAATTGGAGGTAGGTTCCATAACCACCACTTTTGTTCTATCATATTTTGAAGGGGCAAATATTAAAACAAAGGTAGGGAGAAGTACCCAATCACTGACACTTTCGAATGTACTTTTTCAAAATCCAAGTTGTAATTTTCACAAAGTGCTGTTTATATTACAAAAGTTAAGGATTTTCCTCATTAACTAATATTAATTTTTAAGTTTATTTTAAAATTATATTCTATGAAAATCGGACCCTTATAAAAATTTACAAATGTTTAGTTATGGCACCGAGCACTCATTTTACATAGTTATTGAATTTTTGTACGTGTGAATAAAAAGTAAAAAGACGAAGATAGATAAAATTTAATTCAAACTCTATTATTAATTAAAAATGAAAGAAGTGCCAATTATTGGATTCTTTGCCCCATTCAGATGAGCTGAAAACTATTAAGAAAATCGAACAATTTCGCGTTACTCGAGTTTTACACCGCAGTAAATCGTAAAATATATAATATCGCACTTGTCTTCGTCTTCGTTTCCTTGAAAAATTCATCCGGACGTTACCGTGCCTCAAAGAGGATTTAATAAATCACCGAGGACAATTAGCGAGTTCTTGGACCGTCCCGTTAGGTAGCCCTGGCCCAGGTATAGCCATCGATTCGCTCGCTTTTACAATCTTTTCTCGGGTCGATACTGTTCGATACTGGTTGTGGAAAATTCAGAATTGCACTCGGGGTCCGTGCCGGTTCTCTGTTGCGAGGCGCGAAGGGCGAACGAAGGAGCCAACATTTTAATTGTTTTATTGCCCCCCGGGAATTTCCGAGAGGCCGGCTGCACGCTAATAAAACCGATTTTACCCAGACCCTCGTAAACTTTATGCCCTCGTACCGAGCTAAGTCGTGAAGTTTTCACTAACCGGCGTGCTTTGACAATTTTGTATTTTCCTCAGTTGGGGAAAAGGGGTGGTCACGAAAACACGAAAGAAGAAACAAGATTCCTTCCTTGCCCCTCTCAAAAAAAGAACGTATTTAACGACTCACCTGTTCGTCTTCGAGGAAGATCGTCCAACGATGCTACCTCTTTTTCTTTAATAACCCAGCTGGTGCGTGGAGGAGCAAACGTGGCGCTCGAGAGATTGAGTTTTCTTTCGTGGTTCTGTCTGAAAATAAAGGGGACTAGCATGAGCAATTACCAGGAGTGGTTAACGAGGCAGCCTTATGGCCCCTCAGGAATTACGATTGTAATTTAAAGACTGACGATGCTCGAAGATACTGTTATACAGGGAATCAAATAGAAATTCTTAAACCGGGCTCCTTGCACCTGGTGGCGTCTCGCGATTTTACATCTGCGAGCAACTTGTACCGAATTACTACGCTGTATGATTGATTTCCTGATTTTATAATTTTTCCTGTATTTTAAACCGCAAGAATTAAACGATAATGCCCCTTTCAATAAAATCGATTAATATATAATATAAGGTTTCGTCAATTCAAATCTCACATAAATCTTATTTAAACTTCTATTTTTAATAATTCATAACACGATTTTTTATACAGCTCACAAAAGTTCAGTATCGATGGGGTTATAAAATTATCGCAAATTATGGAAGCATAGTTTCATAGAAAATAAAAATTTATAGCACATACGTACTTTGAAGCAAGGAATTGGTACTTATTTTAAATAAACAATATTCTGTGAACACACTGTGTCCAGCTTAGAAGCAGTTCATCCCTGAATTTAATCATAATTTCGTATTACCGAATCCCTTTTCTTTTTGAAAAAACAACAATCATTCTTTCGACAGGCCGGTTGCTTCCGTTCCGAAGCTTTTTTTTCTTCATGGAAAACAGGAAGACACCTGCGCCTCCGGTCATTTCCTGTATCAGCCCCGGGGGTAACCAGGTTAATCCTCGATTGACCCTCCTCTGCGCGCAGGTTGGACCTGTCCACCGTGTGCAGGAAAAAGGGGAACGGCCATAGGAGCGAAGGAGACGGATTATGGTCCGGCACGCGACCAGAACCACAGAGCACAGTGACAAAAAGGTCGCCTGACGTCGTCACACACGTTTGCATTCGCGTGTGTGCGCGTCTGTCAAGTTGGCGAGGATGAACGAGGTCGGTTGTTGGTCTCCTTAAACCCTGGGACTGTGGATGCTGGGTCGTTCAAGACCCTTCGAGTTCAAACTGTGACGTTCGAGTAGCAATGTAATAATTACTCAATGATTCGAGAAGAAATTTTATGCAGATATTGTACAAAAGCAGAATATTGAATGTATAGTTATGCAGCAAATACAATATTATTGAATATAAAGATCATTGAACCATAAATATCTTGAATTTTTGTTTTAAAATTTCAAATTTTTATTCGGTAGCATTGTTTGATACCACTTGTAAGAATATTGACAATTTTATTTAGAAAAACAAATCTTACACGATAAATATTGTTAAATTTTCCAAAATTTCCGCTTACGAAATTAATATAGTATGGATTACTATTTAAACTTCTCTATAATATTATTGTAATTATTCGATTGTATTAAATTTGCATTAATTAACACTGCCGGCGACGCGACGCTCGAAGTCCGTTTGTTTACGTTAAACCGATTGTTTTTTCCATCGGTATTTGTTGCGATTTCGAAGCTAATAAAACGAAGAAATAGAAAGAAATTCGGAAAATATAAATCGAAGAGCAGAAGAATTTGAAAATAAAAAAGCACTTTTCTCGAAGAAAACTTGTAATAACGGCAATAGAATCTACGGGGCGTAAAATTACCAAGCAAACAGAAACACTCGATCGAGAAAGAATAAGATGCTATTTATGCATCGGAAATGATAATAAATATAGAACAAAATGTAAGGAATGTGTCAATTATATTTGTAATTGTATTCAACCTGAATAAACGCATTCTATTTGCATATATTATTTTTCCTTTATTATTCGTGTTACTTGTACTAGTAAAAGAAATCAATCACTACAAACAAACAAAAAATTTTACTTGGGTCTAAACAGACCCAGGCATCTAAAACTGAGCTAAAATATTTCAAACATTATATCAATTTTTATTAAATTGAATAACATTATAAAAAATCTCACATAACAATGTACTTGAAGATAGGCGAAACAAAACTTTTACTGTTGGATCATGTTTGACCCTAAGTTGTACAAGGGTTAACACACACCTCGAACCTTTAGGGTCGATCAATCGAAAGAAGGGCTTCCTTCGTCTTGTAAGAGACAGCTTGTCGATAAACTTCAAACGGTACTGGACGAACTCAACGATGTCTACCGATCTTGCGGATCTGTTAGTATAACGAGACCTGGCCGATTAATGGACGTAAATGAACCTTCGATAGCTGTCGCAACTTGCGAACCGACACAACGTCTACGAAGGGTAGAACTCTAAATATAGAGTTTGTTGGTAAAAGAACTATTGTTTCAATAAACAAAGAGAAGAAAATTGCATTTCGATCTACCGGAAGGGTGGACTCGACAATCTTTTGATGCAAAGTTCAATGAGCTTCTACAGAACGGGTTATCTGACATTATCATCTTGGTTCGTGTCAATATTATTATCTGTAAAATTGCACAGTTTCGAAAAGGAATTTTTTGCTTTAGTTTTAAGAGAAGAATGGTTTCAGGTGAAAAAGTTTGGAATTTGAAGGGAATTTTAATGAAGACTATACGGTGGCTCCAAACAATTTTTGTACACAAATGATTTAAAATAACAGAACTGTCTTAAAATTAGACAAAAAGATTTAAGTTTGTACAGGAAACAGTGTCGGGCACCATTGGCTATTCTAGGGAAAATGGGTACGCTAGAAAGTTACCGTATCTTTTCATTTACATATTTACGAATTCCCTACTTTTTTGGTTGCTAATTTACAGAAAAATCATAGATAACAAGACACAATCTTTTCGTACAAAAGAACTTTGAATAACACAATCTTGGGATCGAGCTGTATTTCGTAAGAAGATATTTAATTTGTTCGGTATACTAGAAGAACGAATGTTTCACGCATGTACCCGTAAAACTGTTGTTCATTACATAATAAGATCGTTAAGTTTCATCGGTAATCTATTACCTGGTGTGTCAGGTGAACGAGGCACGTACACGATGTTGTGCGGAACCCATCGAAGGATGTAATCAGATCCAACGTGCAAACTCGAACGAAACTTCGGCCCTGGCGTATTACCAGCAACAACCTCACCAAGGGAAAAGGGTCACGGCACTTTCGACGTTGTCTTCAAGTCGGTGATCGACAGGTTGTCGATAAACCACGGCGAATACGCGAACCACGTCAAACGGACACTTTGTATCACGTCCGAGCCAAAACCGTTCTGCTCTTCGCGCCGGTACCACGCGAACTGCGACCTTCGAACATTGTCTTGTATGTTATCGTCAGCGAGGATCGATGTGATCGTCGTTGATCCGCGAAATGTCAACATCCTTGTATTTACATCCGTTACATCTCACCTTTCGAAACGTGATGTAGGATTCTTTCGCTTCAACTCGATATAATGTTTCCTTGGTACAATAAAACCGTCAATCATCGTATAACGTTATAAAAAAGAACAAATTTAACAACATTATTATAATATAAGGATTACAATAAGTATGTTATTTGGGTTTGTTAGAGTTACAGCAAGGGTATGCTGTAGGAATGTTGTATTATAAGGGGATTTTCCTACTTTTGAATTACAGTAACACTGCCGTGTTATAAGGATGTGTATGTAAGAATGTTGTGTTACACGAAAGTTATCTGTAATTTTGATGGAACGTAAGTTAGCTGTTTAATCAGAATTAGTAATTTTAATATTGTACTTCAAAATGATGTATATTCTATAATATATAATAGGTACTTAACACGATTAAAATTATATAATAAAAAATCTTATTTTGAAATAAAAGATACTGCAAACCTACGTTACAACCGAAATAATAAAAGCTATATAGAAAAATAATTTAAATGGCGAATTTTAATTAACTGATAATCAACCTTCCTCGTTCCTATTTTTAAAAACTATTAAATTTCAAATAATATCATTCTTTCGATACAAAACGAACCTGTTGATCCAAGCACGTATAAATTATACGAGAAACTTTCGGGAACTATTGCATCGAATAACAAGGAAACTCACCTGATAGAAATTTTGATTACCGTCTTCCTCGTTCCCATGATCTTCCGCAGAGCGGCAAGAAAAACGGAAGGGGGATTTTCATTGGATTTGGGTCATCGATTCACCGGTACGGAGGATATCCTGTTCATAGATCGGCAAAAGAAGTAGAAGAAGAAGAGGAAGGAGCGTGAAGTGCGTTTATGAATGAGAAATCCTGAGGACCTGATCCGTGATCCTGTGCACTTGCGTCCTGCCTCCGCCCTTGGTGACACCCCCTTCCGGTTCGATGATTTCAGGGGGTTGCGAGCACCGTATGCCGCAACAACTGTCACCTTAAATTTCCAGAGACGACCAGATTTACCTTCTATTCCATGAACTTAACGAAAATGTAAAAATTCCTCACGAAATTTAATGTACTGTAACATTAACCAAAGGACCGCATTATATTCTCGTGAAACATTGAATGTATGTATGTACAAATACGTGAAAAAAAAAAAAAATATATAGAACCCCGAGGAATTAGAAAAGATATTTCAAACCAGAATACCCGTTTTCTATTATTAAAATTGTGTGCTGTATATTTATCACCGTCTTCCTTGCAAATAAGCAAGTAAATTAAGCAATACTTAATCACAAAAGAATTTCATAAAACCGTACGATTTTTACCTGAAAATCCAGCTATAAATACCTTCTACCTATTTTTAACGCCGTCATAAACGGCTCCAAATACTTCAAATTACGGGAAAGAAAAGGAGCGACGATCGGGAGCAACGTTCCTCCAAAAATCCCCCTCAGAAATCGTGGAAACGATGGATTCGCGTGATCGACAAACACATGAACCCATCCGTTTCCACGTCCGTCAAGATTTGCCAGAAAAATGGATCGGTTCACGTCCAACCCCTATCGTCACAATGCGTGCAAGCCTTTTTTTTCGTGGTTTTCAGCGTCGAAACGGATTCCTTTAACCGGGCGAAACCAGGACCCCTTGCACCCGGAACACGTGTGCGTACGGCACGTATTTTAACGTGAAAACGCTAGAAAGGATTCCGTGGGAACAGGCCGGGAGAGGTAGGCAAGAGTTGGATTTCCTGAAGGAGAGGAAAAACGCTCCGTCCTCTTTCTCTGTTTGCTGATGCGGCAATACAGAAAGGGACGTATGGACAGCTTTTATTAAGGGGACGTGTCTACCTGGAAACTTCTGAATTTTCGATTTTTTTCGAAAACAAAAAAATTGAAAGCTTCAATCGACGTGTTAATTGAAAAAGGCAAAACCACGTTTTGAACATTTTGTGATAAGAGGTGTACACGAATGCCTGCGGTCAAAGCAATGAGGGTTGGATGATAAATAATGCACACGTTCGATTAATTCAAAAATATAAAGAAATATTTAACGATAATGAAAGTTACTCGCATAGTGTAGCAAGAATTATAAATTTTTAATTAAAATGATAACAAGTCGATCCGAGTAAAATTGAGGAAACTATAAAGGTTTAATGTTTAACCCTTGGATGACGGTGGTTGGGTCAATCATGACTCAGATCTACAAAATTTATAGAACGTTGCATAGATGAAATTCTCAAACACCAACTTTTCGTATTTTAATAAATAACATATTACATTTAAAATTTCACTTTAAATCGCATTTTGTCCAACTATGGGTATAATTTTTCGTTTTTTCAAATCGCAAGAGTAACAAGGACGTACTTTCTTGCTTTTCAATGAAAATCTTGATAAATTGCAAGGGATGGGGTTGAAGGAAATTCGGAGATTTTTGTGGACGTATTATGTAACTACAGATGCCATAAAGGTAACTTGCTGCAGAAGGAAGCATGAAATATTGCGAGGAAAAAAGGGTGTCTTGAACGCTTTCGTCGATCACGCTTCGAAAGGGTTGAGACCCTTTGCGGTACAGAGGTCATAGGTCCGCGATATCAAGATTAAATCGGCAAGGGTCGCGAAGATTGACATCGATAGGGTAAATTTTGTCGGAAAAAAGGCAAGTTTTGCCGCAAATGAACCCCCCTTTTTCGCACGATTTGTGTCGAGTTGGAAAGGGTGAAACCTTTTTAACGGGCAATCTTCTAAATTTTACAGGGAAAGGGTTTCGCGAAATGGTTCTCACAGGATCGCCATTCTCGTTGAAATGGACGAATAAATTGTACTGATTTCAAAAAGAAAAATTTACCAGCTGAGAATGTTCCCTTTAAATTTCGATTATGAATCGAAGGAAACTTACTTCACGAAAAAATCGTTAAATTACACTGCGTTGAGAACGTCAGTCATATATTTCTCTCTCCATTACACACACACACACACATTTTCATCAGTTTGATCAGGTGGTGAGAATCGTTACTGCAGCAACTGGTACCAGAAAAGATAAGATTGCAGCAAATGTTATAAATAAATTTTCACGAATGAATCTTAATTTTTTTTTTTTAACACAACTTGTTACATTGCAATAACGGAATGAAACTTGCGTTAGACGTTCAAGTAGAACTTTTACTAGTTACGATATTTGCACTTTCGAAATCAACAAGTTCATTCAGCATGAAGGAAAATGGAAATACGCATAATTAAGATAAGTAAAATGAATACGTAATTAAAGTTTGAAACGCTTTTCACGTTTTATTCTTGTGCCTGTTTTATTCATGCAATTTTTCGTTAAACATGCTAATATAGTAATTTATGATTTTGCTTTCCCTGTAATAAAAAAAAAAGTGTTCGCTTCAAGAGATCTTTGAGCTTCATCCGCATCGTATAGTCTGCCTAACTTACACACACACACACACACACACACACACAAATGTACCACAACAGTCGGTAATTTGAAAATCCTTTGTCATCATATTATGAATAATAAAAAATTTTTTTATTTATTCCTTGGTTATGAAAAACTGAGTCGGTGAAGTAAAACACCACGTATAGCAAGATTATAAAGTTTAAAATATTATATAATATTGTGTTAAATAACATCCTTTTATGTTATATGGCAAAGGCAAACATTGTTATATTACATAATGCCAGTAGTTGCAACTACCTTTAATAATGAAATGCAGAATGTTACACAAAACTGGTTACAAACTTGTTACCGCAATATTAAAAAGTGTAAGTTAGTAACAAGTTAAAAAACCGTGTTATACAACAAGATTATAAAACAATTTATTACCCAATGTAAATGTAGATTTAGATTTAGTGACACAAATGTACCATAAAGTAACACTTACTGTGGCTGCTTGTCAAATCGAACAATAATTAGTCATAATTTGATAGGATAAAAGTGCCATAAAATTTGGAAAATACTATATCAATCATTCCATTAAATAAATATTAACGATATTTCTCACAATTCAAAACCAAACGATGGTTGTTAAGGACTTCAACCCTCTGATAACGGACCATGGAGAGAGCTAACAATTCAAATTGAACTTTGAACTAATTTCGCTTCCATTTAAACAAATTTAACATACGAAGGTCTTCCGATTAAAAATCGAAACATGTATGTTCCCTACGTCTGGGTCATAACTGTCTCTCTTTCGCGTTTCGAGGGTTGATGTTAATGGTTGTCATAAGCGTTACAAGTTATGTGTAATAAAGATTCTCTAATTACTGACTACAGCTGAATAATTATTCACAAATCACGATGTAACCACTCATTATAACGTATCGCGGTATCAGAGAAAAAGAAAACTGAAGAAATCGTTCGCGAAAGACGAGAGATTCTGGGAAACAAGGGAAAGAGCGTGTGTACCATACGAGCAGAAACACACGTGTGCCGCATTTATGATGTACAACGTGCACACGAACGGGCAACACACAATTTCATTGTCGAAGGTATCCCTTGTTTGCTCGAGGATCTAGCGAGCAGCTGATTGGGATTTTCGCTCTCGTCAAGTCTCGTGGATTACACATGGCACACCGCTTTCGTAACGACCACGATGTCGTGTTTGCAAGGTACTGACGACAGAGAGAGAGAAAGAGAGAGAGAGAGAGAGAGGAAAAAAGCAAAACGTATTGTTTGAGGGAGGTTCAACCTCGTTCGTGAAAGCACGGTGACGTAAAGAGGAATCGTCAGTGAAAATCGCGTCGATTTTAACAGGACTTTATTCCGTAAATGAGAAATTTCTTCTTTTAACGATAATTAATATATTATCTGCGTAGAAACTTTATAACTATGCGATAGCTAAATATTGAAGGGTGTAATCATTATTTGCAATTTTCTTGTATAATAGTAATTAAAGGTTTATTCATTTATAGAATCACTCAGATAGCGGATGGCTAAGATAGTATTGTAATAATCGAAATTTAATTGTATACCCCTTATCTGTTTTATTTGCTAAACTTTAAAACATTTCCTTAAAATTAAGTAACTATTGGAAACAATTTTGCATAAATGTATCATATTTTAAAAGAAACTATGCACGTTGAAAGTTCTACTTTAAAATATAACATTTCCCATGAATCAATTTAATATCTGAAATAGCTGGAATATAAAAATTATTTAACTTTCTGAGAAAAAACGAACGCAAAGCACTTGTGAAACGAAGCTTCTTGTTTAACGAGCATACATCAAAATATTTGCAGAAATCTGTTACGAGAACTTTTATCAGCAAACCCATCAGGCTGGTGGTGACAAATATCAAACATCAAAGTAAAAGAATGCAGCGTCATTAAACGGCCGACGGTGATTGATTAGATCAGTGACAAGTTATACGCGTCGTTCTGTTACCCTACGGATCCAACACAAGGGAGAGAAATCACCCCATCGTCAGATTTATTTAATACAGAGCCGAGTGGAGGTGGCGTTTGGGGTGGCATAGGACTGCAAGTGTTCGAGGGGCGGGGAGAGGGTGTTCAGGGTGGCTGCAACCTGTTGAGTCAGACAATATCGCGTTTTTACTAATGCCTCATCGTCGTCCCGGCACCAGGATTCGAGGGGGTGGCCCACATTTTTTCCCGTTCCGCACGAGAACCTCCTAGGCTTCAAATCGTTATTATTATCGAACCCGGAATTATTAACCCTAAAATAAGTGTAAATCCTGGCTCCTCTCAAGGGTTGTAAATATTTGAACTTCTTAAATATTAGATCGTCCATTAAGTTCTGTCGATTTTTCAATTTTAAAGTTCACAATAAGTTAATGAGACGATGATATCCTTTTTAAATAAAATAATTGCTCCCAGTTTGTGCGATTTTCTACCATTTTTCTGGAAAACCTGGGTTCCATAATGGTAGAATTCATGTTTTTTTTTTTAATCGTATACTGCTCTGATACTTATTTTCTGGAATCGCGTTCCATCATGTTACGCCGTCTGATAATTTACAATTCTTTGTCCAATAATTCCTTTTCTGTAATCATAGAGTCTCGTAATAATGGTGCTGGTTAAATTTAACGCGTTAAGAGTATAAAGTTTCTTACTTGATTAATTATCAGAAATTGTATTAATAATATAGCTAACCGCCCTAAGTATTTATATCTTACAGTAAACTACGTGTATGTTTATTCGATGAAGCATAATGAAAAACCAGTTTTAATATACTTAGACTGAAATAACTTGTCGTAAATTATATTCTTCCCGTCGTTTGCACAAGAATTTTTCCAAGTTGCATTTTAATGCTAGTGCAACAGGTTCAGGACTAATTAAATGTTTTAAAATAAATTCGATGAAAAGTGAATCCCGCTTGCTTGCCTTGACTTTTCTTACACGCGGGCAACGTGTAATTTTACCCGATGTTTCATAATTTTCATGCGTTGTCTTCCATGCGCCATTATACGAAAGTGAGAGGATTTTACGGCGCTCGAATGTACACAGGTGTATCTCGAACAAGAGCGATTATAATGTGTTTCAGAGTCTTCGGAATAATACGATTACCATAATACAATATGATAATGATTCGGTATTCACACTCGTTGATTTACGATGAAATATTCATGCGCCGTATAAGTGCGCCGACCTGGATCAAACGGAAAACGTCAAGCTTTCTATTTGAAAAGTTGATCGATTTTAAAAGATTTCAAATCGATTTTAACTCTTAAACACCATGATTGGATCAAAGACCCTATGGAAATTAAATCCATAGTATTTCTTCTCAAAAGTAAATAATGATACGCCTTATCCTGCATTTATTATTTTTATGCGTAAGAAATAAAGTTATAAAACAATGATACTTGTTTGAATTATGGTAGTTAAGAGATTTTGAGAAAGTTAATTGAAAATTATGAAGTTATTTGCGAATGAAAGTAAATAAAAGTAATTTTGACTTCTAAGATATGTCAGAGATAAAAACTGAACTCGTGTCGTATAAACTACGTCATCGCAAAATTTTTCTGTTAGCGTTACGCACTTTGACGACTTCCGCCGATCCTAAAAAACGCTCGTTAAAGACAGAACTCGAAGCATTTCTCGACCACGTGTTGCCCATCCGCGTATACTCGAACAATATCTCGATCTTTCTGCTCTCAAACGTTCAATTGCAAAATTATTTATATTAAACAAACCGTAAACTTCAGCTCCTTATTTCCTATTCACAGTATTGTCACATACCAAGTTGCTAATAATTTATTTTTAAAAAATCTCCAGCTTCCTTCAGACAAAAACAGTACACTAATTAATTCGTAATCGTTATTCCCATAATCGTCCTAAAAGAAAGAAAAAAAAGAACTCACAGTTCCACCCGTTTCTGTACCAAAATGCAAACGAGCAAACGGCGACACGCGTCCACGAGACGAAGTCAGACCCGACACCGAGTGAATTCCATCGATTACCAGAATTTCCATCATGAGGTCGAAAGAATCTTTCTGGGATCGTCGTTTCCCGGTTGGCGAATACGAAAAGCATTCCCCTCTGGCACCGTCTCGTCTCGGCGCTCAGCATCAGCAACATCCTCGAGCATTCAAAGGTGGTTCACGAGAGCAGATAAATCTCGAGAAGGATGGGCAGGGCCTGTACGACGAGCTGTGCGTCGGCATTGAGTCGGCTCAGGGCCGTACCATCGCGCTATTCAGGTTCACGAGAGCATGTCTCTGCTTGGCCAGGAGTCGCTCGGATCAGGGACGAGACGAAGAGGCGGAGTGTGAAGGCAAATGCACCGGCACCAGGGAGGACCAGGTGCATCCCGTGGAGCCTGGGAAGCGCAAACTACAGCTACATACGAAACGTTGGCAGATGCTACCGAGTCACAGCGGATCCCTTCGTATTCGGCGTCTATGTGCACAGACGCCGCCGCGCCGACGTCGTCGAGGAGAGATTTTGTTTGCGAACGAGCGAACCGCGACCACGGTGCCATCGCTCTTCGAATCTGGGTTCCTCGATGCACCGGCAGCATCATCATTTTTAGGTGAACAGAAAATATTTCATTCAGTAATTCAATTCTTAACTGTACTTTGTACTTTGACGACTACACATTTTATGGAATCTGTGATCCTTGTAATTTTAAATCTCATTTTACATTTAACTCACCGGTTCCCAACCTATATGCTACTACGTCTCCCTGAAAAAAAAAATCCTTTTCCGCGGCTCCCTACCTTTTATTGTTTTAATAGATATAATAATATAGACATTATGTTTTAAAGGATAAAAGCTTTGTTAGAAAAAAAAACTGAAATCTACAATTAACAGAATAATAACAAGGTTGTAAATTAAATTCTTTTTATTCGTTTAAACCAACTACATCTATCGCATCAAAATTTAATGGGAGGGTTGTTGTTGTTTATTGTACAAATGTGGCCAGTGGAAATTGGAGTGGAGTAATGTGGAAAGTGCCACTCGTATCTCTTTTTCGACCACTAATCTAGCTTGATATTTGGTTTTCATTGCAACCAGTGCCGAAAAACCCGTTTCGCATAAAGAAGACGTTACAAACGGTAGAAACACTTGCACTGCTTTGTAATACAAAGATTCGTACTCTCCGCTAAGATTCAAATTTAATAAAGTTTTATTTATTTGTAGATATCATGATATGAAAATTAATATTTTATTAACAAATTTTGGCTCCTCTCCTAACAATAGTCCGCGCCTCTCAGGTTGGAAACCGCTGATCTAACTAGAAATTATACATTGAATAATTTTTTATTGGGTGTAATATACCATAACGAAAATTAAACCTATAATTTTTCCTACCAAAAATCTATTAATAAGCTTTCCAATATTATCAGTTGTTTATCGAAAACCGATTGATAAACCGTATTATTATTTATTTATCCTTGACTCAATTGAAATAATGATAGTTAGGTACGACGCAAGTAAAAGGGAATTGAAGGTAAGGGTTACTCTTTTATTTTTATTTATTCTTAATTCCTTTGATTATCGTCACACGTATATTATACTGGTAACGCAAAGATAGGGTTAATTTAGCACGCGTAGGTGTCAAGATAAGGTTCCGAAGTAAGGTCTCTTCAGGCTCGTTGTACGACGACCTTGTCAAAGATGGGAGTCCTTAGAAGATACAAGCTCCCTCACCACGAAACATAGAATCAAAAGTGGCTAGTGAAGGATTACAAACGGTGCCGAACAGTTATCCTCGACTTTCTCCACCGCTTTCACCGGCCTGCTCTCCACGAACAATCGAACGATAATCGTCGTATTATTTGTACTATGTAAGCGTTATGCAACCGGCTATTTAACGTCCGACGAAATCCTTTCACAAGCCGACCATCTGGCCGAGAATCGTCTTATAAGCCGAGCTGCGAGGCTGGAAACGCGCGGAAAATCAAGCGACATGTGCATCCGCTTCGAGACGGACCACGATGACGAATCACGAGGAACGGGTGATTTACGAGCAATCGGCTCGGTACAATCTCACGATCGGACAAAATTAACTCTTTGCACTCGTAGCATCTTCTGATACGATCGTGTCTAGACTATTTGTATAGTCAAACTATTAAACACCAACAGTTTTATTTTGACAAAAAAAAAAGTTACAAACGTTTATAAAGCTATGTATTTTTATTCCTTTTGTCAATTTTCTATATCATAGTATAAATAAATTTCAATTTCACGTTTGAAAATTCATCAAACAATATTTGGTAATATTTAAACGACATTACTTAAATATTTACTCTGTATATAAATATTTAATATTCGCATTTAACGGATAAACTCTATATTTAAGTATGTGTTATATTTAAATATTTAAATAATATTTAGTTCTATAGAACAGTATTTCCGTGTCCCTTCAGAAGATGCAACTGAGTGTGCAAAGGGTTATAAACTGGAAAACACTGATTCGCATCTCTCGTCGATAACGTATGAAAGTGTTAATTAACGACATTGATACATTACTGATAAGAACACTGGTTTGATTACACTTCTCTGGCGAAAGCGTTCCTCGACCTTGGCCGCGACAGATAAACTCGCGGAATTTTCGAGTTTCGTTTCGAAATGGAAAAATTTCTTGGCACGCTCGATCGTCACCGTTTCAAGAGTGAAACGGAAGGAATTTTTTTTAATACCATTACATTGTTGACGGAGAATTCCTCGTTGTAACTCATTGATACGACGACTTTCTTCTAATCTTGAATTCGCGCGACGAGATATATAACATGGACGTGTTTGAACATGATAGCGGCAAGTTTATTGACGATCTATCTTGTTGATCTTTTGATTTAAAGTTTGAAGAGATATTTCGTTGGATCATGTGAGTGTACTTTATTTAATTTCCAACGGAATTAGGAATACTCGTTGATACAGGTGTTACTCTGTTTGCATGAAAGTTCATTAAATTGATCAACGTGTTCAAAGACCTTTTGTGTAAAATTAAACAAGTCAATTATGAGAAATAGTATATTAATATTGGTAAGCTGAACAATAAAGGGTTAAATGGAATGTTAGGATATTAATTTTATTCTAATACGTGGTAAAGTTTGTTTCAGATATCGAATGACCATAGCCATAGGAAAAATAGCGATAGACGAAGATAACCCGGCCAGAATTACTAAGGATTAGACCTAGTTTAAGTCTAAATGAAGCTAATTACGATCAATATTTAGTTGAATAATTATTTCAAAAGAAGTTGGTTAATTTAGTAAACAGGTAAAATGAATGATCAAACCTAGGCGTAACGTTTAGTAACTTTCGTGCATAAGATGAACGGTGAGATTTCTCCTACCCATGCATTACCATTTTCCCTAGAAAGGACTAAAATTCTTGGTACTAGACGCAGCTGGCATTCGACGATGGATTGTCATAATCGCCCTCGATATCGAAACGATTGACACAGAATTGAAATAAAAGAAGAAACTTACCTGTATTCCAGTCAATTTCAATGAATATAAAGCCAGTCGGCTCGATTCGGCGAGCATCCGTTTGAATCGCGAATTCCGATCGAGTCGGTTGTTATCTGCGCTATCAGGACGATTTATACCCTCCTATGGGCTCGTTTCTCAAATTTCGTCGTCCCTTTTCCATCCCCCCGGAGATTCGGGCCACGATAAAGCAAAGAGGAAGCTGCATTGTCACGTAGATGGTGCATCGTCTTCCGGAAAAATGCGGCGATCACGGTTACGCGGAGAGAAGCTAAGCGAACGTAGACAGAAACGGTGGTGATGGAAAAGGAAAAGGAACGTGAGGATGCAACTCATTACGACAGCTGTCTTCGGTGTGGGAAAAATCTGGTGGATACGCATCAGCGGACAAAATCAACCCCCGAAACTGTGAGGGTTTATATGCGAGACCTGAATGGTACGTTGACTTAATTATCTGCCTTTTCAATCATTTGGATCGAATTAATTGAAAGTTTGTTGTATCATGGTGCTAATCGTGCCTTTCAAATTTTTAACAATATTATACGTTAGAATTTATAATAGGTATCATCAATATTGTTATATTTTTGAACATTTCCAGGGCAACTTGTGATTAGCCTTGTATCACAAAATGGCACTTATTGTATATTAATTCGAAGCTTAAGATTGGACGAAAATGACAGCTTGAACATTTCTAAGCGTGCAGGCCGCGTTCAATTTTGCCTTGCACCCAAACTTTTAACAAATTGTAGTAGCAACTAATTTTTATTTGTATCCAATCGTTTTGTTTTCCTCCTCATACGTTCTTAATCTATATCAAAACAATAATAAAAAGAAAAAAAAAAGAAAATGCAGATAATCATCAATCATTTTATTTCTTTCTGGATCAAAAAATTCCATTACCCGGACAATCGTATCTCAGCATTACTCCGAGCGAAGAAGACTGTATCGTACATCAAAACCGGGGGTTTCTTCGTAATTTAAAAATAACTCCCACGTATTTCCCGCGATCGTGTATAAAAAGGGGAAAAAATGGGGGAGAAGGGAGGATCGCCGGCAGCGTGAAACGGAGCAATAAAATTACTGTCAGGCACAATAGTCTCGTATTCTTTTCATAATCGTTCGTTGTTCTTCCCTGCTCGTAAAACGTTGCTAGCGGAGTTAATAAACACAAATGTATGCGAAGATTCCCTCGGATCCCTTTCAGCGATACTGAAATATGGAACGGCAATCATTTGGCTTCCCTCCCTTTCTTTTTCTTCCTTTTTTTTTTTTTAATCTGGTTTCGCGTGACAGATACGCTTTTATATATTATATTTCATCGGATAATCACCCGAATTGTTAAAAAGGACGGGATGGAGAGCAAGCATTCGTGTTAACGCTTGGGCCAAGTTCAACCACAAGGGTCTCACAGCCTTGAAGGAACATATGGTCCACGGGCCGAGGGCATCGTTCATTGGCCGACACGTAGACTCGTAATCTTGCTATTTATCACAGGATGCGAGAAGAGAGGCGGCGAACAACAAGGGGCGAATTTGTTGCTTCGTTCCTTTTTCTTCCGTCGAAGTTACGCGCATCGGGAAAAACGGGTTTAAAGTACAACGCACGATAGCGAAATGAACCTATCGTACTCGGGGAATCGTATGTGATTTGCTCTGCAACAAGGGGCTCAGAATTCGAAGGCTTTGTTTTCGTGGAAACTGATTTTGCAGATTTACCGTCCCCTTTATACCGAACTCTCAAGCGTGCAAACTACTAATTTGTGATTAAGAATTACAATTAATGTCTTTTCGTATTCGTAACTACAGCTTTTACGTTTCTAACACAGTGATGGTAATACTCTGATCTAAAACATAGAGTTTAAAATTTATAGAATTGCAAATTGCATGGGTTTGGCATAAGGAGAATGGTATTTACCTACATATTAATTACAAGTGCAGGCAATGTATATATGCTAAAAAATATTGTAAAACAGGTAATTAAAAAAAAAAAAGTAAATCATGTACTTACCTCTTAATTTAAATTACTTACTGTTTCGATGATGGTTCCAGTCGCTGATTATTCTATTAATAAAACATGCTTTTGGATAGAAATTGCAGCAAGATTCCAAGACACGATATTTAAATTCGATACATCACAATATAATTTATTTGTTATAATATTAAGTCACAGTGGCAAGTAATGGAACGGTTAAGAAGGTAAAAATATTTCATTTATCATAAAAATTTAATATACCACTTCTAGGTTGCACCGAGAGCTTAATTAACCCGCTCACTATTGAATTGATAGGAAATAAATAAATCGAATCAAAAGACTCAAATAATTTTCCTGAAATTTTCTACAAAATACAAGTGTCAGAAAACGACGAATCTCATTTGAATCTTCATTTAATTTCATCGTTGTCAGGAGATAAAGTGTCGGATAGGAGGATCCATGCGAACGTCCTAATTCTGGATATTAATTATTTATTAATTAGCTAATATTCTGAAAACGTATGAACATTTGTACATGTGTTTTGTATCATGAGGTACTTGTGTATGGCAATTCGTCGAATACGTAATTTAACACGGTATGTCGACGTATACAGATACCCGAGACGGACGTGTATATGTATACTAATGTACGCGCGCCTACAATACATAAGTCGATTCCACATTTTCCTTTTTTTCTTTTTCTTTCTATCGTTTTTCCTCAGCATCGTCGTCATTTTCTTTCCTTCTCGTGGCGGCAGTGAGCTCCTTACGGAAGGACAGTTTCTACGTGTTTCAAATAAACCGACGGCAGAATTAGATTGATCGTTTCGTTTCTCATATTTTTATGCTTTATTTCTTTTTTTTTTAATCTTTCTTTTGTTTTTCCGCGCTGATCGACCCCTTTTGAATCGCGATTGGATGGCGTTCAGGATGACGTTCACGAAACGGCAACCAGTTATATTTCGTATCTTACATGTATATCGTGAAATTTATTACATGGCTAATATTCTTCGACGCAGTACTCGACGATCGATCGCAAAAAATGATTTTCGTTCGAATCTCCACCAGGTGACTTTGATGACCGACTAATTTATTTTATCGAGATCCTGTTCTACATATATTAACGTTTGCTTGATTGATTAACTTGTACGCCGATAGAAATGATACGTTCATACATCCCTGTCTGTGTAAATATAAAATAAATGCCATTACATAATTTATTTTATATTTGTTTATGTAATTTAGTAAATTCGTAGCATTTCCTTTTCTTCTTAAATACGATTTTTTGCTATCTGATTTTATTTACGTTGAATCGTATATCACTGGAGAGTTGCTTCCTTTCGTTGCAATATTGCGATATTTTAGTTTGAAGGTATGAATTTTTAGCAGAAAACGAATGGAGTTCTAAAGTAATATCAAATCGAATCGAAAGGATTTTGTAACCACGTCTGCAATGCAGTGATGGTGAATTCATGATCCAATTTTTAAGGTAGCCGCGTGGATTCTCAGAAAATTTATTGTTTTTATATTATTTACAGAAATCAAGTGAAATTTTTTATCTTTGTAAAATACAAACAAATTACTCGGTTACCTATTTTTCGATTTAATTCTGATCTATCCCAAAAAAAGCTTCGCCATATATTATTCCCAAAAAACTACTTTCTATGATAAACAAAGCAGCTTATAATACTATAAATGTTAATAATATAACATTACAAAAGATTAAAATTTGTAAACGCAAGAGCCATAGCAAAATGTTGCTTATACGCAGTCTTGGGTATCAATGATTTAATCAGGAAACTTGAATTAGCAGGTAATTAATTTTGAAAGCTACAGACATTCTTTTTCGAAGTTATTCCATCTGGAGACTCTTTTGCGTATCGATGATCGAAATGCCGGTCTCGGAAGATCAAGAATGCATTTTACTGGTTATGCTGACCTCGATTGTCTGATCGGATACGCGCCAAACGTTCAAAAAGGTCACTGGAAGTTTCGTCGACACGCGGCGCGAGACAATGTATCGGCCGCCACGCAACTCGTTGATTGGCTTACCACTTACAATTAATATACCCTAAAATTTAAATATATATATATATATATATATATATATATATATATATATAGATTCATTTATTTATATATTTATACCAAAAAACATTCGTTCACAACGAATTAGAAAACATAAAAATTTAGCTAGGAGACGCATAGTACAATATAATGGACTACACCTAACATCGGTTTATTCTCGATCTATTTCTTTCTTTTCCTCGGATCCATTCTTTCTATCGAAACTCCATCATTTTCCTTATTTATCTCTCCTCGTTCCTTGTTATCAGCATGCTTTCTCTCACTGTCGTCTTAATAAATCGTAGATAGATCGCATCAATATATTGCTTCGTCATCAGGTAGATGTTGCCTAAGTCTAAACAATGATGGGACCCGCTTTGCGTACGAGGAGCAACAGTATTGGATAAACGCCGAACACCCGTGAAATCAACTCGTTGTATCAAACACCCGATCATCGATCTTTGCTCCATGTAACTATCGATTCGCGTTCGACTCGCCATTTTACCTTCGTATCTTGTAATTACCACTTTCTTAGCGTTCGTTGATTAAGAAACGTACGTGGAACGGATCGAAATTAACCCGTTGAGCGCTTTGGGGTCATTGGTGATCGCCACCATAAATCTAATATATAAACGATTAAAAGAAGAATTTAAGCAGTATTAACGTTAATAATATTGCAGTGTTAATTCTTTGTTAATATGAAATATTAAAATTTTAATAAGTGTCAAATTTCAATTGGAATTTAATAATTCTGAAATATAGGAGTGTTGCAGATAAAATTTGGTTCTCAAATCAGAAACAAAAGTAACATCTAAAGAAACACTTTGCAATTTCGAAAATGAAAGTGACACAAAAGATACACAAAATTTTATTAGTCAAAAATGTGGAAAATAAATTTAAATTATCTCAGCAACTCATCCTCTATTAATGATCCATTGTCCAGGGATTAATGCCACTTGGAATTTTCACAAAATGCTATTTCGAATCTGGCATCGTTTGGAATTTTCTTTAATCGTATTCTGATTTAGTTACGTTAAATTAGTGCCACTTAGAATTTTCTTTAATTTTTATTCTTATTCGATTATATATCAAATTCGTGGCGATGGTCACTAAAACGATCCTGTACCTAGCTCGTCGGCGAGGCGTTCGCGAATCGAGCGAGTCCTCAACAATTTACTAAATTACAGAATGCCCATGATTACGAGTGCGCGACGAGAGGCTGGATGGCTGGCTGGTCCAGGGGGAAGGAATATTATGAGGGGGCAAGGAGGCACAACGGGGGCGCAGATGAAGTAAAAAAGAAAAGAAAAATACTGTAACGACGATGTATACGTTCGTGTAAGAAAATTACACACGCCCGTGTACTTCGCTATTGATGAATTAAATAAAACTGCAGAACTATATCTTATCAGTACAACAACAATAACAACAGCGACGTGGAACTGATGGAATTCGTGGCACGAGTGCGAATTCAATCTTGAAAAATGTAAAACATGTTAAACGAATTGGGATTGGTTTGTGGATTGGATAATTTTATGGGACAGGGATTATTTCATCGATTTCAATGGCATCAATAAAAATGTTCTGAATAATTGTAGAAAATTTGAGAAAAATTCAGTGAAATTGTGAAAATGTTTCAAACTATTTCTATTAAA
Organism: Stelis phaeoptera; assembly: GCA_943735885.1. Lineage (NCBI taxonomy): Eukaryota > Metazoa > Arthropoda > Insecta > Hymenoptera > Megachilidae > Stelis > Stelis phaeoptera. The sequence goes on from OX030930.1 coordinate 9,154,851, forward strand.
CATATTTATTTACCAGTCGATGCACATATTTGTTACAAGGAATTAGTAATATTGTGAATCTAATTTCTATATGTTTAAAAAATGGGAATAGAAGTTTAACGATGCTTAAAAAATGTACAAATGTGTAACTATAAAGAATTGAATAAATACATATTTTAAATATAAATCTGTTTTAAAATTATTCGAATTCAACTGTGGGGGAATGTAAAAATGCCTATAAATATAAAATTTAAAGGCGACGCACTTAATTATTACAGAAATATTTTTGTCTATGCATACTTTTACCAAATCAAATGCTAAAATATATACTTCCACGAACAAAAATAAAAATTCCCATACTTACCGAATATCAGAAAATAAATCTCGATGACATTAAAATCGATGAAACGAATTCAATCGTACAAATACGAGGTAAATCGTAGAAGGGGTTGATACATGGAGAAAATAAAACAAGATCACGAGAAATCAACAGGTTCTTGAGAAATAAAAATATATTTATAAAAACAAAATTAAACGCGTATCAAATAATACAGGTTGTAAATATTATACTTCTCTCCGTCTTCATAGGATCTCTCTCTTTTCTTCTAATCGTATTCTATCCGTCATCTTACGTACGAGATGTATATCGGCCGTGTATTCGCAAACAGGAGAAAGAAAACATGTACAATTCACGATCGAAAAGGAAAGAAAAAAAAAACATAATGTTAAAAAAAAAAAGGAAGGAACAAAAACCGCGTTTCGTCGCACTGAGCGTTAATAAACTATGATTAATCGGTGTTTTTACGCTTTTACACGCTGGACTTTTCGCTCGCGTTCGCCATCGAACGGACAAATATGGTCGCCACGATAATTCCCATTCTTTGCTTCTCTCCGCTCCTCTCACTCTTCTTCCCCGACTTTATCCAACGCACAGTACCGTATATTTTGTATACGTATAATAATAATATAAACAGCGTTCTTTCTCTCGCTTCTTAACACACACGCATACATCGAGTTTTCTCTTTTTCAACCGTTTACAGGTTTCTCGTCGATTATTATGGCACAAAACGAGGAATGGGTGTGTGTGTGTGTGTGTGTATGTGTGTGTGTATGCACGGAAATGCTTGTTATTATTCGGATAAAAAATTCATTCCACTTTCCCTCTTTTTCGGTTATCTTTTCCATTGATCTCACACCTTTCTCTCAAACGTACAACACGTATCTCGCATTCATTCAAACACACCACGGTTTCTCACGTTCATGAATTTATTATTTATAATCTTTACTCATTTTCTTTTCTTCTTCTTCCATAAAACCCTTTCGTCTCTTTTCCCTTTCTTTCTTCGTACTTTATGTGAAATGCCCGCGAAATTAGAATTACACGTGAGGGGAAGCACACAAGGTTCTTCTTCATCTTCTTTATCGTCGTCGTTTCTCTTTATTCTTTACTCTCTCTTTCCATGTTTTTTGGCACAACCAACGACAGTTTGGTACCGTGTGTATATATATACACATATGTATATATATATAATATATATATATAATATAGATATAATAATTTTGCACTTACGTGCTGGAACAATTATTTTACAATTACAAACATGCTGTCGCGCCAGAAAAAGCGCTCACAGAACGAGTGAAAAATACCAACGATGCGCGCTATTCTTTCAATAATAATAATATCCATAATACATAATAATAATATAATAATGACAATAATAATCATAATAATACAAGAAACAAGCGAAACGAGTCTTGCTGTTCGAAAAGAAATCTACAAAAAAAAAGAGAAATAATAAAAGAAAGAGGAAATTTTCGCCGCTTCGTCGTCGCTCGCAAAATCACCATGTATATATATAATATATATATAATATATTTATATCGTTTGTTTCGCAGGTAAAATGCCCATTGTGTTAGATTTCGTAATTTATTCTATACATTCTTTCAACACACACTCTCTCTCTCTCTCTCTTTTTATCCCATCGTAAAACGAAAAATTCTGTTGATTGCTTTTGTTCTTTCCTTTCGATTCAATCTCTTATGCCCATTATATCACGGCAGCGAAACACATATATTATTATTCTTATTTTTTTTCTTCTTCTTCTTTCGCGCTGAAACGCATTCGCAATTCGAATATCTGACAATGATATGACGTTGGAAATATGTATTTATTTTTATTCTTGATCATTCTCGATCGATCGCAATCCCTTCTACGCGTTCGTCTTATTACAATTTTTTTTCCACCCTTCGTTTCTCCATTCAACTTCCTTCGCTCTTTACTTTTTTTTTTTTATTAATTTACGATTATTTATAATAAAAACTGAGTGTACAGTAATACTGTTTGATATGTCTCTAAAACGTACATCGATCTCTACAACCCACCCCTTCCACATCGACTCTTTCTCTTTCCTTGTGTTCGCTCCTCTCCTAAAGTCTTCACTTCTACTTCGCTTCTCGTTTATATTAGAATCTATATGTATAATGTTCTATTACACGCTTTTTATTTTACGACCGGCGGGCGACTCGAGGAACTTTGCGGCAAAAGCAAAGAGGAAAGAGAGCTGTTTCATTATTTATTTAATGTTTTATACCGACCAATCGTGTTAATCGTTAAATTATTGCTGAATGTTTTTCAAATGATCCATTTAGATTTTTATGAATTTTTGCATGTTGATGGTTATTAAAAATTTTCCTATATTATGATTTTTAATGTAAAAAGATTGTAGGTTACAGAAACTACTTATACATTTAAATATGTAATTTAACTCCAGGTCAACGGATGCTGGGGAACATGAAAAGATAAGTTCAAACTGCCTTTGTCCGAGGGTTATAAACATGGAATAATATTTTATTTACTTTGTAAAAACATAGACGGATTTTCATCAAATATTAATTTGTGTTTTAAATTAATATTTTTATCACTTTTTTCACACTATTTTCGTCGAAATGTATCGATCCATTTCTTGAAAATTAAACTAACAAAATACAGAGAAAATACAAACGAGGTTCGTTCGTCCTCTTCGATAGTTTCTCGAATATATTTAGTTAGACGTTCGTTTCAAATACTGAAGTTCTCAAAAGGTGTCGACAGGTAACTAGTATTAAAGTTCCCACAGAATTTCATGAGTGCGAAAAATTCGACTACATAGAAAATTGATAGAAAAAATGTTATTTCTAAGCAAATTCGAATCAGAAGTATTACTACTATATATGTGTTATATATACATTGCTGTTACAGTAGAACAAATAAATCTAATTAAAACTTTAATAGGAAGTTAAATTATTAACCCCTTGACGTAGGATATGACCAAAAAACACTATTTGTTTAAGCCTAATAAAGAACATAATATTTACAAATTGCTAATTGTAGTTTATAATATATCAGAAAATATCATAACGCAATGCTAACAGCTACGCTGAATAAAGAGTAATTGAATAACAAATCGAACATTCGATAATTCTGTAGAATATTAAATCCTTTCGCTAGCAAGGACGAAAACAGCCGCTTGAAGGAAATTTTGAAGTAACAATTAAATATAAAAACACCTGCTGTAACTACGTTACATTGCAAATAAAATTATTTTAATTGCATTTACGGACCAAGTTAAGTAATTCAATACAAAAACAGAGGCATGATGTATAATCTAATACGTTTTTGCATGTCAAGGAGTTAATCGTCTAAATTCAAAATATCATCATTCAAAAACTCATTACATTTTGAATGGATCATTTGGAAAATATTCTCGTTTAAGTGCTAGCACGGTACGGTACAAAGACTTACGTGAAACTATTGCTGAAGCATTTTCTGAGATCATTCGATGGAAGATTAAAGTTCGATAAATCTATCTGGATCTAAGATGAGAATCATTAAATAGCAAGGGAAGGAATGAAAAAAGAGAAAAAGTACGTCGTTCCGCCCGCACGGATGCGCGCTCATCTACTCTTTCCTCTTTAATAACATTACTATTATTGCATTGGCTCTTTCATCTTTTCTTTCTTCCTTTCATTCATCGTTAAATTCCTGAACTCTGAGGTAGTCTGTTCTGGCTGTTCATATTTACGTAGTAAAAATGGTAAGAGTGCTATATAATTTATCGTCTTATCTCTTTTTTTTTTCTTCTCGCTTTCAATCTTTTCTTTTTTTTTTTCATCTTTCTCTAGTTTTCAATACGAAATAATTAAAAGACGAAAAGGGAAAACGAATACGTAACTCGAGGAAGGACGTCATGTGCGTGTATGTGCGTGTATACGTATTAAATGTTACAATTCGATTCGTATGTACAATTATGGAGCCATGCTCGAAATAATCGATAATCAATCAAACGAATGAGATATAATATTCTTGAGCAAAAAAATTACACAATGCAAATTAAATAATAATATGTATTTAACATCGGGAAAAGTTTCTTCGAATGTTTAGAAATTTTCACTTTTGAATGGTGATTGCTGGTTTAACAATGTTTCGATCAAAATGAAGCAGTTAAATTTTCAAATAAAAAACGTTTATATGCTGAAGAAATAATATCGGACCGTTAGATATGGAACTTCATAAGTGGCTAAACGCAAATTTTGATATTTATTATTTCGATTGGATTTAAATGACTTTAATTTGCTATAAAAAGTAAAAAATACTGAACAAAGTTTATGTTTCGGTTGGTAGATTTCATACTTGATAGAAATACTGAATGATATTTGGAAAATCAGAATGAAAATAAATTTCAGCATCATCATTTCGAGGGTTAGCTTGTGTAAATTGATTTATCGATTATTTGGAGCAATGAAATGTTATCAAATCAGAACCTCGTCTCTAATACAAAACGGGACGTAAAGAAAACAAGGAATAATAATAATAAAGGATGAAGATAATCACGGTTCATCCGTCAAAATATAATAATTACAACAAGCGAACAATTAGACCAACGTTACTTGAGGACATCGTTCTAACAACAACAACAATCGAACAGGAACAAAGTGACTCGAAACTGATGATCGAATGTACGCTACCGTTCAAAAATATGAGACCATCTTATTCGAAATGATGGTTTTTATACATAATTGATACATAATTTAATACGTGAAATGATTCTTTTGTAATTAAATTTGCGTATTTAGAGTGGAGTCTCATTACGTGAAAAGCTATGAATTGTAAAATTGCAAGAGCGTTGAATAATTGATTACTGTGAGGCTAGTTTACAGTTACTAAGTTTTCTATTTATATTTTTGATCATTATTTGGTGTATTAAGAAATTTGAACGCTTCAAAAAGCTATGAATTACAAAATTTAAAGAGAACTGAATAATTTGTTAGTGTGGGTGTGATTTACAATTACTAATCTTTCTGTTTCCACTTTTGATTGTTTTAGGAGCTTCCAAGACTTCAAACGTTATGAATTACAGTATTTAAAGAGTGTTGAATAATTTATTACTGTGGAGGTGGTTTTCACTTACTATTTGTCCTATTTTTTTGTCAAATTGGAGAAGCTTCGAATTAATCTATTATTACAGGAGCAGTAATTACTATTTTTCCTATTATTAACAAAACAAAAAACTATTGTAAATTAATATTTTCATTTCATCTCAAAAATTAACAACCGAAGTATGAAAATATTACAAATTAAATTCAATGAAAATAAGTATTGTAAAGTATTCTAAATTAGAATATTTCCATTTTTATTCAATCTATAGAACGGTATTAAACCCCGTTAAGAAGCATTTAACGTTTTTATCAACAAGATTGCCCCACACTCTCGTTCGGTAGCATAAATCTTCGAACAGGTATCAAGCTCTCAAAACCGATAGATCAAACAATTAAACAATTATTAACAGAAATAATTACGCGTGGAAACCACGGTACACATTTCGTAAAAGCGAGGTCAACGTATATTGAATCGTGTGATTGTATGCGTGTACGTGTGTATTATGTGTAATGAGTTGTGCGTGGCACGAAGAGAAATTCGCTCGTGCCGAGAGACACGGGATCCTGTATCCTCGATGATTGGCCCGTTTTGCGCTTCGAGAGCAATTAATCGGGCATTAATTGATCGTACCCGATACGGAGCAACGCGCAATCAAGAGCCGTCACCCTGAACGAAATTACGAAACGATTTAATAATCGATCAAACGAATGTCGGCGTCCTCCGAGCGATTCAGGATTCATGAAAACAGTTTGAAATTTACAAGGTGAATCGACACGGGCAACGTTCATTTCGGGCAACGCACAATTCACGAATTTTCAAGCTGTCTTAACGTTCGGGAAAAACGTCAGTTTTCGTCTTCGAACCGCGACATTTGGAATGTATGGAAAAAAAAAAATAAAAATAAAATAAAAAGATAAGGAATGTTGGAAGAGAACGTTTCGAGAGGCTCGTCGTTAACTCAAACTATCCTATGCGTCTATTCTAATCTGATAAATGATGAATTTTTATTTTCGCCTCTCGATCGTCTCCTATAAAAGAAAAAAGCAAAAATAAAATAGTACCAATATCAAGTGATATCACGGCGAAGAAATCAAACTGAACGACGATTCGAGATTGTAACGTTACGATAGCCGCGTCTTTTCACGATTATCTATCAATTATGATTCTTTTCTTTTTGTTTTTGTTTTTTTCATTTTTTCTTCTTTCCGTTCTCCCTCGATAAAGTATGTTATGTACGCTATAAAATACGAGTATTATGAATAGGTTTCGTAATCACTTTCTAGACGATATTCAATTGAATTCGATAATTACAGTGATAATAATAATTAGAATTAATTATACGCCTATACATTTAACATATTTTGTACAATCGATAAGCTTCGAAGGTTCAACGTCGCAGCAGAAATTCTCTCCATTGCGCGTTTTTTCTCTATTTTTCCTCTTTTCTTTTTGTATCGAATTTTATTATTGTTCGAGTGTGCGCGATTGCTTCGACTTTTACCCAGGGAAATTGTGCATTCAAGAAGACGATCCGACGGCTCGGTTCGCGATACATCGAGTCGAGCGATCGACCAAAGAACAGGAGAGGAAAAAAGATTAAAGAACAGTTCTTTCGTCGATTTTTCACCGATCGACTCCGTGTATCGTGATTCGTGATAATCGAACGAGAAGAATCATTCAAATTTTTGCCCAATAAAATCGACTGATTTGGTCGTTTCAAGTTTCGCGATTCGATTAACAAAAAAAAAAAAAAAAAAAGAAAAAAAGAGAAAGAAAAAAAGACGATCTTTGAATTTACAATTTTCCTGGGAAAATCCGTGCTAAATCTCGAAGCCGATACGAGGTCGTTTAAACAATAAATATTAAACCGTTGAGCAAAAAACCAAGATCCTTCCGTGCACCGTTGTATTTCGCGAGATATTCAGCACCGAGCTAAAATAAAAAAACAAATAAAAGAATTTATATGATTTTAAAACGAATTGATGGATTAAATAGAGCAAGGAAACGCGGGAAACAACGGTTGAGCGCGAAAGGATATCGTTCTCTTGTCGATAGCAGACGGAGATGGGAGAACTTTTTCGAATTCCCGGTACGGGACACGAGATTGTTCGGACTGCCTTAAAAACGAGAACTATGAATAATAAATTACAAATTTGATCACGATCGAACGGTTGTACACTAGAGTCCCAGTATCTCTGATCGATAAAAGAGCACGAAGTTCGATCCGAGAAGTGGCACCGATTAATTTACGAGCCGGCCGTCGTGACGCCCGACGATCGACGATCTCACCTTTTCGTTTTGATAATCATGAAGAGAGGGAAGATCATCGGATAACGGCCGCGTGTATGCTGGGCTCCTCGTTGCTGGCTCGAACTTCTTCACCTCCATCCTTCCACCCTCGAATCCTACGCCCGCAAATGGACGTTATGGTTGTTGGATTTCTTTTTGTGCGTCTCGAGGTGCTTCATCATGTGGTCCTTCCTGATGAATCCCTTGCCGCAATTATCACAGGCGTACGGCTTTTCGCCAGTGTGGAGGCACATGTGCCGCCTGAGGTCAGTTTTGTGGTTAAACTGCTTTGGACATATCTCGCACTTGTACGGCTTGTCACCGGCGTGCTTCTGCAGGTGCTCGGCGTGCAGGTACTCGAGGGGGAACCTCTTGCCGCACTGATTGCATTTGAACGGCTTGTCGCCAGAGTGGAAGCTCTTGTTGTGTTGCGTCAGGTAGCAAGCCTTGTTGAAGACCTTGTCGCACTCGATGCACTTGTGAAAACCGTCCTGGGATATATAGTGGGAACCGGTGTTAGTGCTGGTCACCTGATGTTCCTTCGTGATCACAGAATTAACCTTTGATTTCGGATGTTTCTGATAATGTCTGCCGATGTTCGGATTCAGCTCCTCCTTCGCTTGAATCACTTGCGGCAGATTGTTGTTCGCCTCGAGATTGTCTCGCGACTGATGAAACTGATTCGACGGATGATGATTGTGAGTATGGATCTCGTACTGTTTGATGATCATCCCGTCGGTGTTCGGTTGCATGTTGTTCACGTCCATGTTCGTAAGGGACTCGTACCGAGGCGGTGAACTTCTGTACGGATCGTAGGTCGATTCAGGTGATTCGAATGATCGATCGTGAGGAGATGGATTCTCCTCCGGACTTAGCCCCCCCACGTTAACGGCCTGCGGTTGATTGTGGCCTATCAAGAACCCGGTCACATTGAACTGAGTGAAACTCGGCAGTGGCCTCTGATGGTTGCTGAAGGTACCAAAACCGGGTAAAACATCCTGAGTCTGTTGCTGCTGGTGCTGCTGCTGCTGCTGATGTTGCTGCTGTTGATGGTGATGTTGCTGCTGCTGCTGCTGCTGCTGGTGTTGAGATTGACCGGAGAGTGATAAAGGCATCTCATTACCAGTAGTAGTTAGCTGGATGGTGATAGACTCCAGCAGGCCCGGGATGTTGGTAGTAGTTGTAACGTGGGGGGGCAAGGCGTTTGGGTACGGCTGATGAGGCATCGTAGTACCCCCCATCGCCGTGGGCGAAGCCATTGCTGGGTGGACCGAGCCCGGCGTTATGGGAGACGGCGAACTCATGTGGTGTGGGTGAGACGAGCCCATTGGTGAAGGTGAACTCAGGTGGGGCGCCGGCGGTGGATGCATGGGTGACATGGGTGAACTCATGGGATGGTGGACCGGAAGTTGGCCCGACGGCGAACCCATTGGCAGGTGATGTAGCTGCTGTTGCTGTTGCTGATGGCCCAGCTGAGGGGATGGTGAACCCATTTGTTGCTGATGGTGGCCCGCCAGTGGCGATTGCGCCGGGGAATTGAGCGGTGGTACCATTGTGGGGCCCAAGTGTACCCCTGAAGCCGCCTGTTGCTGCTGCTGCTGCTGCTGAGTTAGAGCCACTGAAGACTCGCTGCTGCTGCTGCTGTTGCTGTTGTTGGAATTGTTGTTGTTGCTGTTGTTGTAGAGAGTGGTGGGCGTGTGGAGCAGGCCCCTCGCCGCCTCGCCCGAGGGACCTGCCATCAAGTTTGGGGGACTCCCGGAAGAAGACAACTCCGGCGATCTGGATGGTCCACCGCCTCTTCCACCACCAGAATGAGTATCTCTACCAGGATGATGGTGAGCACTGATCGGCAAGTTAGCTGGATCCGGTTGATTGCTTTGCTTCACCGCGTTCTTGTGCAGCGTCGTATTGTAGTGCCTTTTCAGATGTCCCGAGCTGGTGAACCACTTGTTGCACGCGGTGCAGTTGTAGGTCTTTGGCCGGCGCGCTTCGTTACTTTTCCACGATTGATTAGCCAAAGATGGAGGCTTGGGTGGTTGTTGCAGAAGACCGCCAGGCATTTGATGACCTGGCATCGGTTGCGTGCTCGTAATGATAGGTGAACCTGGATGTCGCGGTGGTTCGACGGGGATGTGTTGCCCGCGCATGAATTGACCCTGATCCGAGAGCGGTGAAACACTGTCCATCGGACCCATAGGCGATAACCCAGGGTGATAATCATGAGGTTGAGCGGCCGGTGGCCAACCCAGCATAGAACTCACCGAATGAGATCCAGCCCTTTGCTGCTGTTGATGCTGCATCACCTGCTGCTGATGCATCTGCATCTGCAACTCCTGTTGCTGTTGTTGATGAAGCCTCATCAGTTCCTCCTCGTACCTGTGGGTTTGCACCTTGTGAGAGTCGAGATCGAGGATTTCCGCCTGTTCCTCCGGCTCCTGCTTCAGTTCCGTTTTCGTCGTTTGCCCGCCATTGTAATCGTAGCCAGACTGCTGTTGTTGCTGTTGCTGCTGACTAGACTGCGGCGGCGACGCGTGCAGTTGTTGCTGTTGATTCTGCTGCTGAGGACTGCTACCAAGTTGCTGGTACTGTTGTTGCCCCGGATAACCGCCGGGCGAATTGGAGTGATTTGTTCGTATGTGTTCACCCAGCTGACTCGTGTCCTCGTAAACCGCGCCGCACTTATCGCACTGAATCGGCGGGCTTCTCGGACTAGTGGAACTGACAGAACTGGTGCGTTCCGGTGGAAAGTGTTGTTGATGCTGGTACGGATGATAACGCGAATAACCTCCACCTCCTCCACTACTCCCACCATTGTTTTGCGCGTCATCTCGCGGTGGTGAGTAGTGATGAGGCAGGATATAGGCCGGGTCGTTTTGCATGAAATAGTTGGCCTCGCCGAACATCGATGTCTGGAAATGATTGTAATTTTGGCCACCAGGCTGCTGTTGTTGCGATTGCTGCTGCTGCTGTTGTTGTTGTTGTTGTTGCTGCTGCTGCTGCTGCTGTTGTTGCTGCTGCTGCTGCGATTGTTGAGAAGACGTAGGATCCTGAGAGGGCGGCCTCGAGGAAGATTCACTCGAGTCCGCCGGCGCGGTCACGCTCTCGCGTTTTACACCCACGTGACTGTTGTGATTGCCAGCCTTACTGTTATTGTTGTTGCTCTCCTCCTGCTGCGCCTGGCTCGCCCACTGACTTAGCAGGTTCTCCTGGTGGTATCGCAGGTGCACTTCGAGACTTTTATCGCTTTCGAAATACAGGCCGCAGTCCTTGCAATGGTGCTCTGGATTCGAACTGCCGCCTACGTATTGTTGTTGTTGCTGTTGCTGCTCGACACTCGTCATTTCACTCATATTGTCTTTGTAATCTCTCAGCCACTGTCTCGTCTGGATACGCGTCCTTCCGAGAAGAGAAAAGCCGCGTGCACCTCTTCGTACCCTCGATTTCCCGCGGATAAATTACACTCTGTCCGTGACACGAGGGACAAAGATGATCAACGGACCGACACACACGTGACACAAAACCGTAGGTGCTGTGCACACACCAACACGCGCGTCAACGCGCCCGTGCGCGCGCGAAATTTCAACAACAGTTTGTCCTGATGGTCGTTGTGTCGCGGTTACTTTCGTTTCTGTCTCACTTGTCTCGATTTCGAGAACGAACACAAAACTCGTGACGGGGGTTGGGCGATCGAACGGGTGTACAACACGCGCATCAAGTCGCGACGTCTCGCGTCTCCCTCCTTTCAGCCGTCGACGAGCGCCGATACGGGTTTCCTCGCGGACAGCACATGGACGATGACCCGAAAAAGAGGCGCGAAACAGGAGTCACGTGAACTATACCGTGGAAATTTTAGCGGGAAAGGACGGTTACTTGTTTTTTCTTTTTTTTTTAGAGAAAGGGAGGCCGAACGAAAAGAAAAGAAAAGGAAAAAAGAAAAAAAGCGGGGTACAGCGTGTTCTACATTTATCATATGATCGCACGTACGCCAGGTACGAAAGTCCAAATCAACCTCAATCGCTCCAGCTGGTGCGACGTCGAGCGTATCAGTGTGCGCGGCATCGTCGCCCTCGCCTCGACGGTCTGCCGACGATGACGACAATAATATGGCTGGATGGCTGCTCCAAATCGGCTTTACTTCAGCAGAGTGTGTCCGCCGACGCCGTGGCCAAAAACTAAGGATCTTCGGGGTCAGCCTTGGTTGGGAACTCCGCGAAAGGAACACGAAAAAGTAAACAAAAAAGGAGAAAAAAAATCAAACGACGATGATGCACGTGCGATTTACATGTCGATTCGATCGCTCGGTCTTATCACTGTTACCCGTCCCGCCAACCGATTACTTCACTTCGAACGATTTCACACAGTCCAACGATCGTGAACGGAACTCTTCGTTTTCGAATCATTTGGTCGCATCACGATTTATCACTGTTCACTTTTCTCACTGACTTCGTGTCCATTCCGTCACTGTCCCGCGATCGACGAGAAAAGAGAATTGTCCACCCGCAATCGATTCCTTCTCTCTTCTGCCAAGCGATTTCTCGAGGATCGAGAAGAATTTCGTGGATTTGAATTAGGCACCGGAAAGAACGTGAAACTGCGATGCGGGCACCAGACGAGCGGTTTATCCTTCGAACTGCGATTGTAAATAGCTAGCGATCGTCCTCAACCTCGTGTCCCCCTCCCTCTCATCGCCGCCTCGCCCCTCCCCCAGAGCCCCGATCGGTCTCTCTCGCGCTCTCTTTCTCTCTCTCTCGCTCTATCCTATTCACACACTCTCTAGACCCGCGTCGTACGACCGCCGGCACTGTTCTGTCGGTTGGAATTCCGGAGTTTCGAGTCCTCGAGCTCGCGCCAAGGCACTGCTCTCCCCCTACCTTCCAAGCCTTCTCCGCCGCCCCCTCCTGTACCATCACTTGCTTGCCATCATATCACCTCTTTCTAACCTGGTCGATTCTCTCTCTCTCTTCCGCACCGACTTCTCCCCTCTTTCTCCTCCTATCTGTGCTCCGAACCTAATACTCTTCTCTCTTTCCCACTTTCTCCTACCTGCTACTTCCCTCTCCTTGCGTTTTCCCTCCTTCATCCTTCTTAATGTTGGCCCACCGATCGGACCTTCTCCCTTTAACCTTTTCCCTCGTGTGCTCCTTTTCTCTTTCCCTCTGTTACAAACCTCTCCCACCCTTCCGTTTCACAGGCTTCTCCTCGTTCAACCTACCAATTTTCGTTCCTTTTCTTCCTTCAATCTGTTTTCTTCCCTCTCCTTCCAACGTTCCCACAAGCAACGTTCGTCTCTGTCGCTCTCACTGTTTCTTCCCTTTCCTGCCTAGCACCTTCGTCCATGATTCCCTCTACCTTCACCGTACACCTCGTTGCCGAAAGACAGAGAAAGATTGAGAAAAGGGGACGAGCAAGAGAGATGGGAATAACCCGAGACAACCAACCAAATTTGAGACGTCTAGCGCTTCTTGCCCCCACCAGATCCTCCTTGCCCCTCTGTGCCCTTCTGTTCCAATCCACGATTCCACCAACTCGCATTTCCCTCCTTGTCGCACGCTCCCTTGGAATGCTTCTGTCATCCCTTCGCCTAAAAGGACGGCGAATCCTGCTGGACCCCGAATCTTTTCCCTCTTTGTCTTTTATTCCTCCCTTTGAATTCCTTCTCTCGGTTCATCCAATAACCGTGAATCTGTTGTTCTTCTTCTGTACCCTCCTCCCTTTTAATCCCCGCTTCTGTTTGTGCTTCTTCTTCTTCTTCTTCTTCTTCTTCTTCTTCTTCTTGTTCTTCGTCTTCGTCCGATGAAGAAAAGGAAGAAGGACACAGCTAGGTGCGCATGGCACAAGAATCCTTACGTGTCCGTATCTTTGGCGCTGCCCTTACACACGAAACTTTATCCGACGAGATTTTTCGGAGCTCCATCGACCATTCGCTGGAATTTTCGTGCTCGAACAGCGTCGTTTTCTCGCGGCTGTCACGCTCTCCCCGTGCACCTTTGTTTTCTTCGTTCCAGTTTCGATTCGTTCGGCCGCGAAGGACACGTCCGGCACCGTCGCGAGATCGGACACCTTCGTCCCGATGCTGTTAAAATTTCGGCAGCCGACAGATCGAGAGCCGAGTGCTCCGAAATCAGCCACGCTATCCTTGAAAATCCTACGAGTGGACACGTGTCGATCGCGGTTTCCTTACGCGGGAAACTTTATACGGGTTCGCTGGTACAGAAACTTTGATTAGAAATAAATGTTATTGATGCGTTATAAACTTTAGAAAGAGAATTAATAATGACTAGCACTATAAGTTTAATGTAATCAAATGACTAAAATAAACGCCTGTCATTTGTATGGAAAAAAAAAATTGTAAAATCGAGGGGTTAATTTTTGACGGTCTACTTTTGTAAAATTATGTTTATCGCATTCTACATATAACTTCAAATAGTACGACATGAACGTATGGTATTTTGTTTTGTACCCTTCCCATAATAGTACACTGGTGGAATTAATTGTGGACACTTTGAATAAAAATATTCTTTATTTCATATTTGTGCAGAATATGTATATGCCGTGATATTTTTATTGTAATCTATATTGTTTATACTTAATATTTTCACATGATTAGGTTCGTAAGTGTTTTAAAGTTTTAATTTAAAGAAATCTAAACCGTGTTTTTATTTTTGTTTTTGCGCCTGGCAACACGAAACGTCGCGTCGCATGATGTGAATTAATTTTAGTAAATTTGTTGTACCTCTTTTGATGTGTTGAGACTGTCATTTTTATTGTACATTAAAAGTATGACTGTAAATGGTCTTTTTACTAATTTTTTTTTATATAAGCGACGCCCTAAAACTAGAAAACAATGATTAGAATATAAAATATAAATGATTATATATTAAATAATTTGATTAAATGTGAAATTTAAGTAAAAATCTTAACGGGTCCAAAACTAATTCCACTAATATACATACATATTAGCATCGTGGAGATTGTGAGATTAATTATGAAAATATTTACTCTTACAATTGAAAATGGGTAGAAACTGTTTATGGAACCTCACACGATCTTAGAGAATTAAAGGAGGTTATTTTAAAATGTATTGCGGTTAATTTTGTTCGTCAATGTTAAAATTACAAATTATACTCTCGATACTTTTCTTTCGAAACTGAATAAATATCGACATTTCAGTAACATCGATTCATCCTATGCCTCGGTATTATCCCCTCTCGCTCCGGTCGTCTTGTACCTTTCCCGCTTGATTCGATTCCCTCCGATCGACGGCACCCTTCCGCAGCCGCGGAGCTCTCTGTTCACTGCTTTGGGGAGAAAAAAGAAATGTGGGTAACCTTGCATTTTTTTATGATACCTTTTTTTTTCCACGCGACGAACCGGGCTCCTCGCGGCTCGTGCACTTTGCATACTGAATACGACAACTCTCTGCCCTCGCACCCCTCTTCTCGTACGCCTCGCTCCTCTCAGGACACGATCATCCACCTCCCTCCTCTCACGCCACTTTATACCGCCTATGAATATGTTTATTACGTTGCACCGTGGCCACCTGATGCAAGAAAGAAATTTTGGCCCGCGTGTGGCCGACCAGGAACCGGCACGTGCTGTCAGCACGGATAAACGTCACCGGTGCACGCGTATCCTTTGATCTTCGTTCAATTATATCGCTCGACAAGATTTCGGCTGTTTAGCAATCGTCACAGGTATTGAAGTTGCTTGTTATTTTGGTAAATTTTTAGACGTGTATGGAAAGAGAAGGACACTTTCTTGCAGCCAAATTGGAACACATAAATCACGGAAGCACCAGATGATAGGATGGTTAATAGGTTACTGTCACCATGGAGCAGACGAAAACTTCACTAGACAGTAATTTTATTTTTAACGAATGTTATGTGCTTATTATTTACAATTTTAAGTACGTAATATGCGTATCTGTAATTAAGTAGGTAAACTGATTCTTAATAAAACGGATCACGGATTCAAGTGTCACCATATGTGGATGAAGTGGCAATGGGAGTATTAACCCTTCCGCGACTACACATACATTTATTATATTAAACGATAATAATTAAAATAGGAACTATTAAAATCTGTAGATTTTTTCAAGAAATCACAAGTTTTCTGCATTCGTTTCATCAATTTTCGGAAAAGTCACAATTATTCGTGCTTCACAGAAATCTGAGAAAAACACATATTAAACACGTTAATCTTAACAAATTTCGACGATAATTTATCGTAATAAATCATAGTCTTATTTTAAAATATAAATCGTCGGAATCTGCACATTTTCTTCGACGAATCAAAACGCTATGTGATTTTTCGCAAAAATCATGTTAATACATATTTCATAGAAACTTGAAAAGGATGAGTAAAAATAGACAAATATTGAAAAATGAGTATTCTAAGCTTCGAATTAATTTATGAAACATCTCAAAGACACGAATGTGTATCGAACAAGCAGATTTGAAAAACTGATAAAGCAAAATCGGACGTTTCATATGTTACGACCTAATAATTACTTTCTTCATCAAAATTTAAATAATTGTAATTCCAAAGTGTTCCTAATAATTGAAATACCTGTTGTAAGCAATCACCCTCTAAATCACTATTAAATCCTTAGAAGTAGTTAATTTCTAACTAATACATAAAATTGCATTTAGACTAAGAAACGGACATTTGGTTCAATATTGCGGTAATCTAAACGCAAAACTGAAACTAGTCAATTTGGAGTGTGTAAATAACAATGAACCATTCAACATTTTTTTCATACCTACCAGTGTTACACTTTCCAATAAGCATTTATTGCTTGCAACGCAAAGAAGAGAACCGTTGATCCCTGAGCCGTGTTCTTTTCTTTTTCACATGAAATTTATTACAATGGTTTGTACCCGAACGATATTTGATCGTAAAGCACAACGCGTCGAATCTTCGCACTTTACGGTCCCCCCCTCCCCTCCCGCCCTCGTTGTCACAGGATTATACACAAACGTGGTTGCACGTCGACTAAATTAGACGGCTATTTGTTCGCCGTTCCATTTACGGACGAACGAGCCGAACGGGTCAGGTATAAACGAAGCAAGCCGAGCGAATTGTAATTTACGCGCGAGCTCTCAATAAGGGGTAATAAAAATCACCGTTCGTTAGCGGGGCGCGCGGTACCCGGCATTGGAAAACCCCCGAATCGATGGAAATTACCACGTTTTATAACCGCTGACTTTGTAAACAACGATATTCGGGGTGAAAGTTATATTGACGGCAATCGTTCTCGATTATAATCGGGGCTTTCATGGTTGAACAGTTCTGTAAGGGATTTTACGGACAAAAATCAAATTTTCGTGTGTGACGATTTATTCACGGATATTTTAATATACTGTGTGTCCTGGTAAATGGAAAATGTAGAATACAATTTGTTTATACGCGGTTCTGTTCTCGAGAAAATTGTTGTAAATTCTTTAGAAAAATTTATTTATGAGAAGACAGACGAAAATTTGAATAATTTTGTTATTATTATAATGTTCGATAAACGCCATAATTGTTAACCTTTTGCACTCGAGGCGCCATATTTGATTTATCGCAGTATTCTAAAATGCGAAATTTCAGTTTCACCCGTATCAAAATATAGAAAATTAAAGAAGGGAATAAAAATCAACAGATTCTCAAATATTTCTAACACTTTTCTTCCGACATAATGCGTTTGGTTTCTGGAAACGTAGCTGGAAAATTACATTTGACCCGATTACGTCCAAAAATGCTTCGAGTGCAAATGGTTAATATGACCATATTTACGTTACGAATTATATTATCATCAATGCAACGCAACGGTTCACTTTTTTTTTTTTTTCATTTTCATTATGGATAAAACGCATTATGGGGTGACTTGGCCATTTTCGACGACTCGAAATAATCGTGAAAACACGACAGAAAGTGTTACCTGGAAGAGAGTTGAAAACAAGGCCGAGGGTGGTGCAAGTTTGCGGTGCACGAAGAAGAGGGTTGGGTGGAAGGGGGTTGAAAGCGGAAGGTGGAAATTGTTCACAAATCTAATTGTACGACGCGCCTTTGTACCTCGTCCTTATTGTTCTACTTTGTACCTGAATGTTTTATTGCGGCCCATTGTGACCGCCTTTAGCCGTACAACGTAATTAATTCTGGATTTCAATTTTCTTTCCTAAGAAAATCATTTATGAGTGCACGAGAGAACAGGACCACTGTTTCCTATGTTATTCTCGATCATCTCTCCTCGAAGAGTTTTAAGAGCCTTCTGGCACGATAATTTAGTAATTAATAGTAATAATTAGTGGATTTGCAAATTACAAGTTGTAATTTGTAGGATTTGTAGGAACACAGTTTTCACAGTTTCATAAATTACTTCATTATTTTAGTAAATGCTTAAAAAATTAATATGATTTGTTGTATAAAGTTATTTTGAAATCTATTTAATTTTGTTTCATTGTAGATTTTATGTTAATTAGACATTTTTCGTTCTTCCCGACAGGCACCGTGAGCGCTTAAAATCTTAAATTTTATTTTTGATCAGTCTGCATTGGAAAAGACATCAAGGTAACAGAAATTCAACGAATAAAAATTGATATATGGTTAAAGCATTGAAATTTTGAGATACGATCTAAAGGAACTGCTATTAATTTCACAAAAATGAAAAACCTTATTCTGCCACAATTGCCAAACAGATACCCCTTCTGTCTGAAAATATGGTATACATTTGTAAGAAAATCTTAGATTATCTAGAGTTTCGAAAGCAACTGGCAATACTCATTATATTGGTATTGTTTACATTGATAGCTAAATAACCTAAAATATTTTGATAACGTTTTTATTACATTACAAACGTGTATGGAATCAATTATGTTGACAGGAGGGGGAAATTCCTATAAAATTCGATTAGCTGAAAAGTATACACAGGGTGTTCCAGCATCGGTAGTACAACCGAGGAGGGGCTGATTCTACATGAAAAAAATAAAACGAAAATAAAGAAAAAAATTTTTTCATTTGAGGCTTCGTTCTCGAGAAAATCATATTTTAATATTCAGCGAGTACTCTTTCGATTACACGTTTATCTGGATGTCGTCGGGTTGGATACCGGTTTCTGTACAAACGAGCCGCGGCAGATGCGTTACTATTACACGCACCCAATGCATGAATCATATCCACGTATTCTCAATTTGTATATCTACTCGTTGGGAAGCATTGATAGAAACTGTTAATCAAAACCGAGGATAATAACATACCAAGACACCAAACGAAACTTGGTAAGTGCTGAAAACGTCATGTCAATACGACTGTACAGAAGTGGAAACATAAACAAAAGTTTGTATCGAAATCGATTCGTGTAAACCATAGTTAAGTGTACGTGTATTCGCTGAATATATAAAAATGATTTTCTCGAGAACGAAGCCTCAATTGAACAAATTTTTTTCTTTATTCTCGATTTGTTTCTTTCATGTAGAATCACCCCCTCCTTCTGTATGTTCAGAAGAAGCGTTTAACAAGGCTAAATCTCACTTTAACTAAATTTGGATTACACTACAATTATTTGTGTTTAGTTATTTCGTGATAATAAAATGAATTTAATATCTTTTTTATATTTAATTTTAGTTTTACTTCATTTTTCTCGCAAATGTATATCATATTGTCGGACAGAGGGAGTACAATCTTTCTCGGGTTGATTATAAAAAATTATTAGGTTTTACGTATCTCGAAACCAGCATCAATATTATACGGATAGTTCTTACATTTACAATGTTGCAACATCGTGCCAGACAAATTGAATCGATTGCTATGTTAAAAGTAAAGCCTTGTCATTTTGACAAGATTAATCACAACTTTCTGCCTTTAATTATCTTCTATCGATATTCTCGCAACGCCGGGAGAGAACGTATGTCAGTATCGTCGCTTTGTAATCTATCATTGATTTCAGTCGTGTATTTTACATCAAGTTTACGTTATCGTACTTATACGGGATGGTGTGAGACATACAGGATTTGAATAATACATCCCTCGATCGCATGCGACACGAGGAACCGTCGAAAGAAAAGTAAATATAGTCGAGTCTCGGCAAACAAGATTTATCCGGAATGAGAAGTTACTAGAACGACATTTGCTCCTATAAAAAAAAAATCGGCTTTTCGCTATTTATTCGATAGAGGAATTGTTTGATCCTATCAAATTTTCAAGAAATTAACGTACTAAAAATGTGAAATTAATTAATAACTAGTATTTGAAGTTAGAATTCTTGTACAGGGTCAGGTGGATCTAAAATACCACCCATGGGTTAATTAAATGAAATAACGTTAGTAAAATGAAAATTTAATTTTGCCATTATTTGTACAAAATTTGAACATTATTCGCATAATACAGGTTACTGATAATTTGATACATTTTTCAACGAGAATAAGATTTTCACAAAGTTCGAGCCTCCAGTATATTTATAAGAACGTCGCAAAGTCGAGGGAATATTTATTGCAATTTCGATTCTCTCTTTGGTGTACTTTTTCTGCATTTCGTGCACGTTCGATCGACAAAGAGAACGGCAAGCTGGAGCTTCTGGAAGATCGACTTTGACAGAAATAACGCGATCTACGTGGCTAGAAACAGCCAAAACGTTCGCCAACACTTTCACGATTGTGCCGCGGAACGAGCGATATCGATTTTGAAACAAGCTTATTGTCAGCCTTTGCCTTTGTCGTGTCATAAAATCGTATCGATTGAACTTCAAACATTTTTATAAAGTTGATAAAAGAAAGTATCCTAATTTATGTGACAATTTATCTTTCATAATTCAAGAAGCACATAAAGTAACATAGAACATTCGGTAATTGGTGGTACAATCGAAATGCTACGATAATATTGTTACATATGAAGCTTAATTTTCAAGAAAATCGATTCTAAATGTTCACTGGGTATACGCACACCTTCTTGATTTCGCTGTCTCGGTTCAAGGTTTGTGTTTACAATAAACACCAATTGCTTGTAGTATTGTTATTATCTTGCTTTTCTGGTTATGAGTAATCAGTACTTATCAAGCTGGCGTTATCTACGTCTATATACAGGAAAAAATTAAAAACAAAATAGAAATATGAATAAATTACTATATACAATAACTGTTTATCTCGACAAAAGTTAATTTAGAAATTTTACAAAATTTAGACAAATATATTTCGATAAATTCTGTCGTTTGAAATCAGAGATCTGGAATCAGTCGTTTTGAAGGATTTTATACTTATAGCATTAATATTATACGGTACATATGATAATTTTCTATACGAAATTATGAGAAGGTTTTTGGAACAATTTGTACAATATTGTCGAGCCGTAAGGATAACACGTATTTTGCAGAGGGTTTGTGATATCGACTCGAGACACTCTTACCCTCCGCACTTGCAGACACCCTCGCACACATACACAGCTAAGGGAACCACGAACAATAATTTCCATACTAACGTTATCACGAACGTCCCTGCATCTCTGGACTACGTGTTAGATTTGGATAACGCTAACTTGACAGAAGGGGATGGTCACCCTCGTGGAAAGCTTCTCGCCTTTCTGCCAGGAAAACCGCATCTCCTCGACCCTCGAAATTCGACTTTTCTGCATGTTTGCGATGTCTCCTGAACGATCGATGCGACGTACAATTTGCTAGATACTCTCTAGATTTTAGAAAAATTTCTTACTGAATTTATTTAAGAGCATAGTTACTATCACGGATTATTTTTGAAAAAATCCTTACAAAACGGTGTATTTTTTTTAATTTTATAAAAATACAGAAAAGGTGTATTTTGTGCAATCGAATGTCCAGAATAAAATTATTAAGCTGTTGCATAGCAAATATATGTAGATTCCCAAGCATGAAAGGTCTAAGTTGATTTGATGACATAAAACTATTGCAAAATAATACTTATGGTACATTAATTGAAAGCTTAAAGCATAGTAAAAATGACTGTACAAAGGGTTTATCAATATTCTTAATACAAAATGATCAAGTTCACAGTTTCGCATTATCTATTCTTAAATCCTTAATTGAATGTAATCAGTAGTATTTATTGAATTTAAAGCTTCAAATCGATACACCCTAAGTGCTATTTCGAGATACTTTTATGTCATTACAATGTATTAGACTATATACGTTTCGAAATTAATCATTATTTGTTGCAATTGGTCATTTTATATTAAGAGCATTAATGAAACGTTCATATATTCATTTCCTTTATGTTTTAAGCTTCAAATTGATGTGGCACATACGCCACATTGCACCACTTTTATGTCAGAATTATGTACTTTATCAAGGTTAACACTACTTGCTGCTGGAAAATGAAATGTACAGGCATTGACACTTCAAAAATGAAATTTCTCTTAATTCTAGAACATCTAGCTTTCGTTAATTCAGCCGAGTTATAGTAAAAACCAGTAATTGGTTTTTGGTCGACAACCGATGGTATCGAAAACCTTGTTAATAGGTTTCCGTTAAAAGTGTTAATAATAGCGTTATCGATCGATGGTAACGATCCAAGATAAATCCAGCTGTTCATAACCAGGTTGGAACACGATAGATTGAATCGGCCTAAGCAACATCAACCCTCCCACGGATTTCATCCTAGCAACCCCCTCTCGCTTTACGCTTCTGCTCGGCATTTTCGAGCTGGACGCCGAGCTGACCGAATCACTATCAGCTAGATATTCGCTGGCGTGGCGTTTGCGCCCCATTTTATTAAGGAAATCCTACCCTGTCCACCCCCATCGCTCTTTCTCTCTCCCTTTCTCTCTCCCGTATACCTCGACGTTGGGATCCTTCGGGACGAGGGAGGAGAGATCTCGTCGTAACACGTGCGACGACGTGCATTTCCAGCGATCCTGTCTTTTTACCTTCACCACCTCCCACCCCCTATACGCTTCAACCATCTTACCCCTTCGAACCATGGAATTGTTTTTCCCCGGATAGAGCATTTTTCTCGCGAATACGCGACAGAGGAAACGGAAGAGCGGTAACGTTGGCTTCGCTTGCAAATCGATGACCACGTCACGCATATCGATCAGCCTCGCCGAAAAAAGAAGCCTGATCTTCTATAGAGGGATGTTGTAAATTTTATTAAGAAAAAGATTCTATCACTCGGTGCTGAAATTTTGTATTGAAAAATGTAGAAACTTCAATGGTTTGTTAATTAATTTGATACGACTGGGAGAATATTTCAAATTAAAGAGTTTCCGATTTGTATCAATGATACTAACGGCAGTTTTGATAATATTGTACCATTTCTTTCAAATTGTTCAAAGAAAAATTTCATTACTATTGAATTTTCTGTTCTGGATCAAAATTTAGGAAACATCGGTTCAATCTTTATTTTGCCATCACAGAAGGGACTGAACTTCCAAAAAAAAAAAAAAAAAAAAAAAAGAGGGATCTCGATATCAATTTCAGTGACACTCGAGGAAGTCCAATAAAAGGAGTAACCGTGCTCCATATCCCGTTCCCTGCCACGTGGAGAAGTCACAATAAAGCATTTAAACTGGCTAGAATCATCCAACAATTTGACCGGCGGCAAGATTTTCCAGCCTCCGCACCACCCTCAATCTTGCGGAACGGCTCTGAACTCCATCGCGTGGCTGTCGTAGCCGGACGGGGGTAAAGTAATAAAAATATTCCACGCCGCCGGCAGCGCCAGCGCCGGGGGTAGCCGAGGGTGGCAGGGACCGCGTCATTAAAGGAAATTATAACAAAGTGGGTCCTCCGCAGTCCCGTGAGCCACCGTTGGCCCATGGACGAAGCCTTATAGGCAGACAAGACGGAAAGACGAAAGAAGGGCTGACTCAGTTCGCGCGGAAAACGAATTGAAATTTTAATCGCCCCCCCCCCCCTACCAGAACGAAATACGTCCACCGTTCTCGGCCTTCCGACGTAACAATCCCTTCTTCCTGCTTCCCGGACGCTCTACCCTTTTCTTTCTACCGTCGGACCTCGCTGCCGCTGTCTTTTGTATTTCGTTTTCTTCCTTTTTTTTTCAGAACGGGGTAAACGCTTTTACGCGCGTCGCTATTATGTCCCGTCGATGTCGTCCCCCCTTCTCCTCTCTCGTCGCTCGTTTTTAAGCTCCCTGTTTATTCCACGCCTGTTTTTGCCAGCAGTTTTTCCCTGTTAACGCCACCCACCGTTCTCGATGAACTCGAAGGTAGGAAAAAAACCGCGTGCACCTCCTGCTCCCTCGATGAAATCAGTTTACTACTCGATTTTCATGTTTGTTGGGGGGGGGGGGGGGGGGGGGATTGCAGTACTTCTTGCGACGATTAAACGAACGATACACGTGAACAGGGCTAATAGAAATTTCGTTGCATATAAATCGTCACAGTTTCTAAGATATTTGTAACATTAGAATATTTGGTTTTCTTCCAAGTTTCCAAGTCAGATTTAACCCTTTTGCTATGATCATGTGTGGTAGTAAGGATTTGTACCTATATTCTTATCTGAATCTTATTTTCATAGAAAATAATTACAAAATGTAAAAAAAAATATTAGCCAATGAAAAATTACTTCAAATTTTATACGTGAAATTTCCTAAAAATTATGATATTTTATAAGGTACAAATTTGCCAATAACGTTCGGGACAAGTTGCGACGACAGTGGTGGATGATCGCAGAGTTCGTCGCTCTAGGAACAAACAAACGATCCATGGAAAGGGAGAGACAGAAAAAAGAAATTGGAACGAAGGGCGGGAGGTGAGGTACGTTGCGTTGACCCAACGTTGGGCTGACACACCTGACGGAAAACGGATCGTTCAAGGATGAACCACCGAGCACCAAGGACTCCTTCACGGGTCCCCCTGCGCCCCACCTTGATCCGTATCAAATTTTTCTTCGTTCACGGAACGCGACTCGTGCATAGGGGATGAGGAGATCCCGGCCCTGTTGAAGCCATTGAAAACTTATTGAGAAATCGTGAAAGTCGATCGTCGTTCTCGACCCTTGGGCGCCATTGTCGACCACGTGCAACTCGTCCGACATCCACAAGGAGCAACCGTGGCCGCGGACAAGGAGAAGGGAGAAGAAGGAAGAAAAAAGGGAGCATTGTGTGAAATTAGAGCCCTTCTTATGGTAATTGGACCACCGTATGATTGCCGGGTTATATTCGACTATCCCCGCGAACCTTATAGTTTTCTGCTGCATTAGAAGGCCAACGACTCCGACCGGGACTTTCGAGGCACGTGTCTTCGAAACGATTCCTCGTTCTTTCCCTTTTACCCTTATTCCTTTCTTCTACCAACTGATTCGTGGGGGGTACTTCGGGAAATATTGAAATTTAAGTTTCGATCATCAGTATCCAAAGGTAAGTCTATGCAACGTTTTGCTGTAAGTTTGGCGTTACAAATTTCTTTTTGAAGCTTTTCTTGATTATCTATTTACTTCGTCGATATGTTGTTACTGTCTTCTTAAGTAAACACCTTTGATATTAATACTTATGATGTTTGATGATTACTCATTCTCGTTTATAACTGTTTATGTTATAGTATGAACGTATATATGCTTTTATCGCTCGCAAAAGATTCATCTTTTCGATGTAATTTGAGAAAAGTATGATTCGTTAAAAATCCAGCTTTCCTATCGAAATTATATTTCGTCGTTTCAATAGTCCTCTTTTATTTTTACTAACGGAATTTTAAACATGTCAAATAAGAAATTGCATCGATTGGCAAAGATGACATGACGAAATAACTCGCAGTTCCGCTAATTACGAGAGGTGGCTAGAAACGTGTTAATTGCGTTCAAGAATAATTAACTGGCCCATACATATCCCTTCTAAAATCGTTAATTTCCCTCTTTTCACGGGCAAACCGCAAGTTACGTCACCCGCGATCCGCGAGCGAATGAAATATTTTGTCGGCTAGTCGGTCGCTTGGTTAACAACGAACAGGTCCAGTTAATCAAAGCCGCTCTGACATCTCAAGGTCACCACGTTTCTTTCTATATCTTTTTTTTTTTTCTTCTTCTTCATCGTCTCGAGAGAACGATCGAGAGAGTTAATTAAGAGAAACAAGCTGACCGATCGAAAAACCGACATTGGAAAAAATCTCAAAGCTGCGCTGCTGCCTTTCCGCGCGAGCGGAACACGTACACACGTTCTTTCCCAATTTTTTCCACCTCTTCGATCCCTCCACCTCCTGCATCCACCTCGTCTTCTTCTTCGTCTTCTTCGCGATACAGCCGCGAGAGACTCGCCGGCACCACGGTTCCCACAACATCCTTTGTCCAGTCTGGCCGTGTTAAGGTGAAGAGAGACGAAACGAGAGACGAACGGGGATAGAAGGAGAAAAGGAGATCCTGGACCCCGAACTAAAACTAAAACTAGTCTAACTGCATCATGACGTCATCTCCGTGGCGCGATTTGCCTTAACCTTGAACGTTCTCTCCTCTCAACCCCCTCGTGGTCGTCGTGCAGCGAGAGAAAAGGAGCAGGATAACGCGAGGAGAGATGGCGGAACGATGGCGGGACAGAGGGCAGGGGGTACGCTGGTCCTTTTGTTTGGAGCAACTTCGGCACAATTAAAGTTCGTTCACACGTTTTCCTCGAATTTCGTGGTTCGCGAGCGTAGCAAAGGGAATTTAACACCGGGACACCCTCCGCACAATTGAATTAATATTACTGGCGAAATTTTATTATCAGTGCTAATGAATGTATTTTAATTTTGTAATAGTTAATAAAACAAGAACTGACAGTTGTTTTAAAGCAAATACCTTTCGAAATTGTCTATTATTGACTTCGGTGAGGAACAACAGATAATTTTAGTGAATTCTCACTAAAACAGGTTCTTGAAAATCTTATAGTATTGCTTCTAGTTATCTTGATTTCAATGAAATGTTTATATGTTAGCACCCGGACGACGGACCATGGTGAGAGCTACCAACTTAGATTAAATTTTGAACCATATTTAATGTACGTTTTTCTTTCTGTCTCCTAATATACCAAGGATCTGCGTTTAAAAATTGTTTAAATCAATTATATTTTTATTTTTAGATACATACAAAATACAAAGTTTCAGTAAATCGTTAAAGCCATCTATACGAAGGACACAAAGTATCCACCTGTTTCAGTCCATGTTACAAAAGAGAGGGTTGATATTACCAGCGTTAATAAAATTAAGATTGATCACTCTTCATTTACACATTTTTATTTCATTACCAAGTCAAATCCTGTAATATGTGGGAACTGTAATACACCTACCTCTATCTTCACAAATCCGATTGTAACGCACTATATTCGTTACTATTTTAAAAGAAAATCTTAGCGAGGTTGAATTCAAATTCTGTAAGCAGGTAATTTTACAAATCGAGAGCCTCCTGCAATATTGCCACGTTATAACGATCGAATCGAAATTATAATCCTAAGAACGAATCATTCCTCTGCAACATTTTACTACAGTAGGGAAGGACGTTTATTCGTATCTACAAATTATCAATTCTGATATCTAAAACATGTGTTCCAAGTGTCTATTTCGAAGTTTTTAAATTCCTAAAAATATAATACCTTAAAATTGTTAACTTTCTGAAAATATAATATTTCTCTTTTTAATTTCTGTTAAAAAATATAATATTTCTAACCGTAGCGAAAGGGTGGATAAATCAGAATTTATATTGATAATCATGGTATAATAAATTTAAGCAATTTTATTACACGTACCCATCTGAACAATGTGATTTTGCTTTTTTTTGGGTGAACATTGCCGTACCGAAGGGCTAATTCGATTCGTCGCGAGAATTCCTAACCGTTTCTCGGTCTGTGACGAGATCGAGGAATAATTCAAACCGCGAAAACCTATAATTTTGGTTACCCGCGTTCCCTCGCCGAAGATCTTATCGTTCGTGAACGGAGGGAAAGGGGTGGATAGAGAAGAACAAAACGAAAGAAACTGGAGAAATATCATCGATACTATTGGTAAATACAGAAATACCGTACCCGCGGGCGAATGCCGCGGGGACCAGTTTCGTGGTATTCACATTAATTTTCGATGCGTCGTCGATCCGCCATGGCGAGGAGCGCCGCGCCGTTCGATTTCTTCTTCTTCTTCGTCGTCGTCGTCGCGTTCGTTCCACCTTTTTCTGACCAGCTATGCCACCGCCTTCCTCTTCTCTCTTTTCCACGGTTTCGGCCCTGGGAAACACGAAATGCCGCGAGATACGAGCCGCAAAAATCCTTTGTTCGCACCCACGTGGCGCGGTCATGAAGCGTGTTCCTTTTTGCGCCACGATTCGGCAGGACCCGGGCACGTTTAAATAACCGTGCCTCGATGCCAATTAAAAGCGGGAAATTCAACGCCTCGACCGAACGCCGTTACCAACCCCGTAATTGATTTCGCGTTAATTGAGGCAACGTTCGATTCGCGACCCGTAAATGCGTTTCTGTCCGAGAAATTTGATTTTATTTGGCGAATGACGGTCTGTTTGCACGTTTTGGACATTCTGATGTACATTCTAAGATTTTATAATGGATTGTTTAAAATCGTATTCTTTAAAACCGGTATAATGTGAAAAAAACGAAAGCCAACATAAAAAAAAGTTGAACTTGTTTGTGAGGAAAAAAAGGGGCGATAAAATGATAAGAGCACGTATGGTCGCTTTTTTGGAAGCTTTCTAATTTTCTTAACGCATTGACTGTCATGATGGTTATCCGTGGCTGACGCTTCAAACGTCGTATGACTGAATAATTAGGAAAGGAAAGCAGAAGGTAAACTTTCAACAATTTTAACATTATACTAGTAATTGGTATTTTAATCCGTCCTGCTACGTATATTTGTTTCCACTATGGAAAGTCATGTTATTTTATAAATAGAAGAACATAATTTCCCTTCTTTTTAATTATCTACGTTTATATATAAATTTTATAAATATTGTCTGGATTATTGCTGCTTTCTTAGTCTACATATATATTATCCGACAATTGTTTCCAAATATTTTTTGTTATTTACGTTTCTTGTGAGGTATGTTCAAGTCAATCGATCATTAAGGAATGTTCACAGTATTGGTCAATATGAAGCTCTTTAAGATCCAAACAAAATTCTTTCATCTGACTCTTTACGATCGGTCCTTACATTCTCGGTATTTTGTTTTCTATAGACAAGGATTTCATTGCTTCGATGAACACATACTAGTTCTTCACATGGTTCTTTCTTTCCAAATTATCATAATTAATCAACAGAAACTCGAAATAAATTTCAATCGCTCGAGCTGAGGACATGGGTACACTGAAAGTCTTCCATAGGAAAAATGTCACTAAGAATTACCAAATCGTTAGTTCAGTAATAATAATTACTTACTAATTACTAAATTAACCAACTCGCTTCATAATAATTGTTAAACCAAATGCTCATAGTATTTAACTTAATGCGTCGTAATTTTCAAATATTCAGACGATCGATGGGGTTTCTTCTCTCCACGTCGCCATTTTATAATTCTTCAAGTGTCCATAGGCGCCAGTAGCAGCGAAAGGGTTGACATTAAAAAATACTAGTTTGCCAAATCGCACAATGCGATCATTTCGAAATAGTAATAACGAAAGTTGTTCGTCTGTGCATCGAGCTAGCATGGAAACAAATGTTATCGATGATCGTGACGCCATCTCACCGAGCACTTCACTTCCGGTTTATTCTCTGTCCCCGTATCGTAGCCAAGGACGTGGCAGCCGTGAGTCAAAGGAAATTAGGTCAATCATAATTTGCCGTGGTGCAGCGTCGATAAGAAAGGACAAGTGTACTTGTTCCTGTGCTACAGGGGTTAGTCGAATGGCGTGGGGGTAGGGAACAGGGGTGAACCAAACGCAGACAGCCAGTTCCATTGTTTCACGAACAATGTTGTATATCGGGTGTTTCCAGCGTAAAGCGGAAAGACCGAACGGTACACGATGCAATTGCGGCCAAAGACGACCCAGGTAGCAGCCAGGTTCCGGCATTTAGACGTTCGCCCCTCGTCCGCGGCATCGATTGCTTTATTACAGCAATTTTGGGATTAATTCAGCGAACGGCATTCACGGGTCCTCGCTTTCCAGGAATCCTCCAATATTCGTCGTACTACCAACCGACTAATTGCGAACGCGTTTGGAAGATTAATTAATTTACAACGGCGACTACTGGCTTCACCCAGTCGATTCCTTTGCGGCGATCGTCTTTGAGAAGGGGATGCTGAGGAACTGTGTTGGTCTTTGTTGCAGATTGATTTCGATGTAATTAGATCAGTGATTCTTAACCCTCTGTACACTGGCGTGACTTTATGGTGACGTCAACGGTGGCTGCTGAAAATGCTGTGTAGGGGTGCTGCGTAAGCACAGGTTAGATTAAAACTAGGCAAATATTGCACGTCATTGTGATGTATTTAAGTGTCACTGTTCAGTATACGAATTTGGCCGTGAATAAAATATGATATTTATTGGTATTGTTTTTCAGTTTTTGCACTCGGAATGTTCGAGTTTTTTTATTCTTTTTCTTTGAGAGTAATGCGGTGGTTTAAGTACCATAATCGGCTGTTACAAATATCATAGTACCTACGTAAATTGTAGAGTAATAGAGCAAATTTTGTAGCAATTTAGCAGTTAAAGTATTTCCAAAGATACTCTATCCTTCAGAGAATTCAAGTTATAGAGATTTAACCCTTTTGAGGTGGCTATACTTGGCGATATTTTAAAGTTCCTCCCATTTGCATTCTACAAGTAATCTTTTCAGTGGTACCGATACATATTTATTTAAATCCTTTTCCTCCATTTCCTTTATTTAAAGATGTTTGTATTAAAATATAGTCCACGCAATACTTTTAAATAATAATAAAGATGTCTTCAGAACATTGTCAAATATATATTTGCGCAACTTTGAATAATTCTGGGTCGGTTTTAACGCACAATGATCCCCGATTTCGTATTGTCAGGGATAATTATCACCAGGAAAATCGTTGAGGGGAGTGAACAGAGAGGGATCGTTCGCGCAAAGAGGAAGATGAAAAGACACAGCAGAAGAAGAAGTGAAGAAAAAAAAAAAGAAGAAGGAACGATCGTGGTGTCGTCGACAATCGGTAATTTCTTCGGTCATCGATCATCGTGAAACGTGACGCGATTGGCCAACGTTTCGGGGTTGCCGACGGAATCCGGCCTTTCAATTGGTTAACGGCAAGTGTGAGAAAATCTCCTGCTAGAGTGCTCAATGCCTGTCGGGCGAGATGATTTATCGCAATGACGCTCATTTTTTCTTTTTTCTATTTTCCTCTCTTGGCTGCCAACGTGACCAACGACGCGTTATTCGCGACGGGGCGGGACGGCGATTTTTAAACACGCGCATCGACATACTTCCGGTTAAACGACGGTTTCCTGTTTTTCCATTTTGCCGACTGACACCTTGAGTTTTGTATAAATGAATAATTAGTAAAATAAAAAAAAGCACACAAGCTTTGAAAATTTTCCAATTGAGATTGGATAAACGGTTTTATCGAATATCTGGGAAATTATTTCACTGGCAACTAAATTGTCGACCTCTTCCTTGAAAAATTATTTATTAGAATTCGACAAATAATAATGTTTGTTCAAAGTAATAACCAAAGTCAACCATTTATATTTTTACCATACTTGCGATAATTGTGATACTTCCTAAATATACAAATACTAGGTATATTCAATGAAATATATCCATTTAAATTTCTTAATTTTTGAAAATTCAAAAACATTACCACGGTTGTTTTACGATCATTAAAGGATGTAATCCAATTGAAAATCGAGCGACGTCAAAGCGAACAAAAGAGAGGAAAATTCAAATTTCTGCGGTGATGCGACCTGAATCACCGTCTTTTCTTTTTTTCCCCTTTTTTTTTATTTTTTGGTTCATCGTGGTCGATGATGTGCATGAAAGCGGCACGACACGCTGCGACGCCTCTGTATTTGTAACATGAAAATAATGCATCCGTTGCACCGCATCGTTGAGCGTCCCGACGTCGAAATTTTCATAGAAGGGTGCGCTCCCAACAATGCACGATGATCGAGCTATTTTTGCAGGTGAACCGATCCCACCGCGTGAAACGATTTTTCGCCGTTTGAAAACTTTTCGAATCGCAGCCACGGTGAAAGAAAATGGATCATCGTGTTGAACGTTGCAGAAACATCCACATAGGAGATAATAAAAAAATGGATAAAGGAAACATTTATCAATGGTTTTAATGTTTTAATAAATGTATAGCGTGGCTCACAGTCGATGTCGGTGAAATAGCGTCGATAGAACGATAAATTGTTGGCGATGTCAAAGTAATACACCCTCAACACAGATGTTGTTGACGTTGATCCTTTCACTTTGGATAAAAATGATGTATTTTTTTATAAAAAGAATAATATATTTTTAGTACTTGGAAATTTCGAAATATCATATTTTAGGAACCTAAAAATGCCCAAATATATTTTTATAAACCTAGAAATGTCTAAATATTCTATTTCTGGGAACTTGGAAAATTTAAAACATGTTTTCAGGATCCCAGAAATTTCGAGATATTATATTTAAGGAATCTAAAAATGTCGAAATGTTATATTTTTATAAATATAGAAATTTCTGAATATTATATTTCCGGGGACTTAGACAATTTAAAATACCATATTTTCAAGAGCCTAGAAATTTCAAAATATATTTTTAAGAATACAGTACCAAGCCACTTTCAATAACTTCCTATATATTTGTGCAAATATGGCAGAACTGCTCCAGACCTCTATTCTTCAGACACTTCTACATCAGTTTACGTTTTCGAAATAAAAATCTATACAAACAACATTTAAATGAACCTTCAATAGGTATCCCTGGTATCTATTCAAGCCTGATAAGGGTTAAACGAATGCAAAGCTGTAAAACGTTACAAAAACTAGCTACAGCGGACGAGTTTACCTACAAAAGAGCATAGCGATCAAATTTATCGGTCGATTGCTTTCGCAGTCGTCGAGGACCGAGCTAACGCACAGGCTGAAGAGTTAATTTAAAGAAGGGGTCGTTCCGATTCCGGAATAATGCAAACGTTTCCTCGGTATCTGCTTACGAGAACGTGGTATCTGTAGTCTCTTCACGAGGGTGCATGTCAATGACCCGAAGCAGGCCTCGTCGAGGGTCGACGTCGACACACGGGGGTGGTCCCGAGATCGGGGGTTGAGCACTGGGACCGTCGTATTTTTGCCATTTTTCTGACTACCATCGTGGGTAAGTCGGAGAGAGGGTGGGGGAGGGGGGCGATGAGCCGTTGTGATTGTTACTTTGGGGTAGGTCGGTGCACGAAAGTCGCCTTGTGATTTAAGATACTTCGAAAAAAAAAAAGGAGAAAGGAACCCGTCAGAGAGGGTTATTTACTGGTAAACTCGAGCAGCTTACGTTCCAGTTTCATCTTTGTCTTTAACCAGAAGGTTTTCGAGTTACCCTTGGGTTCGTCGTCGAATCATGTTTAAATAATAATTTCTATGGGACAAGAAATGTCGCGTCGACGATGCTCGAGCGAATGAACGAGATAATTCAATGTATTATAAAAATTGTCTTTTTTAATGTAGGTACGTTGGTAGTAGCGACGTTTTAGCCCGGAAATGGAAAAAAAAAAATTGATGATCTTTCGTACATGTACGAAACGGGACTCGAGAGCCGAGAAGAACCGTCCAGGGACTCTTTAGGCGCCGTTCACAACGAGATTAGATATTGCAAATGGACGTGGCTTATCGCGAACGAAACGACCGGCTGGACTTCAGCCCTGTTCGCGATAAGACCGGATTTCGCGCCCTCTTCCACGGTTCGACATCGACCCGCATTTGCATTTTTCCCAAATTTTCTCCGCCTTCGCCTCTTCACGATTTCTGCCACCCCGTTTGATGAAACGATTACGACCCTCCCTCTGCACTTATTAAATATACCGCTTCTACAATGTTTTTTATTTTTTTTTTCAAAGCAATTCACGCTTGACGCATATATGTAATATTGTACACACTCTAATCAACAAAAACTGAATGATAAAAATATTTGTTGATTAAACTAGTTTTATATTGTAAAATATAAAATTCCATAAGATACTAAAATTCGTGACAATTGTATTTAAGTTTCTGTTAAATTCGACATTTCGAGGGCAAACTGAGTCATGTATGTTCTTTTATTATTTTAACCCTTTTGCTACCGAGGGTGACCATTAAATTATTTAACTTAGTGCAATTGAAATAATTTTGTTTATCAAGTTTTATTTTCGTATGGCTGTTATTTCGAAATATATACATTTTATACCGCCCGTAGTATATAGTGTTGAATATACATGAGAGGTATACAACATAGTATTAAAAAAGGTTGAAATTGTGCTAAAATAGTATACGGTATAGGTAGGATATAAAATAATATCCAAAACAGTGTATTAAATAAATAGTATACTAAATAGTACAGGAAAGTTTAAGAATCAATTAATCATCGTATCCATAATAACTGAGTTTCTCAATAATAATTTCTGAAACCGTGAGGCGAATTATTGAACGTTCAGTGTCGTTAAAAAACTGAAACATATTTGGTGCATGCGGGGCAAAGGCAAGGTAAAATATTTCACGTGCAGGTAAAAATTTCTTTATTTGCTTATCGGGACTTATCGGTAAGGGAACTTAGCATATCTTGCACATCTTCGTAGTCGTAATACGCGTAAAGTTTCTTAAGGATAACAAGATAAGAATGGTACGTTCATGTGCACGTCTAAATAAAGAATTCCTATCGCAATTTGCAAATTCTTATTCTAACGGCAGAAAGGTTAACGTCCTTATTTGTATTCCGTGTCGCTCCTCGACAGACCCGTACCACATTTTAAATTGTAACCATCTGAGATGAGTCAAAAAGCGACCGCGGAAGAAATCTACGGAGTAACGAAAATACTCTCTGAAAAATCATTCGTTATTTAACACTAGAAGACCGAATCAGTCAAAATTACTGGTTGAGAGTTTCTTAAATTAAAACACAATAATTTATCAAAATGCTTTTATTAAAATGTGTATTAATTTTTACATACAGTTATTTCATTCTTTATTTATTAATTTTTCTATTTCATTTTCCACTTGAACGTCGGTAGTTTTAGTGTTAAACCTACAAATTATTAACAATTTTTTCGTTTAACGACGCATGGTATATATTTATTATTTTATGACAATGGACGTTCTCGATGTGGCAGAAGAAAAATTGTAAGGTGCCTAACTGTATCAGGGAAATGAATCGTCGGTCAACTTTCCACAGGGTGTGAAAGTGACTTCGAAGGGTTTTTTTCCTCGTGTTGAAGATAACCGCGACAGTTCCATCCCTCAAACGGGCCGAGATAAAACGAGTCTTTAACGAGCACTTAACTGTCCCTTCGCCAATAAAAGGAAATTTTGTTCAACGTTTCTTGAACCTAGTGACGCGTCCCTTTTCATCCCCTGTTAAATTGAACCCATTTTTGAAACGAATTATTTCATTATATTGAAAGCTGATACGAATTGTTAATCATTTCAAGGTCCATTAAAATAAGAGGTACAATTCTTAATGATTTTTAGAGATTTATATTAGTAATATTTATCGTAAATGGCATGGAAATATGCGATTTCAGCAAATGACTGTGTTTCAGAAAATAACTGTGTTTCTT
The DNA here is from genome assembly GCA_943735885.1 of Stelis phaeoptera. Lineage (NCBI taxonomy): Eukaryota > Metazoa > Arthropoda > Insecta > Hymenoptera > Megachilidae > Stelis > Stelis phaeoptera. Next base: position 9,190,148 of record OX030930.1, read on the forward strand.
GTCTGATAAATGGAATATATGCAAAAACTATTGAAGATTGAAAATTGACTGTTTCAAACATTCTCCTAAAGAAATGTTAAATTATTTAAATCTCATAATTGTGTTCTGCTAATTTTTTATTTTTTTTTTAAGTTTTATTCCAAATCTCATTTAAATAGAATATTTACTTTCACTACTGTACTAATTTATTTGAAACGATTCGTTGTTTTTTAAATACATCGAAGTTGTTGATGGGTGATCCGAAAAAGAAAGATCTGCAAATGTAAAGGGTTAAATTCCCATAAAACCCAAGGTTTCTTGTTTATCAACCGCATGCGCGATAGTTCTCCAAAATCTTCGAACCATGTGCGTTTGGCATTCACCGTTCCCGGCCCGATGGTCAGGAACGCAACGTATATATACGACACGTCGTAAATCTACAAACCGAGTCCAGGCTAATAGCACCAGGGCCGTACAATGTTATTAATCACGCGAACGAGGCTGCCAAGGGTCTTGCGAACTTAATTAATTAAATAATATAATAGCCGGCGAAACTAGGGAACAGCCGTTCTCTCGGCCACTTTCTCGAAACCCTGCCGCATATCTGACTGTCTCTCGTTCCGTTCTCTTCGTCGCTCTGGTATCGGAAACGTCCATCAACAGCAGCATCCCCGAGGCGTTGTTCCTCCTCGCTGTCCAAACCTCATGGTAAACGCACGTGATATCTCCCGGTATGCAGTTGTAATTGCGTAATTTCTCCCTATGTTTGCTTGTACGTGCATATTTACATTCTTGGCTTCGCTGTATAGATGGGGAAAAAGTAACCATCTAGTTATCCTTTGAGAAAAGGGGGATTGCTTTGATCATTAATTGGTTTCAGAAAACGCGAAAGAAATTATTTTTGTTTGTTTGCGTTAGAGGCATTTTTATTTAACCGTGATTAATTAGTCAAAGTACAGGGTGTCCCGTAACTAGTGGTAACATCGGGAAATGGGGGGTAGATATGACGAGTCTGAACAACAATCTCCTTTGGAAAAATGTCGGACGGGGCTTCGTTTTTGAATTATTAACGAAGCCCCGTCCGACATTTTTGCGAAGGAAATTGTTGTTCAGAATCGTCATAGCTACCCCCCATTTCCCGATGTTACCACTAATTACGGGACACCCTGTATAACGAAATCTGAATGACGTTTTGTACTTTACACTTTTGAATTATGGCTCAAACTTACAAAATTTTAAGTGAAATTTTGAGTGAAAGTGAAAAATAGTTTAAAATACAATTGAAATTGTTCGCCCATTCCATGGTCCGTCACTCAAGGGTTAATATGTACAAGTATCTTATAACATCGTATTACATATTAATATATAATATAATAATAATGATGTACGGTCTGAAGGGTTAATGGAAACCTCGTCAAATCTTCGTCCATCCCCGTTTCTGGCGTAACTTCGGGGCGTTTTCTCGCGCGCTGGTCTTTCGCGGGATAATTTACGAAGCCGCGCAAACGAATCGACTTATCGTCGAAACATGCAACTGACCGGATGCAACTGATCGATAGCCCGCCCGATAACCTTGGTCCGGGCTTACGGAAAGAGTTTCCTGTCCCTTCCTTCTTCTCGCCCCCCTGGTCATCGCTTTATCAGTGGATGCTCGTTTGGCGCCGGCGGCATGCATCATTAAGCTTCCAGCGTGCCGTAACGCCGACGAAGCTTACTTGCACGGTTCTCTTGCACACGTACAAAGCACACGCATATACACACACACACGTACACATCTTAGTTCCTCTTGCCGCTCGCCCTCTTTGTTCCACCCTCTTCCCTCTTCCACCTGTCTCCTCCTCGCTGTTCACGCGGACAGGCGAACCGGATGGCACACGAACGAACGAACACAAGAACGATTCGACACGTACGCGGGTGCCTTAACGTTTCGTCCACCCTTTCACAGGCTCCTCCAACCCTCGAGCTTCAACCCAATTCCCCTTAACGCTAATTTATCTTAATTACATTCTACGCGCGTCGGGCTACCGCTTCGTGTATGGGTGGCTACGGCTGCCTCGTTCGTCGGTGTGCAGGCGAATGTATATACACACCGGCGAGGGTGTAACCGTGTCTTTTCGTTTCGGACTCGTTTGCGCGCGCGTGCACGCGTGTGTAATTGCATACCAGCGTTATACGAGTTTTCTGGATTTTACGCCCGCGTCCATAGTGCCCCGTGCAACTAGATTTTACGCGAGGCCGTCTAGTTTAAGGGCAATCTTGACTACGACGGGGCTGGATGAGTCCTACGAGTGGACGTCGAGGAGAACGAACCTGAACGTACGTCGATGCGGGGATGATTAACGCGCTGATCGCTGTTTAATTGAATAATTAACGAAGGGGATGAAGATTTTGTACAGTATTGAGTAATTAGGCTACGGATGCCTACATGTACATCATAGTTTGAAGAAAAGTTAAAATTTACCTATGTTACAGACACCGTTCAAATTAGAGGGTTAATTATTGTAATGATTGGATTATTTTCTCTTTTAACTGTCACATGAGTTACCAATTTATTTTTTATTCATTTTCCATTATAACACGTTGGTTGTTCGAGTATTAGGTGATACGTAATTCTTATCTTTGTTGAATGAAATTATTTTCTAACGATGTATAGTTGTAATTCTACGATAATATTATTTTACTGATTATTCGATGAATAATTTAATGGAAACGTTAGCATGTGCCGTGTGCGCATCGTAACTGTTATTACTGCGCATATTACAGGCTTGACGTACTTATGATGTAATAATTCAGAGCATAATATTACATTCGCGTAATTGCACTATCATCTTGATAATGTATTATGCTTGAACATCATCCACCATTATCGCTCATCGTGTCTATCAGTGTGCCCCAATTTAATATCCTACCTTACCCCCCCCACCGCGTATAATTCGTGTTATTAATTTCTACTTCGATTGTTTCTGTACTGTTTATCGAAATCACATTAACTCTGCTTATCGAGCGTGAGTGGAAGTGAATTTCAATATTATGATCAAAGTAGCGATATCCGGTATAAATTTTATTTCTCACTTGTACTGTGCGCGTAGTTTCATTTAGAAAGGTGTATAGGCCGCGAACACTAAAGACTTTCAAATGTACATTTGATATTTGGATCTGATAATCTGATAATTATTATTTTAACGAAATAATTGAGTAACGAAGTATCTATTAATTACTGGCAGTAATTAAAATTTCATTTTAGACCATTTCCTAACTTTCGTATTAGAAATCTTTAATATTTTTCCAATACTTATATGAAGATTACAAATTTGAGAACTAAAAATTTGAATGCCAATTTTGTATAAATTGTTTTTTGTCCAAGAGATGATAAAAAATGATCGTAGGATCGAAATTTTATTATCAATTTCAAGTATGATCGTCAGTCATTTCAGCTTCACTTATCAAACAAAAGGAGGTTGCGTGAAACTATCTATATTTGACCATCCAGGGGTGTTGGTAAAGAGGAGGGGGTGGTTTGGCCCCGTTTATCTTGAGATTGAGCATTAGGATTCAGTATATGGTGCCGGCCTTGCCGTTGGAAGATAAGGGGGTAATTTCTGTTCACCGAGGGGGTCAGAACTGCCCGTAGCTCATCTCTACGGCGTATACGTACCACCCCGTGGCCACTTGGCCCACCAACCCCCATGGTCGAAAGTCGTTTCCACGATCTTAGGGGCCACGAGCTTGGCTTAAAGCCCCCATGCAAATTAGATGCGGGGTCTTATGGTTGTAGATATAGCCATAACACCGTTGATATAGATACGCGCGCGGCCTCATGGAAAGGGGATAAATGACTGTTGTTTGGTCGCCGAAACATCGCGTTAATCATTCATATCATGAATTAGAGGCTGCCCTGTTCTTCCTATTAGATTAATCGAATCGTTGTATTTCTCGCTGTTCAAGTCTGTTTCCAGAAGTTATAAATTACGGATCCTTGACTAAGTGTTTTTAATGAATCGTATAACGTACATCGAATACGAATTCCCCAAAATTATATTATTCTTGGGTTTGCATCTAGAACCAAAATTACTGGGATTATTACTTACAGAAAATTGAAATTTTTCGATTTTGTCAAGTAGTACCACTACTTGACAAAAATTAAGATCTTTTAAAACTGCTACTGTACTATTTAAAATACCCACTAGACGTCATCAATGATTTAAAATAATATTCTTGATAATTCTAACGAGACATGGCGATGATATTTATTTCCTTAACAAATTTGCCACCGCAAAAACTTGCGTATTTCTTTTTCCCTGTCACAAAATATTATCCCTTTTCGTTATTCTGTTATTTATACTTCCAGAGAATTCTGTCATTAACTTTCGGAGAAGACAACAAGATTTCTCTCGTTTTTTTGTCATCTAACTGCTCGCTAACGAGCAATTATACGACTTCGGTTGCATGAAAGTGGAAAACGAAGTAAATTGATTTCCATGAATATGGAAAGCAATTCCCGTCGATCATTTAGTATCATGTTGACGTCACGAAGCAAATGATCGTTATTATTATCCAGATAAGGGGCTGACATGGATCGTGTTATTGTAGTTATTGCAACATTGTTGTTGCAAATCACATGTTTTGGTATTAATCTCTCGACTATTTCTCGGTTAAGCGATTGTCGTTCCATGCTTGAAAATTGTTGCTTCACGTGTGACACGGAAGTTAAAAATAATATCTGAAGTAATAGTGGAAATACAGAAAATAGGCATAAAAAGGTGACCAAAATCAAAATTTAAATCATCATCCCCTCAGGCTATCATTCAATGGTTAAACGAAATAATTTCATCGGATTATTTTAACTCGCTAATTCGTGTTGGCTAATTGTTATATTCACAACTTATTTGTGGTATTATTGTCGATTTGGAAGAAAAGAAGAGTGTAAAGTAATATCTTTATTCATTACTCTAGATACTCTATCCATATGTTCGTGTTTTAATGAATACAGATGTCGAACTGAATTGAATCATCGAAGAAGGTCGAAGGTTAATATTTCTCTAAAGTTTTCTTTTTAAATTGCCGCTTGTCTATCGACGATCTCTTTCCCCTTTCCCTTTTTCTACTACGAAATAGGAGAAACTTCTATCGTCCCCTCGTTTTCAGTCCTAGAATCGATTTTCCAGGATCACAGGGGGGGTCTTTACCCTAGGGATGCTCGTCTTCCAGATTATTTACGAAGTTCTCAGAGGGTGTGCGTCCGTTTTTTTCAGGGGTCGCGGCTAGCCTCCGTAGAGTTTTCGCGTGCGCCAGAGTCCGGTACACGTACAGAAGCGGACACCCCTTTGGCTTCCACATCCGGCCGGCACTTTTGTACCGACATAGGCGTAATATAAAAATTTCTTACATATCAAATCTACCTGCCGTAAATAGATTTTCTGATTCAAAAAAATAATTGTTTTTCAATTAAAAAAGAAATCTATTAGATCATTCGTAATTTTCATATATTTTCTTTTGATTTCATCAACATGAATTTAATCTGACTGATAGCTTTATATTTGGAGTATATCCGGAGGGAATTAAGTCGAAACGAAGACTAGTTTAATGAGCGAACGAAAGAAACAGCCCTCAGCTACGCCAATGTCTAGTCCGGCCGTTGGCCAAGGGTGGTTCGGACAGCGGAAAGAAGACGCAAGGTGAGGGTGGAAGGAGTAACGAATCGACGGTGTGCGTGCGCCCCCTTCACTCACCCCTTCGCGCGTGTATCCAGGTAACGTACACTTTTGCATAAACCAACTGTCGGCCACAAGCATACTCGCTCGTACGCTTGTGCGACACGTACCAGGGAGCTTCTTCGTGCACGAGCCGTCGTGTATCCACACATAAATTTCCCTGAACGTTCGCGTGTGTGTTTGCGCGGCGGTGGGCGCGTATGGGACAGGAGTAGCCGCGTCCAGGCGAAGGTTCGCCCCGGAGAAACGAGGGACGAGGACAGGAACGAGGAAGGGACGAAGAAGAACGAAGGTGGAAAGAGAGAAAGCAGAGGATAGGGAGTCGGTTAAGTAAGACAGAGAAGGATGTAAAGACGGACCAGGGTCGAAGAGTGGGGTGGTTCTATCTCCTGCACTCCTAACTAACATGTATTTTGCATAAAGCTTACATTACTTGAATTACAATGCTCCAGTGCCGTCTCATACAACTCCCGCTCCCTTCGTTCCCTACCGACACCCTTATATATCCCGGCCAGAGACCACCCTTCGCCCTTCTGGAGGAGTGATGCTGCCATGTAAATTGCTTCCAGAGCCAAGTTTGCGCGCAAGTGCTCGACAGGCTTGCGTTATCCGCGTGTGTGTGTGTGTGCCACCCCCCATGCGTGAGCGTGTGTAACACGTCAACAATTGCGTATGTGTGTGTGTGATCAGGGTACGAACGTGGTGATTCGAATACGTAAAGTCTCGCGTTGCTGGGTCAGTGTTCGTTCGTGAGGGTGATTCTGGACAACGCGCCCTCCACTCTATGCTATTAGGTACACAGACTGTGGCCCAGAGGGTAGGGGCATGGATGGGAGGCGCTGACGCTGGGGGTGCACAGGGGAAATTCATTATCTCAGTCATTTCGTGGTGAAAGCGTTATCGGACGAGATATAATTGATCGCTAAACAGCCATCGATTCGACCGGTCGACGAGCGACGTCGATAAAATTCGAATTATCGCGTTGATTATCGGATTTTCAACGTCGAGGATGTTTGTACGGTTGTTAGTCTTTGAGATACGTTTTCGGACGATAGCGTATCGCGGTTCCTACAAAACACATATCGGTAAAAACATTACCTCGAAAGGAGGAAATTCCTTTTATGGTTATTCCGGACGATGCAAATTGAATAGATTATAAAACGAGTTAAAATTAATAGTGGTTATTGTTTTATCAAATGAAATTAAAAAGTTTCTTTTCCGGTTTTGAAGGAATAGCATCATTTTTAATTTCGCAGTGTAATCGTTGGCATTCTTTTTTCCCCTGCTGAGAACAGTTTGAAAAGAGGAGTACGGTTTCTTGGCCCGGTAGAAATGCATTCTTCGCTTCTTTCGCCCCGTCGCGTCTCGCCAAAGATGTTTAAACGAGTTTTCGCAGTATTAAAATGATTCTGCTGTTTCTTTTCTTGGGTCTTTCTAATTTCTCCGACTCTTCAGCCGTACACTGTTGGAAGAGACAATCGCTAGGCGTTTTCCGGCCAACTTTCCAAACCTACCTGCCGAGTTTCCTTGTGAAAACTGCGATGGAGAAAGGGACAGAAAGATAGTAAGAACACTTCCTCCGCGGCCTCGTAAGTTTAATTTAAAGAATCATTTTAGGATTGATTATACTGCTTTGCTAAAGTTTATTGACGAATAAGTTTACAGAGAAATTCAAATGCCACCCCCATATTGACGGCATGACAGCCAATACGTTAAAAAAGGCGTGCCGATACAAATTCCTTTGATTATATCCTCAAAACTACAAAGTACATTATACTATGAACATCAATAGCGGTGAATATTAAACTGTGACATCTGGGATAGCATATTACGAGTCGAGTTTGTCGCTCGCACGACAATAGAGACGAGGGTGAGAGTCACCTTGCGCCCGTGTTACGTACGCTATTTTTTGAACCAGAGGGCGCGAAAATCGGGCTTTCAGTGCCTATTCGGCGAGCGCAAAATGCTCGATTCTTGCCCTAAAGCACAAAGTACTTTACTTCTCGGCGACCTAAGGCGATCGAGACGAGAACTAAAATACTTTGCGTCCTAGGACAAGAATAGGGCACTTTGCGCTCGACAAATAGATTTTTGCGCCCTCTGGTTCAAAAAATGATTTTTCTGATTTTTGTCGTGGATTTTTCATTTCTGGCTTATAGCAGCTCGGCAAGGAATAATTTCCTTCGGGACGCGTGGCGAGCAACGGAGAGCTATCCTCCCGCTGGGCAAAGTTCTTTCCATCGGTTTTTCCTCTCCTCACGGAACCCTTTAACCGATCTTTTCTTACATTACTCATGCTCGTGTACGCGAGTCGACCCCGTAAGCCAGGCTGGACGAAGAATGGACAAAGAGCAAGAGAGAGAAAGGGACTTTTCACGTGTACTAAAAAAAATTCTTTTCCTTCGCACGCAGAGCAACCCACAAAGAACTTACCCGTGTGAAGCCCTTATATCGGTTTTTCACCTCGTATCATCCCTTTGCTCGCGGGCCGCCTCTCTCCTTTCCATTACTCACGCTCGCGTGCCTCGCCGCGCGCTTTGCTTCCGCTGCCGTATGAAAAAATAAAAAGAACCAGCAGGAAGAAAAAACAAAGACTTTTCAGCAGGTACTAAAAAATAATTTTTCCTTGGGAAACGTTAGCCAAGGGAGAGGGGGACGGCGAAGTGGTACAGAGAGTGAAGGACGAACAACATCTTCCCTGCCCGAGCCAGCCAGTTGGACAAAGCCCTTATTGGCTTTTTCTCTCTCCCCCGACGTATCCCTTTTGCCCGGCTTTCCTTACATTATTCACGCTTATGCGCCACGCATGTGTACGTGCGTGAGCTCATGAACGTAACGAGGAATCCTTGCGCCCCATCCTAATGGACATCCGACCGTGGATCCTTTGGATAATTATGATTTCGCGTTGATTCTTTATCGCTGTAGATGGTGGTTTTCGTTTCACAATTCTATGTATCTGAACGCAAATTAGAAGCTAATCAGCTAAACGTGATCAGAGCTAACTTATGGAAGTGAGCACGTGTTTATTGATGCGTGATGGGTCTACATAGTGGAAGACGATAGCGGTGGTCAGATGACACGATATAAATCATCGTGTGCTGCAAGTTCTGCGCGCGAAATGATAAGTCGAACATTACCCAGTCGTACGGGAATGACAAACGTATCTCGGCTCAGTGGTTGATGATATCCTGACCAGTGGGCAGTACATGATTACACTATTGTCCAAGAAAAACAGTATTCTCTGTTGAACATTTATTCCTTATTTTATCCATTTGTTAGTCTTGCTAAAGTATTGTTACTTGTTTCTTTTGTCAGTCAGTTGAATTCAAATTCCAATATTTCACATTAAATCCTTCTACTAACATTTATATTAGAATATAAATATATTTTTTCTTAAATTTTTACTTGGAAATCTTCAACCATCTTTGAAAGGATTGAATCGTCAAGTTCGTTTCAAGGAATTCTTGTTTCTTGCAGTAACTTATAATAAATTGCAATGACAGTTTTTCACGTTCAAAGTGTTTCAATTTATCCGCGGCGAGAGACACGCGGACTCATTTTCTGGACAAGTTTTTGTACCTTGAAGCCCATAAACAGAGAGTACCGAGGCAGCTGGACCCATCAGCCAGCTAACACGAGCGTATAAATTCAAGGATTACAAAGTCCTACATTTAAATGACCCGCGGCTCTTTACATCGGCCAGGACCATGTCGGCGTACACGAGAGGACACCGTTACCTTCAGCCGGATAACTTATTTAAGGCGGACAACGTACAAGACTCTGCGTATACCACGGTTGGCGAGCAAGACCGAGCGTTGGGCTACTTTGTATGTACGCATGCTGACATCTTACCCACCCTTTCAACCGCCTCCGCCTTCCTTCAACGGTGGTCGAAGGGGAGGAGTGGGCCGTGAGATCAATACTGGCACCCCCTGGACCAGACCCGCCACTGACTCTCCCCCTTTTTCACTCTCCCCCCTTTCCTGGGCAACGGGAGCGACAGAGAGAGAGAAAGGGGAACGAGGCCCACGCGTGTTACAGCCGGACCTCTTAGAATCACCAACCCCCAAAAACCCGGCCGCCTACAACGTTGCCTCACGGCCACCGCCGTGGCAACCACCCTTCGAACCTTCACTCTCACCCTTGGCCGCTTTAAAGCGATGTATCCGTATTAGACCCGTCACGTAAACTCACCATCATACGCGTTTACCTAAGTTAGGGAAAGATTGTGAACACTTTTCTTAAGGCGGGGTGTATTCTGTAACAACGTTTGACTTTGCGTAATGGAACTTTAATATTCATACAAGATATGAAGCGTTGATTCGAAATAGTATCGTGATATGGTGGCTGAAAGCATACACAGAACTACAAAGAGATTAAACAAGCCTTGTTTGAAAACTAACCCTTTGGACAAAGCAAAACGGTTCCCACCGCGTACTCCGCTTTCTTAACATGGCGCAAGGTATCCCAAATTTCAAAGCCACCGAAGGATCTTCTCCTGGACCACACATGTACCCCTTCGTGTTTCGCGGTGCATCACGGTGATCCCCCTGTTTAATCATCCTGATAACTTATGCTGGTCCTTCCTGGCAGCGGACAAAAAGCTCCCTGCGACCTGGACACGTAACGAACGGTTGAGGACGGACACTCCTATCATTCCGTTAGCCATCGTGAGTTTTTGCATGGCAATTAATCCACGGAGGTAATGGCCCCGATCCTAACCACCTGGTGCCCAACGTCCTGTAGGACAATGGCCAGCCTCGCACGCTCGTCTCTCTTTTCTTCTTCCGTATTACGACTCGCCTCCCGGTCCGGCTTTCATTAAAGGAGGGGAAACCATGAGATGATGACCTGCATCCTAGTATCGTCGCAGCTTCACGTGTGAACCACGGGGAACAGGACCGCACACCTGTGACGTGCTGTCTAAATTTTTGAATAGCCCATCTCTGCTTAGCAACACTTCTTCTGATAAACTACCTGAAAGCAAGCTTCTCCCGGGCAGCGAGAATTTATAAGGGAGATTAGATTATGAACCTGGTCTGAGATTTTTTTTTTTCGGAGTTGGGATGCGTCGCTGATGTTGACTGGAGACGAAGGGGAAGACAGTGGACCGTCTCCTGTTTGAAATAGGGAATGTCAGGGAAATGGGGTGGAGCGATCGAAGTTTTGGACATTTTGGAAGGATAATTTATTTGTTTTTTTAATTGAGGATTTATTTGATAATATCTCTCTCATGGAATGTATAGATTTAGAGTATGTTTTAATATTTCAATAATCTTCCAATATAAATTTATTTATTTTTCCTCGAATATCATGGTTTTATTTTAAATTTGAATAATGCTCAGTTCCAGTTAAAATGTTTCCAATCATGTATTTCCATTACTCAAAATTGCCATCTTTCCAGTATTTTCGTTACAGTGTAAAATACATACATAAATTTCAATGAAACCATTTCCAAGAGACCTAGAAGTTCCTTCGAGGGATATTAGAATCCAAAGCAGCTTCCAATCTGGTAATTTAGGTACCCAGTTAAACGATCAACTTCGTTTCGCGACCGACTTTGTGCCGACAGCGAAACTTGGGTTACTTTGGTTGACTTTGGAACTTTCCTAGTCAAACGTCTCGATCGGATCCTTCAGGGTAAGTCAATTAATTTCTAAGGGCTTCGATCGACGGAATGGTCGGCCCACGTGATACCGTGACCCAGGCTCGACCAAAGGTACGTTGTTCACCCGTTGACCCTTGACCCGTTGCGATTATACGGTCGTCAAAGTTAATGACACGGTAATGATGGTCCGGCTTGCAGGTCCTCGCGAGGTGACCACGGTCAACGAAGAAGGGATACAGCAAAGAATTGGAACGGGTAGAAGGACTTGGATGACTGATGGACATCACGCGAGCGATGGCCAGTGCAAGGTTAAAGGTCGATTCATCGGATAATCCTGATTAATCGTGCAACGTTTCTGTCCTCGTCAAATGACACTACAGGAGGGTTGTGCAACTTGAACTGCGGTTTTGCGATTTAGAAACTTGTGAATTTAAATGGGGTGAATGCTAAAGAACATCCTTCAATCTTTATAGTAAGTGAACCTTATTGTGAGGGGGTGTACCTAATTAAGAAGAGTGAAAGAACATATATCTTTGGGAATTTTTATAGAAAAATTTACGGGCTCTTTTCGATAAAAATTCTTTTATTTTAGGAGGTACATTTTCACCAATTTTTTAATACTAAAGTAACGGAAGACGTAAGGCGTTTTCTGAAGAGGTTTCACAGTGATCCCTGTAGTTTGGAAACACAGAATTTTATAATTATTATACAGGGTGTTAAAAGAAAACCATTCAATTTAAAATTATCGATGTGGTACGTGCATGATGGGGCACCACCTCATTTCGTGCGTAATGTGAGAGAGCACTTAAACATGGTGTTCGGTCAAAGGAGGATTTGACGTGGTGGACCAGTTGCATGGCCCCTTCGATCCTTCGATTTAAACCCTTTGGACTTTTTTTATGGGGATATTTGAAAAGCCAAGTGTATTCCTCACCGATAAATGATTTAGAAGAATTACGTAATCGAATTCACCCTGCTTGTCAAATAATTCAACAGAGATTTGGAACTTTCGAGAGATTTCGCGACTCTGTGAGAAGAAGATGCCAAGCGTGTATAGAAATGGAAGGAAGGCATGTGGAAAATTTTCTGAAAATATCGAAAGTCCAGTAGTAAACAAAAATGTTTATATCTCAGAAACGATTGACCTTTCGATCTATGTTTACTAAGGCTTTTTTACTAACAAACAGTGTGTCCTATATACCATATAAATATTGAATGGTCTTTTTTAACACCCTGTAGAATACATTGGATTATTAAGTTTCTATACAGACAGATTTTTCAGGAACTAATTTTCCACAAAATGGTGGTAGCTGAGAGTCAATTCCACGTGGAAAAAATAAACTAAGTAAAAACGAAAGAAAGAAAGTTGAAAAATAGAAAATCGTTGGTTTGTTTTTAATTAGCCAAGCCACGTCGTTTATGCACTTTATTATCCTTCATTCAAACGAATGCCTTATGGCAACACTAACTTTTTGAAGTGATTTAAGTCGATATAATATATGAAATCTAATATATATTAGAAATTATTGCACTTCTTGTTGAAAATATCTGAAGGAACATCTTGCAACGTGTCATTCCACCAACATGGACAGAATCAAATTCTGCAGCAAGGATTTGAAAGTTCGTTCGATTATAGTCGAAGTTACGGAGAAACGATCCCATAACCGAGGGGAATCAGAGAACCAAGGCGACGAAGCGGGCCAGGAACCATGTCCTCCTGATCGTTGAAAATGAAGACGAGCTCCTTCGTCGCAATACATCATCGAACTTTATTAATTACACTCGAACATTGAAACTTCATGTTCAAACACCCTAAGAATCCATCGAATTCTTTACACCGTTCATAAAACATCCCAAATCCCCAAACAAAAGAAAGAACCCGGTCCAACCGTGTCACTCTTATCTGGCCTTCAAAAATTATCAATTTCCGTTGGCGTTATCAATTAAAATACCCAGTTCACCCGAACAAAGGACACCCACCTGATCTTACAGCTACCGTTTCCTCGGATATTATCAATTTCCCTTCGGCCCTATCAATTAACCATGGACGATAGTCACAGCTGTCAACCATGGTCGCCCGTTCCTGATCTAACAATTATGATCGCGACAGAAGCCAGGGAAGGGACGTGATGTCGATGAATCGGTGTCAGGAGCGTCGTTCGACAGGAAGGATCCCGAAATACCGTCGTAAAGAAGCACGTGCAGCAAAGGAGGATCGAGTCGGCTACTGAAAGAAGGCGAATTCGCATCCGGCGTGGTCGTCGTCCAGGACGGAATTGAATTCTTCGCTACCCCTTCCCCGACGTCCAGGGAAGGTGTCGCTTTTTTTTTCTTCTTCCACGAGGACCACAGGTCACAATCTGGGCGTTGCCCAATCCTATCCTATTTCAACTGGCAGGTCGAATACAGACCGGTGGCCAGAATTTCCTATTGTTTGCAGGTAAAACGCGTACGCTCGTTACGGGGCCACTGTTCGCCGTGGATGCGGTGCGATCCAGCACGTGCTAGGCTGGAAGAAATGCTCGCTTGATCCTCGCGGTCAAACGACAACCGGGGATGACGGGGGTTAGACGCCCTTTGAGAATATATGTAGCGAATCGCGGCTGGCCAACGGACTCTGATGACCGCGCCGTCGAGAATGGATAAAAAAGGAAGCCCTTAGGAGCTCTTGGCGAAACGAGCCGGCAACTGTCGTAACGGATAATATGCAAATTATCAGAATTTTCAGCCGCTCGCGGCCAACGGATTTTTCTCGACCGCAGAGAAGGACACGCGATGCGGACTTTTCGTCGGATGGATTAAACTATAACTCATTTAACATCACGACTTGAAGAATTCAACCGTTTCGACCTAACATCAGTAAATTATAGCGACGCTTAGGTATTGAGATTTACTAAATAATTATTCTCATTAGAATCAGGAAAATAAGCATTTTGGAAGATCCGGTCATTTATATTTAACCCCGTGGACTATCGGGCTGTTGCGGTCCTAGACAATTTTAAACTAACAATTTCTAATATTTTTAATATGTTTCTGTACTTATTATCGTATAGAGCAATCTTCATTTTAAAGAAATTATGGCATAGTAAATTTAAATATAGGGTGTCTCATTACAATCTTTCCACGCGATTATCTCGTATAATAAATGGTTGCAGGTAAACTTTAGAACAAGTTGAACTGTCATTTAGGGATAGAATCAGGTGCTGCATAAATGTTCAAGGTCGTACTTTTGAATTTAGAAGATAAGAAACATTTTTTGGATGTGCAGTGAAGACATTTCAAGGTCAACATAATGTAGATCAATGGATTCGTCTAGGTAACTCGAGGTAATCTATGTGTCTAGCGTGAAAAAGAAACTACGTTTCCATTAAAAAAAAAACAAACGTCACCTTAAAATATCGGAGGCGCCTCCACTCAGGCAAAAAAACAGTGTACACCATTGAATGTCCCCCTTCAGATAAAGCATGTTTCGGTTAAACATTTTTTTCGAATAATGAACATTTTGCGAGATAATCGTGTCGAAAGATTATAATGAGACACCCTGTATAATGAAAAGATGACTTTGTATAAACCAAACCCAAGAATTTGAAGACACCTGAAAGGTTTTATTTGTTCCAACTTTAAAAAATTAATATATTACTATATTTACTAAAACTTTGTTAAATTAAAAATTTTCAGTTATTACATATTCTAATCTACAATAAAAGAAAAAAATTTATTGATAGGAAAAGAAAAGTAAAGAAAACGTCAACATGTCAGCGATTTCTTTCCCAATTTTTTCAATGACCGACTTGATCTTTCTAACTGAACAGGTGTTAGTCGGTATTACCACGGTGTTATTCAGGATCAGCTCGTTTAAAACAATCTCTGGACCACGCTTGGCAGCACGTGCCTCGGTTCTTCTTGGCAGGAGGCAACCGGTTCTCTTCCTTTTGTATTCCCTCCTGCGACAATGACCAATGGTCACTCGAGTTCCAGTAGCAGCGGTATTCAGGAGATCTAGCACGTGCCTCGTCAGCTCGTCTTAATCCGAAGATTCGCACCGGAGACACGTCGAGTGAACTTTCAATCGTTTTCTTCTCCTTTTTCTTCTTTCATCTTCGTCCTTGCGCGTGGTCAGTGAGGTAATCCTGCTCACGTGTCCTTCGAAACGACGATGTTCTGGATCTTCATAAACCTAGAATTTACGGGACTCTATAGGTATCTTGGTAACAAGATCTACAACGAAAAATATTCCACTTCGACGCTTAATTGTTCTCAACATATTGTTTACCTCTTGAAAATTAAATACATGTGAACACTGTTACTTCTTAACTTAACAGTAATTGAGGATTAACCTTCGATCGGTGAAAACTGGATCAACGTTGACCCAGATTTGAGCAAAAGTTCAATAAAATAAAAAGATTTGATACATTGGCAAAAAATATATTACAATAGCAGAAAATTTGGAAAATGAAAATTAAATTTAAAGTTCGTTGCAATGGAAGTCTAACAGAATACGTTGGATATGTTGATCGGGCTTCAAGATGAATTATCGACGAGGGTCACGAATAAATTTTTGTTTACCACAGGCGGGTAGGTTGTTTCTCTTTCTGTCACCGTCTCGTCGACACTGTATTTCCGTGCTCTATTCGACACGTGGTCAAGAGTTGTATTTTTGCACCTTGTAATATAAATCGGTCGGTGTGCCGCAACATTGTGACTCGACTATTTCGCACGTTTTGCTACCCTCGAGGAGGACACTCGGCGTCGGACAGTAGTCCGTCAAGCGGTACATTAATCAAGAATCTTTTTACGGTCGACGCTCCACCCTTCAAGGATTCCCTTGGTACGTGACTCGTCGGGTCATGTAATATTTACGAACAAACGTTACGAGCGTTGTAACACTCTTCGACTTCGGTCGGTAATGTTCCGAGCGTGCACACGAACGGTGTAACATTGAAAAATTGAACAGATTCTATTCTTCCACCGAGCCGTATGATTTCTTTAAAAGGAAACTGGAAAAGATTCAACACCCTGATGGCTGTCTTTGGTCATTTTAGCTGCTATTTTCTACTAACAAGACTACATTTGAGAAATTTCATTCGTGAAATTAATCATTTTTATATTATCTTGGCATTTAATATCAAATTTTACAGGTAGTTATATTTTTACAAAATATTATATTTAAGAATTACTTCGACATCTTGGTTTCTACAATTTACTTTTCACTGTTGTATAAAATGGAATTGGGTCCACGCACAATAAGGCGATCGGCAATCGACACCACGTCAAAATTTACATAGCACAACGGGGTAATATTCTTAACCGTCGGTTTCGGCTTCACAAAGACGTAGCGGATGGTATCGATACGAGAATCCCGGCATTGAAAGAGGAGAAAGACTTCCGTTGCGTGACACAATGGAACAGTGGATTGTGCCAGCTCACGATTGTGAAACGTTCCACGAAGCGAGGTGTATGCAAAATCCTTGCGAATAAGTCCCCCGGTTTAATCCAATTTCCGTCGGGGCTGTTAATGTATGCCGGTCCTCGTTCGGCACACATTCGGCTGCCCAAGACAGAGACTATCACGCTGATCGATACGAAATCCCCAGGTATTCGATAATCCTGACCGAATGCGATGTCGAGAGGAACGTGCGAGCGTTTCTAACCGTTTCCTCGTTCGACGACGTGCCAGGTTTTCCGGGAATTTCGTTCTGGCCAACCGCGATTTCGTGACTTCGGACGCCACCCTTCGGTCCGTCTGTAGGTAGAAGGTGTTTGACCATTGTAACAGATCGATAATTGGTTTCCTCCGAAGTGCAAGAATCGATAACAGCAACGAAACAACCGATCGAATCATTTAATTCCATTAAAGCTCGGTTCCTTGAAATGATGCTTCGTAACATTATGAAACTATGTAGAAATTATTTGTAGTGAACTTTATTCTGAAATTTCACGAGTTCTGCGGTGGTGAGATACGTACAATCTTTTATTAAAGTAGTCGAACGTCTACAATCTCGGATTATTAATATCGAAATTAAAGTATGCATTTCAAAATGATCGATTCTCCTTCCTTTTCCGATGAAAATTCGCCTGAATGAAAAGAGAAACTAATTTTCACGAGGATGTTGCGCAACGTTTGACACGGGCCAATTACTTTCGTTGTTAATTTAATCTGGGTTAAACGGTCGCCAACGGGTGAAAAAGGGCCAGAAAAGCGAAGTAAACGCGACCGTTTGACGTCTCCAACGGTTCCTCGTCGATTCCAGGTCGATGGCATAACATTTCCTTAGAATCCGCTCGGTAACCCATAAATCGGTACGTTACACCATAACGAAGGGGTGGAAAAGCTTGTAAGAAAGAGAGACACCAAGCCACAGAGAAAGATGCCAGCACAGAGGGAACATTATAATGTTAAAGGGATGCCACCTAACCGAAGAAGGGAAATGACAGGGACGGGACGAAAACGAACAAGGACAACGCGATAGGAGAGGGCTTTGAAAGACCGACGCGAAAGGGGAGAAATTAAAATGTAAAAGGGATGATGTGCGTGGAAAACCGGAGGCTGCTTCTGTCCTCTGTCTCTCTTCTCGTTTTCTGTGTCCTTTGCTCCTTTCGTCTTTCCTCTCCTTTCCTTGTTCGCTCGCATTTTTCTCTGCTCGTCTGACAGTCATTGACTGGGCTTCGTTCGCTTATAAAGAAGGGATTTCGGTAGGAAATTAAAATTAAAAGGGGATACAGCCTCGCACGGTGGGGTGCTTCCGTGCTCTTTGGCCCGAGAGAAAATACGGCAGGTCGGTTATCTCGTCTCGAAAGATAGGTTTCGCGCGGTTTGCCCGCTACGGGGGATGGGATTTTTTATATATGAACGTCCTTGTTCGACGAGGAACGCGAGGGTTCCTGCGACTGACATCGTGAGCGTGAAATAACGCTACCGAGCAATCCTTTTTATTAGCGCACTTATTCGAAATGCTTTGGTGATAAATGTCTCGAAAAGAAATATCACTTGTCTTCGATCTGTTTCTCATACTTGGCGAATTCGGAACGAGCAAATTCTTCGAAGAGGAAAATATAAACTGGGACATTAAAAAATATATAATGTAAAAGTATGTATCGTGAAATAGTGCTTATGATACATCAAGATTTTATTAATATTCTTATTATAAAATAGCAACTTATCTCCAGAATTGTATTAAGATACATTTTGGGACAGAACGTTGCCAAGAATAAATCACCACCCTGAAATTTTCACTGGTTCTTCGTCTATAAAAATGTGTTATGGCCACTATGATGGTATATAAACATTATAATAAATTGGTCTCTTGTTTCTTCGGTTCATCAAAAGTCCATCAAAAGTTCTCGTATTCGTTTCATAAATTCATTTTCTCTGCTAAATCGTGCGCAAGCCAGAAACATTGAACCTTGGTACACGCGTTTCAGTCGGTATCTTGAAGCAGAAGCGATCGTTTCGAAGATCGATCGTAGTAGTGCGACCGATCGAAACCTATCGCTGGGGGTAAGTGCACTCCTTCCTGGCGAGGATACTGTCCCAAACGAGTACAGGTGATCTCTTCTGGCCTGTGAGAACATTCCCACAGCATCCGTGTGCAGCGGTGTCACCCCTTCTGTTCCGAAATACCACAGCCTACTTCTCTCTTTCGCCCCTCGTACCTGTGTGTTTCGTCGAGCACCTTTCAAGCTTCGTCGATCATCAGGAAGGTGCCACGGGTGCGTTCAGCACCCCTTCCGTTAATAGAAAAATTCGCTCGACGATCAGCGAAGCCTGGTCTAACCTGGACGAAAGTAAGAGAACCCCTCGATGAACTTGGGAAACGGTTAAGGGGGGAGGGGAGGTATATTTCTTCCGGGACCATCACGAGATATTTTCCCTTTTGCCTTGTTTGTGTGCGTATCTCTGATTGTATTCGTGTGTTTTGTCTCTCTCTCTCTCTTTCTCTCTCTCTCTCTCTCTCTTTCTCTGTTTCTCTCCCCTTTCGAGAGCTGGTCGCGTTACGCTGCCGGCTTTCGAGAGAAATATTAGGCCGGAGAATACGAGACGACGACGGGACACCATTGTTCCGGAGATAGGAGGACTGACAACAGAAACGATTCGCCGGCTCATCTTTACCTGAACGATTCCCCGCGTGTTTTTCTCCATGAACAGCCGAGAATCGTTTGCCACGATGGAAACTCGTCTTTCGGGACGTTTGCTGGATCCACGCTCCTTAAACGGACCACGTGAATTGCCCCCTCCCCCCTTTGCTTCTCCTTTTTTGTTCCTCCACGTCGCTCGTATCTTGACGAATGATAAAGGATTCTGGCTGGTGGATCGATGGATCGATTACCCATCGTTCCTCTGTTTGGAGAAACTGAATGAGGGTAATCGTATAGCAGATTCTGTTGAATGCAAAGATACGTGGCCAACATCCAAAAGTGATGAGACAATATTATTCCTTGACGTTAACAGCGGAGAAACTTAAAAAATATAGTAGAGATGTAAAAAACTGGACACCCTATTCCTATCATTCTTGGTATTCGTACTTTTAATTTGAAATTAAAAATATAAAAATGAGATTTGCAAAGGAAAGAGGTAGTTTTTTTTAATAATTATCTAACAAGCATTTCTATCATTGTTCTAGGAATAACAATTTCTTACAGAAACGAAAAATTGATTGAGAAAATGTTTCAATTTATAGTGGTGGTTTTGTCGCTTCTCATATATCAGAATCATAAAGGAAAGCTTATTCGAACGCCAGGAGTATTAAAGCAATAAATTTTGTTATAAAATTCTGGATTGATATTTCATGAAGCATTCAGGTATTCGCGTCGAAACAGGTGGAGGCAGCATTTCCTTTTTGATTCGTCGGGAAGAATCGATCTTTTATATCCTGGGAGCAAAGGTCGAACGTCGAGGTGGATTGAGTCGTTTCAGAACCAGATTTCACAGCGACGTCCAGTGACTCGCGTACTGACCCCTGTGACCCGATTTCCGGTTTGTCATCTGGACCTCTGACCATTGAACAGGTCCCTGTCACGGTTCCATTAGGATATCGTTTCACGGTTTCCGACCCCCTGAAAGAGGAAAAGAAAAGGAAATCGGAAACGTATCCCTTCTTGCGTCTCTATGGAACCCTTTTACACGGAACTCGTGCGATCCTAAGATTCGCAAGAAGATTATTTTCATCCGGTTCTTGATAAAATCACGAGTCCATTGATTAACTGTTATTCAAATCTAATCAATAGAAACATTGTGACGTGTCAGAACGATTTGAAAAGAAATTAAACGAGATGACATGTATTTTTAAAATAACATATCCAATATTTTTGATTATTATATAATATGTAAACCTTGCAACTAGTTTTATAACGTTGTAAAACAAAATAGAGAACTGTATCTATATCAGAGGTGTGCAAAAGGTTCCACCGTTCATCAACAAGAATGAATCTTTAATATATTCAGCGTCGCGGTGGAGAAATTAATATTAATAAATGTTAATAAACGCGAGATATTAATAAGGAAAATTACATACCCCTAATATTTTGTCAGAATTTATTCTAAAGTTCTAAAATTCGTACCTTTTCTTCTTTTTATTTTAAACTAAAGTAACTGCAACAATGTCAACGTAGTATGAAAATTGATGAGTATAGAAGAAATAAAAGTCTCATCGTAATTTTTGGAATGATAAGCTGCAAAATATGAAGAAGCTATTAAAATGATAAATAAAGGGAAGAATAAGGTGGATGAGATGGAGAGCAAAATTCCCTTAAGTAAAAATCGAGAACTCGAGTCTCATAAGCCGTCATATATCTATGGATCTACACGAAGGACGAGGGTCCTGGCTAAGGATCCCGTTCATGTGTCACTGGCTTAAGAAGCCCTCTTAATTCAGACTGGTATCCACGCACGGGACCCCATGCCCAGCGTGACGATCATGATCTCAGGTGGTTTCTGAAATCGCCGCTTGTCAAATCGAATCCTTCCGGGACCGAAAGGACGATTTACTTTTTTTCGCAGGACGTCCATATAGGCGCCGGAACCCTATGCAAATAACGGTAACGTATACCTATGGGAAAATAGTACAGGAATCGGTAGATTCGATAATAGCTACATAAAAATAATTCGGCAAAAGAAACTTAATATTTACATTACGTTTTATAAAGTGTTTATGATTATATTATACAGAAATTGGTGAGTTTCATTATTTAAAAAATTATAAATCAGTATTTCGAAAAATATTCAAACTTGATAATTTATTATACAAATTTGGTACTTTTGCTATGCTGTGGAAATTATTCATGGCGATATTGAAGCTTTATATTACACAAAATCTGTAATTTATGGCTATTCTAACCTCCATTATAACTATTATTAATCCAGTTTCGACCAGACTGAACTTTAACCAGACAGTTCACAATACAATTTAGAAAAAAAAAATAGCCCATAACTTATAGTGAAGTAACGCTGTACTTGTGTCATCGACGGACCATTATTAAGACTGAAATAAAAGCATAAAGAAAGATGCAGAACAACCCCTGTGGTATAACACACAAAAAAAACTGCTTATACTGCCAAAAGAGAAAGTTTCATCAATAAATCGAATTTATTGATAGCAAAAAGATCGAAAGTGGCGTCTGATTACTCACACGAATCCCGACCATCGATCAAGGATCCAGATTGTTAGAAGGGCGCAAGATACACCGACCGATAGAGGCGGTTACGAGAGGGGGGGAGTTAAGAAACAGTCCTGGCTCGTCATCCACAGCGGGGTCATCCCCGTGGGAGCTACGGGTCAACGAAAGTCGAGGGACACGGAATAAATCGACCGGATTCACGAACTGGTGTCGTTCAGCGAACCGGAAACGAACAAACCGACGTCGATCTTGTTTCTATTTCGAAGAGGATCACGATCGTCATCGTGGCTAGCACGCGCTGCCCGCAGGTTGTTGCTGTCGAGCTGGAAAAGCGGCCGTTCCCGTATCACCGGTTGCCCAGAACTGGTATACACATCGCCAAGATGAAGTGGTCGACGGGTGGAAACTCTGTCAACGGTCGTTATTCGCGGGCCAGGGTGGCCAGGGGTCATCCATGATCGCGTGGACAACTCGTTAGAGGGTTGAAAGGTTTCGAAGATCGGGAACAGGTCGACGTTGAAACAAGATCGGCACGTACGAGCCTGCTGGACACTCGATTGGTCACTGTTCGTGGACGGGTCGGGTCATATGTGTCAACGGATTAACGAAGGATCAGCGTGGCTAATGATGGTTCAAGTATTCTGTTGGACGATAGATACAGGAAACGATTGCTGACCAACGACTGGTTCTCAGATTTTGATCGATCAGATAAGATGGGAATTCGTGTCCATTCGATTTCTAACGTGCAATTTGCCTGCTTGTATAATAGGAAAGAGGATTAATACGAGGGTTGTATGGTTCTTATCTGGTTTCCTTGAAGTATCACGAAGATAACTGGTACACACGCACTACGAACTTGAATTATATGGAAATGTATTAGAAATAGATTAAATCTCTTTTCTCTTGTTACTGTTTTTATACTGTTAAATGAACGTATCAAGAATTCATTTTTGTTTTAATTTTAATATTTTCAGTTGCTAATTAGATTAGGATTTAGTTATTAGTAGAATTTAACAATTTAAACGAATAAATTTGAAGCTATATCAAAGGTTATAACGATAAATTTAAGCAAAGAATTCGCTTAGGTACATAATTAGTCTGTCATGAAGTAGCAGGGCAGGAATTTAACAGCGTGTCTTTTTTTTTCATGGTGGATGTGTCCAGTAGGTCTGCTTCCGGTCAGTCAGGGTCATGTGTCGACGGATTATGAGGTGACGAGCTTGGCTAATGGTCGTACGATGGATCTTGACCCGTGAGACACGAGCGTGTAATCCGTCGTTCGGCACACGGGTTCTTTAGGGCACCGTGATAGGGGAGCTGGCTTTCCAAACATGCAATAAAAGCGAACTTACGACTGCAAATATCGTGTAAATTACTTCTTGACTGCTTGTTGGAAAACATTTCACAGCCAATACAGTACTATCGTGGAACTATCAGATTTTTGCGAATCAACGATATAAATAAACTAAACTAACTGTATCTAATATGTCCTGTTTAAGCTTTCCAAATTTGTATAATTTCAGAAATTCCATTGTTAGTAAAGTGAATTTCTTTGCTAATATTTCATGTTAACCATTTCGGTAAACCACGGTTATTCGTAGGCGATGGAAACTTTTACAAACTGTAGAAGAATACATAATAAAATACAGGGTCTCGTGTTTCGTGAATCGAAAGACAATGACTCGAAAGAGGATAAACAAAGTTAAGCAAGCACGATAAGCCAAGGTAGACGATTAAAGGTCGGCAGCTGCGCGAAACTGACAAGGTGGTAGCTAAGGGTGGGAAAATCGTGGCCACGTTAGTCGTTCAGTTCGAATAGGATGCTGCAAGGGAGTGATCTTCCTTTTTCAATGACGTCACCGACTCTCACGAAAGCAGCTGTTGGCTTCTGGTTGTGCCTGCCTCAAGATTGATTGCCAGATTAGTCTAAATATCTTCGACACGGAAAGGGTTCGTTTTCGGTATCTGTTCCGGTGAAGAAAGTCGATTTCATCCTCTCGATCCAGGCGATCTCTTTGAGACTGCATCGACCACTTTTCCCCTATTAACTAACATCATCTGAAGCCAGTTTTCAAGAATTTGTCGCGCCAAATTACGTTACGAATGGCGATTTTTAAGATTCGTCGACAATTAAAGGTAATTTAACAAGATTTGCTCATTTTCTTTTCTGTTATTAAATGTTATATATTGAAGTTGAAAATCTACACTAATGCTACTTAGCAATTCTGATTCTTAATTTATGAATTTCTTATAAGTAGATTTGTGTTGGATCTTTGAAATAACTAATTTCAAACTTACCCTTCCAATCATTATACTACATACTATTTTGATTTATACACACTATAGCAAGTGAATTATAACAATGCAGCTTTATATAACTGAGAAACGTTAATACAATAGAACGTCCCCTAACCATTTTAGTATCCATAGTTCTATTAATCAAATATTCTACTATCCAAAATTCTGAACATAGCGTTCCTTACACAACGCGATTTTTCTGTAACTTAACAGCCAGAAAGATATGGAATCCATAAATATGTAAACTGACCACCTATCATCTAGGTTTCTGTTAAAATAAATTAAATTAGAATTCAACATCCAGATTCTCAAATGATAAAAATCATTTCTCAAAAAAAGAATACAACGGTTATGGAATAAAAATCTTCTTGCCTCTCAAGCAACCGCCATCAATCTCTGAATTAATCCACAAATTATCCATCGTAGTTAATCCACCCGTTTCGAGCTGGTCCCGAATAGGGGGAGAGGAAGGGGGTTGATTCCACGAATCGAGCCGAGGTTGTTGCTCGTTAACAAAACGAATCCGCCGCGGTCGTATACGAAAGTTGGACCCCGTCAGATTTTTCAGGTGTCCAAGTGACAAACGATCGTCGTACGTGCGGATGCATTTCTTCATGGATTCACGTAGCTCCGTGTCTCAGAGAAATGAACCTGTTGCGGAGCTTTATGAGAGGCATTAGCATACCTCGTCGTTGGCCTGTCTCGCGTTCGACCCGAGCACAGGAGGACCCGGTTGCATCCCCGATGCACCGGCGAAACAGCTGCCAGATAAAAAGAAGTCGATGGCCGAACGGAGTGGAGGGGGGATTGCACTTGTTGCGTCAGCAGTTCCGATACAAGGCGTACGCCATGTTACCTTGCAGCCGCGGATAAGGGATGAATTTTTTATCCCGAGATGGTGCTCCCGAGCAGAACGATGGCCCCTGTAAAATGGCTGAGATTCAGAACTGTTGTGGGGTAAAGTTCCTTCGAAATTGTTGGGAACTTTAACCCTCTCACTGCTGAATTCGTTCTCCTTTACACGTCTAACCACTTTTACTAATTATAAAGTGTGCCATCATTATGTAGTTTTTTTATAAAATGGCATCAAAATACCAATATGTTGCAAGAATCTGTGTCCTTTTAAAATCCTTTTCCGGAATTTCCCTATTTAACTTTGGTGATAAACCTTTTTGTTTATATTCATAGGTTCGCATTTCTTGTGTGTTTAGTCTACCATAATTTTAATTTTTGTTTTAAATCCTCGATATATTCAACGTCATATAAATCATAAATTGGACGAAGTAATTTAGAAATAAAACAGTTATTTTCGATTCCGTATGCAAATCGATCCGAAAACGTGGTTCATCAAACGTTGGGTTGATAATGTTCTGATGAACGCATTGGAACATCGAACAATCCAAAACCACCAATAAAACGTTCCTTCTGCTGTATCGACGAAGGCAGCTGCAAATTTCTATTCCTTGTGTTTGACACCGTTTCCTCGTCTGCTGGAAGCTGACGTTGTATTGTCTCGTTCGTCGTGTAAGAGGACGCCAAGCTGCGAAAATAATTGCTTCACGAAAGACAGAGCCGCGGCGAAACGAGTCGGTGGCAGGAAGGATAGATGAAAATAAATAAAGAAAGAGGAAGAAAAGAAGGAAAAAAAAAAAACGGTTCCCAGGATTCGAATCGCCTCGTATGTCTCCTATAAAGGGAAGATTGTTCTGGCTCTATTCTGCCTTGGAGGGATGCCTGAAAACGAAGGGTCCTCCACGCTCCTCGTGGCTTCGCGAAGGGTGGTTCTGAGGGATGCTGCTGCTGCTGTTCCCGCTCCTGCTGCATCTGTCCCTTTAATGTAATGATATCTTTAAGAAAAGAAAAAAAAAGGACCGGTTCATTCATTCGTACGCCTCTTGGTCATCAATTTGCCTCTTAAATAGATTTTCGACAGTGCTGTTCGAATCATCGCGATTTTATACTCTGATCATTTAGTAACCGAGGTGAATTTTATTCAAAATTAATCCTTGTCGTGTAAAGATATTTATATACCTTGGGCTAGAAACTTTAATTGATAATATCATTTTTAGCAAGACTTCGAATCAAGAATTTATGTTATTAATACGTTCTGCGGTAATTCAATAAATTGCTATAATTACTGGGAAAAATGTTTGTATAAGAAAGGTAACAATATTGATGGGAAACTACAATTGAATAATCAATGTAAAAAGTTATATGTTAAAATCGCAAACTTTATCTTTTCACATCATAATTCATCCCCTTCTGTTCTGTAATTTCACGGTGTATATTAAGTGAAACCTTAACACCTAACTCTGTCACTGTTCATGTTATTCTTCCAAGTGCAAAATATTATATATTATTGTTATTCCTGAAACAATCCAGTATTGCTAACACTTCAACGACACAGAGGTACATTTCCAATTTCGTAAAGTTTCCGATCGTTCCCGTCATCCATTATTATAAATATAACACTATCGTTTCGCCGGCCACCGTTCGATATCCCTTTATCGAAAAGTAATAGAATACAAGGTACAACAGGCCAAGAAGAGTTTGGGGAAAAGAGTTTCGATCCCGTTTACGCCACCCAGGGAATCCTTGGCCAGGATCTCACAGGACATTCAACAGGGACGTGATGCGATTCGCCTCGAAGCTAAAGTCGATCGACTGACACTTCACGTATAGAATACAAAAATCAGAGGAACAAGTCACGCAAAACGGGAAGGGAACATGGAGCAAGAAAGATGAACACCAGGTTTGATATAAAACATTCGAGTATGCGATTTTACCGAACCTGTCAGGCTCGAATTTTCATTTCAGTCGATTGATCTATTCAAACTAATTATTTATTAGAAATATTTAATAAAAGAAGGTACCGAATTTAATTGCCAACCTAACACATTATCCATCGCTCTAAAATCAGGAAATAGACACTATTGCTTTATAATTAGAAGGAGTAACCTTTGCTTTCACTTTTTCCTGAATCGCAGCACACCTGATTTTTATTATTTCAGTAGCGTTGCGGACGAAATAATATTATTCAAAGGTTTACCAATTGGATTTTAACCAACAGTCAATAATACTGAAAAGCCTATTGGTAGGCTTCTGGTAAATAAACTGTTAATATAATTTTACAAAAGTAGGTCATATTCAGTCTCACAAATTTCAAATACAATTATTTCTAAGATACTTATCCTAATCAAAGTATGGTTTTTTTGGAAAAATTAATACTCATATGTTCGTATATTCGTTGTATTCAGTAACAGTTCAGTTACTCGACGTTTTACGACCCCTGTATATGTTAATCGATGAAAATAAAACAAACCGACGGATACGAAGAAAGACGAGACGAACTGGATCACGGTTACGGACCGATCAGTGCTCCTGATAATACGATCACAATGTGAATTTTCAAAAAAAAAAGCCGAATCGGAATGGTCATTTCACGGGCTGTTCCGTGAAACGAGGAGAGAAACACGGATCAGCAACAGAAGCCAAAGAGGGTTGAGAGAGACAGGAGCCTCGACACCCTATATTTTGGTCTCATTTTACTAAAAGCCGATCGTATTTCACGATTCCACTCGTTGCCAGGACAATACGACGGCGTGCCCGTTTTCTATTCGCCTTTTCGTCGCGGACCCCGCTGTTTTTCTCTCGTATTCTGCTCTCCGAATCCGCGAGCCCGTTTTTATGAAATTCGTAACCTGACTTGAGGGGAACGACTGTTTTTTTCCCTTCCATTTATGCCTTTTTTTCTTGCGTTTCTGGCTGTCGACGAAACCATGGCCTCATAGAGACGCGGTCATTTGTCCGCAATTTGACCATAAATGCAGCCATCGATGGGGATATTTACTCGCTCGCAAAAGACTTTTTTTTCTTCTTTCTGTTGCTCTGAATAGAAATGCTTTTTTTTTTTATTTCTGCTTCTTGATCTCGTTTTTTTCATCGACGCGGTTGTCTCGTTTGGACGAAATATATCGTCTCAGGTTCAAATGGCAGCTACCACGACCGAATACCGTGGAAATTTCGAAGATTCAACTGTGGCAAGAGATCTCGTCACGCAGCCATGTGAAATGTAAATAAAAGAGCCAGAGATTCGCTTGGTTTAAGGGTGGCGACAGTGTTTACCGTGTTACGTGTCAAAAATTTGTTCGAACAGAACCTGAAAGAATAACCATTCCCAAGAGCAAATGTTTTGTAACATCTACGATATCTTACGGTACGAAATATTACGAAATTTATTATTGCAATTGCGTAATGTTTCCATGATATTTTACGTGGATGTGGCTTTAATTGTTAACCATGATTGGTTAATAATGTTCATATTTATATTTTAAATCTGACAGTTTAGATTATTGGGTAATAAGGTGGTATACATGACACTAATTGTTACCATATAATATTAATAATACTAAAAGGTTATTAAAAATCTGTCTTCTCTTCTCTATTACCAGTTATTCAAACAATACAAACTCTGAGGTAGCAATTAACAATAATAACGAACGTGTTAAATAAATATTGAAAATTAAATTAACCGTTTAACATCCGAGGATCAAAGATGCTTAACGTTTGATCGAAAATGCGTTACATTAACATCAAGGTGGTTCAAAACGAAATGGTATCCTCGCCTTCTAGTGGCGTACCATGAAACGGGTAGGTCGTATTACCTTAAATGCCCGTTACGACACTCGTTACGCAGTATCAGATGTACGAATCAGACGAAGGTAAGCATTATTAACGGAATGCAACGAATCCACGGTGATCCTTCTTCCTTCGGGCCTACGGCTGACCCCAGGACATTATCCTTGCACGTCCCGTGGACGGTCTGAAATTAATATTCAAATCTGTATCAACGGGCCTGCATGAATCTCGCCAACGGCCAGGAACCATTGTCCTGTCGAAATTTGTGTGTCCCTGGTGTTCCTGAAGTGTCCTTTCTGATCGTCCGAAGGATTCGACTGATTCAATTCTTTCCCCCACCTCTCTAACTGTCTCTCCTGGTCCCTTCGAGTGATCCACCGGCCGACAATCTTTTTCTGGAAGAGTTTTTTTTTCTCCTGCCGAGGAACGAACGCCATTGGTCGTGCCGTTGCTTCAACACTGACCCAATTACTACGTCCCATTGGGAGTTTGTTGCCCGAGGTATGATTCCTTGACATGGGTTAGTTACAGTTCGTTCCTTTCTAACTCTTACATACACAGGCTTGTATTTTGTTAATATTGTACCAGGTTATATGTATACGAAGGTAAAGGGCATTCGACGGAGAAGAGTCGTGTGGAAAGGATAGTATTTGCAATTATAATAGGTTAAATGTTTATATTTGACTGTGTATCTTTAAACCTGGGATGGCAAACATACTTCGTAGGATAACTTGGTCGTTTATGTTATTTTATTGTTTTATGCTTCTAAAGTAATTTGGAATAATTTTGAGATATTCAATCAAAACGTAAAAAGAAAGTCAAATTTCCTTTGTGCAGTATAGTTTGGAAAGTTAATTAAAAATAAAATCATTCGAAGAAATTTAGCAGATTCTCATCCAACATGTTTAAATTAGACAAATATAGATTATGTATTTGGAAGTATATGTTTCTGTTAGGGTTGTATTATACCGAATGAAAATATTGTAACCTAGATGGTTTGATTAGCCTTTTGCTTTTTGAAAAATTTTGCATAAAATTAAACGGATAATTATTTGCCGCGATATCGATATTCATACAGAAAACGTCGATACCTAGGAGGATTCCTGGAAAGGCAAATTAACGATTCTGTTTTCGAGCTCGCTTCCAATCCTGTTACAAATTATTACAACGTGTGTGTCGTAATTACACTGTACGGGCTCGCCTTTGCCGTGGTTATTGACGTTTTTATTTATTTTTAAAAGGCGGCGGCGATCTTTCCGTCTCTTTGAAATCCACTGATTGTCGGCGCGGAAATCGTGGGAGCCACGGTCTCGAATAAATCGAATTATCATATTAATACCGGCGTGTCATCGTCGCATTATTCATGCGTGGCCCGCGACAAACAACGTGGACGCCGGCAACGCTTATAAATCAACGGGTTTCGTGGAAGCTGACCTCTCCTCGTGATTTTGAAAATCCTCGAGCCCGTCATTTACAAAGAATCTTTTACTCTTTCTTGATAATCATCGAACGAACCGCCGCTCTGTCGCTTCGTATTATTACGATACATCGGCTGCCCCTCCTCCCACTGCTCCCCCTCTTCGAAATTGTATCCCTTTCTGATCAAATTATCGTGCGTTATGTGGTCATAAGAAACAAAGAAAGATAATTTGTCTTTCCTGTACCAAATTTTTATTAACCCGTATCTTATCGAATTAAGATTGTAACACGTTCAATGTCACACGAAATTTTAAATTTATCTCAACTATTTGAAAAGAGGTCGAAAAATTTCAATTATATCGATTAATTATTGAGAACCGGAAGCTTCATTTTGAAGATAAAGAATTGCAAATATTTTAAGATTTGTTTATTCCGTTTGCCAATTTGCTATACTTTTATATAAATACAACTTTATAGTTAACAATTTCTTAGAAAGGAAGAAATAGGGCTAGTTTTATTGTTGAAAGTTTCCATCATTCAAACATTCATTAATGAAAGTATTACAGTTTTTTTTTTATTGCATACGTTTCGTATAATAATAATTTTCTGCTTTTCTTCATCCAATTCGTTGCAAACGAAGGCGTTCATCTAAATTCTTGAATAAAAGACTTTCTTATACCGAGAAAATTATATTCGGAGTGGTCTAAAATTCAGAAATTGAAGATGAAAGAAAAAAGAAGTCTAGGATTAAGTTTAAATTATCGCTATCTTAGCGGCTCTCCTTTTGAGGGTTAATATGCTTTTATAATATTAAGTTCGATGACATTCGAAGAAGAAAGGAATACCGGCCTTTTTTTTACCGTCCATATCGAATTAATAAATAATTGACTACCAGTTTGTTAGCTCGGTGTTCCATCATTTATGCAAATCCAGATTGCGGGCCGTAAACGTTTCGTCGAAAGAAAGAGTCGAAGATTATTCTCTCTCCGTTATCTTACAAAAACAGATTGTTAAAGCTGAAAAACCAGAGAGCCTCGCTTCATAAACCTTTCAATTCGCGAAACCAGTTCTGCATTGACGATTTTCGTATCAGGCTAACAACCTCGAACTTACGAACACACAATCACACGGCCGAATGCTTCATTCGTATCAGACCAATCTCATTTTAATTCTAAAATCATTAATTAAAAAACCTGATTCCTCTGAACATAATAATAATATTATTTCCAACAGCCCACCATCGTTGTTGAGACCATAACAATACAATCTTTTATCTTCTCGAAAGTGTATCTTGGAATTTCCTGTTGCACGATTTAACGTTTATTTATAGCCAATAGTTTTATTTGGTAATAGCCCCAAGAATTATAATTTGTGATCAATATGGAAGATTAAAATACATATTGTCTATAAATTTCCCTTTGTGATATTTCTAAAGATATTTTTAACAATCACTGTCCTCTCGATATTTTTAAAAATCTATTAAGTTCACGATAAGCACCGTTCGAATTATCGGTTTGTTGCGGAATGTTGCTACTTTTAAGACAAGTTACATGGACAAGTCGCGAATTTAATTGCCAATCCGACAAGCATGGTCAGCAAAATTGAAACGAGTCATTCTCAAGCAACGACTGTTCAGAAAAGAAATTACAAGTAAGAGAAGCAAGTAGGAATGATTTCTTTGCTTCTGTGTTCCTTTTTTTTTTTGCCCTCCGCCTCTGAAGACCGAACCAGCGCACTGGCGAAGCTCGGGCAATAATTCAATTAGCCCCGAAGATTTAGTGGCGCGGACTCCATAATTCAAGGTGCACCGTACGAGTGAAATAGAAATGGAAACGACGGGGTGAACGGAAGGGAGAGAAAAGGGAGGTGGAAGAACGGCAGCTAGACCCACCTTGGCATAAATTAGAAGAACAATGCACAGGACCAAGGTGGACCATGGCGTAATGCCACTGGCCACTGGTGTATGAATGATACTAATAATATGTATAAGCCTCGCGTATAACCGAAAGAATTTCATCAAAAATTTACTTCCACCATTTATTTTCCATAAGTAATTCAAAAGCAATTGTTCTGCGAAGCCGATTTATTAAGATCAAGTATCGTAACTTTTGGAACGATTTATAAAGTATATCCTTAGTCAACTTTTAATATTTTATGTTTGCTTCGAAAATGAAAATTTATCTCGTCAATTGTTCTCAAACGATCAATTTTATTGACATATATTTTTATATTATTTATTGCACAAATGTATATCAATGTTTTGCCTCTAGATGGAAACTCTAGATGGAATTACAGATTATCTACACGTACTCTAACAAAATCGTTCAATAGG
This sequence comes from Stelis phaeoptera, assembly GCA_943735885.1. Taxonomy (NCBI): domain Eukaryota; kingdom Metazoa; phylum Arthropoda; class Insecta; order Hymenoptera; family Megachilidae; genus Stelis; species Stelis phaeoptera. The sequence continues at coordinate 9,222,747 of OX030930.1, forward strand.
TTAGGCAAAAATGAGACTTTTGGATGTAGAAGTCTTAAACAACGGATCGCATAAATTGCCACGAAAGATGAGTAACATCGATTGACCAAAAAAATTAGAAGTCGAAGAAAGGGGGAGGTTGATGAAGGAACGTCCAGAAGGGACGGTAATAATTCGGGTCCGACACGTCCGATGTCCCGTCGAAGGAGGAACGGACACAGGGTGAAATTCATGCGTAATGTATGCGATACGCGAGAAGCATGGTGCAGGACGTCGTTGGCCTCCCAAACAATTAGAAAAGGGTCCGGGTGGTGTGTGCGGAATCCAGAGAAGGACGAGGAACGGCCGGCGGCGGAGGGTTGCGTTTCAATTTCCCTAGGAACCGTTATATTGCAACGTCTTCCGAAATTAAAACGCTTGGACTGCTTCCAACGTGTGCGAAGGGGTGAAAGCAGTGGAGAGGAGGCGGCCGGTTGCGTCCTGGCAACGAATACATTTCTCATGAGGCGCTTGGCGTACTTTTACAGTTGGCTCAAGTGTCCTGTGAACTTGTTCGTTCGCGCACATGTATCCTTGTAGCCGATGCTCCAAGATTCGGGATAACGTCCCTGAAATTCCGCCGTGTTCCGTCAGCTTTTGGAATTTTATACGGCGCACCATTTAGAAACGAGATCGTTTAGGGCGACAGAAATGGTTTGCCGTTTGGTAGAATGATTGTTGAAGGGTGAGAAATATTGAGCAAAAGACGATGTCGTTCGTGTTAAGTTGTTGCATATTAAATGGTAATTTGGTGGTATCGTACGGCAATTTACCTTTTCATGAAAACGACTACATAAAGGTTTTGTCGCATGTTGGACCATCGAGACAAAGATATTAGATACGTTCCGGAAAAGTTGGTCGTAAAACGAAAAGCCGTATAACGAATCAATTATTATTAACCAATTTCGAAAAAGAGGAGGTTTCTCAATTCGATCAGTATATATATATATTTTTTTTTTTTCATACAAAGACAGAAGCTGGAACTCTCGCGGAGCGTGAAAAACAAAAGGTCGCTAACAGTACAGCATTTTTTTTTTGCCGTATAACGAAACATTGTGGACCGTAAATCGAAAAAGTGCAATGATTAAAAAAGGCCGTTACGTATGGGTGTAATTTTTATTTCATATTTTTATTTTAAATATTATTTTTTAGTGTATGCAACCGTTTTGTTCAAAGATTAACACGCTAAATTTTTATTGAATCATGCATCATTACAATTCGTATTTAGGAAGGCCATCAGCTTTTTGTACACAGAAAAAGAGTTCTGTAGCGTCAAACCCTTTACTCGTAACTTTAGTTCTAGATTTATAGCAGTACTTACAACAGCACCATTTCTGTTACAAATTTAAACGGTATCTATCCAAGAGTAAGGATCGTGAAGTCCAGGCCGTATAAAAATTCGTCCCATGCAAATCTGGGTTCGCGTGCATTCTTCCTTTAGAAAACCAGGACGAAGGTTTTCTTCCTGGTCGTTCGGCGAGGAAGGGGTTGCAGGAAAGGTGGTCAGTAAATTTATAACGCAAAATACGCGCAATAAAATCGAGTCTACCTGGCCGAGGAACACTAATACGCACGCAATAAAACAGCCCCGTGGCGTAGGTACCGAAACAACCCTATCGAGGAACCGTGCCGGCTCGTCCTTTAACCCATCGGCACGATTTAAATATTATCTTGTAAGGGGATGGATTTAATACATTTATAATTGTACACGGGAGTGTCAGGGCGGGGCCGGGTCATTGGTCGGACATCAGTGACCCTTCCGGATGACCTACGCAAAGGGTCATCGTCCACCACGTCTTGTAACCTTTCTTTTTTTTTTTTTGTTCTACTTCTCTTCTTCTTAAGGCTTAGAACACTTCACTTGGAAACTACAGAGTCGATCGAGCGAAATTTAGGGCACGGGCCTTACCGGTTCCACGATTTCTGCCCCCCACCCCAATCGTTTCGAAACGGGCCGGGGGTTGCTTCGAGCACCGTTCTTCGGGGTGACCACCGCCGGACGTGTCGAACGGAACAGTTTTAACTTCGAGATGCTATCGAAGATCGTTTTGAATTATTAGATTAATTCATGATACTCTTCTTTTATGTACAAGTAAGATTCTACCTCCTTAAAGAATTTCATTTGTTTAATAAGAAATAATAAAAAATTCGGGCAAAAAAGAAGTATAATATCTTGTGGTGTTCGTAGAAAATATTTCGACGTTAACATTGGGTTTTTTAGAATCATCTTAGCACTTTTAATAAATTTGCAGTTTCGTCGTTCGCTCAGAAACCTACACTCTATGATTAAGAAATTGATTCATTAGTTACCTGCTGGTTTAGCTAATAAGAATCGTAATTTGTTATTTGATTTAAAGATGATTGCTAAAGTGCCCTCACAAAGGTGTAATAAACGTTAATTATTAATATTCAAAATTGCAGTATATTAACTAATAATATAAATTTTTGTTTTCTTTTACTACTTGTTCAGTTTGAATAAACACTTATGGTATTAGTACCTGATCAACTTTGAAATCTTTGGTAATTGATTAGGTCTGGTTTAGATATACGTAATCCCTAGTCTAAAGAATTTATGATGTTGGTCTTTTCCAAATTTGTCCATTTCTTTATCTCCTCAGCATAAAACTACAGATTTTGTTCCAATACTGATATTCCGCAAAAATCACTTTCTCGTAGTATCTTGTCTAATTATTTAAATAATTCTGTAATAATTTTACTTCCTTGAAAGTTATTATTAAACCATTCGCCATTTATTTAATTAGCAAAAGGTAGGTGCACATTTTTAAGGAATTTCTATATTATTTTAATAATTTTTACGAAGTTTCTAGAAGAGAAACATAACACACGTCCAAAAAGCCTCACAACCCTTCCAGCATAAAATCCAAAACAATTCATCCAGAAGACAATTTCACAAATCATCAGAACGGAGTTCACACTTACTCCACCTATTTCCTTTCGCTTTCCATTTACTCAACCCTTGCACAATCGTTTCATCGTTTCGATAATAACGGTCGCCATACTTCAAAAGACAGAACCAGAGGGAGGGAAAGAATAAAAAGAAGAAGAAAGCTGTTTAAACGATGTCGAGACACGCCATTTAGTTTAAATGGTGGCCGGACAGCGACCGGTGGCCGACTTCATTTTCCTCATAATTTCTGAACGGTCGTATTTTTGCAACTGTGTTACCATGCCGTTTTATCGCGTGTATTTTCTGTCATAAATTCACTGGCTAACCCCTGACTTTGAAAGGGTCTCGGTAACCAGGGCCCGGGAACCCCTTCGTACGCTCACCAACACAGTTTGTTCTCATCATTTTGTGCGAATATTTTTGTACATGGTTTAATATTTAACATTAACACGTTCGTTACCAGCGTTACACGCGTGTGACTACGATAACTTTTTATTTCATATATTTTCAGCCAGATTGAAATATCAATACACAAACTTGCTTATTCGAAACATTTTTCTACACCTTTGATGGTCACCAATATATTTGGTTTTCTTACAGTAAATTAGTATTCGTTATAGTTGCAGTATTATAAGTAACTGTTTTAATATTATATAATTATAACTGAATATCAGTTAAACACAACCTTGCGAATTTTATTTATTATTGAAATTGTAGTGGTGATCCGAAATATCAAACTGGAACATTGGATTTAAAAACGGGAATCTTTGATATTACCAAAACGCCGTAAAAGAAATATTAATAAATATTAATAAAAAAGATTGACGTAGAAACGACGATAATTTTTGCATACTCCTAATAATAAATAATAGTATTTTGTCGATTTCTAGGCATTAATGGGTTAAATTCGTTCCAAATTTTCGGATGCCTTAGAAAATAGTATAGTATGCAAACAATCTGGTATTTCATAAGAGAAAAAATACTGTGAGTTTATAAAAAAACAAAATTATACTTTAGGCGAGTCAAAAAGACGTTCTAAGTTTAAAATCAAGATGAAGATTAAGAAGAAAAAGATACCTTTTTAGATTCAAATAAAGAATCTTCCTGGAGGCCTACATTTTTTACAAAGTAGTTCGATTCGAAAGCAGCTGAAATTTTGCTTCTTGTATTCTCAGAATCAAACATTCCAGGTAGAATAGGTACCGTTTGACTTCGTGATGAAGTCAAAGAAGTTTTTGAAAATTATATGGAAGATCGTCTGCTGTACAGTTACAGCTGTTCTCTTTTCTTTCATTTCATTCAATCTTCTTCTTTTACTCGTGCGATTCAAAATAACAATGTCCGTGAATTAAGAGAAGAATCAAGAAGAAAATTCTTTGCAGCCTTTGACTTTAACTCGATACAGTGGCGTAGGATTTAAATAAATAATTTACCTAACAGAGTTGGTTATTTATGTATCCAGGTAATTATTAGAAAAAATTACTTGATATTATATAATGAAAAATTTCTATTAGTCAATTTTCGAAGTTTATACAAATTTTTATAATTTCACTTCTATGCGACAATTCTTGAAGCTTTTATTTGCAAAAATTCTTCCGAACAAAGGTAAAAGACTGTTGCGGTATTCAGATTTTCTTTCTATAAAATTCCGATAAAACTGATTTTGAAAATATCGGGTATCAACTTTTTAAAATTTCTACGCGAGTAAAAAAAATCCTGGGCGAATCTTAAAAGGATATTTAATGCATATTTGCGTTCCTTTGGTTTCGAAAGGAAGAAAACAAGCAAAACCGAGCTTCTAACCGGAAATTCCATTCATCTGGCGTGCAGACGAGCCAGCCAGCGGCAATTTCGAGTGGATTTCGCGTTCGCAGTTCGTCACTTCCGGTTTCGTCTTTCCCGGTGCCGTTTCCAACGAAATGGCCTGGCCAATCCTCGTGTTGTCCTTGCCTGCCGGAAAATTTAGTTGTCGTGGAAACAACGTGGCTCTGGTTAATACATCACAAGCTTTCTTTCTGTGTTTGCCTCGTGTGCGGCGACAATGTTTCCTTTTCCGCTAAAGATCCACCGGTATTCGTCGAGTCTGACCGTCTTGTGATTGCTGAAAAGAAATTAGAGATTCTGTTTAGAGGAAATTCTTGAAGAAATTGAATTTTTGAAAACGGTATCCACGTGAAATTTCAGTATCAATACCTTGATAACTTATTCAACCTGTAATTCTGGTAATTTTATTAATACCTAAAAAGTCATATCTTAAAACATATTTTTGATATTAATACTTTTAATAATTTTAATTATCTCAAATGATGGTAGCTTTGCCCCAAATTATCGACATTATTTTCTGAGGATTTTTAAAATCCAAAAAATGTACAGTGCTCGGTAAATTGTGTCTTTTATTCATAATGAACAGGAAAATAAATATATAACTTTTTAAATGGTAGAAAAATTGGAAAATCTCAGGTCAAAGTTACTCCAACTTACGATCTCACATCCTTCAACCCTATGTTATCATTTTCAATCGGTATTTTAATAAGTAAATGATTAAGTTAGAATGTTATACGTACAGGAAAGATTGAGGAAAGAACAGAGATTCGTAGAAACAATGTTCATCCGCGAACCCCTTCGAAAACGGGTCAAATTCGATCTATTAAAGGAATCGGTCGTTTCTATTCGACTCAATGGGCGAACGTCGGGTCCAGATAGCAGATAAGTGAACTTCCTGAGCTGCTGTCGCGTATCGATCCGAATTCTGATTCAATTTTCTACGTCCCCCCTGAACGCACACGGCGAAAACCCCATGCATTAAACATCACGCCCAACACATACCATCGCGCTAATCTACGGACCTCGTAAGTAGCAACATCAGAACCTCGATACAAATTTAAGTCTGATCGTGTGCAAAACAAATGTTCCAGACAGTTCTTGGATAACGCAAAGGTGCGTACGACCGGGATCGTTAATAGTCGTTTCACGATTGCTAATTTCATTTTTAAATTCAGTCGTAGAGATTTACAAAAACAGATGCGTCTTCTCGTCCTTGATTTCTTGCGTCAACGGATTCCTATTATTATTTTTTCATTTAATTTTCTAGGAACGCGGTTAATTAAAGAACGATCGATAAATTGGAGGATTTTTGAAACATTCATCCACGAAGTATTTTAATTTGGAAACTTCGTCTGGCAAGTTTGCTTGCAATCCAAGCATACTCGAACCTCAAAGCACCGAAGAATTTTATTCGAGCTCTAAGAGTCTTTAGAGCATTGGAAATCTTGATTAAAACTATTAGGATTCTTAAGATTTCCATTTATTTCTTAAAGATTTCATTTATTATGATTTTAAGGATAGAAAGTTCCATAAGGCTTTATCTAGATCCTTAAATTTCTAATCGTAAATTTCTAATCTCCAAAGTTTCTAAGTTTTCAGGTGTTTAAATTTCTAAATTTCTAAGCTTCCGAATTATCGAACTACTGAGTTAAGTTTGTAACTTTTTCAACTTCTAAATTTCTAATTTTGTATGTTTCCAGGGAATATTTCAAAGCTTATTATATCGTTCGCCGCTTTTATGTAACGCGAATCGTGCGTTACCAGTTTTGCGAACCGTTTCAGCAAGGTCGATCGCCGACAGTATACTTTGCCATAATAATTACACGCATCGGTCGCGCCTATTACACGCGCGCGTAATCGGCCCGGACGCGAAATAACTATAATTTACGCGTATCACCTTATTCCGTATGCTGACCACGGTCATAAAGTATTTGTGCTGGCCGGCCAGCCCGCCGAAAATTATAATCAACCGCGAGTTATTTAAGTTACCAATTTTATTTATCTCCGTCTTTGTTCATCACGAAACGTGTTCCGCTTTTCGGCTTCTAGCGCCGAGAAGACAACAGCGATCCGCTCTATTATTAGGCGTAATGGTCCAGGAAAACTTTCATTAACTTGTCCGATGCCTAATTCATGAGACGACCGACGAGATACCGTGTAATCCGTGCCTCCACAAACCCCTTCGAACGATCGAACCCAATCGATGAAACGATTCGAGCTACACGTAGAAAAAGAATAGGATTTTTTATTATTCTTTCGTTGTCTCTCTTGTTGTTCAATCCCGTAACTGGATAATCTTTAGATTGAAAGAAAATGATTCTCTTTTGAAAGAAAATAATTTGGAGATTCATCTTGAAGATACACCGATGCATTTGAAATTAAAGATCTTTTAGGTGGACGACTGATTGGTATTTCTGTATCGTTTGCTTTTAGGCTTTTTAGAATGAATAATTTTGGACGCATTATCCACCGCTGTGGTATGATAAAATAAGTTCTACTACTTTATAATTGGATAGTAGAATAATTAAAAGATTGTCAATTGTAACACATTTAAGTTTCATTATTTCAACAGTGTTACAGACGAGAAACTAGTAATCAAAGATTTACTAATCGGTTTTCAGTTAACAGTGAGTAGTACTGATAAGCCTATTAATAGGCGCCCGGTAGATAAAGTGTTAAGGAGAATTTGAGAAGATGTTGAAATTCTTGTAGAAACGAAGAGAAGATACTGAAATCGTTAAAATCATATTAAACTTTCAATTCTTATCTTCGTGATGGAACATAGAAAGAGATGGTATTAACTGGTCCAAATATGAGTAACTAATTTTTTAATACATAATTGCAGGTGTTCTCCATAAAACCTGGATATAATTAAAAAGAATTTTTTATTACAATATTACAATATTTGTAATTTAATAAGAACAAAAGATAAATATTGTTAAAAATATATAATGAAGTATGGTCTACTCATTACATGTCATATTGACTTAATAATATTGACCTTGTAAATTTAAAGGGATAAAGATTTGACATAAACTTACAGTAAATTATAACCTTTTTGCATTTGTGATTGCCTTATCTACTCAAAATGACTGCAACTTTTCAATTTGTATATTAAAACTAGAAATACACAAAATGTATCAAGATGCTTTTGTTAAAAGGTAAGTTAATTTTATTTAAGATCAAGACTTCCATATTTCTTTATTTCTCTGTTTTATTTTCAATCCGAAATTAAATATACATAAGGTCTAGTGTTAATACATGGTATTTTTAATATTAGTATCGCTTGATTTTACATTAAATGATTTATTGATACAAATATACTGCGAAACACTTCTCCTTCTATGTTCTCTTTGTTAAATAATCAAAGCGCACTTTCAAAATGGTACCGCTGTCGCCATCTGACAGTGTGAGTCAAAATTAACTGACCCGAAAATTGTATTTTTCATTAAAAACTATCACCATTTATAATTCAAAGCTATTCAAATGCTGCAATGAAATTATATATGGCACCAACTAACCATTTTAAATAAATGGGAACATAATTTTGATACGTGTGCGCTCACACGAAAGGCAAGTATCGTATCTGTGCCTTGAGTTTGTTGAAATTAATTAATATTTTTTAGGAAGGCCATTGGTAACAAATTTTAAGAAATATTGAATATTAGGCATTTATATTGCTCCAGTTCGATAAACTTTGATGTTAAAGAAGATTCATTATGGAAGCGCTTCAATTGGTTGATGCTTTTGTTCATAGATGGCTATAGCAGTTTGCAAAATTTAAAACATAGTTTCGGGAAATAGTTTCCTAATTTATAGTTTTACCCCACTTCCACAATTAGTCGATTACATATAAAAATCCATCTATCGATACACATTTTGTAAATATTATTTGTTTAAATATGTACGTTCTACGTTTGTATGGGTGGTATTTTAATAAAAGTACTGAAATATAGAAAATAGAACGATAAATTAGTAATGTGACATATTTAATTTAAATCATTGTAATTAGATAATCTTTATTATTTTATCAACTTTTCAGAATTCGATACAGAAGAACACTGCTTAACACACTGTCATGGAAATTAGCATCAAATTCAAGTAAAAAATTATTATCGATTTGTAAATTCATTTCAATGTACATATGTATATCCTCTTGCTTTAATCTTTTTCCCTTTACAGATGTTGTTCTTGGTGCCTGTGTTAATTCTGCCGAATCATCTGTTTATCGTCAACCGACAATTTTTTATACATTATCGCTCTGACATACTTGAAATATTTTCGGTGGCAACTCATCGATGAACCCTGACGAAACATAACAATTACAATGCAAGAACTATTATCTGTCTGATATAATTACCAATGAAAAATACGGATAATAATAATGTTCAAACTGAAGACACAAATGGACCAAGGTTTCATGTAAGATTTTTTCAAAAATAACCCAAAACTCATAAAGCAGCATAATGTATCCTTTCGTATTATATTGATAAAATTTGTATCAAAAATAAAGATTTTTTGTTATAAAATAGACATCCGTTTAACACTTAACTACTATGATTTGAAAACAAAAAGTTTACCCTATATGTACTTTAAAATAGTACTGTTTTATTATTTTAATTTTTATTGCCTTTTGTTGAAATATTTCTTACGAATGTAACCTTGTCAGGGTCAAATCTGACCCTAATGGAACTTAAGGGTTAATGAGGTTGTGAAAATGATGCATGTAAGATCCTGTTTAAAATGTATATTACTTTAATTTAACATGGAAGGTTCAATCGAAAATCCTCAGATCAAGTTTACTCGAAAGGATTAATTAGTGACACTACACTTTGATCCGCTCTCGTCATCGATTATAATATTGCAAACATTTTTGTTGGAGAGGTCAGAGGCCCTCTCGCTTCCAAGATCGAATAAAGACTGAGACAATTGTTTCCCATGCATCCGATAATCTCGAACCAACTCTGCCTTTTCCCTTCAAAATTTAATTCATAAATTCAACATTGCACTTCAATTGTTAACGTTTTATTACATGTATGTTGTATATGCATCTTCTGGTTTCCTTAATTTCTTAACATTTAAGTTATCTTGAAACATGGTTCAATTCACGCTCAGTAATCAATCTACTTTGAATGACGCGATCACTAATAATAATAAATGGACATAATTTTCTAGTAGTCTATTCTGTTAGTTATGCAATGAAGTGCAAGATATTCTACCTCAAGGGTTCTGTCCAATATTTCATATCATAATTCTTCATCCCCTTTACAATTGCTTTAAAAAATCAGACATTTTTCGATGTAAAAATATCCATAAAATTATCGGCTTAATCCCGATAGTAATTTCCTGTTACTTATAAAAAGGAATTCAAAATTGTAGGTGTCGAAAATTCTATGAAATGTGTGGCCATCAAATGTCAAATTTTTGGAAGCGTTCATAAATTCAATGGTACCTTGCTGTAGGTGTTCATCTACGTACCTGTATACAATTCCTTGACTCATTATCCCGAAGAAGTTGCAGAACCTGAAGCGTTTGCAGGTTGGTTGCGTGTTGATTCTGGTCGGACACGCATGAAGAAGAGACGAAGACAAGCGTGCGAGCGAAGAAAAATCTTGATCACACGAAAAGAAAGAAGGAACAGGCAGCGATTAATGTTGGAAAGGAAGAAAAATAGAAGAGATTTCGAATGCGATTTCGCCGGACCGGTTCGATTCGCATGAGCAACAAAGTAGTGAAATTCGTGACCTAACGTGACCGTACTCTGTACAAAGTAACTACACGCTGGATTGAAATTGTTGTCGATCTATCATTATCCACCGTGGACGGGTTTCCGTGACGGGAGACAGACATCCATTAAGAGAAAATTGTAAGATCACGGTCTGGACACGAGACCACCTTTCATTTCCTGGAAGCTGGAAAAATGTACTAGCAAAAAATATTCGAGAGTTGATGTATAGTTAAAACAGTGAAAATTATCTTTCAAACGTACTGTGCCACGTTTAATTTTGCCATTGATCCTTTATTTTCTGTGTCTGTAAATTGTGAATTTACTGTTGGTTCAAATTTTCTCCTGAGGTAAAGTAACTGCACCCATCATGCCCAAGTACAGTTTTGAAGGTTTTGTCTTCAGGTTACAGTTTTGAAAGGTAATTGTACCCAATGCACCTTGGTAACCTGCCAAAGTCATTTTCTATATTTTTGTGGGCCAGGGGTTGAAATTAAAAATTGGAACCAGAAGTCGATAGGGAAAGCTATGAAATATTTATGTAAGGTACCAAAATTTGGTTAAGTTTTGCTGAGTTCAATTCAGTTTTAATAAGTTATTTGCTCAGCTATAAGTTACCCTGTATACCTTGATATCCTAATCTTAACCTAACCCTATCAAAATTTCTGAAATTTTAATACTTCGAGGGCGAAGGGTTAAAATTAAAATTTGCAAGCTGGAATCGGCAGAAGCGAATTTATAGCTCTTATACTTAAGAAACCAAAATTTAATAAAATTGTAGTACGTTACTGAATCATTTATTAAGCAATTTTCTAAGTTATTAGTTACTAAGTTTTTTAAGTTTCAATAAGTTTCATTTATTTAAGGTACCAAAAAAGATTTAACGCTTTATAATTAAAATTTTCTACCGTTTTGTGCAAACATATTAAACTAACTTTAAAGATACTTCTATTTCTAAATCACAAGAGCCCAAGATACAATACTTACTCCATTCTATAATTTACTTAAGATACAATAATTGTAAGTATACAAGCGAAACGACGAAGAAGAATATTTGTACGTACGATATAAATTTAATAAACTATCTTAAAATTACACGAAAAATAATTCTCGATATTAATGAGGGATAGTGTTCACCTTTAATAACGAAAAGGCTGTGCAAACTTAACCAACTACCGTGAATGATCGCAGCTTTTATCGGACTTTCACGAATCCTCGAGTGCAATAGCTTCTTCTTATCTATCAACAAACACGTAGCTGGATAAATAATTGCATATTATGTAACAATCACGTTTGTTTCCCACGTGATCGATGCACCAAACGGAATGAACGATATTGTTGTTTTTCCTTGGACGATTAACAAAAGATATGCGTGTCTGAATTTTTCAACTTCTTGTAATAAGCGGTTAGACTGGGAATAGAAATTTCAAACCGGTCCTATGGATTTGTTGTACCCGTATAAATCTTGATTATCAAGTGTATCACGAACAGTAATTATTTCCGAGTCACGGTCTGCAAATGACTTGCTGTTGAGGATCGAAAGGAAATAATAGAAATAATTTTAAAGTTAAGTTACTTAAGTACATTTAGTAAGTTAATTAAACAAAGTTAATTTTAAAAGTTAATTATTCAAACGTAATAATTAACTATTTTGACTGAAATCAGGAAACTCTCGATTCAGTGTTGCAAGTACTTTGGAACTTAGGACAATGTATGTGCAACGAGGTTTCAGTTAGCCATAGGAAGTTGAATCGAAGGGGTTAATTATAGGAAATTCCAAATTTGATACTGTTTTATTATTCAGACATTATTAAAATTAACCACTAAGTAAACTACCTCCTACCCATTTAAAACGATTGATATAGTAATAAATTTGAAATTCTATATATAATTATAAATGAATTAATACTATTCTAATTTCAAATTTAAATCGAACGTTTCGATTTGTTTCATCAATGCCACTTGGAATTATCTTTAATTATATTCTCCTCGAATTATTCGACTAAATTAAATTTGTAACATCGACCCATAATCGCCTCTTGAATAATACCGTTAAAGTAAAAAGAATTATACTCTTCTCTCAGTTATTCAGTTATATTATATGTTTGAAAATTCTTGCTAATGATCGATATAATAAACATAATTTAATCGAATAATTTAAAAACGAAAATTCTAAATACATTAATAACGATACATTCAACAACGTCGTACATATTGGTTTTAACCAACTGACATTAATCACGAGGACTCAATTATACAGAGACTTATCTTCTTAGATAGCATACACGTGGTTTAAATTAAGGAATTAATTCAACGCTTGATCTGAAATTCGGCGTTTATCGTGGCTGAGTATTAAAATTTTCGATAATACTTGTTTTGATTAAATGTCAGATAGAGTAATTAAGAGTTTGCGACATTCATGCTTAAAGTGTTTCAAATATAAGCTAACGTTTAAGACGAGCAATCCACGTGCTAATTAAGAAGTTTATCGCTTGTGTGTGTTCAAAGTTGACGAGTTTAATGAAACCTTCCGAGCCTCGAGAGTAACGACTAAGTTTAGTAATTAAGACGTGTTATTTAAGTTATTGGTATTTATGTTGCAAATACTTGATGCAATTTCTTCAAATTTTTAACAATTAACGAGTTAGATGAAATATTAATAAAAATGCTAAATAATAAAAATTACATTATTTTTTAATGAAATATTCAAAAAGTTTTCTTTATATAATAACTTAAAAGTTTGTCTTATCAAACAACTCCAAAATGTCTTCAACGATCCAAAATAATTTACAGCATTTTTTTCTTCAAATTATCGTTATCTGCGATAAGACGATCATACAGATAAGAGTAACAACTTAAACCGCAGGAATTGATAGTTTACTGATAACACAGTATGCAAAGAATATCTGTTAAATATAAACAACTATTAATGATTGTTTTTATCCAGATACAGGAACGAATAATGAACTTTAAGTGTTTCACAGAGATAAAGAAAGGAAATACTAATAAAATCATGTTATCATGTTATCAAATCATCCATTGTATTGGGAATGTTTATTGGAACAAAATATTCTGATTATGTTTCTGAAAGTTTGTACGAAGATGTGGTTGCATAATGTACAGTGAATTAAGGAAGTATTAACACGTTATTGTTTTATTTCAAAGAATCAGATATGTCCGAGTGTTATATGTAGCTTATGGTACAATTGAAATAATTAACATTTTATATAACAAAGATAAAATTGATATGCATTAACTCGAAAATCATAAAATTTAATTAATTAATTAGTGCACATTAATTTACTAATTTACTAACAAAACCTGGAGTTTACTCTCGTTAGTAATTCTTTAAAAAAATACAAATTTTTACAGTTGTACCACTTGTTTTTAAAATTACGCTTTAGATTACCTACATTTATTTTTATATTATCTTAAAATTGATTTGATACGTAACATCATTATTTCGATTAAACTCCTACGATTTTCTCCGATTTAATATTCTGTTACTTTAAATTTCTTATCCCTATCAAAAAATGGTTAAATTATAATTTCGAGAGAAAATGTTTTCCGTAATTCAAGCAACGTGTGATGAATCTAAAGTACTAAAAACTAATTTACTCGTATGGAAAAATTTTACTTCACATTTTCATTTGATTTTTGGCACCCTATACCACCAAATAATGTTTCAATTCTTGATTGCAATTTTCACAACGAAAGCTGGTATGCAAATACTTCTTACATTTTACAATGCCTTGCAATGACGATGACGATAGATTTATGGTGTGTTGCGTACAAATCGTAACGATTTGTTGCCGCGACACGAAAATTACACTACGACGTCCGTGTTACGAGCGTTTTCGTGAACATAAATATTACGTATGAAGCACGATTATTTTGTAACCGATGCATGAATGCCAGACATGTCGAAAACCTGTTCGTGCAATGACGGACAAGTTTCGAGACAAATTATTGTTTAAAAACTGCAACTTAGTGAACGAACGCATGCCTAGGGATGGTAGATCGTATCATTTATCAATTATTACTGCTCTTCCTCCTTTATCATTAAGTAACCGATAATTGCATGAGATGTGTTAGACATGCATTTATCTTTTCCCTATTTAGTATTCAAGCGTACAACATTCGAGAATCTTAGAACACGTGTCAAGAAAAATAATATCTACTAATATTAATATAAATATTAGGAAAAACGTTCAATTGAACGAATTCATATCAAGTTCAGATTAATAAGAAATTAACTTTTATCTACCCGAAGTCTATTGATAGGCTTTTCAATGTAATCGATTGTTAACTGAAAACCGATTAGTAAACCTTTGATTATTAACTTTGAGAAGAAATTGATAATAGGAGTCTGACACGGTAGATAATGTGTTAATATCATAGGCTTATCTGATCGACACATTATTCGTTGAAATATAAATAATCGACCATAATATTGTTTCGCCGTTATTTGGACCCTCATTACGGGCTTCGTAAGAAGGTAAGATATCCTTCGATGAGTAATGCAAAATAAAGTTATAGTAAGAAAAGATATTCCATAATTAATAATACACAGGCCATTGATTTTCAAGTAACAACATATACTGATCGAATTGAGTAACCTCCTCCTTTTCGAAGTCGGTTAAAAAAGATAATACCTAACAAGGTACAGATAGCACGTGTCTAAAGTGTTCAGTAAAGAATGTAAAATCATTGTTATTTTATAATCACTAAAATTAAATTGATAGTGTAACTAACATAACAAACAACGTTCGAATTTTCATCGATAACAACAACAAATTTAATTCGTTAATTTTCTTGTATTTTACATTCTTCAAATCATGTTCTCGAATAATTTTCCTACAATTCGTGGCGTTTAGAAGAAGAAATACAATCTTAACATTTGCACCTAACAATTAGCATTTCTTATTATACTGTGACAATAACGTTTTTTAAAAATAAAAATAAAAGTGCATTTGTTGGTCCCGGAATTGAAAAGATATTTACTGATTGTTCAACATCTGCTTTGGCCAGTTCTTCAACAAATATCAAACATTGGAAGGTATCCAATATTTCAAAAATATCCAATCAATTCGTATGTAAATGATCTATAACATCTAACGATCTTTAAATTTTAGCAACCTGGGAATTTGTCGTTTTATTAAGAAAATCTTTACACTGTTGACGTTATAAACAATTGCATAATGTAGTAGAAATTTCGATAAACATCTAATTCATTTTTTGATACCTGAAACGGTATAATGATGTAATTGGCCTAGTTTACTGACCCCTTTTATGGAAGGGTAATGGGAAAGTTATCGTTTTGAAGATTATTTGATCCAAACGAAAGTACAATAGATGATCTATAATACGATCAGCAAATTATTTATTCACGTCATTCTGAGTGTAAACGATGATTTAGCGTGTATCTGATTGTCGGAGAGGAGGGAGTAGCCTATACGGTGCATATATACCCCGGCAATATGGACAAATCTCATTAGTTAAATCGCAGCCTTCGGAACCGCATCGAGGGCAAAGTTAGTCGTTGGAATGTGAATTCTGGATCTGATACATTATAGTGACACCACTTCGTTTACAAATTTTCCTGCAATTCTCGGTACCTATCGATGATTCTTATTAACCGACTTCGAAAAGGAGGAGGTTACTCAATTCGATCAGTATATTTTTTTTTTAACCGACTTCGAAAAGGAGGAGGTTATTCAATTCGACACGTATATTTATTTATTTTTTATTTTTTTTTCCTTATTCCATAATCATACGCTCGTTCCATGATACTTTAATTCCAACGTTTCGTTGCTTCTAGGAAATCTTTTCAATTCTCAAACTAAAAGTCAAATCACAAATTCTTTAAACTGAAACTATGTTATTTTAAATATGTGATAAATATCAATCTTTCGTAGGCAATCTGGGTCGTAATTTATGGTTTTATTGTCAATGCTCTTAAACATTTGACAAACGAGTAAACAATGTAGTAGACAAAAAATTAAAAACATCTTAGGTTGCCTAGGATCGGTGAAAAATGTTTACTTACAAATTTTGTACATGAAACAAAAGAAAATATATTTTTCACTGGTGTAATAAAGGTTAATCCATTAATATTTTAAATTAAATATTTGGAACATTTTACTATCCTTCTGATGGTTGAGAGATGGTGTATTTTGTTATTACTAATTTATCTAAAGTAAACAATTTTAGCATTTAATATAATTATAATATGGAGTATAATAAATAATAAATATTTACCTTATTTACCCATTTAAGTGTAATTTTGTTTACGACAGAAAATAATATATTTTCAATCGTTGGAAATTAATGTATTAAAACAACTTAATATAGTAGATTTTCGTATAACGCGAGTTCCTATAACGCGGTAAAGATATCGCGGCCACTGTTTTCGTATAACGCGATTCCTCGTACAACGCGTATATGTACATATATGTCACTTGTTTTTATTCGCGTTATACGAAGAAAATTATTGTACAGCGCGATTTTCTATAACGCGAATTCCTACAACGCGTAACGTATTAACCGCGTTATACGAGAGTCTACTGTGTATCTCTAGTTTTCAAATCGTTACATTTTATTCTTATCTTTGATCTTAACCTTTCAACATTAATTTAACTACGTAATCTGTGATAATTTTTTATCTTCCTTTGTCTGCACTTATAATTAGTGAAATGACGAGTGATTCCAACGCTGTATCAATGTTACGTTTCAATCTTCTTTGTTTCATGACACTTTTCTGCTCGGTGTCGAGTGTTTAATTGTGTTTATCGGTCAGTGTTAAATGTTTGTGATTTTAGTGCTTAAATTTTGTGCTCAATCATTATTTGTCTAAATATTATCAATTATAAAGAGTTTGTAGCTACCAATGTAGAATTGGACCGGTACCGTGCAAATAATAGTAATAATTTTCAATTAAATAAAATTTGTAAAGTCCTTTCAGCAACTTCGAATAAATTCTAATTTAAATCATGTTTATTTCTCAGGCCCGTTCAAGATGGCCCTGCTGACGGCACAATGGGGCCTGGACGGCCTCCTGATCCTCACGGCGTTTTTGACGCTCGTGTACTTCTTGTTGACCCGAAATTACAAATACTGGGCTAAACGCGGGGTCATGGAGATCCCTCGGACACCGTTGTTCGGAAATTTCGCGGACTGCTTACTCGCGAGGAAAGCACCTTCCGAATTCCTACAGGATCTGTACAACCGGTCCAAAGGACTTCCTTACATGGGCTTCTATATCTTCAATAAGCCGTACTTCCTGGCACGCGATCCTGAACTCCTGAAACATATTCTGGTCAAAGATTTCCATGTGTTCGGAGACAGACACGTGAGCGCCGACAGTAAATACGATCGTTTGGGATACGCGAACGTCTTCTTGATGAAGCATCCTGCCTGGAGGATCCTCAGGAACAAACTGTCGCCTATTTTCACCAGTGGCAAGCTGAAGAGGATGTTCGACTTGATGGTGCTGGTCGCTAAAGATCTCGAGACTTGTTTGGATTCCATGAATGTAGAAGGTGAATATTCTTAACATCGTTGGTATAATGTTAATTGGATAGTCATGATCTTTTAACCTTTAATCCCAGGACGATGGACTGTTGAAAAAGCTTTGCACTCGATTGGCTCCTCTGGGGGGACATATTTAATTTACCAGAGTATTTTGAATTGTTAAATTTAAGTTGTATGCTTCGAACGCAAAGAGTTAATTTTTATTTGAGAATTTCTTCCGAATGACGACAATATTTGTCCGCAAAACACACATAGCAATCGTTTCATAGCGAACAACTACGATTTACTGAACACCGTGACTTTCCATGACCCATTTTACTGAACGCTGTGGCTCTTGATAATCCACGCACGATTCAACGTGTTAACACGTGACAGTGAAGATGGGCATATATAATCAGACAAAGCCAGTAAAACAGTAATTAATAAGGATGCAGAAAATTAATTGTCAAATTTAACTGTTCAATTTGATAGCCAGCATTATTAGTTCGGTATTAACGTCAGCAGCAGTTTATTTCATTATCTCTTTTGTTAATTATTTGATTGCAAAAAATTTCGAGTGCAGGTCACAGGTGACTACCGTGGCAATGAACGTGTTAACAAATGATCAAACGTGTGTTCAAGGTGAGGGAAAGGAAGTAGAAATGAAGAATCTTTGCGCAAACTTCACCACCGATATGATCGCCAGCACTGCTTTTGGCCTGAAGGTGAACTCGTTGAGCAACGACAAGGCAGAATTCCGAATGATTGGCAGAGCGATCTTTGACTACGATATACGACGCAGCTTTGAGTTCATCATCACGTTCTTCCTGCCGGAATACATCAAATACACACGACCGAAATTTTTCGGACCGGCAACCGCCAAATTCTTCAGGGAAACTTTATGGGGTGTGTTCAAGGAACGAGTTGATTCGCAAGAGAAGCGGAACGATCTCATCGATCTTCTGATCGAACTGAGGGAGAAATACGGGAAAGAAGATCTGGGTGGATTTAGTGAGTTGCTTTTGTATAAATCATGAAAAGGTCAAGTAACGTTCATTTCGCACTTCGGTTGCAATACCGAACCAGCAAAGTTTTGAAATTTTTCGATGTGAAATGTCAGTTTTAAATTAAATTAAAATTGCAGATCACGAATTGAAGTTTCAAATCATATTAAAAACAATTGACACAATTTCACGTTATTTGTAATAAATATTGATAATATCAATCATCATAAGGTTGGTAATACGAGTAAAAGAATTTTTAAACTAATGTCGTAGAACATAAAGAATTTTAGTGAGCAGCGAAAGGAAGGCTATAATAGAGATTTAGAGAGTGTAATAATCACATGTCTTTCCGGACAATTTCAAAAGCAATCAAATAAATATGAATTCGATTTTTATATATTTGTGACTAAATTGCTGTTTTTATAAATGATATTTCAGAATTCGATGGCGATGATTTGTTGGCACAAGCGGTGGTATTCTTTACTGCCGGTTTCGAAACGTCCTCCACCACCATGTCCTTCACACTGTACGAGATTGCTTTACAGCCAGAAATTCAAAAGACACTGAGAAAAGAGATACACGAGGCACTCGAGCAGTCGGGTGGCAAAATCACATACGAAATGGTACGAAATAATCAATGTAATAAATAAATAATTCAGCTTTTATGAAATTTATACAGTAGTAACAAGCTTTTATGAAATTTATAAAACAGTCTTGAATACTCGCTTGTCTGCAAATAATTTCCCAAGGAACATTTTTAATTCCTTTTGTTAAAAAATATCAAGTCGTTCTATAAATAAATATTAGGATGACAAATAAATTATTGTTACTGTATCTTAGGTAAAAATTGTTCAAATCCTGTCACGGAATGCAAAAGTTGAAATGATAAACGTGGTGGTTAAAAGACACACTTTAGATAACCTTGACCTTGATATGTATATATTTTTCAAGGTCCCAAGTACCCTCCATAAGATTCTAAGTTCCCCTCGTTGTTTATTAAAAGGTTATTAACCCCTTGGGGACGATGGACCTGTACATACATATGCCCATAGGCACGGTCGAAATACTTATAATATGTATGTGTTCACTCATATTTGCTTTTTCAAAGCAAAACTAAAGTATTAACATTGATATAAAGTTGACGCAGCCGGAAAAAAAGGAGTTGGGTCCAAAAAATTGTTGAAATGAAATTTAACAAAATTAACTATCGTTAAAACGAATTTTTTCTTACAGATTGCGACATTACCGTATCTTGACATGGTAGTCTCGGAAACTCTTCGCAAATACCCACCCCTGGGGTTCTTGGACCGCGTCACTGGCATGGATTATAAGGTGCCAAACTCTGATTTAGTCTTAAAGAAAGGCACACCGGTTTTCATACCAATGATGGGAATACACCGAGACCCAGAGTACTATCCAGAACCAGAAAAATACGATCCATTGAGATTCACCGAAGAAAACAAACAACAACGACCAAACTTCACTTATTTCCCATTCGGCGAAGGACCTCACGCTTGCATCGGTTAGTAAAAATTTCTATGTCTTGTTTCCACTGTTTCTAATTGTACCTATTTATTTTTATCCTTTTGATCCCGTCTGTGAGCAACGGTTACCGTTAAACATTCGTAAAATGATAATGAAATAACGGATAAAACGTTGAAAAGCTACATTTGCAATATAACATTCGACAACGAATCGAGTCACGTTTCAACCAACTTTAGAGCTCATCGAATAAGCAAGATTTATCTATGTACATACGCATTTGTCAAAGTCAAATGACTAACGCAAGAAGCGTTCGAAGCTACTTGAATGACAGTGCATAATTTGAGAAAAATACATTAAAATTATCGGTAATATTCCATGACCATTGACCTTGACCGAAGTAACGTATTTATCGTCAACACTACCGGTCAAAAGTTTAGGTACATGTACTAATAAAAAAAATATTCTTAAATATTTTATACTCTTACTAGAAATATGCACGGGGAAAACAGCTTGGTTCGTAACGTTTCATAAACTCATCTCTAATGTACATTAAAAACTATACCTCTGCAGCTAAAGAAAAGTTAATGTATACATTTTGTGTGGTACTAAAATCACATGGAACTCGTTCCAAAGTTAAGAAACGATGAAACGTTGCATGTTGCAATTTGTATTTAACACTTCAAGTATCATGTCACCCATATCTAGGTAACGTATCAACTTTTATAAGAATTTGTCATCTATGTTGACAGGGATTTTAATTAGTCAATTACAAGCAATATTTTCAAATACTTGAAAGTTTAATCAACCAAGAAAGTAAAACGGTATACCAAATTTATTCCAAATAAATATTGAAAATAAAATCACTAACTCAAAGGATTTTGTACAATTGTAGAATGAAACTATAGTAGATGTACCCAAACTTTTGGCCGGTAATGTATGTACGTACGTACACGTTCATAGAATCTGACATTCTATCGATAACATGCTTCCAGTGGCATCTGTGTCCCCTTTTGAATTTATTCAGAAATAACCGATTTAACAACAGCCTCCAAAAACCCATTAATAATTTCTGACTGAAATTTAAAAATATTCGAAAGTACCCAATGAAAATTCATTATTCAAAGTAGTTAGAATAAATTCAATTATTTCCAAATCCTGACAAAGCACGTGTGATATTTTACTTTTTTAAATATTTTAAATTAAACTTACTTTATAGTATTTTGAGAAATAAAATAGAAATATTTAATACCTATCGAATGTAACATTTTCCCCGTCTGTAAATTTGTACGGAATTTTGTCAAACTTTACGCAAAAGATTGTTCGTTTATTAAAAGAAGAAACTGCTTTCATTTGCGACAATTTTTATTGCAGGTCTTCGACTGGGGCTTTTACAATCGAAGCTGGGTGTTACACAGGTTATCAAAGATTACGAGGTGACACCCTGCGCTAGAACACCTGTTCCGATTGTTCTGGATCCTAAAGGACTCACCACCACGTCCCAGGATGGAATATACTTGAATCTTCGAAAGATCACAACTGCAGCGGGTTAACCTTCTCATAATTAACGGGTCAAACACGTCCTACTTAAGTTTTTTACTTTTAAACCAATGAAGATAACAAAGAGTACAATTATATTATTTAAGTGTCAGACTTGGCGACCTATTCTAGAAATAAATTTAACATCGAAACTTCGATTCAAATCGGTTGTCTACGAAACTGTATAATTCTGTGATATTATTGAAATACTTGAATAATAATTTGGCGTTGTCCATCTTGTACCTTCCTAATTGCATTTTTCGGCCGTTTTCCATTCTACAACGTTGTAAAAAATATAATTACATAAGAGGATAAACTTTGCGCAACATAAGACCAAAATAAAGATCAGTACTTCCCCGAAGAATCATTTTTAATTGATTTTATCAATAAACAACTTTAAGGTACTATTTCGCTTCTTTTTATCTCAAATAGTTGTGTTGAATTTATTATAAACACTAATCACTGCGATCAAATTTTATTATGTATTGATTATATCATTTTATTTCGTGACTTTAAGGATATAAGAATTTGAACAGGGCCAACATAATAGTATATTATGCAACAAGGGCGTAAAATACGATTTTACGCACTAGTGTGATCGCCGCGTACGAGTGCCCGGCGATGCCGGACACGAGTGACGCCCGATCACACGAGTGAGTAAATCGTACGCCCTTGTTGCATACGATATTGTTTGCAACTATGTGCGTAAAATTCGTTACATACCTATACACAATACTAGGATGGGGAAAGAAAGGAAGGTGGGATCGGTAGGGGCGGGAAGGAGCAGGTCCACGGTATCTATGATACAGATAAACTGTATCATAAAGTGACATTTTACGCACTCAAAGTAGGGCGTAAAATCGAATTTTACGCACAGTGTTGCAAAAATGATAAAAGGAATGAACGATCGAATTTTGTTTCTAAGATTAATCATAGATATTCAAAGGGTTGGATAAACAAGATAAGAGAATTTGTTCCTTACAATTGGTTATTAAGATTAATGAACAAATTGATAGAATCTTCTTACGATTGATTCTGCAATAAATGATTCCACTTCGTTCACGCGATGATATGCATATATGTATATAATATGTATATATACATACATATTTGTTTTATTCACTTAATTCTCATTTACAAAAGAGACTAACCGACTGGCCGCTCACCACATGGCCTGTTCGCTTACTTACAATTAAATCTCTGTAATATATTAGTACGACACCTTGGAATCAAATTGGAATGATGGACACCGTTGGCATACGGCATCCTGCCACCCCATTCGTATTGTTCGATGACGATTTCAATGTTAGATTGACAACGTAATATTCCACTTTCATATGTATTCCTTTTCGATAGGATTGTTTAATGAAATTTAACACGTTGGCTGCCACGGGGGTCACCGGTGACCGGCACCCGAAATTTTTTACAATCAAATAATTAGCAAAAGAAATGACGAAACAAACCACGGATAGCGTTATCATTAAGCTAATAATGCTAGCTATCGATTTGAAAGGTTAAATTTAAAAATTAGTTGATTGTATTGTTAATAATTAGGATTTCAACGTGTCTGACTACACACGTCCGTTTTCACTGTGGCAGTCAACGTGTTAAATATAACCACTGTCAATCGAAGCATACACCCTACATATAAAAACGTTGGTGCGTATATGTATATGTCTGACCATCACGGCTGAACCACTGAAGCTATTCACCTTATATTCACACCATATGTTCGTGTGGTGCTCCGGATTGTTTTCGTCGTGTTAAACCCCCTAGGTGGCGCTGGGGTCGCTTTTTTTCGAAAATTCTTATTTATGATCGAATAATTAATTTAAATAAATATTCACATAATATTTATTTAAATAACATAATGAATTTCATTTCATTCTTATTAAAAAAATTCCTACCGTAATTGAAATACATTTCAAAACGAATCTTGGAATAAAATAATTATTTTAGGCAGAACAACGTTTGCCGGGTCAGCTATTTATTATATTTATGGCAATTTCTCGTTCTTAAAATTTGGACGATTTTGAGGAAAATTTCTCGAATAACTGGGTAATTTAATTGCTAATTTAATACTACGTTTTATAAATTAATCAAGATCATTATATCAGGTTTACTGTAACTCATAAATTGTTACTTTGGCAATTATGATAAATCAAAATGAAAATACTATTATTTTGATTAGATTATGTAAGATGTTAAGTTTTGTTTAAGAAAGAGATATAATTCAACAGAAGTAAATTTAAACAATTCTGTTATCAAACTGATTATAACAATTAATATCCTAACCAAAATATGACTGTTCATTTTTCTAACTTTGTAAGATCTTCACAAGTGCCTAAATAAATCGTTTTCAATAACTCTAATGGTATAATTAACGACTTTAATCAATATCTTTAATCGTGGTTTTAGATGGATTAATAGCACACCCACCAACCAATGACGACTATCTAAAGTGTTTCAGTAAAACAAAATACTGCACTACTACCTCTTTATCCCAAAGGAGAGATCAGATTACGTTAAATTAGTAATTTAATCTCCTTCTGAGAAAGGGAGTGTATCTCTGAAAAAGTGTCTCCTATTTAACAAAGAAGAAAAGAAAGGTCTAGGTTTGTAATCAAACCTATATATGCCTGTATAGTACCAAGGCATATACTACAGTAATATACCATAGTAATCTATGTTCCATTAACTAAGATGGACTCTATAATACTGGTATATACCATAATGAACCTACACGCCATAGTGCCAAGGTACTTACCATAGTACCAAAGTACATACGTACCATTACACCGACATATACCATAGCAGTGAAAGATTTTCCACGTCAACAATAAAATTTTATGTTTCGTCCACCATTGACAATCGTCGTCGAACAACAACGAACCGGTGCTTGAATGTGTTTCATGATACTCTTACACACAATAATAATAATATTAGTAATAATAATAACTATACAATTCATCGTTTACAATATCGTGATATAGAAACTCGCCAGCGAGCTCAGCCGTTATTTCACGTCCTCCGTTCCATACATCTCTCTCTCTCTTTTTCTCTCACACCGTTTCTCTTTCTATCCAAGTAAATATACGTTTACACATTCATCTAGGATGTTAGTATTTTGTTCGCGTATCTTGAGCTGTTCCATCCCCACGCTAATTGCAGCCCATCCTGTTCACCTTTATCGTCCATTCACAGGCTACGCGTTAACCTTCACATTGGTCAGGTGAATTTTTCATTCATAAATGATTATGTGTCGTCCGTGAAACGATATATAGCAGTTTTATGAATTTTATATCAACCGTCGAACAAATGAATTCACAGTGAGTTGGTTCAGAGATATGGGATCAACGGCGTACGGATTGGATAGAGCGACAGGGCTGAGATTAAGTTAGTTTAAGAATCAGATACTAGGAACTTTGAGATTTTAAATTGTGAAATTTTGTGACTAATTAAGGGGTAATGGGTACAGGTTGTTTCTTGGTTGTTCCACCATTAGAGATCCAAAAATGTAACTGGATAGGGATTAGGACTCGCACCCTCTTCTTACCAAAAATTATTGAAGAAGTGGAAAAAACATCTTGTCAACCTATGAAACTTTATAATTAATGAGAATAAATATCTAAGATGAAAAACAATATGCAATGCACCTTTTTTATTCAAATTGTGTTAGAATTATTAATATGTTTGCATATTGGTTCTAAATAAAAATCAAAAGCAGGAATGAAAGAAATTTATGAAAAGTGTAAAACGTTTAGAAGAACGTAAAAGGAACATTTATCATAAAATACCTATTATAATTAAAGAAATATAAAGAAACCAATTGCAATAGAATAATCAAAGGTGGCAATACGTATCTCCACAATCTGGAGACGGATTAAGGGGACATATCACCAGGACATATCCTTTTTCATAATTTTCTCAGTTTCAACAAAATATTGTAGAAATTGGAGAAGTAAATAATATTATACGTAAACTTTCGAAACTGTTATCAATTTGTGATAAAATCGAATGCCCGTTACATTTTCATATTTTAATTTGAATTGAATCAATGTAAAATCATCAAATAAACTCTTCCTTTTTGATGAAAATCTCAAATGTGAAAACACATTTTATCGACTAAAAATCAAACTGGTAGAATTTTCACGTTTCGATGTAATGTAATTTTTGATTCGTAAAATTGAAATTCATACAGAGATAAAATTCAAGTTGCCCGAAAATTTCATGTAGATATTGAAAAATTTGTCGTTAGAAACCTAAAATTTTCTTATCTATAACGGTGTAATCGACGGGGTATGGGGGGAGAATCGAATGACTCCTCTGCGACGGAGTGCAACTGGGGAAAACGACACTCCTCGCACCATCGCGCACAAATCCACGTACGATTTGTTTTCCTGGGCGCCAATGCCGCAGCCCTTCCGACTGCTCAGAAGGAGAGCGATACTCAGGGGAGGTTAAAGAAAATTTGACCCACGAGCGTGTTTGGTTATTTACTTTAATTAGCCTCGACGGGGCTTAATAGGATTCGACGAAACCGACAACAAAGGTGCCCTTCGTTCAAACACGAGGTACGAATTCAACGGTTAGCCTGGTGCAAACCGTTACGAATCCAATTTCGAACCGTCGAAACTCGAAAATTGAAGCGATACCGGGAAGCGAGTCGTAGGGAAATACGATCGTGGGGTTGGCCTCGAGAGTCCTGTCGCCAAAGTCACGCGGCGGAAAAGAAGGACGATAGCGGACCCGACGGTTTTCCCGCTGGTGTTCGTCGATCATCTCACAAACTCTCTGACACCCAAAAATTTAATACTAGGAGGCGTGTGTCCTACCTGGACATCGGCGACGGGTGATCTCTCGTCAACCGTCCACGTGGCTGGAGTCTCTCGGCATTCGCATGAATAACAAAAAAAAAGAACAATTCCCGGCACGAATCAAGTAAATTGTCATAAAAAAGGTGGGGAAACTCACTCATTCTTCCTTAATACAGGCACGGGGGTCGCAGGACGCCGCGGTGGAGACGAGGACTCGCCAGAGCGGAGGGAGCAGGGCAATCCTTCAAAGACTAACCTCGTGGCGAGGCGATAATTTGCCTCGTCACAAAGGATAAAATAAATAATTGTTGATAAATATTTCCAAATTTCTTAGTTTCATAATTTCAATCGATGGCGTAGCAACCTTTTACACGATCATTGATAATTACGTTTGCAATAAATAAATAAATAAATTGTGGAAGACTCGCGTCATGTTCAATCGTTCTTCACTGAACGATTTCGAAACGGGTATCCCATCAACTTCCAAGTGATATTCTGGTCAATGGTTTAATTATAACGTAATATTTTCATTTGGATTTAATTGAATTCGTTGGATCCCCGGGGCTAACAGCCTGACAAATGAGTTATCCGCTTTGCAACAAAATATTATTATTATCTGTACCGTGAACTCATTAATTTGCTATCTCGAATACAAACATCCCGCTGATTATCTTTCATCTACTATTCTGAATATTATCATCGTCGTATGCATAATAATAAAAAGAGTACAATGTTGAAACATTCAACAGTTCGTATCATATCCCAATTTCTGTATGAAATCTCGTAAACTATTAATTTTTTTTTAATATCGCAACTTGGTACTTATTTATACAGAATAAAAAAATGGAATTTTAAAGAAATTATATCAGTTGATTTTGAAATAATGCAGTGATGTGTACTAAAAGCTCCCCCCCCCCCCCCCCCTACGAATTTTGTAGTGAAATTCAAAATACACTGAGAATTTTTAACACAATAAAATTTCAATACATAAAACTTAACTTCTTAGTAAGATTTAATTTATCAAAACGCTTCTATTAAAGTAATTAATTTACCACCAGTTTTGATCCATTAAAAGAGTTCAAATTAAATAATTTTAATAACAAAATTTAATCAAACATAGCATTAAATAAATAAAGCCACATAACATATTTAGGTATGTCATATCCACAATGGTCATCCATATTTCTATCCATCAAAATTCGAACGTGAATCTTATCTTTCAAACTGGACGCCTGAGTCAGAATGATAAAGGTGAACATAATAACGATGAGAAATTATCTCGATTTGTCTCGATTCACAACTTCCTCGCCACATTCTCATCGATACACGTCCATTTAACGATCTACGTTATCACTTACTCGCTAATTAGCTTTGTTTTCTGTGATAAAGTTTATTGAACAAACGACGAGACACGATCCACGAAGGTTGCAGATAAGGATATAACCCTCGTACGACGGTGCCTGGGTCTTTCTGAACCCTAACATGCTACGATCAAGAGTGACCAATCGATAAAAGGCAAAAGTTTTGCGTCAGAAATCGACGGTAATCTCAGAGATAAATTTATTCAATTCACGATATTATTGGCAATCTTAATAATCTACCTAGCCAATTTTAATAACCTGTTTCTAGTTGCTTATCTTTTGATCCTATTTAATTGAATTGAATTGAATTAGCATGAATTAGAATAATATATGTGAAATAAAAACAAATAAATGTAAAGATCCATAATAAATATTACTGCACATAATGTTACCTTTGCTTATGCCGATACACGTTAGGTAGTAATTACAAATCCAAACAGACCCGGGCACCATTTCTTATGTACACCGTTGAACATTCTAGTCATCCCTAGGAAAAAAATGTTGATGCAGAGAAAAGAAGGTCCTAATCATTGGTCTCAATATTTAATAAAAATTACTACACATTATATCTAATATACATAAGAAAAGTATTTAATTTAATATTCATTTCGGAGCTAGTTCATTTATTTAGTAACAAGATAAAATCCAAAGGTTAGGATAACTATCGTACCAAGATATAATTTCCATTAGCTTTCGAGTGTAAAATGAATAGAGGACCATGTTTCCATTTTTCCTAGGAAAAACCAGATTGTTCGATACTGTATCCGACCATTTACCTTCCAAAGGATGGTAAAAGAGAAAGGAAAGACGGGGGTGGTGATATTTGTGGAATTCGGGTGTCACACATTGGCCCACATTTTCCAGGATCGTCCACAAGGAGAAAACGATCGATTACGCTCCGTTAATTGACGGGAATAATTAGGATACGAGAGCTACCTCGGCGCGAATAAAACGTTCAATTGACGAGTAGAAACGTGACATCGTGCTACCTACGATACGATTGGACCTTCGAGTTTTTCAGGTTCCGTGTTTCACTTATCTTCGTTCGATCTTCAAACGAAGCTTCGAAAATAATGTTACTCAGGGAGTACGATTGTCCGACACAGATGGTCCGAGAATTCGCGATGGAATGGGGTAGATACCTAATCCTAATTTACCGTAGAGGAAAAAACAAATAAAAGACATTGACAAGGGTCAGGCACAGACAGTAAGCGATCGATTGGAAAAAGCATCCGATCCCAAATTAATTAACACTTTGAGGGTCATATTATTTAATTTTTAGCGAGATCTTATTATGCAATCCTTCCTAAACTATTGTATGTTTTCTTGTTTGGTCTCCTATCAATGGGTAGTTGCACGCAAATTGTTAAATAAAGATCCTTCCAATTAGATCATTTATTTTCTGTAATTTCATTATATTAATTTCTACGATGTTTGCTTGCTTTTAAAGTGTGTAGTTTCAAGTTTTAATAGAAATCTTCACGAACAGATAAAAGAGATTATTTAAAAAAAGAAAAAAAAATGGGTGATTCTTAAATGGATACAATGATTCCAGTTGGTAAAATCGAACGCTTTTTCGCCTCGTACCACCTGGAAGTTTAATAATTTACGTTACAGAGTGTGCACAACATCTTACGTTGCGACTGAAAAGAAATTATACAAATGTTACAAATGAATTTCAACGCTAGAACTACCAGACGAGTCGAAACGACTGGCTTCAGGTTTCTTATTATAAATTTAAATAAAATTGATCTAGATGCTACTGTAGAAATGGATGTGTTGGCTTTTATCGAGACAAAGAATTACGGTATATACCAATACGTGTCTCATCCTCCATTTATTTTCAATTTCAAAATAAGTATATTGACGGTAGTTGTAGCGTTAAGACATATAAAAATAGACTGGAAGGTGGACCCGATTAAAGCTCTGACTTGAATACGACACAGCATCATGGCGTTAACAAATACCCCATGAATTTCTAATAAAAAACACATTTTTCTAACAAGAGAGCATACCGAAGTGTCGAGCACCGATTTTCATGAAATTTGGTTGTAACATAGTTCTCAAGAATATTTAACACATGTTTTCTTTTTATCCGCCATCGTACGGAAGGGGTGAAACCAGCACACAAAGCGAGGAAGCGTCAAACCTGTTTTGTTCAATAACTCGGAAGCTAATACAGATAGAAGTAAACTAACGTACACAAGTTTACGTTATGTATTATGATTGTTGAAAATTACCGTGCCAGTCAACAAACTGTAAGTCAAAATGTATGTTAAAATGCATAAGAAACGCGTATAAAAATTACCAAATGTTTACACGACTCTCAACAAAGTAAGTACTGTTCTGAATTTTTGTACATATGAAGTTACATTCGTAAGAAAGTAGAAACCTTACACTTTAATCCAGTTCTTGTTTTATGTCGATATCTTTATTCATTTCTAAGATGTCGTTGAAAGCGAACGTAATTTTTGATAATATTTCGCTGCCGCCGTCACGCTCGAACCACATCAATGAGTGTCTAGCGGGCCAGTCACGTGGTCAATGTTTACGTTTAACCCTTTTACTAATACTATTAGTGCGTACACACTTCCTGACAAAAACTACGTCGCGGCGGTCATTCATAATTACCCTCTTACGCACCGAGCGCCATGCGAACTTTGAAACCCTATATCTCAAGAACTCATTAAGACATCGCGTTGCAACAAATGCGTTATTAAGTACACACTTTCCCTCATCATCCGAGCTACTTTATATTTAAAATTTTGCAAGCTTTTCACATTTATTGCCAGGTTGTTTTACACTATAACATTGTCTACAAACAGGGGTCTCCAAACTTTTTAGGCCAAGGGCCACACTGAATATTTCACAAAGTCGGGCGAGTCAAGACTTAGCACACCGTACCGACACACTATAACTTCCCTAAAACAAAAATCTATGTATGTCACTTATTGTAAGTTTTCAGGATAATTATGTATCTCAGATATTGTGTTTCTTAATTGGTCGTTACATAAAAATATCTGATTATTATTTTGTATGATTTACTTACATTGTAAATTTTACAATGTAATCAAAATAAACTATGGTGGGCCGGATGCTGGGTATGTTCGGCTCATTAACGCGGGACAGATTGGTAGTGCTCGCGGGCCGTAGTTTGGAGACTCTTGGTCTAAAACATCAACATCTCTCTTTAAAGAAATATAATAATTTGTGTATGAACGTAGCCAAAAAATTTCAAATGAAACAACTTCTGTCATAATGCGAAAACTAAGTTTCAATTATATAGCATTTTATACGTGATACGTTTCTCTCTCCAAACGTAGAAGAAAAGGGGTCATCGTTTAACAAGAAGAATTAACACAAACGTGCTGTCTTTTAATATATTATTTATATTTAGTTTCAGAGATATTCAACAACATCCCATTGGCACACCTCACTTTGAAGGCTGTTTCCGCTCCTTCAACGCGAACGATGGTAGATAGAAGAAAATGTGAAAAATATTTTTACGAGAGCTACATTGTAGCCAAGTTTCATTCGAAATAGGTGTGATTGACATTTCGGTATGTTCTCACGCAAGACATTGAATTAATCTCTTCACGTGGCTTCGACGGAGAAGAATCGAACAAGCGTCGCTTGAAATGCAAAGGGCAGCTCGCTCGGACGCAGGATCGTCGTAGTAAACGGGGGAAAAAAAAAATGAAGAAGAAGAAGAATGTTTTTGGGTCAGCGAAGACGATAACGTAAGACTAGACTTCAACAATACATGCGGCATATAAACTACCGTACAGACACACTGCTGGTGGAGTATAAAAATATAAACATCTAAAAAAAAATGAAAACAGCGAGACGCAGAGAACTGATCGTGTGTCGAGGATAGAAAAACTGATTTTAGAAGGGTCTTCTACGTTTAGGCTAGCACACACGTTCCTATTCCTCCCCGAATATCGCTGAACAAGGCCGTGGACAGATTTGTCGATCCATTAAAAATTTAGAGAACAAACGAACTTTACGTCTGGGTCGACGATCATAATAGTTGTTGTGACAATTAGACAGAATTAGGGTTCAAATTGATTATTTCAATGACCTTGACATACGTACTTAGCGAAGATCAATGTTTCGATTGATTTCATGTGTAAATATAGGATGGAACATCTGCTACTATTATTTATAGGAAAAAAAAAAAAAGAAACATGATTAAAGTAAAATTGCACGGTTTCATGAAAGACATAAAGTGTTGGTTAACAATTATTCCTTTTCTTGACCATAAAGCTTAGCATTTATATTACGTTATATGAATTATTCAGAAAACCTTGAAATAGTACACCCAGTACACCGCGAAATTTAAAATTCAAATTTCAATCAAGCAGAGCAGGACATTATTAACTTTACTTTGCACTTAAAATTTTAACGTATGGATTTCACTACACGGTTGGAATTAAATAAATATTTGTGTATAAAATTACTTAGGACACAACCATTTGAGTAGCATAATAAGCCCTGAGAAAAGCAGTACTCTGTGGCCCCAGTTCATTCATAGAAATAAAAATGTGAACGGTGTAAGTAAATAAACTTAAAATCCAAATTTTTTTATTTAGGAGCCTCAATATACCTTAAAAAGTCACCGACACAGGATATCGGGTTGCATATTAAGGTCACTGAAATCGCTAAAGTGGACCCTATTCTACACAATTATCGAAATATCAGCAGATAAAAGGATTCAAAGCGATTCAGGATCATTTTGTTTGATCATCCGTTTGCAGTCTTTTACAATCAGAGGAAGACACCTTCTCACGAGGAAATATCATTTATTTAACATTCATCTAAATTTCTGACAGATCAACAAAATTGTTTCCCATGCGGGTCGTCGAGTTTCGCGACGCGTACGCGATAATTGTTCGTTTTCGTTTCTCTGTCTCTTCTTCTCAGAGAATTTTTTTTTTTTTAGAGATCATTGAAGGGAAATGAACTTTCGATCATAATTTATTCGACACGATACGTACTTCTGTATTCGTTCCATTCTCTATCAGCGCCTGCTTCTTATAATTTTCTGTGTGTGCTTTTTCCCTGTTCTTTCTTCGTACGATCTTCGTTCAATTATTATATTTATAATTATTTATATTACGTTATGCTCTCGTCTCGATGGGAGTTGCATACTCTTTTTTTTTTTTCACGTCTTTGTATACATTGCGTCTTGCATATATTTATATATATATTTTTTCTTGTATGCATATATATGTATGTATGTATAATAACGAACAACATTAAGGATTATTCATTAGGCTATTCTTTTAATTGGACAATAAATAAAATAGTCTATATACCGTGTCTTCTGTTCCTCTATTCTTTCAGGCCGTCCATTTATAATCTCTCTTTCCCTATCGTGTTCATTTCTTCTATTTTTCTTTCTTTCTAATTGTATCATTTCGCTTGACACTCGTCGAAACGCGTGAATAGTTAACATTAAAAAATCTCATTATTCATCGTTTTCATTTTGCTAGTTCACTCTCCCTCCCTTTCGCACAGCTTCTCTTTCACTCTGTCATTCGCGCTACTCTCGGAACGGAGATCGATAATTAGGAGCAATATACATATATTTGGTATTTGCCACCTGTTCGACAGTTTGGCTTCGATGCGAACGTTAATTACACTCACACGTTCTCTGGCTACATTTGGAAACAGCTAATCGACATACTACACGCACGTGCTATAAGACATCTTTCTTTTTTATTCAAATAATTCGAGAGACTTTCCTTGTTGCGACAGAACAGACTCTTTGTGCGAACGTTTCTCCTTTGCCTTTTCATCGAAGTGGAAGCTTCACGAAGTGGCGGTGCATACATCGATACTCGATCGAATTTCCTCGAATTTCTAGTTAAAAAAAAAAAAAAAAGATTCCCTCGAATCATATACGTTCGAACAGAGACTCGTCACGATACCCGTGATTCTCGATCGATCGTCGATCGCGTCGTCTGGATCAATCGGAAAGTCTCGTCAGAAATTCCTTTACGAAGAACATTTATCTGGTCTGAGAACGTCTAACCGTTCGAAAGAACACGAAACTCAGCTTCTACGATGCGTAAATCAGATTTTCTTCTCGTTTAAACCAGCTTCCCGGGGTCACAACAACGATATCCCGTTCACCGTTGCTGTCAGCCTTCGTCAAACGATCTTTGGCTCCGTCTGCCCTGCTCGATCATTGATTTTCCTCGGTTGACGCGTGAGAAGGCGACGAACGAACCGTGTGTAACCGTATTTAACCGCTGCAACACATGAAATTCTCAGCCAGCCACTTGTGCAAGCCCGTCAACTGTTTCTCGGAAGAGTCTTCGACCGTTAGGCCGTATCACTTGATTTCCTCCCGGCTTGGTGATCGTGGAGGGTGCGAGGACAACGGGGCCTCCGACACCTGTCTCTTGGGTCGAAAGCTGGCCGTCAACGAGGAGATCCAACCGCTGGGGGACTGAGAGGTCTGATCATGCAGAGAGTCGCTGTTGCTGTTGCTCCTGGTGCTGTCGATGCTCATGCCCGACTTGAACCGCGACAATAAACCTGGCGAGGACTTCTTGGACGACGCTGGCGAGGAGAACGCGGGCTTCTTCCGGGCCTTCGTCGACTCTTTGTACAGCATCGAGTCGAGGCTACCAGTGTGGCCGCGTTCTTCTGCCTTTTTTGGCTCCAACGAACCTAACAATACGTTCTCGGCCTGTTTCGCCATCTTCGAGATGTCCTCCATACTTGCAGAGCTCCTTCTGATCTCAACCTTGTTCGTCTCCTCCTGCACACTCTCGCGAGACGTTCGCGCTTCCTTCACGACGATCTCGGGTTTCTGGTTCTTCGCACGCACTTCGATTTCCCCGAACTCGACGTCCACGCTTGACTGGTCCTTCACCTCCTTTAAACTTTGCGATTTACCCTCTGGATTCGAGAAATTTCGCCTGTGCTTCGACAATGAAGTTTCACAGGACGCACCAGGAAGAGCCTCCAACGAGGTGGACGACCTCTTCTCCTTGGCGAATACCGTTCTCCAGCTTTTGTTCTTACAATCGGTTGATTTCCTCACCTTTGGCAGCGTCATTGCTCGTTTGTCCACCGAGGACAGCTCCACCACCGTCGTTATAGCTTTGCTCTCCTTAACCGAGGGCTTCATCAGGTTGCATCGTTTGCAAACTGATAATGAATTGTTATGTCTGGAGGAAGTGGTGGCCGTGGCCGGGTTGCTCACCGAGTTGCTTTTATTCAACGTCTTCGTCACGTGTTTGGTGGGCTTCTGAATAGGTGGCTCTTTCGAGTCGAAACTGATGCTCAAACGGTCCGTAAAATTCCTAAGTCTAGAGAAGATCGACTTGTGATTATTTGATCCGGTTTTATCGTCACAGCAGCAACGGAGTCCAATCGATTCTCTTTGAATCTCTTTGCGACTAGGCGACCTGACCTCCTGATCGTTCTCCGTTAAACTGTTCGTCTTCTTCACATTGTTCCTTGGTTGCGTCTCAACCACCGCGTTACCGTTTCCCTCGACCAGCTTCCGTTCGTTTAATTTCGCGTCCAACAACGCCAGTTCGTTTTTCTCCAGCTCTTCCAGGATCCTCGTCCCGTCTGCCGATCTTGCGCTCACCGGCGAACTCAGATTGCTGCCCAAATTCTCTCCTTTGCTGCGTCTTCGTTCGTGCTCCCTGACAGCCCTGGCCAGGTCGTGATTATGATAATCCAGTGACGACTTCTCGCGACTACCCTTCCGGCTACCAGGATAGCTTCTCCTACCTGTTGGCGGACCGGCCAGTGTGCCCTCCGTCGAGATCTTGAACTTTAGCGTTTTCTCGCTAACCTCCACTTCCGTGGCTGTCTCTGGATCCGAGCTTTCGAGGTTCTCCGCCTCTTCCCCTGTTAGATTCTCTGTGATGTCTTCGTCGGTGGATCGTGATCGCGAATGGATCGTGCCGGCCGAACGTTTCGATCGCATACTATGCGACGAGGTAGACTTCACTACCGCCGACGTACGATTGCCGCCGGATATCGTGGTCATTGGAGTCGACTCGCCTAGGTCTGCCACGCTTTTTCTGTGATGACGCTCGTCTTTCGCTGCTTCGTTCAATTTACGGTAATACTCCAATGTCTCCCTCACGGGTTGTACTATTAGGCTCTGGAACAGAGATTTTCAGTTCTTGTAATTCTTTGATCTTTCAGGGTTTGATGCAGTGGAGATATTTTGAAAATAATTCGACATTCTTTGGTCTGATTTATAAAACATTAAGTATTTAAAAACCATTCGGCAGATAAAATAAAATGTTATAAAAATATTGTACACAAAAAACATCAAACATTTTAGTGACCTATCATTAAAATCTAAATTATAAATGTTTCATGCGGTATCAATTTTAACGTATCAAACGATAATGATACTTTTTAACAATATTCTACGTCTTGACAAAACAATTCCATTTGCAGGCTTGCATTTTTAATGCGCGATAACTCGAAAGGTTGTATCCGTTAGGACGATAAATGTACTTGATATGATAGAGGCGATAATAAAAGGTACCTGCAGCTCGGGTAATAGTTCCCCGAGGGCCTCAAAAAGTGGAAGTAAAACGAAACCGATGAAACTGACTTGGGACGAAGGTTTCGTTACTTTGTCACGATCCATAAACGGCGTCACAGGGAGTCCTTCGAGCTTCTCTGCGTCGCTTTGCTTAAAGAATTCTTGAAGCAACCTATCCAGCCACGGTTCCGCCACTTCCATCGGTCGGGCCTCGTTGCTTATGTCCGCCACTTTGATGAGGATCATCGATAACTGAAACAGATTGAAAATTTCTTGATAAAACTTTAAATCCTAATCCTGATTCCAAAAATATGCAAATACTATAGAAGCCAACTATCTTCTGGCAAATATACTATTGTCTATTAAAAGTTGATTGATCGAACGACGAGTTAGCTCGTCATGCACAGTGCAGCTTTCTTAGCAAAGTACTGATATTATATCAAGTTCGAGAA
This sequence comes from Stelis phaeoptera, assembly GCA_943735885.1. NCBI lineage: Eukaryota > Metazoa > Arthropoda > Insecta > Hymenoptera > Megachilidae > Stelis > Stelis phaeoptera. The sequence continues at coordinate 9,259,925 of OX030930.1, forward strand.
ATTTCTCTCTGTTAGAATGGACCATAGAATGAACTAATAATTTTGATTTCAATATTATAATAAACGTTTAAATAGGGACGACAATTGTGTACTGTAGTTATGGACAAAGAAAATTATTTAAAATACATTTGTATTACTGTCATTTCTCGTTACATCCTCGTAAAAACCAGGACCTACCAGATTGATATGAGCCTTGTTGGAGTAATCGAATTCCGGGATGATATCGGTGAACTGTCCAAGGATCTCGTTATGCCTGGCCATGTCCGTCGCCAGAATACATCTAATGATCCCTTCGCGTACTATTCGATACGTCGTATTATCCAAAGACGCGAGTATGTTGCACTCGGGGGCTTCCAAAACACGAAACGCCACCGAACAATGATGATTCTCCAGAGGTGAGATGTCGTTGTATCGCAAAGCCAACTCGGTACGAGCATTGATTTGATAGATATTATTGTATCCCGGATGATCCAGATCGTGACAGATGGAGGAGACGATCAATATGAAAACTTCCAGGTCGCCGATCCGTGACGGTAGATCCACTGCCCATGCTATCGCGTACATCTGTCAAAATCGATCAAAATACTCGATCATTAAACAATGTGGCAGATACTTGATACAAAACAAATTGTGACTAATACAAAACACTTTTAACGAACGTGAAATCCTTTGGATCACTACGTACATTTTAAGGATCGATGAAGTGACGATTCACAGAAAATCTTCAAATAACAATTGAATATATAAATGTATGCCGTGAACTAATTTTGACGTACACAATTTTTGTTATTTGCATTTATATGTTAAACTATTGTATAATAATATAAAACGTAGTATATTCAATAATTAATACGAAAACGTATAGAAGCACTTAGCAGCAGAGATGGTCGAAGCAAAAGGGTTAACTCGAATGGTGCTTCCTTTGTTTGAAAATTATTATAAACTAAAGTTTATTAAACATTTCCGCAGAATTTAGTTGCCAACTTAATACTATAGTCATTGTACGTATTTAGCAGATAGAAAAGCAAGATATGCAGACATTACAGTCAAAGTGTAAAATAAGTTCTCAAAAAATAATATCCTCGTCTTAAAATTTACTGCGCACTTTACAATTCAAATGCAAGCAATATTCAAGAAATAAACTTTCAACTCGTGCTCGTATCATCCCATAAAAGAAGTCCATTAAAATGCAATTATCACGAACACTAACTCTACGTTACGCCTCTAGGAACGCGTACGTGAATGCTCACCATTTGCGCCACACAGAAACAGTGCCTGAAGTTATGGAACGGCACTTCGTTATAATTGTTGTAAACTTCGTAGAGGAAGTTCCTCAGGATTGGTAAAGGAATGTTAAACTTTTGAGGTAGGTTCAGCTCGACGAACATCGTCTGCAGCATCAACAGGAGCTCTTCGTCCTCCCATTGTCGTGCATCGAAAGCTGGAGAGCGCAGCCATTCTCGAACGTTGGACGACACTGATACGTCGCTAAAACAAATTTACAAAATATTATGACAGCTAGCTCGGTAATTCAATATCCATTAATTATTTATTCGAACCCGTGTGATCTTTAATCTGTAATAAATTTCGAAACGTTCACACGCGCGCAAAATAAACAGTGCAAGTTTCTTTTAAACCTAACTACTACTTTGAAAGATCGAATAAGATCAGAAATTTTTTAAATAAATTATAGATTATTTGGGACACGCCTTTTTATGGGCGATGTCGATTATATATGAGTGGTATACAGGGAATCAATTTCTATTCAATTACTAGATTATATCGCGTGTTTACTTGAGTCAAAGGAAAAGCTGATCTTCACTCAAAGCTTCGAGTTTCTGTTCGATCGTCAAAGCTTTGCTCCGTATGAAATTAATCAGACTAATATGTCATTACATCGTAGTACGGTTGCTGGCTACAGTCAGTACTTTGTGGGATGATGGATTATCTGTTTATTGAACTAAATCAACATAGAGACTGATGTACGATGGATTGGAATTACATTAGAAACATATCGATTTGCCAGAGTAATGCGATTATCACAGAAAGCATACGATTATCACCGCAATAATAGGTTTCTGTTCGGGTATCTAAAATAAATGAAATATGCACAATCGGATTCAACATATTCAGTTCTATTTTATTAGTATAATTACTTTTCAGAACAACCTTTTCCTTTTATCAAAGGCGCACTTTAATTTTCTGATTATGTTACCGAACTTATAATACAAGAGATTTTTATTCAATATACATTGAAATTAGTTTGAAAATCTTTCGATATTTGAATTGCACAATTTCTAAACAATTTTAGAAAAGTAGCTTTTCTATTAGTTTAATAGTATTACAGTTAATAGTTTTTCAATTTTTCTAAATATTTTCCATTGTTTTGAACCCTTTTATAAATACTACTTTACTTGCTTGTTGCTACTACAATTCAAAATATAAGATTCCTTCCTCTTTGGTAATTGATGTAAGAAAAATAAGAGGTTTTGGTTATCGGGAATATTATTATGTATTAGAGTCGAAACATTATTAGCACCCCTCTAGAATTTTGTTATCTTAACCAAATTTGGTTTCATTTTTAAGCTGTATTATTATTTTCGACGCGACAAAAACAATTCATCCGTTTTCCTGCTGATTAATAGAAAAGCGGCTCTTCTAAGAATTGTATTTTCAAGTAAAAATAAAGGCAGCCCAAAATGTAAATGCAACTAATTTTCTAACTTTCCTTTTTCGAAGATTAGGTGGTTGCAGTACGAGCAACTTCTTGAAATACAATTACAACGTCCTAAGTAGGACCCGATGAGTCGAGATCAAGGTAGGATCAAGGAAATCAAGGAAAACCACGTGATAGTGGAGACCGCTAATTGGCAATTCACATTTAGCTCGCGCATCAAATCGCGGTACGCGATGATGCTCGCTTCTAATGCTCATCATTATAAGCCGGCAATGGCAGGTTATTAAAGAGATAACGGTAGATTAATAACATTTCATGGTAACATGACAGAGCTTCTGGTACCATCAAGGATCGTGAAATTCGATGAGATCGAACAAGACAGAGAAACAATCTACATTTGAATTTGCTTCTCATTCGTGGTGTTACTTTTTAAACCAGCGACGGTATGACGGGTATGACATATCTCATCGCTTTTACAAATAACATTACTTTATTCGTAAGTTAACGATGGATGCTATTGGTCTTTAGTGTACGCATTGTATACGTTGTTCTTTGGTTTTAGAGAATCTATGGTATACATGTAGGCTTTCAGCTTCACCTTAATTCGACAACGTTTAATGTATTATAACCACCACGTCCAACAACATAAGCCAATTGTGAAATCTAATATGTCATTTTCATAGCTCGCTATCTATTCTTTTCATTCAGCTTTTGCGAGGTAAATAATCTGGCGTAAACGTTTCCTTCCGCAAAGACTGCTATTTTTACAAATACCTTTTTACAAGTCCCTCGCGCGAATCATCAGAAACTGTAAGATTTGTAAATTATAAAAAGAAAACTGTGATTTAAAATGTTTGCAGAGAATTATAAAACGAATGAAAGACGTATAAAAGTTGTAAATTAACTGATTATAACCCACAGTTAAAAAGGGTTTACCATCGATGCTCGAAAGGATAGAGAATTCTTCACCAAAATTTCGTTTAAAGACTGTTCATTAAATGGATGAAAATAATTATTCCCGAATTTAATTAATACCTTTGTTCACTTTCCTTTCGTCACCTGTTAATCTCGCTAGTCAATCGAATCTCGATTAAAATGACCCATCCGCGAAATTGAAAACACCGTTGCCGAATCTCTCCCGAAAGGATCCAAACGTTAGTTTCAAAAAAAAAAAAAAAAAAGAAAGCACGTCGTCGACCGAGAAGATGCTTTATTTTCCAAATCTCTAGCAGTAAACCAGCATATTTCCGTACGGTTTCCACGAATATCGATTCGTGGCATTTGCATTAGGCGCGATCGATGTGTATTCGTGTTCGCATACACGGCACGTTTGCTCCGGTTTATTTGCCTTGTTTCCGTGCGAAAATCGATTCCCGTTTGTTTTTGCGGGTGCGTTTCTTTTTTTCCGCAGCGAAAAAACAGACCATTCCCGAAAAACTGTGTTCTGCAATTATGGGAACAAATTTCACCGCCAACCCTTCACAGGGGGTGAACCAGGTACAGTAGGTCGAGAAAGTATTCGGATACCTTTTAAAACACAATTACCTCTTTTGAAATTGAACCAAATAACTTGAATTTTTTTGAGAAGCTAGAAGAACTAGTTTACTAGATGACAAAAAAGAAAAAAATGTTGAGAAAGTCCCAGTCGATTGAAATTATGAAGGAAACAGCGAGGATCACTCTTTTCAACTTTTGTATCCGAGCCAATAATGAAAATTTAAAACATACTTTTCGTAGATTTCAGTAAGTTGTTTGTATACACAAAGTTTCATCGAAGTCGGTTAACGCATCTAGAAACTACAAGCAATTGAAATTTATGAAAATCGCAGTTTTTCACCTAAGAACGTGATAAAGGTACCTTCGCCCCCGCCTTATGTAGTTAGAAAGGCCCTTCAGATCCATGCAAATTAAGATCAAGAACTTTAAAATCGATGGCATAGTTTTCGAGATATTGAGCTGTTAAGAGTTATATGGGCCACCGTGTATATTTTTTTTATGGTGGACTTGTAAAGCGTAAATCAGAGTTGCTCTTTTTAACCGACTTCGAAAAGGAGAAGGTTACTCAATTCGACGTGTATGTTTAATTTTTTTTTTTTTTTAATGTATGTTCGCCGATTACGCCGAGATGGATGAACCAATCGGAACGAAACCAATTGCATCTTGTAGAGTATGACCAACAGTTGGTCCCGTAAAAAAATATTAAAATTCAACTGGTCGATGATATTTCAAGCATTTAATATTTTCGTAGTTTTGAAAAATTCACAGCTCAGCAGTTTTATGGATATTCAACTTTGTCATTACTTTTTCATTACAAGTTTGTCCATTACTTTTCCTATCGACTAATGTTATTTAAATCTAAATTAACAGGAAACACTTGACGCCTTAAGGATCCCACAGGTCAACGCGAAACATTCAACGGCGGCAAAATTCCTGGCAATAAATATAAAAAAACATGCCTAAATTTTACGCAGTAAATAGCTCAGAAGATAGAGGAAAGTGCGTACATAATAACGCAATTTGTTGCAACGCGATATCTTAATTAGTTCCTGAGATATAGGGCTTCAAAGTTTGTATAGCGGCCGGCCCGTACGAGGGTAATTCCGAATGGGCGCGACGCGACCTAGACTTTTTTCTAGGAAATTCATATACGCATTACCAGGAATAGTAAAGGGTTAGACGTAAACAATGACCACGTGACCGCTACGCTAGACACTCGCTGTCTGGGTCCAAGCGTGCGACGGCAGCGAATTTCTACAAAAATTACGTTTGTCTTTACACGACGATATCTCAGGAACGGATAAAGATATCGATGTAAATCAAAAACCGAATTAAAGTGGAAGATTTCTACTTTCTTACGAATCTAACTTTATACCGAAATTCGAAACAGGACTTTGTTGGCAACCCTTTAAACTTTTAGTAATTTTAATACGCGTTTCTTATGTAGTTTAACATAGTTTCTGGTTTTCAATTGCTTCTAACAATATAATATTATTATAAATATCTATCACACGCATTATTAAATGAAAGATGTTGCTAATGTGAAAATATGTAAAAGGATTAAAGAATTTTGACAATTTCCAATGTAGAAAATTGTTAATTTTGCGCAGTCTCCGAAATATAAATTAAAATTATTTCGTCCTTTCTGGTGCATTCCGAAGTCGGTTGTATTCTTTTTCCAAAAATTTTTTTTATTTAATACAGGTTTTGTTATGTTAATTAATTCTGATCGTCACGATAGGATCTTTGTGCAAATATATATATTTGTACAAATCATTTGTTCCCTTCGGAAGAATGAACAGAACACCTTAATTCACAAATTTTATATATTTTACAGATTTAAAAAATTTACTTCATCTTCATACACGTACCATATATTTTACATAGCTTTTCTATAAAATGATGTGTTATAAATGGATGAAAATATGAATTCTACTTATAACAACGAGCCATTAATTCAATAGATATTTTGGTTTTATAATTCTCATTGTTCAGGTTCAACGATGACAGACACGAGGAATTTAATTCGATCAAATGATTAAGGGAATTGAATTTCATCCCCCAACCAAAACGTGGAATTTCGTTGCCGAGAATGGATTCCCTCGCAGGCTGAATCAACTGATCCACCTTGCAATTCAATTTGCGAAAGTAATTCCGCGTAATCTTCGCAAAAATCCAACGGGTCACGAATTTAATCGCTCACGAAACGATTTCGAATGTTGCTCGCATCGCGAGATCATCCCTCGGCGCAGATTTGACCGGGAATGCATCGCGGAAAACGACCCATTTCAACGAGACGGCTTTTTCAGTGCAACCGTGTATAAAAATTTACGACACGGAAAGTAACCGTGAGCTGATTCCATGCCCGACACGTGTCTATGAAAGCAACGATAAAGAAACGTTCGAATAAACGGTTGACTGATAATAAGAATATCAATTAGGGTCGTTTAGAATAATTGCGGTATATCTTCAATTTTACTATAAATAGAAACCATACCTTTTGTAGGATAATTAAATAGATGAATTAGAATTAATATTTAAACTGCAGAAGAAGTATTCGGACACTTTTTAAAACAAAGTTCCCTCTTTTGAAATTGGACATTTTTAATCAATCCCTCCGTAGAATCGTATTTCCAGGAAAATTGCAGGGTTTCACGAGGTATTTCTAAAAGAAACATTACAAAGAACCCAACAGTATTTTCCCGGTTGAAAAGCAACTTAAAACGCATTTTATATTCAAACCTTCCAAGAAAATCGTGCAGCACGCTGTCTGGTTAAAATCACACCGCTACGTTTATCATCTGTATCGTTTCCATTTAAGAAAAAGAACTCTGCTTAACGCATTTTCTGCTGAATTTTATCAGCACAAAATCTGCTATCATCACATAATTGTCATAATTTTCGAAACAATTAAAGCAGTAGTAATTAAAACCGCTCCACCCTGTATTTCCACATTTCAACTGTATTTTGCAAAAGTGTTTATCGCGTTATATAATAAATATTTTGGCTGCAAGTTATACCTTTGCCGAAATACTTCGATGCACGCGTGATCTATTATAACGATATCGCGTTTAATCATTCGTCGAAACAATCAACCAATTTGTAAGTGACAGTTTGTTATCTTGTTCGCATATTTCACATCGTTCGCACGACAAGCAAATCCCCTTTTTCAATTATCCGTTTCTTCTTGGCGAGTTCCTTTTACCGACAACAAAATTAGCGATTTATTAACGTTGAATCCTTCTGGCTTGCAAAATCGCATCACGAGACATCGGCATTATGCTCAGAAGCTGTAGTTTCTTATTTATAACTTGACATTTAAATGTCTGACAGGAACATCAAAGTTTCTCGGTTATTAAAACTACACAGGGAACGTAAATGGCATTTCAGACATGTGCCGGCTTCGCGGTTAAACATTATTACACGGCGAACGAATCGTCCACCGATTAACGTTTAACCAAGATGGGATATTCCAGCTGGTAATTTATTAGCCTCGTGCGTAAAACTTCATTAATCACGGGAAACGAGCCATCACACTTTCGTTTCGATGCACGTTGCGTGATAATAGCAAATTGATTTCTAAATCTTGATCGATCATTTCGGTATTAATTATTGCGACGCTCTCGAACGATAAACATCTTACGATGGCACGGTGCTAATTTATCGTCCACGTCCTTACAATTAACGCATAAGCTTATGGCGTTCAATATTTTTTGCACAAATTTGTATCATGATAGAATGGGAATTTGAAACGGTTTTATTATATTAGGAAATAATTCATCAAGGACTCTTCTAATTATATTTTTATTGTATTATTAGGTGCCAATGGGACGTGTATATCTCGTTAGGAAAGGGTCAATTCAGTCAAAGAAGGAAAATTATAAGCACTCGACTCGCACTGATAATTTGTAATAGCAAACTAAAGTATTAATTTTTAGTGTCCTTAACATGTTAATTCTTCATAAATGACATCAAACAGGAAAAATTGGAAAAAAGTAAGAACAATTCTATTGTATAGTGATAACGTAGAAAAAATAAATAATAAGTAAGTATTCATATACACGCCATTAATTTGTGTTGTGAGTGTCAAGAATTTTCAGTAAAAATAAAAATAGACAGCTGGTTCGCGTTTTTCATTACAGAAACAATAGTATACCACCCTGCATATCTGAGAAAACTTTATTGCTCGTTTCAACACTTTACTGTCCAATCTGACTTTATTTCTACTTTTATGGTGTCCTAATATAACAAAGTTGAACCTGTTAAATTACGTCAGCGATGAAACTAACCAGTTAATATTTGTCTTTTAAAGGCAATCCCCTTTTACCGTTTCTTAGCACGTGATTCATTTTTATTTTGAATCATATCAAACTGCAATATTATCTCATAAAAATAGAAATTGCAAAGATTTATGCGTTTCAAGGTCTCGTATCTTTCACTGACATCGACAACTAATAAAAACACTTAATAAAAGCACTTGTTATAATAATTCTGAAGAAATAAATTTTCAAACAAATTCTAATTTATCTCGTCAGATCAAAGGAAGATAGGTTATTTTACTTTTCAAACTGTCGGGTTTGTGTGAACTGAGAAATCTGTCGGTATTATTAACGAAAATAGTAATATTTTTACACAAAATATACTACAAATAACACAGGATAAAGTTTGAAAATCCACTCGATTTTAAGCCGAATTGTTTCGTTATCGCAAAAACAAAGAAAAGAGTTTCGTTCAATTATTTTCATTTATCAGTCGAGAAAAAATTCTTTCCAGACGGAAAGTTTTTCTTTTTCAAAATTCCATAACAAAAAGTTGAAAAAATGCCTGATTCCACATATTTTTCTTTTCTCCTGCAAGGAAATAGAAACAAGGTAAATAACGTAATCAAAAGTATAGAATTCTACATGGAGATATACCTTCGGGGATTTTATGCTTGCTTTTGCCTTGTTTCGTTCAATAACAAGGTTTCCTTTTATAATGCTGTCTTTTCTATTTGATGTTTCCATGTTGGTTTCCTTCAAGGGTTTCAAAAATGGCATACTGTATGATGCATGAAGAGCTCGATGCAATAAAAACGTTCATTGCGGGACAAACAATTAGGTAATGTAATCGTTTTACTGTTGTAATCATCGTTGTTTGAAAAAAAAAAAAAAAAAAAACTGATTTTCCATGAGAAATAATTTTTATATCGACAGAACTCGAAATAATTCCGCTAAACAATTATAGAATAAACATTAACCTTAATTGAATATTTATTTACTAAATATTAATAAACAACGTTATTGTATATTAGAGTATTAATAATATAATTAGTGTTTCGACGTGTCTGATTACATGATTTAATATATATTCATTGAATACCAAATATGTAATATTCAAAGTAGATTTATACACTTTTCTTTCATTCAAAATAAAAAATAAATTAAAAGTCACAGATTTTAATTCCAGTCGATTTTCAAAGCAAAGTTGTAAAACAGTCTTTAACAATAAAATACCTTCGTTATATTCAAGTAAGAAGCATCAAACTGACTCTCGATTGATAGAGTGGCATGGTAATCTATAATCTACTTTCAAACTGTCAAATTTCATCGGGTAAACAAAACGTTTTCTCTAATATCTAACTTCTCCTTGTTCATCGATTTTCCAAAGTTTCACGGGGATAAATCAACTTTATAATATACGCTTCGACGTGACGAGACAGGTAATATATTTTCCAATAAAGTTTTCGAATACGTTATAATATTTAATGACTATCGACGGTAATTAATTTCCTTCCTTTTAGTGTCCTTCAATCGATTTTATCAATTTTTACAGTTTTCAGCTATATTCCGACAGTAATTACGTAACTCACGAATATCGATTGCTAACATTTGTAATTTGGAAATAAACATATGTATGTTTACCACTTCGACTGCTACGCTGAAGAAATTAAAAATTTCATTAGTTAATAGTTTCACTATCAACAAATTTTATTTATTATTTTCTGAATACTTCATTATTTCCATTATTTATAATCTCAAGTATCTACTACAAGTGTTTGTAGTTAAATGAGTTAAAGGTTTACTGACAGCATAGATAATGAATTTCGATGGAGATTTGGGTGTTATCCATATATTGGTGACGTGGAAGTCAGTGTTAAAATATGAGGTTTCAAAATTTTTAATTTTCTAGAAATTAAATATTTCGAAGCTTCTAAACTCTTAAAAAATATATTTCTTCTGTTAAATTTTGTTTTAGAAATTATAATACCTCTAGAAAAATGTAAATTTAGCTTTCCATAAAAAGGCGGAGAAACTGCATTAATCCATAAATCATTGCAAATTGACATACCACGAACTTAAGAATAATAAATAATTTTCTATTTACCATGCTGTTACATTTTTTATGAAATCAATGATTTATGAAATTTTGTGAAATGATATTGAAAAAATATTATGCTTAGAAGTTTCTATAATGTAACATCACAAAATTTATACGACTAATGTAAATAGTTCCTAATTAATTTAAAATCGAAAACAAATTACAAAAAATTACAAAAAATTATAATAAAATTATATATCACAATTATTGTAAAAAATTTCAAAAAATTATATATCAAAACTGTAAAAAATTTCAGAAATGACAAAAATCATGAAAATTGTCCAAATTACGTATTAAAGGTACCAGCTCGTGATACCAGCCGTCAAATTGTTATCCAAAACTTAACATGCCTCGTCAGATAATATTTTCCTATTTTTATAAAAATTAATTTACAGACACTCGTATTTATACGCATATCACACATGTCAACTGAAGAGGCACGAATTTCGATGTTTATTCGTATCACAATAGTCGTTTCATTTCAATCAGCATCCCCATATAAAAAGAACCATGAAAAAGAATAGCTAACCAAAAAATCGTAGCATTCGATGGAAACCTTTTGGCGATACACTTGGAGCATCGATGAATCGGGAACGATAGCTTACATAAAATTTCCTTAACCTGAGCGCAGGATGCGAACGGAGTGAATAATTCATGGCGGTAAACTTCTCTGCGAAGGATCTGACACGACGGATTCCGAAACTCGATCTTTTCAAACTTGCAGCCCAGAAATTGCGATCGAGTTTCATATTGTATAATCCAAAACTTTCCTATACAATCCTTCAGCTCGAACGACGCTCTTGGATCAGAAATTTAAAGATCCAAGTTTAAAGAGATCTGATGCTCACAATGACCGAACAATTGATCGAATACTCGCGATGTTGTTCTACTTCATTTATCTTGAGAAAAGTATCGATACCAGGTGTTTTAAAGTTGTCATATTATGAAGGAAGGACTATTTATTGAATGTAAGAAGAGGCTACGTCAAAAGGTAAGTATTATGTAATTTAATGCGTTTCTTTGTAGCAAAAACACTCATTCAGGACGTACGGCTGACAATTGACTGACTTATACTACTGCTAAATTCAAACCACTCATTACAAAGATCGATTTTTAATAAATAAACAAATCAATTTTGTACCCACCCACGAATTATTGTTCAACGCGCTTAAGAAATTGTTTTAAGATAAAATTTCATAAATTTTAAAGGAATTAACTTGAATTTTAAATATTAAATCTCTACATATATTTAGTCACACTTAATGAATAAAAATTATTATTTAAAAATGGATATAACATGATACACTTGTGAATAGCAATAAAAAATAAATTATTTTTACACAAAATTTTCCTAGATAACTTCACATTTCTCTTCATCGACGACTGTTAATGTGGGCGTAATACCTCAAACGGTTAATATTTTCATATTAACAATTCTCATCAATACAAGTTATTTACTTTAACTATCATTTCACTTTGTCCATTACAAACTTGAGTATATGAGAAACATTTCGAAATGGGTTCATAATTAACGAAGTTAGTCTTTCTTCGAGCAGTAGCCGGAATTAACCTAATTAATTAAGACAAACGCAAAGCTTTCCCAACAGAGGAAAATAATAAAGTTATCGAGCCACTCCGACGGTGTGCATTGTTTCGCAAAGAACGCGCCAACAAGCGAACATCATTTTTGAGAATAAATCAAGTTAGTCGGTAAATTAGTTATCCAGAAAGCTCAGGTTAAAATTTCAGTTTCCCACGGAGATTCGATCAAACCCAGGACAAAACCGTGGGCGACCGCAGTATCGTTTAATCCTGAATGCGATTCGTTAAGAGCAGATTAAACTTAACAATCCGTTTTAACAATTGGCTACTGTTACGAGAACAATGACAGTTCCATTTCAAGTAAGAACAATCGATGTAATATGAGCTGATTTCGATTTTATCAGCCACGCCTGGTTAACAATAATTAATCTTTGTTTACTTTATCTTCTCCCATGTATCAATAAATCTACGCGATTAATCATGTTTCAGAGTTGCTGTTAAAATTACGTACATGTTCTGTGAAACAAGTTGAAACGGAATTCTCGTTATTGCCGGTTTAATAAGAATTTCTGTTAAGCTAGGCTTCTCTTTGTGTAATTGGGAAGAGTTGTAACAACGCTTAATACGAACATTTCGTAGAAATTTTGTGAAATTATATAGCAACTCGTGATATTATCTTTTTGCGCTCTAATATTAGCTTTAGTTATATTCTTTATTACAAATAATGTAAATAAAGCCAATTAAGTGCTAGAAGCTTATATCACAAGTTGCTTGATAATTTCACAATATTGGCTTTTCGCGCCCTGATATTAGATTTAGTTACATCATTTATTGTAACTAATGCAAATGAAACCAACTGAGGGTAAAAAGCTAATATTACAAACTGTTTTATAATTTTATATTTATATGGAAAATATTTTATGTTAAATTAAAATTATAGTAAACCAGTGGAACTGCAGTAAACTAGAATTCTCTCATTTTTCGAAAACGAAATTTGAAGTATTCAAAAATAACTCTGTAAAAGTATGACAGACTTAATCGTATAAAAAATATTTCTAGAGGCAAAGAGTTAAAATATGAATCTCTGAATCCAACAAAATTTTCATTCGACGTGTTTCCCTTCTCAAATGCCATACTCAAAGAGAATAAACAATTTATTTCACTTTCTGTGCATTGGCGTGTGCACACTAAAAACAAGCTGCATTCAATTACGCGCGTTCAATTTGTCGGCGTATTTAAATATCAAAAAACTTCGCGGAAATACCGGTTGACCACTTTTGAATGGCCGCCGCGAACGTTGTTGGAAAGCATAAAATATATTCCGGCTGTTCCAGCTGAATTCAACACGTGAATCCACTCGCGAACTACTAATCCTCCACGTTGAAAAATTTGTTCGCATAAAATCTTACACAACTATGCCGAATCACCTTTTTATTTTTTCTTTATACATATACCAAATTAACGATTTATGCAATGTATCGTTTGTTATACTACAAGTCAAACTTCCATAAGATGAAACCTCTGTTGTGAGACGAAATATTAACTTTGGTTAATTGAAATCATTTGTCACCACACTGTAAGTGTGGTATACCATACTGTACGTATGAGCGTAATAATAATTATAGGTATAATATATGTAGTATGCTTATTACTTATTACTGTATATAGTATACTATACTTATTAGTATATTATTGTATACCGTACTTATATTGTACTATACCGCAATTTTTATAATGTACCATACTATAATTTCAATATTTTTTGTTTTAATTTTATCTATTTAGTTAACAGCCTGATGGCTGCTGTTTGATTCATGATTTCAATAAGTAGCTTTTAATGTTTCCATTATTTTACTCTACGACCATCTATTTTACCAGACGCTAATTTATGATTTGAAAAATAGTCATTTTTCAATGTACAATACAGAAATCATCAAACTTCTTTGTATATCAAAAGGCAGAAGAGATACAGAATTACAAGAGTCATAAATTCCATGAATAACAAATTACAGTCAGAATATTCATTGAGAATTTATAAAGAATAAAATAACTTTTTGTAACAATATTGTAACACTGCGAATGAACAGAATGTATCATCAATTCCCCATCTTCCGAGTAAACAGCCGACGATCATAAAATATATGTATGTCCCCTGTCAAACTGTATGCTTTTATGTCACTAATAAATAAAACGCCCCGTCAATTTCATACAGATACCTCTCAATCAAAAAATATACGCGCGTCGAATTGTACGCTTCTGTATCGTTAATAAATAAAGCGTTTTGTCAGAGATTTATAAAACTGTTCTGCTTTATGTTCGTTTCAAAACTGTCGTATTCGCTCGTGAAAATCACCAATAAATGCCATAACACCTATTCGTTCGGGTCGAATCAAAATTTCCACGAATTTTGTGAATTCGTTTTCTATTGAAAATATTTCGTAATATTTCAATCACTTAAACCTATCGATTTTCCTTGGTTTTTCCGAAAATCGCTTGCACAAAAAGAGAAACACCGACTTCGATTTTTCTTTTTATGGTCACTTTGATCCAAGTGTGATCGATTTGTGTTGAAACCACGAATTCGGATCGCAAGCAGGAAGGATTGCTCGAGCCAACCAGGAAAATCACGATAAACGATTCGCCGAGAAGGAAATTAATCATCAACGGCGAAACGATAGTATCGTCCTCTTGACAGAATAATTCGTCAGAGGAATTCACGATGGGATAAGCATCTTCCGAGAAATTCGATTCTAGATACAGAAGTGGATACAGAGCAGATACGTGTTCGAGGAATTGCGATCGTCAGAGCTTTGAAATGAAAAAATAAGTACTGGATCATTCGACGCACTAGCTTACAAAGACCATTGAAAAATCAAATCCTCACCCCTAAAGATTGAATTACGTAACTCGAAATGAGTACAATAAACTAACGTCTATAAATGAAGTTATGATTAAAAATATTAAAAATATAGTTCTCGAGGTATAAATAGGATTATTTAGTCGTATACGAGGTCTGCTGATATTTCTTTGAAACCAATGGAATAAACAACCGACCATAAGCGGAGCGCACGACTCGCCTACCTGAGACTGGGGTACATTGCGAATTTTCCAGCTCATTGTGACGTCAATTTTCAATTCTCCATCCTTTTGAAGGGCTCATTTTAAAGGGGAAGCTTCAAGTAATATGACTATATTTTTTTCAAAATTTAAATCACTCTTGCATCATTGAAAAAAATGCAAAAGAAATAATTTGTTTACAATTTTCAACAATATAAAGTTAACTACCGGGGTTAGAAAAGTTATTTTATAATAGCCCAATCCTTTCTGTATAAAACAAAAAAAACATTTAGCTCAATCGGATAAATAGTTCCTGAGATAAAAATTCATTAGTGGAGCCCGTTTTCGACAAAATGAGCAAAAATTGCAAATTTCGAAGGCCTGTACTAAACTGGCAAAATGATGACTTAACCCCCCTAATTTCACAAGGACTGCGATATATTTCATTTAAAACAAAATCTACTATTACTTTACAACTTAATAGTAATTCAGGATTAAGGGATGTAACCCTAACGTTTAATATCCTCTTGGTTGCAGGATACTTAACTTTCATTATTTCAACAATGTTAGACGGAATAATAGTAACTGAAGGATTACTAATTGGTTTTTAGTCAACAATCGGTAGTACTGAACAGCCTATTAATAGACTTCCGGCAAATAAAGTGTTAATAACACAAATAAAGAATTTGAAGAAAAGAAACGATCACAGTTTGCTTCAAATCGAAATTAACCCTGTATGCACTTGTGGAGATATTCCATTCCCTTCACTTCCATGCCCTTCCCTGCACTTCCCTTCCCATCCCTTTGTAGCTAACTGCTATTCCCATTGCAAAATTCCTATTCTTTGATGCTACTCTGGAAGGAATACTAAAAAATGTGAAATAAAAATATTTTTGGATAAAAAATACAACCGACTTGCACCAGAAAGGACGAAATAATTTTAATTTATATTTCGGAGACTGCGCAAAATTAACAATTTTCTACATTGGAAATTGTAAAAATTCTTTAGTCCTTTTACATATTTTCACATTAGCAACATATCTTTCATTTACACAATTTTTAATTTTGCGCCGTCTCCGAAATATAAATTAAAATTACTTCGTCCTTTTTGATGCATTCCGAAGTCGATTGTATTTTTTTTCCAAAAATTAATTTTGAGTAAACGAAAGAATCGTTAATAATGCGTGTGATAGATATTTATAATAATATTCTATTGTTAGAAGCAGTTGAAAGTCAGAAACTATGTTAAACTGCATAAGAAACTCGTATTAAAATTACTAAAAGTTCAAAGGACTGCCAACAAAGTCCTGTTTCGAATTTCGGTAAAAAGTTAGATTCGTAAGAAAGTAGAAATCTTCCACTTTAATTCGGTTTTTGATTTACATCGATATCTTTATCCGTTCCTGAGATATCGTCGTGTAAAGACAAACGTAATTTTTGTAGAAATTCGCTGCCGTCGCACGCTTGGAGCCAGACAGCGAGTGTCTAGCGTAGCGGTCGCGTGGTCATTGTTTACGTCTAACCCTTTACTATTCCTGGAAATGCGTATACGAATTTCCTAGAAAAAAGTCTACGGCCCATTCGGGAGTACCCTCGTACGCGCCGGCCGCTATACAAACTTTGAAGCCCTATATCTCAGGAACTAATTAAGATATTACGTTGCAACAAATTGCGTTATTATGTACGCACTTTCCTCTATCTTTTGAGCTACCTACTGCGTAAAATTTAGGCATTTTTTTTATATTAATTGCCAGGAATTTCGCTAAATTTAAGATTTAAATAACGTTAGTGGATAGGAAAAGTAATATACATAGTTGAAGATTATATTTTTCGGTTCAGTAACGTGGTGACATCTGTTGGCGGAAGTTGAATATCCATAAAACTGCTGTGCTGTGAATTTTTCAAAACTACGAAAATATTAAATGCTTGAAACATCATCGACTAGTTGAAGGATTCGGTAATACGTTAACCGGACATTGATTCTCGTCGAGTATTTCTTCTCCCCACGAAGGAGACGTCGATACTTAATATTTACAAAAATACAAAAGCTTACAAAACATCGACTACTATACAACAAACTCTCGTCTATATCGTTTTCACCCTCCTCCCTTTCTCTACATATCGAAAAAAAATTTTTGGAAAAAAAATACAACCGACTTCGGAATACACTAAAAAGGACGAAATAATTTTAATTTATATCTCGGAGACGGCGCAAAATTAAAAATTGTGTAAATGAAAAATGTTGCTGATGTGAAAATATGTAAAAGGATTAAAGAAAATTGTTAATTTTGCGCCGTCTCCGAAATATAAATAAAAATTCTTTCGTCCTTTTTAGTGCATTCCGAAGTCGGTCGTATTTTTTTTTCCAAAAATTTTTCCTTCCAAAATAGTACATTTAGTTTTTGCAATCTTTGCTGGAAAAGTAGGTCCCGAGTACAAAAGGTTAATATTCACATTTTCTATCTAATAATTCCTAATAATTCAATTATTAGAAAGGAAAGAAAAAGTAAGATTTGAATAGCATCAGTATTATATTAAGAATGTAAAGTACAAGTTGGACAGTTTGAAAATTAATGAATCATATGTTTGATAATTAATATTTTAACCCTCTGTGGTTTCGTGTGACTTCCTATTATAAATTAAAAATTTTATTTTTTATTTCAAATATACCTTAACAAATAAATTGTAATATAACTGTCATCAATTCGACAGAAATTAAATGAATGATTCAAAAAATATTACATATTGTAATGAGTATGTAATGCGTGTATGTAATGAATTTCAAAGTGTTCATTCACGTCGACAAAATGAAAAATCCTTGTTGAAGAGTTCAGAAAACATTTATTGATCTTTTCTCAGAACCCCACCTGCGTTCTCAACTCTCGAACTGTCTTCCAAGAGTACACCGTTCATATATCGCACTCTCTGAAGCATCAAGAAGCGTTTCCAATTCCGGGAACTTTGAATCTCTCAAACTCCGAACTCTACAATTTCAGACTATCCAACCAGTTAACTAGAATTAATCAACCTTCAAATTTTACAGACTCGATAGATTCCATGGACGCTACTAAACCTGTCATAACGCGTTCAATTAATTTCACGACGAATCTTGTCACGAGGGATCGATAGAAAGTGTTGGAACATATATATTCGAATTTTATCCACGTTAAACATTATATCGTCTCTGTTATGCTAAAGACACGAATGTGCAATTTTATAAATTTTTAAGTTTAAAACTTTGAATTTTATGATCTTTAAACTTTGTAATTCTAAATCGGTTTAGGGTATTATCGTTATTGCGTTGTTTCATGTACATTTCATTGTTTTGATATTACATATAATTAGGAACACAACAAAATAATTATACCAATTTTTTTTATTTTAAGAGAAATTAAAAGGTATACCGAAAATTACGTATGCCACACGTTGTCTAATAAGTTTAATCCTACGTAAATATTGCGTGGGATCAATTTGTTATTATAAATTATATATGTACGAAATAGTGGCAATTTGCTGTCAAATAACTGGATAATCACTATCCTCATTTAGCTAATAATTATCTTTGGATACACATTTCTCGTACAATTTCATAAACTCCCAACTTTATTTCTGATAAATATTTATTTTTTAGGTCATTCAAATTTCTCAGAATTATTAACATGAACTTTACTTCTAAATTTACTCAATTTCAAATTAACAACTTCCACATCTGTTTGCCGGTGTAATTATTCATTAGAATTCAATAAACAAGAATCCAATCGAAACGATTATCATTCGAGTAAATAACCTTCTATCATATTTATATTAATTTTTCTATCATATTGTGATAGAATTCGGGCACATTTAGTTGCTAATCGAATATCATTTATCACTTACGTTAACCTCATCTTTAAACGACCAATCACTGGACAGTTACTTCAATATCTCACTTTTTCTCTTTTTTAAAAATAATCTTTCTTTCGCTACAAACTTATATTTCAACCTACTAATAATTCTTCATCGAATTTTACCGTTTCTCGCTAAGGAATTCGCTTCGCGACGAATCTTTTCGTCCGTCGTGTATCGAATAAAATCGAGACACAAAAAGTTGAAGAGGAAATGTTCAATCGAAAAAGGGTAAAAGAGAGAAAGATAAGGAGCCGATATAAGCCGTAAAGAGGAGTAAAATGTCTATTGACTCACCAGATATTGAGAAACTTTTCTCGCACCTTCCGCTTCATGCTGTCGCTCTTCCGACGATACTGTAATCTGCGACAAGAATCAGCGTAGATCGGCTCTGGGAGCTGTTTGTAGAAACCTGAAAGTGACAGCAGACGTCGTTAGATTGAATTGCCCCGTATCTGACTGAAAAGCTATTTCAGATCAATATTACCCTCCCTACGCAGAAATTTAGCCGTTTCGTTAACCCTCGTGTTATCCTCCGGTCAATTGCACTTCAAATGGATAGATTCTATTTTTTACGTAATCTATCAACGTTTGTTAACCCTTTCCCTGGAACCATCCACGCCAAGGAATTGTCTGATATAAATTATATTTTTAAATACGAGCATTTATTATGTTTAACTGTTTACTATTTTATTCACTGTTATTATGGTGATTTTTGTACTTAATTACTTACTAACCACTGTGTAGCTTACTATTTCTTATTACTGATTATTTATTTTTATATGCTCACTATGTTGCAATGACCGGTTCGTAACGAGTGACCATAGTCACCCTTATTATCGTAAGGGTTAATTCAAAAACATTCGTTCTATATTTGTGATTGTTAAATTATATATAAATGTTTCGATCCTGCCTGTGGACATACATACGTCGATCGTTCATAAAGGGTTGAAAAACAGAAATATTATGACTCTCTTTTTTATTGCATACGTGAACCAGAATGATACAAGTGCAATTAAAATTCGATGTACAAAGGTAAACCTTTATCCTTGAAATTTTCAAACCATTACCGTCAAATTATTTCGTAGTTCGAAAGAAATAGGAGAATAATAAAAATGGAGTAGGAAACGATTACCATTCGGACGACAGAAAAATGAAAATATAAATAGCGTAATAAAATGTTACAGGCGATAAAGTGTTATCAACGGAATAGAAAACGACCGCTGCTCGAACCTTATACATAGTTAGAAAATGAGAAATAAAAGTGAAAGGAAATTAACAACGTGAAAGCTTTCGATATGAAACGAGTCAGGTTCTTTTTTTATCGACATGGCTCAAAGTTCATTTAGGAGACGCTGAAAAGTGGAGAAAAATGTCTTTTCCCGACGGGGGAAAAAGATCGGAGTGGGAAATTTTCGAATCAACCTTGTTCCCATAAATATTATGCATCCATAAAGGGTGTGTCATAAACATTAAGTCCATTGAACAGTGATTTTATCATCTTTTTATCGATAAAAAATAAACACACAAGTTTCATTACATTCAATCATCTCTTTTATCGTATAACGAAGTCTGAAACCCTTGCAGTCCAATCAATATTCACTGAAAAAAAGTTATAAAATTCATTCGCTTTCAACGAGTTTGTGCATTTCAATTAAAGATAAATATAATAACCATGACTGAATGCATTATATTCATACGTGGATTACCGCAGTGGTCACAGGGAGCTTAAAATTGTTTATCATCGAATAATTATTGAAAGGAAAGATAAACACGCATAATCTTAACGTTAAAATAACGACACGAGGTGCAAAATTTAAAGGTTAAATTTGAAAATTAATCGATCGCATTCTTAATTTACCAGAAGCATATAAATAGGCTTTTTAGTAATATCGACTGTTACTTAAAATTCTATCAGTAAACAAAATCAGGAAACACTGAAAGTAAGGCTTACTCCTCCTAATCCTTAAGTAATAGTGGCTAATTAGTATTGAGTAATAATTGAATCTTATATCCGGTATACTCTGGCTTTCGACCACAAAGAGTTAAATGTCTTTCACGTAAAATTATATCGACATCATTGAGACCACGATTGACCCTGTATCGTTCGATCATCATCGTTTGGTCGTCTATTTCTGAAAAAGCCTGTACACGCGTTCGGTTAGAAACCGAAAATAGGAATAGTTGTGACGGTTCCTTGCACGGGCAAATATTTATTCAGCGGTAGGCGTATTCGACCCAGCCGTTATTTATCCGAGCGTATATCTATCGTCCCCCGTCAGAACGATCAGAAACGTCAAAACGATTTTTCGAATCGTCATGGACGTATGGAAATTTTTCATCCCATTTTATCGCAGAAAAAGAGAATAAAAGTCAAAAACCATGTTCGCTGAAAAGTAGCAGGAAACGGTAGATCGAAAGAGAAATGAAATTTACGGATGACGGGATCTTTTGAAATCGTAGCAAATCTTTTCAATTAAATTCAATCGAAATTTCTATTATATTAAATCGATAAGAAGCGAATGGAAGCAACTTTTGAAACTATGGAAACCATGCTGCTTTTACGTTTGATATCGATTAACCAACGATACCCAAGAATGATAATGATTTTTAAAACCATGGCGAGTCTTTGTACCGAATTGATAAAAACTAAGCAAACTGCAGTGATTTTTGTATGAAGCTTCGACACCCGATTTGGAAATAAACCGTGTTCGTTACAGTTCTATTGATCAATACACAAAATACCCAAGAGAGTTCCCGTTTCTCATTGTCCTACGAAATAAAAGTGCTCTTTTTCAGAGGAAACAACAAGTATTGAAAGGAAATCGAAAACTCGAAACGCTTCGGATTGACTCCGGTCATTTTGTTCGTTATTTCCTATAGAAGGTTTTCAGTTAGCTGTGTAAAAACCAATCACGGTCGCACTGTTAAATTTAGAAAAAGATTACTTTCGTTTCACTAGAACTCGATTTTTATTCTTGACGAAGTATGAAACCGTAGTTGCTTAAAAAAAAAAAAAAAAAAAAAAGAAAAACCGGAAAATGTTTTCCCGTCGAAGAGAAAGGAAATGAAAGAGTATGAAAAGAGCGAGTTTTATGAAAGGTACGTAGTTTAATTCGTATAAATATACTTTCAGTTCTACGCTTTTTACGATTTGAAGAGATAAAAACCAGTCTACATTTTCAAAAAAAGGAATGAGACATGTTGTTTGATTATTGATTACAATTTAATTCAAATTTTGGTTAAAATATTATTGATTTGACAATTAAATTAGTGGCTTTCTCGTATGTCCTGCGTTAGAAGTTTCGTCATCAAAGAATACAAAAATTACCACAAATATGAAATTTAATCATAAAATAAAATTTTGACAATTGACAGAGCTACAGAATAGTCCAAAAATTTAGGAAATGGTAATGAAAATTAGCTCGCTCTACAAGAATTAATTGCATTTTTATGAATAAATATTTAAAGAAAGTATGTCGAAATATTAACAACATATACGACAATTTTATAATTAAAATAAAAAAGTATCTCGTTTTATTTCCATATTATTATTTTGATATGTCGGCTTTAAGATAACTCTTTTCATCTTCATCTGGCCTTAAATTTCAAATAAATATTTTGCAATTTATTCCAATGGCGCAATCGAGAGTTCGAAAATTCGTTAAAAAGAAGGAAAAAAAAAAAGAATGATACAATTCGCAATAAACTTACTCAGCCAACTAAGCTGATCGTTGTGCTCCAATTTGTTCTTGAAACTGTCCACTTGCCGCTTCAATTCGCGAAGAGCGAACGATGGTGACGCGTACAGAGCTTCTTGATGCTCCCGAAGTTGCCTTTCTAAGGCCGCCACGCGTCTCTCGAGAGCCCACAACACTTCCGCCTCGATCACACCCGACGAGGCCGGATGCGCCCCGACGATCTTCAACAGAGGAAACACCTTCTTTTACAACCACCGAGGCTCCGTAAAATGTCTGTTCACCATGTTCTAACTAGAGACGGGATCAAGTATGCTCCAAGTAATATCGATGCCGTATGCAATGTGTTCAGACCCTTTAACACCCTTAACACCAGCGTCATGAATATCCGATGCCTTTGATTTTCAACGTAAGATCTTAATCTCCTGTTCTGTATGAACAGACGAATTATGCCATGTGTACACGGCGAATGGCTTAACACTAAACATACCAAGTGGGGTCAAATGACACCCTTCAAAATTTCAAATTTATTAGGGAGAAACTATTCGTATGTAAAAAGTGTAATTAATTGATTATTTTACTTATAAAAATAAAAACATTTGTTTGATTATTTAATTAGAAATCAGAAGTAATGTTGCGAATTATTTCCTTTGATAAATTAAGAATTTCTTTCTAAAAATCAACATTTATTTCATAAGGGATCAAATGACCCCATATGGTAAAAATAGGTATATGTAAAGTGCCGGTACGTTTTGATAATTGCTTCATTATAACCGTGAATTATCGTGGCCGAAAGAATCGTAGAAAATTGTGGAATATGTTTCTGGTACCAAAGTAAGAAGTAATACGCCAGATAAGTGGTTGAAAGATTTAAAGACTGTCACAGCCGAGAATGTCACTTCAATTAATTACACGTAATAAAGTGCTACTTCGATCGACGAGACAAACACACATTGAACGAAATCATCCAAGAAATCTCGAGACGAATCTAATTCAGAAGATTTCAATCAAAAATAGCAAAACCGAGCAATTATAACTCCAGTATCTTAAAAATGACTCTTTAAAGAGAAAGATTCGAACAATGAATAAAACGGTTTCTTTCGTTAAGATTATAATTATTACAAACTGATGTATAACTAATGAAAATATCCTCGCTTTTGAGAATATATTCGAGCACACAGCCGTTAAAAAGAATCAAGAAGTAATTACATTTCAGCCGCTGAGTTGAAGTTTTTCAATTCAATCCTTTTGAAACGAAACTCATTCGGTGTTTAAAAAGGAGCGAGCAGGGCCACGGGGGCCACGGTGAATCATACAATTTAACGAGAAACGTTGGCAAAAGATTTGACGAACCGAGAACGGGCTGAAACAGTTGTGGCACGCTGGTCGAATCGTTTTACCTGAAGAACATAGGGTGAGTCTTGTGTGTTCGCCGGCAAACTGGTCGAAATGTTCAACAGTTTATCCCCCTTGCGAAGCTTCAAGATGTCCAGAGGTCCAGCCTCTGCAGCATTTCGAAAGAGTTCTGTAACAAATATGAAAAGACAACTTTAATACGTCAGACGCTGAAGTGAAACTGTTGTGTTTATTATAGCAGTCTATAATTGTAATTATTGAGATTGTGGTTGTGTTATTTCTCAATTCGAACTTTTCACTTAATGACTTGGTACTTTGCGAAATTAGCATAGCATTTACCAAATTTCCACTTGGTACATTACGATATTAATATTACAATAATTTTACCGCAGCTTAAAATTTTCTACAATTTTATTTTAATTGCTTTTAATTGTTCGATGATATTAAAATTATGGTACAAGTCATCGATAGCCTTTACAATATTCAAAGGGTATTACGATTCTGTACAAGTTTCGCGGACGTTGTTCATTTTGATTAATCAATATTTGATTAGTGGTTGCAATATTGGATGAAATTCAATATAGTCCAGCGTTATATCGTATTAATATCACGCGATTTCACGTGATTTTTCGGGACGCGAAATTTTCCATGCTTCGATATTTGCAATTTTAATGGCACGCTAATGAAACGTATAAAATTTGATACGTTCACGTATGAGGACTTTGGGGGGAAAAAAGGTTTGGGCAGTTTAAAATTTCACTGACTTTAATCGTATTTCGGAATATTATCCATTTCTGCAGCTATCTTTTGGCAATAAATTTGGCTAATTAAGTACTTTCAACTTTTGTTAACGTTCAGACATCAAGTTCTTTCCAACTTAAAACATTGTATATTTTAAATAAACCAAATGTTCTTTCTGTCAAGTAATTTCACTGCAAAGATACAGTAAAAACGCATACGGTATGCAAAATAAAATTTCTAATTAATGACAAATCGTTGTAATTAAGTTTCGAGACGAGTTAGAAATTGTAATCCGATTTTCGACTACGCAGGTAATCAACGACTCCATCCAGATGATCGAAATGACTCAACACTTTCAACATAAAGGGTGTGTTTTGACCCCGCAGAAATACATCATATTATTAGGAATTATTTACTCACTTAATTAAAAATATTCATATTAAATATTTGAAACTATGGTCGACAGAAATAACGAACAAATGATATTCCATCCAATTTACATTACCGACTAACGAAATTTTCAACAGCTTCAGCGTGACAGTTAACGTGTTAAATCGTTGCAACCTCCCAGACGAGAACAAACGACGACGTCGCAGAGTTCCATGGAAAAAGCGTTTCGTTCGTTTGACCATGAATTCATTATTCAAATGCCACGGCCCGGAGCATGTATCCTTTTGGTGATATCGAGCGTAACACGCTCGCGAGAACGTCATTTTATAAGTGTATGTTTTATTCATAATCGAAACGGACGGTCGGTTACGCGTGAATTATACCGCTGCAATTACAGCCACGTGGCAACAGAATGTCGCCAATGACAATCGTAACTTCTGACGTCTTTTTTTTTTCCTTTCTTTCATCCGCGATATTATTCAGCATCACGATCGTTCGCCAGAGAAGAAAAAGAAAAGGAACGGGAAACGCGAGTATCGTTTTTCTTGTAAGCCGTTCACGAACAAGCTAGCAAACTTGTCTTGCACTTCGATGATTTACAGGAACATCTGCATAGTTTCCTGACCGTTTTGCATCTTCAACTTTGAGAAGAGAAAAAAGATTGAAAAACATACAAGGGGCAGGACGAGAGAACTTGCGGGCAAAATGTATGCACGAGTACAAAGAAATTTGACTTTACATGTTGAAGACACGAGGCAGATTGTATGTTTGCTTGGTGAGACAAGGTTGCGTTGGTCACTCGAGTTTGAGAAAGAAAAAGAAAGGTTTCCGGACATCGTAGGTACCTTATGATAACGTGGGTAGCAAAACATGATACAGGGTCGATCATTTAAATGGGAATATTTAAACATTCATCGGATTTATGGTTTTATGGACGAAGTCTCCGGGCAAAAGTTATAAAATATATTATATTATACTATAAAAATTATGTTATATATTAGTAACAGAGATATTTAGGTATTACCATGTAAATGGTTCACTCGGTATACTAATTAAGCACGAAGTAATTAAAAAACTAATCAATTCTATTTGAAACAAATCCATATGTACAGAAAATAGTTTGAATAAATTTTCGCGATGATAATATAGCTACAGAAGTATAGTTAAGTACTACCTATATTAAAGTTTTCTATTTTTGAACAATGCTGCAATGTGCTCTATGGTTTTATTGTTTATTTCCGAGATTAATCCAAATATAATATAATACCATTTTATATTAATAACAAAAACATTACTAAAACCCTTTTATACTACATGTTTCATTACAGTTTACAATAATAAAAATATTATCGAAACCTTTTAATGCCAGTAACAAAAATACTAGATCCCAGTTATATTAATAATGAAAGCATTGCGAAAACTTTTTAATCCCAGTAATATAAATACTACTATTGCAAGACCTCTTTATATCGATAATAATAGAGAAAATCTATTAAATATTACAAAAATCATTTTATGTCAATAATAATCATACTTTTAAAAATTCTTTATATTTCTCTGCGTATTCAGACGGTTCATACGACCACGCGATTAAATAACTTTCATCCCAATTACATATAAAGGGATTTAATCCCGAGGGAACTAGAAACAGAGATTAAAACTTGTTAAGCAGATTCCACAGCTCGAACCGTCGTTCTGAATTATGTCCAGGATGAATTCCATAAATTCAACACCGAGCAAACTTACCAGTCTCTCGATCAACTAACAGCGAGCGACGAACAGGCAAATAAATCCGGTGTTGTACGATATTACCATTTAACAAGTGCAACGTACACAGTGTGTCCCGTTTTTAGGACACTGTCCTTCAAGGTGCTCCGTGAACCAGCCAGTTAGCTAAATGCTGATGAATGAACGCTACGGGCTACGGAGATTGGAAAATATTCATGGTGCTCTATTATAGAGGATTAACACGTTTACCAATGAGTAATGGTGGCGCGAACGTGGTCTCGACAATAATTAATCATCGCCCCTTGTAGATGCGAGAGGTTCTAATGTGGATTTATACTTGCAATAAGCCGATTCGTGGCTATGTACGAGAACTGTGAATAATAAACAACAAATTATCGAACAACTGGTTGAATTGAATTACAATCGCTGTAACTTGTATACGGGCGAAAGAGATAATCACCTTTCGAGAACAGTATATACAGATTCTGTAAAATGATGTTATTTATGCATAAAAGAAATTTGGAGTCAATGAATGAAGAATAGAAATGTAGGAATGAATTTGATGTCGAATCGTGATAAATTATAAACTAGATAATTATTTGCAATCATAGATAGTTATGTATACCCCATTTTGCACTATACGAGTTACATAGGTTACAAAAGTGTAGATTAGTTTTTACCGGTTATTTATGCCAATAATGCAAATACTTATTTATAAGGTAATTTAGTGATATTCACACTATTAAAATAATTCAGTAATACTATCAGATATTGGTAAATCGGTATATTACTAAATATACAGGGTGCGTAAAAAGTTTGACAACTTTACGATAGAGTTGTTTATACCTAAGTTTTATTATAGGAAAATGATACAACAGATATTAATCATTAGAACATTTCGGTTAGAATATATTATTTTCAAAAATTCTTCCATCTGCGTCGATGCAAGCCTTTCGACATCGTGGAAACTGATCTATGGATGCACGCACTCCATGCCTTTATCAAATGACACTTAAGCGATTCCACCGATTTGTGAGGCTTAGAACAAACCTTCGTCTCGAGAATACTAGCGATTTTTCAATATTAAACAACCGAACGATTTCGACCTGACGTTTATTTTGCAGAGCGAATATCTTCAGACTTCCTAGACATCTAAAAAACAAAAAATTAAAAAAATCTTGTAATATAATTAAATAGACAGCATATATAAGCTGCTGCAAAAATTACCCCTGTACAGAAAGTAGTCTGGTTATAAAAGAAGTTGCCATACTTTTTACGCACCCTGTAGTAGTATTATAATATATGTAACATAACAGACCACGTCATTAATACCGCGTTATACAGGGCTCTATTGCATTCCATTAATATTACACGTTGTAATAGTAATATATGATGAATAAGATATATTATGATGAAACAGGTTGTAAAATTTCAATTAAAATTGTTATTCTTGTACTTGATTACATCGTTACCACTTATTTACATCAATTTAAAGAATTTAATAGCAGATCACTGAACTGTTTCACAAATTAATACAACAAATTTAAGAAGCAACACACACACATTCGTTATTAATTTTCATTTTCTCCAAATTCTACAGAATTTATAAATTGTCCCCATGCATAAAAGCGAGCGACAAACTTCGTCAGAAATTCTTGCAGTAAACAAGTTGATCTAACGAAGAGACTCTAAAACAGTTCGGATTGGATTATCGTTAACTCGAATAACAAACTATCAGAAGGTGAGGCAACTTCTAAAGAGGAGCGAAGCGGATTAAGCTCTATCCTTTATTCTGAAGAAGCCGAGAAAAAACGGAAATGAGAGAAAAGAGGGAAAAAGATTCGCGTAGCTTTCAGGTCGTGACTTTAAGAGGAGGAACACGTTAATGGTATCCGTCTGATGCTTGAAAAACAGAAAGAAGGATAAAAGTTTCCCATCGTTTGTGATATCGATTCGACGGAACATGAGCCCCGACACCTTCGTATTCACCGAGAAGATTCATCATTTCTGGTGAAAAATGACTTTACCGTGAAACGCCATACGGCGATCATTTATAAAATTCAGCTGTTGATTCTTCCTCCCTTCTCGTCTCCCTCATGAAACGGCAGGAACGATCTTCCTTTTCCCTTCGTCCAGAAAACCCGTATAAAGATACGCTATCAATGGGGTTTAATTAAATTTCGTCCATTTGAATTTATCGAACCATGTTTGAACAACGAGTACCGACTATCGATATGTTTTATAGTATTATGTACCTTTGTTTTGAAAATAGCCATACTCACCGTGGAAATAGGGAGCTATCCGTCGGATTTAATAGAACTTTGTTGATCGATAAAGGCAGAAGTATTTTAATGAAATGGGAAAAATTCAAGATACAGGAGTATTTACTGATAATATCAGTAAATATTGTAGAGTGGATCAAAGAGGTAATGGGAGACTAAAAAGGCACGAATACAGAGAAGTTAAAGCTTATTTTCATTTACTTTTGGCTAATTATGTTTTATATATTATTACATTTATCTAAATAAATTTAAAAATTTCCCCACAGTTCCTAAAAATAAAGAAACATGTATATATACAATATGCGATCCAACATGAAATAAACTCACCAAACCCATACGATTTAATAATTTGATAAAATTTTTGAAATGCAAAGGTTCCAAGTTTTCGACTGATAGTGTACGTATGAACAAAAAAACATTTTCAAGCATTGCATGCAATGCATAATCTCCGACGAAAAATAAAACGTTCAACCCGCTCCACGCGAGCAGCCCAGTGAAACGCGTGGAAGTGAAAAGCAACGGGTCTCTTCATCCAGAAGGAAAATTCTGTTGTCGTTCCAATATTCATGAACTTCCCGAACACCCGTTGTACGTTTACATGATGAGCTACGCAGAACAGAGAGCGCACACGGAACACGGGAACACGGCACAAGTGCAACTCGCGTACCCACGCCCACGCGTGCATTTGAATAGGGGCCGCTAATTAAAGTGAAATTGTTCATATCGTGACGGGAACAACATTTGCAATGCCCTCATCCTCCACTACAACTCGACTGCAAAAATATTTTAATATTTTGAAAACGTAATCAATCGATTACTTGTCATTTTCACCCATTATCAGATAATTGATTCGAATTGTTTCTATACGTTATACGCTACACGTTCAATAATGCAACTATTTACCATCATTCTCCTCATTCGTTCTCTTTAGATAAGATTCTTCCTCTAGGATTTCCCTAAAATCTCCAAAGGCTCAGAGGGAGCGATGGGGAGGCTCCTTCTTATACAGTTACTCTTAACCAACGAAAACCTATTTTGCATCCAAGTATATATCTCTCCGTTCTAAAGTGTTAACAATTTTACGAGCTCCTCGTCGAATTTTCGCCTTCGTGGAACAACTTACGGCACCCGTTTCAGCCCTTTGCACAGATTTACGTGATAACATTGCCGTTTCGACACGATCTTGAATGTCTCCCACGCGACCATAAAACACAGGGAGTTAGAACAAGAGTTTGGAAACTGAAATGGGTGATTCATACGAAACGATGGAAGGTTTATTGGTTACTGATTGCCTTAGAATCTGTTGAACGAACGATCGTGAATCTTGTTAGCTACGTGTTTTCTCTTTGGAAAATTTCACGAGCAGAGATAAGAAATGGAAAAGGTAATTCAAGTATCGTGTGTGAATCAAAGAAGAATATAAATATAAAAACAATGGCAGCACTTGCAGAATCCTTCATTACTATGGCTTAGATATACTTTTTTGGTGCATACATAAGTAGCGTTACGGTAAAATTTTAATTAGTTAAAGTATTTGTTACAGAAAAAAAAGGGATTGTATTGTATATGTTTTTAAGAAGACCAGTGGCATATTTCAAGAGTCGATGACCTGTTTCAAGTTTCCTATTTTAAATTAATAGAAATTGATTAAGATCCTTTCGCTGAAACATACGTCGACTTTTGTTATACACAATTATTACATGTGCCATCATTTACTTTTATTCTTTTAATTTATTCTCGGCTTAAAAGTTTATATCGGACGTCGGCAATTCTAGCGTTAATTAGCACGTTTAGTACAAATACCAATTACGAACTGAGCAGGCTAGAATACCTTGTGGTAAGAATTATTAAGCGCACGATCTTGCAATTTTTCAATTTAATTGTTTAACTTACTGGTTAATATCACTCGTGTGATATTATTAGTAACCACAATTTTAATTGCTACGTTTTGATGAGCTCTTTAAGAAAATCAATGTTAAGGTTCAGTCCTTGTGTATTTCCTTTTAATTACCCCCATTCGTTAGAAATTTTTCAGCAGCTAAATTTCAAGCGCTATAATAGGAATTTTTAAATATCATTTTTTAAATTGTAAGAATACAATGAAGTTACCAAAGCTCTTACGTTATTAATTACCCTTCAGGTTATTATTAATTTATTATTACAGAATAATACGATATTTACAATATTAATTAAGGATTTCTTTTAGCAACTCGATACATTACTGAAAAATTACACGAGTGCATAGAGGGTTAATCAAATTATTTGAAAAATCAAACACGATCACGGTTACCTTTCTACCTTCGACGAATTTTACCAGAATTCGGTAGGTGTTGTTGCACCAATCACGTACGAGGGAACAGTATCGAGCGTCGGTTAAGTCACCTCGAAATTCATGGCAGTAGAAGCAATAAAAAGAGAACCAGACACACCCTTCCACAGCTTTGAACCATCAAATGAGCAGACACTATTATTACAGGTGTGGGTGGATACGCGTCACCGTAAACAGCGCAGGGAAGAAGCGAAAAAGCCGATAAGATCAACAACCTCTTTTCAAGGAACAGCCACGATCGCTTATCGTCGCAAACTATTAGGTCATTACAGATTGAATCAACGAATTACTCGAAAAATTTTTACCCTACAGCTACATTTCAAATATTATTCATTGATCGAAATGCACTTCAAAAATCTACATTTTTCTCAAGCAATGATCATTCAAAATTATAAATCTTAGCTATATCGTAAATGTTTACTTTATTATTATATACGCCTTAGGAAATTTATCCTGTGTTAAATCTTTAATTATCAAGTCGATGTTGCAAATTGCAGCCGACTTTATTGATGGAAAAATTTCCCAACCCATGATCGTAAAATTCTGGATCGTCAATTACACTCGTTGAAACTACCACGGTAAATATTGGAGCGTGAGCAAGCGGCGGCAGCGGCGGTAATTTCGAGAAGGGAGGAAAAAGCTCTTTTTTTTCTCCTCCTCTGGCGAACGTGGAATAATAGAGTTCTAAATTAGAATCGGTACACGAGCTGTGATCAAAAGGTGGAGACGGTGTCGGTCGACAAGCCATAAAAATCGACGACTTTCATTGAATGCGGTATGCTCAATCGTTTGTCGAGTAAACTCTTTTAATTGAACCGAGGGGTGGCTGATGGTTCGCAGAATCGTCATGGAACCTGCCTGTAAGCTCTCTGCACATATACACTATCGTTCAAAAGTATCTGCCCATCGTTAATCCTTTTGCTTCGAAAAATGAAAGTTCGAAAGGAGAACGCATGACCTTTGGGTCTCTGATTTCAATTTGGATTTTAAATACACGTGACTTTCATCGTTTCACTTATGATTTATTTAAAATTATAGTGTTAAGAGGAAATGCTAAATAAATAAAATTGTTAATTTGAGGGTAAGATTTTTACTTGCAAGTGAATATTTTGTTTTCTCTCGTTTATCTGTACAAAGTGATTTGAAACAAGGTTTATGACAAGGCAAATGAGAACATCAGTAATTTATTAATTTAAGACTAAAAAACAGGAGTAATAAATTTACCAGTGTTCAAAATTCCAACAAAATCGACTTGACGACCCCTCCCCCATATGACGAGGTCAATGTTCTGACCATTGTAATATCAAGCCTTCTTTTTTCAATGTAGACTACCAAGGGGTGGGAGATGGAGGAGGGAAACTCTATGTCCACGTGATTTATTGAAATTTTTTAAGCAGAATTAAAAATTTTTTAAATTCATTATAAATAGATTAGCAACTAAACTGTCGGGCGACACATATTTCCTTGCCGAATCATTCGATGAAAAAACCAAATAATTTTCAATCAAAGCGAATAGCTTTCGAATAAAAAATCTATTCTCATATTTGTAATCATTTTTTAATTCCTTTAATACGATTCAACCAATTTTGGAGTAAAATACACGAAGAAAGGTTGTACGCGAATTTGCTCACCAGCCTGATGGTTATATTCAGCGGGCAATTCTTGAGGTGGCGGGCATAAAGTACTCTCCTCTCTCCCCCCTTCTCGTTGGTATCGCGTGGGTTAATTAACGATTCTTTTATTTTTTTTTTTGTCAGAGCTCCAGCTGCCGGTTCGGGATCGAACAGATCTAGTTAAGCTATCCGTTGAAATCAAAGTTGATCTTCCTACCTTCTCTCTTCGCTCGTCGACTCGCGCGAGAGGTTTGCGATCTTGCGGCTGGATTGTCCTGGCTCACACGACGCGGCTCCGTAACGAAACGAGACGTAACGTGGTGGCACATATACAGAACGAAAGAAGGGGGAGAGCTATCTTCCGACCGTCCATTGGCTCTAATAGGATAATGAAACGTGAATCATGGATGTACGGCGGACGATTATATTTTTATTGTGACCCACGCTCAATTTATTCATTATTTTGT